>JAHSPW020000002.1:36782306-37982306 GCA_019985065.2 Arctostaphylos glauca
CCCAGTGCCTCCTTTTATATGGTTTTCCTTGTGCAGTTTTGGGACATCATGACTACAGAGATGATGTAGAGGATCAATTGAATCCCATTCTTCGAAAGACTGAAGGAAGATGGCTTTGCTTGAGATTTTTTATACTCAATTCAGGTGGACTTGTTATCTTCATTTTCTTTTTCTTTTAGTTAGAAAAATGTCTTTCCATAGTTCATTAACTGCCTTTCTCATATTATTCTTCTGTTTTTGCACCAGAAATTGCAGACTTCTTCTTTGTGGACACGACTCCTTTCGTTCATGGGTACTTCAATAATCCAGATGACCGTGTATATGATTACACAGGGATATTCGCCCCACGACTTACACTCACAATCTCCTAAGGTAACTACGAGTCTCTAGACGATCACTCGAGTTCGTGTAACTCCACCTAAATTAACCTAATGCTGGTTTTTGAATAAGGTTATGGCATTCACATTTAGAGAGTCAACTGCAAAATGAAAAATCCTTGTTGGCCACCGTGCAATCAGAAGTGTAGGTCGTCACGGTGACACTCAATAACTCATTGACCAGCTCCTTACCATACATCATGAGGTAATTTGATCATCAATCTCCACTAAAATTAAATATTTTCTAAGACTCTCTATTCCAAGGTTTCACCAATCTGTGTGTATTTGTTAAAAGTTTGCTTTTTTAATCCAACATACACTAATTGCATGTGGTATTAATTTATCTTTGAATAGCTGAAGATTTAATTAATTTTACATGTGCCTGAACATGCTTAAGCTTATTCGGAAATTTTTTAGCAGAGCCGAACCTAGGCACAAGCCCAAGAAGCCGCCGTTTTGGTCCCCCAAAAATCTTTAAAATAGGGCCCCCCCAAATATTTGGGTCTATATAGTATATTAGTCTAATTTTTTTAGTTTTAAGTTTGTCTTTATAATAAAATAGGCTCAATTTCTTCAGGCCCCAAACATGTCTTGTGGAAATATTTCAATAAATAAAAAGTTGAGACCTATTTGAAAGCAAGGTTCCATACTCCTCTTTGTCTACATTCCAGAACTTTTTGTTTTGAGGGGCCCTCGAAGAAGCCTATTGAAGCTGTAAAATATTTGATAGATAGTCACGGTATCAAGCAAAAAGGAATATTGATAATGGTGTAACAAAGACTACAGTCTAAAAACTCTATTATTTGAGGAAGTCTATTTGAGCAAACAATTATTGGGGTGTTGTCTTTTGTTTGTCTATAAAACACACGAAGCCTATTTTTGTCCATAGTATTAAAATATTTTGGATCATGATAATGATGTAACGAGCAACAAAAGAAATTCATACCATCAGCGCCTGGGGCCGCTCTTTTCTATCATCTCTTAATTTTCATCTTCATCAAGTAAGTTTTTTATGATTGTATTTAGAAGAATCTAACAGTTAAAGTTTTAGACTTTTTTTTTTTTTATGATGTAAATCAGTCATCACAATTAACAATGATTTGTGAGGTTTCAGTTGAGTCTTAGTCAGAGTTTATTTTTAGGAATTGAACAATGAATGCAATGAACTTATTTTATGCAAAACCCTAAACTCTAGACTTCGAGAAACCCCATACATATGTCTACACTAGTTACAGTTAAAAGTGATTATACGAAAATGAAAGCCAATTGATGTGCTCAACTAGTTGAAGGCAATGGATGGTTATTTTCCAAATGCATGTGTTGCATACATTACATTATTGACTATACCAGTGACAGTTGCGTTTGGGGAAAAAAGTTTTTCAAAATTAAAGTTGATCAAAACTTATCTTTGGTTAATCATGTCTCAATAAAGATTGAATGGATTAGATATATTGTCCCTTGAGAAGGATTTAGTGAGAACGTTGGATTATGTGAACTTAATTAATACGTTTGTAGTTAAACATGCCAGAAGAAAATAATTCAAACTAATGACACATTTTAAGTTATTAAAATGATCATTTATTTTGGGGTAGTTATATTGTTAAATATTTTTTAATGGTAATGTTTTTGTAATTGTTCTTTTATGGAGCCTTTCTGTTATATATTTTGTATACAACATATACAAAAGGGTCTCAATTAAAAAGCTTGCTTTGGGCTTCCGAAATCTAAGGCCGGCACTGATTTCAGGCCAACAATTTTGCTTTTTAGATGCACGGGCACGACCATTGCCTTGAACGGATTAGTTGCTACAATAGGCATTAGCAAACTGTTTTGCTAATGGAAAACATAATTAGCAAACTGCTCATTGATTGGCATATGGCCATTGGCAGGGTTTTGTAGAAGCACCAGTTGTATAAGGAAGCTTTGGTTAGTTTCAAGAGAGCTTGTGAGCTTCAACCAACTGATGCGAGGCTATATTTTAGGGCTGGGAATAGCTTGTATACCGTATAAATTTTGATATTTATGTATTATAGTTAAATGTGGAAACGTAACAATGGTTTTATTGTCTTGATAACAGAGCTAAGGCAGGGGTTTAGACCCGTATAGTTCGAGTCTGCAAGCATGACCTTTTCAATCTTATACCCTTATCAACCATATTTTACATATTTTAGATTATAAAAAGTTATCTATAATCTATAAGAAAGGAAGACAGAATGAATAAAGGAAAATTATTACGAATAGGTCCTTCTAATGATGAAGGAGTATGGGGGAGGCACAGTGAGGCAAAAGAGGAGTTTGTTTTGTCATTGGAAGCAGCTGAGAATGGGGGAAACCATTGCTTCCACAAATCCATGTCAATTTGGGAATTCCACTTGAAGGTGAAGGTAGGGTTACTAGTTCTTGTGAGCATTATAGAGAGGCTGCAATTCATTTCTACTGCAGGTACTGTGTTCCCTCAAATCATTAATCAAGGAATTGAAGAAGAACTTTATTCTGGGATCAGGTGTGGGTGGGAAACATAGCTCTAAAGGAAGAATTTCCCAGATTATTCTTGTTATCAACTCAAAAGGAAGCCAAGGACAGTGAAATTTTTTCTGAAATATCTGGAAATTGGTCTTTATCCTTTAGAAGAAGACTTTTTGTCTGGGAAGACAACCTATTGCAAGAACTGTATTCTAAACTACAAGGTTGTAACCTAAGAGGAAATGGAAATGATTACCTTAGCTGGTCTTGGAATCCAGATCAGAACTTCTCTGTAAAATCAGCTTATGATCAATGGGAAAAGTCTACCTTTGCAGCCCAGAAATCTGTCTCTGCTGTTTGGCAAAAACTCTGCCAACCTAAATTTGAATTGTTCACGTGGCAATTCATTCAAGACAAGTGTGCTTTCAAGGATGTGTTGGTATCAAGAGGAGTTATCCAGCAAAATGGGAGGGATGAGTTATGTCCTTTTTGTGAATCTCAAACTGAAACCTCTGCTGATTTGATGCCACATTGCAGGTATTCATGGATGATTTGGTCTTGTGTTTTGGATTGGTGGGGCATGGCTTGGGTTTGTCCTCAGCAGCCAAGTTTATTAATGGAATTTTGGTTTTCAAGCAAATTTAAAAACCTGGAGAAAAGTTGTTGGGAGGTTTCCTTTTATGCAGTATTGTGGTCCTTGTGGAAGGTGAGGAATGATAAGGTTTTTAACAGTAAAAGTCATGAGGTTAAGGAAGTAGTTAATGATATTAAAAACAGAATAGCCTTGTGGATTAAAGCAAAGTTTGATTTACAAGTTTATTCGGTGGAAGATTTCAAAAGGTGTTTAGATGGAATAAGGAGAATCAAGGTTTGAGGCGTTTTGTTATTTATGGTCCTAGTCAATGTTTCAAGTCTCTGATAAGAAATCTGCTCTGGGGAGTATAGGGAGGGAGTTTTGTCAGTGATTGAGTCAAATTTGTATGTCTTCTTTGGCGAGTAGTTTTGCATAATAATCTAGGGTTTGGGATTCTGTTTTGGGGAGATTTGGAGTTTGGAGATTTGTCTCGTATATGTATCCTTTTTGGTTTGGTTCGGAAGTATAGTTTTTTTAGGCCATGTTAGTCTTATACTATTTTGTTGTTTTCGATTCATAGTTGGTTTTTGGTCCTGTCTTGGTCTCATGCTATAATTGGTCCAGTGAAGGAGGGTCTGGGCTTCAAGTTTGGTCTTTCATCGGTGTGGTATTATTATGTCATGTTTTTTGTTTTGCTGTACCTACCTAGTCTTCTCTTTTCTGGGTGTCCTCATCTAATTGTTTTAATAGGGGTAGCATGTGTTGTAACTGGTCTTTTGGTCTGTGTCTTCCAAAGTTTTTTGATGTTCTCAATTGATAGTTATGGTCTGGTCTAGTTTTCCTATTTAATTGCTCTGATATGCAATGGTCTGGTGCTTCAAGATGGTCTGGTTTCTTTGATACTTGCAAACTGATGTTAGGGCAGTGTTCTGGTTTCTGGTCTACTCAAATCAACAAGTGTCGTGGAAATTTTAAATCCACGTGGTTTTTCCATTCCAAGATCAAGATAAGGATGAGGCAATGGTGCAATTTCAGATTCACATGATGCTTCAATCCAAAAACAAATTGAAGATACAATAATGACTGATGCAACAGAGTATTCTCGAGGTGTTATTCAAAGTCTGGTTTCAGAAGGGTTCTGAGGTGTCTTGCAAAGTCAGTTTTGCATATGATGTTTTTTCTGTTAACTGATATTCAAAGGCAGGTTTAGTACAAGTTATTATGGGGGACAACTTAGATTACATATTGGCTGCTTGTATTTCTTTTTGCTTTCTTTGAGGTTGACATCTTGTCATCTTTTTTCTCCATTTTTTCCGGGTGCCTAATGGTGCGTGATTGTTGGATGCCTGGGGGCCAACATAGTTGGGGTGCGGGTCTGGTCTTCAAGTTTTTGTTTTGCTGTATCTACCTAGTCTTCTCTTTTCTGGTTGTCCTCATCTAATTGTTTTAATAGGGTAGCATGTGTTGTAAGTGGTCTTATGGTCTGTGTCTTCCAAAGTTTTTTGATGTTCTCAATTGATAGTTATGGTCTGGTCTAGTTTTCCTATTTAATTGGTCTGATATGGGACGGTCTGGTGCTTCAAGATGGTCTGGTTTCTTTGATACTTGAAAACTGATGGTAGGGCAGTGCTCTGGTTTCTGGTCTACTCAAATCAACAAGTTTCGTGGAAATTTCAAATACACGTGGTTTTTCCATTCCAAGATCAAGATAAGGATGAGGCAATGGTGCAATTTCAAATTCACATGATGCTTCAATCCAAAAACAAATTGAAGATACAATAATGACTGATGCAACAGAGTATTCTCGAGGTGTTATTCAAAGTCTGGTTTCAGAAGGGTTCTGAGGTGTCTTGCAAAGTCAGTTTTGCATATGATGTTTTTTCTGTTAATTGATATTCAAAGGCAGGTTTAGTACAAGTTATTATGGGGGACACCTTAGATTACATATTGGCTGCTTGTATTTGTTTTTGCTTTCTTTGAGGTTGACATCTTGTCATCTTTTTTCTCCATATTTTCCGGGTGCCTAATGGTGCGTGATTGTTGGATGCCTGGGGGCCAACATAGTTGGGGTGCGGGTCTTCCTTTGTGATGCCATTTTCTTATGCCCCTTTTAATCTTTGTAATCTTCTTTCAAAGATTAATAAAATTTTCTTTTTGCTGAGCAAAAAAAAAATAGAGAGGCTGCAATTCTCTGTCCAACTCATTTTAGGGGTTTGAAAAATTTGCTGAGATTTTAAGGAATGAAACCTTGAGTGAGATAGTATTTTTTGTTACTTGACAATCTTTCCAGGATATAACATTCTTCTAGTTAATCAGTTTTTGGTTTATGTTTTAGCTGACATTTGGGAAATTGGGATACTGGTCATGATGCTTATCTTTTGTATTTTATTTACATATTATGACTTTAGTTTATGATTTGACCGAGTCATGATGCTTATTTTAGTTTAGGAAATGATACATTGAGTGAGATAGTATTTTTAGTTTATAACGTTGACTTTAGCTACTGTCAAATGGTTGACAGGGGCTGGGGTTCGCAACTTTACGGTGGAGTGAGGAATGTAACTTGACCATTTTTTTCAGATTGAGGTTAATTATAAGTCAAATAACTGATTAAATTTGAAGATCTAATCCTGATCTTCTTATTTTTTGTTTTTGTTTTTTGTTTTTGCAAAACCATGGTTTACAAAAGAAGTCAGGAATCCATACCCGGTGATTGAACAAGGATTGAGCATTGGATCTTTTTGAACTTGAGTAGAAACTTTTGAGCTTCTCCATTTCCCCAATCCTAAGAGTCGATAGTTGCGGGATGATCATCGAGGTACTATCATCAGCCGCTTCTTCTTCTTTTCTATTCTCAAAGAAGATGGACTCCAAATTTGGACAACTGCATACATTCAATTCTTCCAGATTTTGCAGCCATGGAAGTATATTGGAAGGAAGCAAATTCATCAGTTTCGCACAATCTTCGACTCTCACATATTCCAATTTGGAGAAGGACTCTGCGTTTTCATGGCCTAAAAGAGATTGCTTGTCCCAAATCTCTACTATGTTACCCAGCCCATCCACATCAAGTTGCTTCAAGGCGGGGAAAATAACCTGCAAAAATTAAGTTATTTAGAACACGTTTCTAGCATTGACTCTAGCTACCGTTTAAAGAGTCGACACTCCAAGTCAGCATTTTTCTACCGCTTCTAACCAATGAGTATATAAACTTTTTTCGTGTCGCCAAACAATTTTTTTTTTTCACCCTTACAACAAATTTGACCGTATCCATCAGAGGGTGGATTGGGAGGCACACCAGAGGTTTTTTGGTCTTGGTTGGCTTCGGAAGCGGTTGTTAAGAGTGATTCATGATGGAGGTGGGAAGAGAAGATAGGATACAAGTTTTGGTGCCGTCAATGAATAGTTACTTGATAAGCGCATAAATGTTCACATTAGCGCTCCTTAATTTATCATTGTGCAGTTCCTCGTTGTGATGCCACGCATCCTTGCTTTCCTTTTAATCTTTATACCATTCTTCAAAAATTAAATCCTTCTCTTTGCTTAGCAAAAAAGAAAAATTGGATTATGTCAACAACTAAGAACATAGTAAAATAGAGCTTAAACTCTACACACATGCAGCGCACATCTTTAACAATTAAAAAAATAAGGATTCTATCCCCAACTACTATTTTTAACGAAACCTAGTTTAGGTTCATTAGTTTTCTATTACCACAATTTATCATTTGTTATGGGTTAGAAGGAACAAAAAACAGAAGGAAAAGAAAACAAGAAATTGAGAAAGTGATCGTGCAAAGATTATCTTCTCTAGAAGACAACAACAAAGAAACGTTGGTTTGCTATGGTATAATTGAAAGTCACCATCAAACTATCGCTATTGAGTTAAGAAACAAAAAAACTCCCGCCATTTACATATTGTTTCGCAACATTTTTGGTATATTTTCATATTACGTATACCTCATATTGGACTTCAATTATGGAAATTGCATGCATTCTTGATGTTTATTGAGACAACCAACTGGTTGTCATCTTTCGAGAAGGTATTTTTTTGTGAGAACGTTCTTGTTTTCTTGTAATTTTATTCTATTATCTTTAGTTTATCCCTAACCCATAGCAAATCTTAACCAATAGTAACTCGTAATCAGAAACGAAAATAAAATTGCCCAAGATTAAAAGAGACATATTTGATTCCACATTTTTTTCATTGGTGTCATCCATTTACTAGGTATGCATAAAATCATATATTTACACTCATCCAAATAAATGCAGAGATGAAAAAGGGTGAACAAGCAATCTGTGTGCCATTTTAATCAACAGGCATGAAACACACATATAGTAATGTAGTTCTATCAAAGTTGAAGGAGGATGGACGGGCTATGGGCTAGGTCAAAGTTACATTATCTTTTTAATGTGGTCTAATAGCAGATGGTAGACCTACAAATGTTTAGGCAAGGACGGGCAGATTAACATCATATTCTACTAATTAAAGAAACTATATTGCAGTAATCTGTACCATTAACCAAAATTCAATTTCCTTAACCAGGTGATTACCAGGCCTAAGCCCAGGTGTCGAGGTTTGCATCCTAAAGGTGGAGCAAGGAATGTAACTTAACATTTAACTCAGACTTTTAGTAATTTGGGTGTCAATTAAAGCAATTATATAATTTCAGAATGAGATTAACTATAGGTCAACTAACTAATTAAATTGGAGATCTTATCTTGGTCTTCTTATTTTTTTTCTTTTTTCTTTTTTTGTATAACCATTCGTGGTTAACAATCATACAAAATGAGTTAGGACAATTCATACCTGGTGATTGAACAATGACTGAGCATTGGATCTTTTAGAACTTGAGTAGAAACTTTTGAGGTTCTCCATATTATCAATACTAAGAGTCCTTAGTTGAGGGATGATCACCAAGGTACTATCATCAGTTGCTTCTTCTTCTTTTCCATTCTCAAATACGATGGACTCCATATTTGGACAACTTCGTACATTCAGTTCTTGAAGATTTCGTAATAGCCGTCGAAGTACATTGGAAGGAACCAAATTAATGAGTTTGGCACAACTTTCCACTTCCAATGTCACCAATTGGGAGAAGGACTCTGCATTTTCATGGACCAAGGGAGATTGCTTGTCCCAAATCTCTACTATGTTACCCAGTTTACCGATATCAAGCTTCTCAAGGACGGGGAAAATGACCTGCAAAAATTAAGTTGTATAAAACATATTTCTAACATTGACTCTAGCTACTGTCAAACGGTTGACTCCCCAAGTCACATTCTTTGACAACAGCTAACCAATGAGTATATGAACTTGTCTACTTGTGGCCAAATGCAGAATTTTTTTACAATTATGATAAATTTTCACAAATTCTCAAGAGACAATAGACATTAAATTCAAAAGCTTTAACAAAATTTGAAAGCTACCATCAAGGCTGGTAAAATAAGTTGCAAAATTACGAGTCTATAAACAAAATGTAATCCCTTGGTCCAAACCGGAATGTCACACTATTGGACTTACAGAGATCACGTTTTTGTCAAAAGTGTGGTAAAGAAATAAGTGTTCAACTTTCAATCTTACTTTGCTAATACAACCGTGATGATTAATACTTTTTATCACTGTTTTTATAGAATTACAATTGTGATAACCTATTTTAATCACGTTTTATTTACAAGCGTGATAAAATATAAATTCTTATTTAAGCACGATTTATCAAAAGTGTGATAAAATAAAATTTTCTATTTGTAACCACAGTTTTTTACAAGCATGACAAGTATTCAGTTATTTATTCAACATACACAGCTTTTTCTAAAAGAGATCTCTAAACTCTAATAGCTTGAGAAGGGAGAACGGGTGCCTAGACGGTAGATTCGTGTGACGGGACCAACTATGAAGTCATATAGCACGTTGAGAACTTCACATAGAGCCCGTAATCAACATAGTAAGCGGAGTATTAAAGGAGTTTTCAATCACATAAGAGTTTTCTGCGTTTTATTCGAATAAGGTAGGCTTTCATGTTGATTTATATTGAACTATTGCGTAGATCTTGTTTGTTTCTTTGGTATTTACGTTGTTTTTGGTGTGTGATCGTGTCATGCATGTTATGTGAAGATTTCGAGTATATTAGACAGTTAGGTTGCAAAAACGAAGGCAAAAAACGAGGTTTCTTCGACAGAATAGAACTTGAAAATTTACTTTGGCCAATCGAGCGAGAACCTCTTTAAATTTTTTGTGTTCTGAATGTACAACAAGCTTATTTTGGCCACTTGAGCAAGTTCCAGGCCACTCAAGCGACCTATTTAAAAATAGAAAGTCCTATTTTTATTTTTAGGCATGTTTCTTACCTTTCGATCCCTTTATGGCTATTGTTTAAGTCTAGAATTCGTTAATATTGGTACATAGAGCATGCATGGATGTCAAATACCGAGTAGGAGATGGCCCAACGGTCGGAGCAGCTTGTGAACTCGACTTTGAGTCTATGTGATTCCTTCGGTTAAAGACCATGAAACTACCAGGTTAAGAGGTGATCCGACGGTCAGGGCAGCCCGTAAACTCTACGACAGGGTTCCTAATGTGGGCAGTCGGCAGTGCAAGACCATCGAAATTATGCATGAGTCACATGTTGAGCATGATAGTATTGGTTAGTTATTCAGTTATTTATCTTGTCATGTAATGCATATTTTAATGTTGATACAAGCATGTTTTACTCAAGATGTCGATATTTTTAATATGACTTCCTACTCGAGCTCTGATTTATGTTTTTCTGTAAACTAATAATTTCTAGGTGATAATGTGGAACCAAGAATTTAGATTCCGCTTTGGAAGATCGTTCAGTATACTAGTTGAATTTACTGTTTTAGCGATCTTATCATGTTTAGATGTTTAGTTAAAAAATTTTAGACTTTGTTTATTTATTTGTTCGGACATTGTGGGCCTGTTTTGACAAGTTTATGTTCAGACTAACACGGTTGGAATATTTGGTATTTGATAGTTGTGTATCACTTGTTGGGGTTATGGTTGAAATTAGAGAGTATCTGTATGACCAAATCTCTCACGAATAGACTATATCTGAAACGACACTTCTACATGTTTTGTATGAGGGAAGGTACACCAGTCAAAGATAATCTTGATGAGTTAAATAGAATCATTATGGATCTGAAAAATATTGATGTTAAAATTGATGATGAAGATTGGGCTCTAATTGTTCTGTGTTCTCTGGCCCCATCTTATGAGCACTTTGTTACTACTCTACTCTACGGAAAGGACAAAATTTTAATGGAGGATGTAAAATCCAATTTATATTCTAGAAATTGAGAAAAAATGTGTCTAGTGAGGGTGAGGAGTTTGGTGAGGGGTTGTTTGTGCGAGGAAGAACAATGGAGAAAAATAATGAGAATAGAGGGACATCTAGATCAAAGTCAAAAAATAAAAAAAAGATTCGTTGTTTTAACGGTAAAAAGAAGAGTCACTATAAGAACGAATGTACGAAACCGAAAAGGGATAATAAGGGAAAAAAATAGTTGCTGGTGTTGCTGAGAACTCTGATGGGCTGAAAAATATATTATTAGTTACAGGTGATGTCCGTTCGGATACGGAGTGGATTTTGGATTCTGATTGTTCTTATCATATGTGTCCAAATAAAGATTCGTTTATTACCTATGAATCGACACATGGTAGTACAGTCTTGATGGGCAACAACATGGCCTGCAAAACTCTTGGGCTTCAAACTATTCGGATCAAGATGCATGATAGTATTGCGAGGACACTAATAGATGTTCGGCATGTTCCAGATTTAAAAAAAAAAAAAAAAAAAACTTCTCTCTTTGGGTATACAAATGAAGGTGGAGTTTTGAAGGTCTTGAAAGATGCACTGGTTCTTATGAAAGGTTAAAAGATGGGTAACCTTTATGTTCTACAGGGCCGCATAGTTTCAAGTGTTGCAACAACAACCTCATCATCGAAGGTCTCGGATTCAGATTTGACTCAATTATGGCATATCTGCCTTAAGCATAGGAGCAAGAAAGAGATGACGGAATTGAGCAAACGAGAATTGCTCTACAATCAGAAGACAGAGAAGTTGGATTTCTGTGAGCATTGTGTATATGAAAAGCAGTGCAAGGTGAAATTTAGCACAGCTATTCGTTAAACGAAAGGTACGGTGGAAACTTTTCATTCAAATCTTCAAGGTCCTTCTGTTAAATTCAAGGGTGGTTCTCGACATTTTATGAATTTGATCGATGACTATTTCAGGAAGGTTTAGGTGTATTTGTTGAAAAACAAGAGCGAGACTTTTGTTATATTCAAACTATTTAAGGTCATGATTGAAAAGCAAACAGGTAAGAAGATTAAAAGATTCAGAACAGATAATGGTCTGGAATTTTGTTCTGGAGAATTCAAAATATTCTAAAAGGATGAGGGCATCGCAAGGCACCACACGGTGAGGAAAATTGCTTACCATAATGGTGTAGCTGAACAGATGAACATGACTCTTCTGGAGAGAGCTTGTTGTATGTTATCTAATACAAGTTTGTGTAAAAAGTTCTAGGCTGAAGCAATTTCCACTACTTGTTATTTGGTAAATCGATCTCCATCAATTGCCATTGAATGCAAGGTTCCTATAGAAGTATGATCAGGTTCTCCGGCTGATTACCCAAATTGACGATGTTTGGTTGTCCCGCTTATGCTCATGTCAATAAGGGTAAGGTTGAGCCTAACGCTAAGAAGTGTGTTTTCTTGGGTTATGGATCCAGAGTAAATGGATACAAAGTACGACTTTTCTGATCGAAAGTTGTCCATACTTCTTATCAACGGGGATGTAACTTTTGATGAAAAATCTATGATCAAAGGAATGATAAGTACTGATGTTGAACACAATGGTGAGACGATTTCGAAGCAGGTGGAGCTAGAATGTGAAACTTCCAAAGGAGAGAAAAGTAGTAATCAACCAGTTGAGGAAAAGGTTCATGATTTAGACATAAAGGATGGTGCAAAGCAGTATCAATTATACAGTATTGCGAATGGGCGAAGGAGGGAGATTTGTCTACCTCAGAAATATGTTTATGCAGATATAGTTGCTTATGCTTTGTCAATAGCAGAAACAATAGAGTATGAGGAGCCTTCTTCTTACTATGAGGCTATCACTGGGAAGGAGGCTACATAGTGGACTATTGCTATGAATGAGAAGATTGAGTCTCTTCACAAGAATTAGACTTTGGAGTTGGTGAGACTGCCTAAGGGGAAGAAAATTGTTGGCTATAAATGGGTTTACAAAAGAGTTCCAAGCCTGTGTCTACTCTAGTGGCTGCGCATATTAGATTTCTATACATTTTTCACCACAGACAAAGGATGAGATGAGGCACATGTCAAAGGTTTCATATGCTATTGCTATTGGGACTCTGATGTATGCTGTGGTATGTACTCATCTTGATATTTCACATGCTGTTAGTGTGGTTAGTCAATATATGGCAAATCCGGGAAGACACATTGGGAGGCAGTGAAATAAATACTTAGATAATTGTGGGGAACTACGGATATTGGTTTGCTATTCGACAAGGGTGCCGGTAAAGGTGAACTTATTGTTAGTTATATGGATTCTGATTTTGTTGGAGACCATGACAAGAGAAGATCTTTGACAGGATATGTGTTCACTCTCTCGAGCAGTACTATTAGTTGAAAAGCTACTTTGCAAGCTATAGTTGAGTTGTCCATTGCAGAAACAAAGTATATGGCAATGACAAACTATTAAACAGGTATTGTGGATGAGGGGACATGTTGGGGAACTTGGTCTAAAATAGGATGAAACTGTCGTTTATTGTGATAGTCAAAGCGCTATACATTTGACTAAAAATCTTATGTACCATGAACAGACAAAGCTCATTAATGTCAGGTATTAATTTATTCAAAATATCATCTCTCAAAAACAGGTTGAGGTGAAGAAGATAGGCATGGCAGAAAATTCAGCAAATATAATGACTAAACTAATTCCGATTGTCAAGTTCAAGCGTTGCTTTGACTTGATTGGTGTTCACAGTTGCTGATTTCCCTTCAAGGCTTTGGAGGAGAGAGAGGTGCAAGATGGAGGCTCTATGGTGATTAGGTTCATTTTAATTCAAGTCAAGGTGGAGATTTGTTGAGTTAGTGCCCTGTTTTTCGACAGTGGATGGTACTACCGACAATAGGAGCAGAACTATCGGTAATAGGAGCTTTTGACCTTCTGGGACAGTCATCGGGACTACTGGTAGTAGGAGCATTACTACTGATAGTAAAGACATGCGTGAGAATCCTATTTGCAAGATTTGGTAGATTTCTTTTTCTAATCTATTAAGGATGCTATCCTGATGCTAATATTTAGAAAATTTGTTTTCCTATTCTTTGGGATTGTTATAATTCCTTATTCTTTGGGATTACAGATAAATATGAAAGATATGATTCCCTAAAAGTAAGTCTTGATGAAATCTTGATGAGAGCTAATTGATTGCAACTCATATTAGGGTTTCAAATCATAGTCGGCCCTTGTAATCTCTCTTGATCATAGTCAACTCACATTAGGGTTTCAGTGGACATGCGTTTAAACTATTACTTACTCAGAACCACGTAAAACTCGGTGTCTTTCTAGTCTCTTGTTGATTGTTTCTTCGTATTTGTCATAACAAAATGATTACTGGTTCGAAGTAATTTATGTTATATCTTCTTGGTGTGATCAAGTTTTAGTTTAGAATTCGATTTGATAGGAGATACCTAACTGGCGGTACTAAGATTTTTGTTGTGATCACTTTGCTAATATTTTTAGTTTAGAACTCTGTTAAAGATTTTTCTTTCTAATTACGATATTGTCGCTAGAAATTCTAAGCCACAGAAACTCTACATATCTATAACTTTGACACTTAATCCAATCCCATTTGTTTTGTTCGCTTATGATCATATCTGAAATGTGCAAACTGAGAACCTTATTTCCTTGAAGCTAAAGAAAACAAGTACTAAAATCCTTACAAAGCAAGCTCTTGTAAACTAGGGGATTTGTGTGTAAAAATCCTCAGTATGTGTTTTGTTGACTTGTTTTCTGCAGACCAAGGTGTTTATTTTGTTTTCCCTATACTGCACACTAACTCTCTATTGGGACCATTGTGTGTTCTCGATGTGTGAACCAATATATCTGTCCATAACAATAGGTGATATTAGCAAACTTTTAAAACATATGATTCAACCATTTGGTAGTTAGTTTAGAGGGGGTGTTATTTTGCCTGAGTGGGACAAGTTCTAGCACAATAAAAGCGTGTACTGATAGCAATGCCAAATTATAGAGACTAGGTAAATTTTGGACATAAAGAATCATAGGAGACCAAGTAAGTTAAATACATAACTCGTATAAATTATAGAAGAGCCTTCAAAAGCCATGGTATAGTGGTGAGTTCAAAGTCCAAATGGTGAATTCTCGACTCCAGGGCCTCATGTCATATGGTTTTCCTTTTGCTTGAGATCTTTTATACTCAATTCAGGCGGACTTGTTATCTTCTTTTTCTTTTTCTTTTAGTTAGAAAAACGTCTTTCCATAGTTCATTAATTTCCGTTTCTTATATTATTCCTCTGCTTTTGCACCAGAAATTGCAGACTTCTTTATGGACACGACTCCTTCCGTTGACAATGAGCCAAAAGACCATGTATATGATTGGAGAGGGAGAGGGATATTTCCACAGGACTTACACTGACAATCTTCTAAAGGTAACTACGAGAGGGTTATATACTGAGTATCGTATCGAATTTATTGCATGCATCAATATACATATAAAACAGAGAGAGAGCCAAAAAAATTATTTTTTTCGTCAAAAATATAAATATATATACCAGTACCAGCCGGTATGGGTCAGTATTTAAAACAGTACGGTATTAGAGGTATTTGGTACCGTTTTTACTCCAAAACGGTACGTACTACAAGGTACAGTATTGGTAAGCTTGAAATTAATTAATGTTGATTTTTGAATAAGGATATGGCATTCGCATTGAGAGAGTCAACTACAAAATGAAAAATCGTTGTTGGCCACCATGCAATCAGAAGCGTAGGTCGTCATGGTGACACTGAAGAATTCATTGACCAGCTCCTTACCATGCTTGAGGTCATTTGATCATCAGTCTCCACTGACATGAAATATTTTCTAAGACTCTCTAAACCAAGGTTTCACCAATATGCCTTGTATTTGTTGAAAGTATGGTTTTTTAATTCAGCATACACTAATCGTTATGTGGTATTAATTCATCTTTTTATAGCTGAAGATTTAATTCTACATGTGCCTGAACATGCTAAAGCTTATTGAGAAATTTCAGGCCAACAATGTTGCTTTTTACATGTACGGGATTAGTTGCTACAATATGCATTAGCAAACTGTTTTTTGACTGGCATTAGGCCATTGGCAGGCCTTTGTAGGACACCAGTTGTATAAGGAAGTTTTGTTTAGTTTCAAGAGAGCTTGTGAGCTTCAACCAACCGATGTGAGGCCACATTTTAGGGCTGGGAATTGCTTGTATGACCCTGGGAGGCAAATCCATGTCAATTTGGAAGCGGCTGTGGTTTGGGGAAACCTTGGCTTCCTCAAATCCATGTCAATTTGGAAATTTCAGTTGAAGGTGAAGGCATGGTTAATATTAGTTCTTGTGAGCATTATAGAGAGTCTGCAATTCTCTGTCCAACTCATTTTAGGGCTTTGAAACTGTTGGGTAGTGCTCTATTCGGAGTAGGCGAGTATATAGCAGCTGTGAAAGCCTTAGAAGAGGCTATTTACTCAAAAAACGACTATGCCAATGCCTATTGTGCCTTGGCTTCATATTTACATGTTATGGGTGTGACATCCCATCCTACATTAAAAATCTACACAGGTGATCTTGAGTATATAAAAAAGCATGTAAACCACTATTAATAACTTGAGTTTAACTATTTTGGACCATGTGGTCAGGCTATTGATTAATTGAAGCCTGATCATGTGGATGCTTTGTATAATTTGGGTAGGCTTTATATGGATATGGGTAGGTATTAGAGAGCTTCAAAGATGTATACTAAGGTTGTGGGTGTTTCGCCAATTAGATGAGATTTTAAGGAAATGAAACATTGATTGAGATAGTATTTTTTGTTACCTGACAATCTTTTCAGGCTATAACATGGTTCTATTTAATCCATTTTTGGTTTATGTTTTAGCTAACATATAGGAAATTGAGATAGTAATGGTTATCATGCTTGTCTTTTGTATTTTATTTACGTATTATGACTTTAGTTTATGATTTGATACAGTGTCATTTTATTTTTGCTTTCAGAACTTTAAAATTTTTTTTTTCTTATAAAACCATTCCTTTGGTTTGTGAATTGTTTTTCCCTTTTTTGATCCTCTGTTGTTACGCTTCCGAAGTGGGCACAGTGCTCCTCTTCGTTGCATAAGGTGATTATGCTTTGCATGCTTTGATCTTGGACACGTGTGGAGTTTTTTACTTTGAAAATGATTGGAATTCTTGACTACTATTATGATACTAACACAGAATGATTTATTGAATAGTATTCACTTTTTTAAGCACACGTATCATTCCATTTTTTCCCCCTTGCTATCTTATTTGACCAATGATGTTAATATGATGGAGAGTCGTGTTTTTCTCATTATTCACAGGTTCTATCCTAATGGGAGACATATTCTATCAGCTGCTGGGCAAGATCGTGCTTATCGTCTTTTCTCGGTTTAATGCTTGTTATCCAAATTCCGGTTTCAACTTTGTCAATATTTTTAACGGTAATTTACATAAAACTCCCTTTCATCGCTTTACCCATCTTCATCTTCTAATTGTCCCAATACACTCTCAGATCTTTTCAAATATAACGATTCTGGGTCAATCCAAAAGAGGCCGATCGTTACATTTGGAAAGATCAGAAAACGCTTTGGGACAATTAAAAGATGAAGGATGTTTTATGTAAATTATCCTATTTTTAATCTTTTGATAAGCTTGTTTAAGCCTTACAGTCTTTTCTTCAGCTGGTTTAACCAATCCCTCCCATTCCAATCCCAACCCACCCGCCTACAGGAAGAAAAAAACAGAAAAAGAACAAAGAACAAAGAACAAAGAACAAATACCAAATAACAAAACAAAAAAGCCAAAAAAAAAAAAAAAAAAAAAAACTTAGGGTGTAACCTGGGAATTTGTACCCTGTTGGCGAATTCGTTATTCCTCCAGAAGAAGCAAAGCACCCTTTTGGCATCACTTTAGGCTCCTTATGGAATCTCTAATTGAATTGAGCTTCTGTGTGTTCAATTCTTAGTTATCTATTATGAGTTTATAATGGAATTGAACAACACAAAACCCAGCTTGACTTTGGACAAATAAATTTAGGCTGAAAAAATAATTAACAAATAATTAAGTAATTCGTAACTGTGGTATAGTTTATGGGACTTGTTTGTGTTTAGAAAAGCATCCTACCTAACTTCGGTGTCGGATTAAGTAAAGAAATTCTACATATAATGGCGACCCAACTTCATATAATTAGGCTAGCCACAAGACCTTTTATATAATTAGTTTTTTTTATTTTTAATTTAAATAATCATAATTTAAATAATCATTACCTTTTCATTAAGTAATTCTTGACTGAAGTATAATTTATTGATCTTATTCGTGTTTAGAAACTCATTCTACCTAACTTTTAGTGTCGAATTGAGTAAAACAATTCTACATATAATGGTGACCCAACTTCATCAATAATAACAAATCTTTCATGCTGATAGCTCTACTAGCAACTCATCTTGCCTATTTTTTGTTTCTTCAATTTGTATTTATTAACTATCATAGAATAATAGGCTAGCCATGAGACCTTTTAAATAATCAGTTTTTTATTTTATTTTATTTTATTAAATCATAATTATAAAAGCTTACCTTTTCATTGAAAAGAGGTTGGGCACGGGTAGAAGAACTTCCCTTGGTTGCTTCCATCTTCTCCTTTTTGGCATAGAAGCTTATGAGGTTTGGTAGACCTTGCAAATTGAGTTCCTTCAACTTATTGAACTTCACCAGCTCATCTTCATCATTTTGTCCTTCAAATCGAACTATTTCCTCCATGCTGTTACAATGTGCTACTTTTAGTAATTCCAGGTGGACAAGTCCTCTTGCGGTGGATTCGGAGAAAAGATACTTTATCTTACACGCTGAAATTTTTAACACAGTTAGCTTATTGAACGACCATAAGGGAACCGCCTTCTCCAAAGCCTCAATCCTATAGAGGTATAGAACTTCAGCTTTGCCCACCAAGGGGATGAGCTCATTCCTGAAGGTAATTTCATGCAATTCAAGAGCAACTCTTGAATATTTGTGGGTCTCATCAGCACCAGCCCTTCGGCCCACTATGATCTTAAATCTCTTCAGGCTCTCACTGGGTAATAACATGACATCGGGTATGGTGATATGCAAAGTGGTTAATTGAATATTCTTAGTACTCAACATCGATCTGATCAAATTGGATATCTCTTCGAGGCTCACATTGTTGTTGCTTGTGTCCTGTTTCTTGTTAGTTGTGTCCGCCCATTCTTTAAATGTTTTTGGAAAGTACAATTCCTCCATGTTGCTCAAATTGGATATCACACCTTGTGGAATCACCTTGAGGTACTTACAATCTTGGAGATCTAACACTCGAAGACTAGTCAACTGGGCTATCTCTCGTGGCAAAGCCTTGATATAAGAACCACGAAGGCTAAGCACTTCAAGAGTCATTTTCAAATCCCCAAGTATAGCTATGTCTCCCAACACGCATTCATTCAGACATAGCATCCGAAGTTCTGTCAATTTCGCAAGTGATGACGGGAGTCGCTTCATACGCATTTGATTTAAAACTAGCACCGTAAGTTTTTCCATCCCACTGAAAAACTTGTCTGGAACTTCTAGATCTGAAAGTTCACTGTTGTCAAGAATCAAGGTGTGGAGTTGTGGATATGTCAACCCATCCGGAAGCCTTTTGATTTTTAAGGATCTTAATGAGATAGCTGAGTAAGAAGTAGGATTCCTTGGCCACTGAAGAGCACCATGATCTACCAGAAATGATGCTTCCTCACGTCCAATCTCGATACCGACATCTCTTATAACATCGTGAATTTTGACAACATATTCATGACTGCCATTCAATAACAAAGAAGATGACTTGAGCGTACCAACTGCTGTGCTTACAGCATTTGTTGCTTCATCAAATGTACGTGGGTTTGAACAAAGCAAACCTCTCGCCACACAGTGTCTCGTCAAGTCCTCAATTGAAATTTCAGCATCCTCAGCAAAAAAACCACATAGCAAGAAACAAGATTTTGCATCTGAGGATTGTAAGATATCGTAGCTCACCTTTAAGGAAGCCCAAACACCTGAGTCAATGCCCTCAATGTTTGTGAGCATGTATCTCTCCAACTTAACAAATGCATCCTTCCACACGTGTAGTGGCTTATTTTTTAATGCTGCTCCAAGTGCATTAATGGCGACCGGCAAACCTTTACATTTTTCGCACACTTTGTGTGCGAGAGACGATAATTCTGACGGAGACTCAATTGAATTTCCCACCTTCTCCTTGAATAGGGTCCATGCGTCTGGAAACGGTAGCTGGGCAATTGGGAAAGTTCTATCAAGTTCCATTCTATTCTGCAACAAATCTTGGTTCCGAGATGTTAGCAAAACTTTACATCCTGTCTTTCCATCTGTAATGGGAATACCAATAGTCTTAAGGTTCACTTCTTTCCAAATATCGTCCAATATGACGAGATATTTCTGCCCGTTGGTGAATTTATGCCACAACTTATTTGCTCTTTCATTTTCCTCTTCGGCATCTAATTTAAAGTTCAAGCTAGCAGCCAATTGTGATTGAATTTCATTCACATTGGGATTATTTGAGACAACCGCCAGCGGGGCATACGTGAAAGTTCCATCATGTGTCATTTTTTTACCCACCTCTTGGACAATAGTGGTCTTACCGACCCCTCCTAGCCCATATACACCAATTTTGTTAACGTCGGGATCTTCTAATGCTTTCACAATACGATCGAAAATTGGTGTCCTTGAATCAAACTTCACATAATAAAATTGGGATTGACGTTCTAAAGGAGGCGGCTTAGGGTGTGAAATTTTATCAAAGTGGCTTTTCTGACAGAGTTCCTTGACGACCGATATCTTCTGTTCGACTTGTTTGCTATATCGGTACCGCCACTTGATGTTAGGACATGAGCGTGCAAAACAAAGCATGTTTTCCTTAGCTGTACTTTCCTCCACAAGTTGATAAAAATCACCTTTCATCTTGTGTGCGTCAGTTAGCCAGCTTGAAACATCTGGCTCAATCTCTTCACCATCCGCATTGGCCTTATCAACTTCTATTCGGTTAGATTCCATACGTTCTCCAAGAGTTCCCATTGCTTTTTCCAAGTCCACCAGGTTCTTCCTGTAGCGACGAACATATTGCACTGGTCTGAGCACTGCATCGAGCGCTGCATCAGCTAGTAATGATACCAACTTCTCAGCTATGCATTCTGGAGTACACATGATGATCAGGCAGGGCGGTTAGTTCTTCTGATATTCAAAAAGTAAGCTTGTGACGCGATGGAATTCAAATTTGAGAAGACAAAGCTCTTTCTATCTGCAGCAAACAAGAAACAAAATCAGAGAAAAGAGACGGTTCTTTTTGCTGAAAAAAAATGAAAACAGAAAACACTAAATTTGATTAATATTATGTGGTAACTCCATTAGTACCCTAATTTAGTTTCATTTTTTTATTCAGTTGGTTCACTAAACTCGTTGATTCTACATCCAGGAGAACTATACATTTATTTGATCGGCGAACAAAAAACATATTATTGAATTATGTTTGTAGTCTTTATTCTTTGATGAACTATGTGTTCTATTTTTACCGACCTGGAAAGACTTTTATGTTAAAAAAAATCAAAATAGAAAAACATATTTCAACAAAGTTTAATTCATTCATGTGCTAAATAACATCAAAATAAAATATCATTACAATTTAGAGAACTGATTTAACATAACCGAATCAGTGTGTTGCACAACCTTTTGTTGGAAAAATGGCTTTTGTTCCCAAAATTTTGGTGAATTTGTCCCAAAAACTTAGTGGGACCCAAATGTCAATTGAGGTGGGTCCAAATGGGTTTGTGTACTCTTAAGTAAGAGGTTTAAACTATAGAAGAATGCGCAAAATTCCTTAATTAGTGATCCATGCATGTGTGATATGTGGGAGGGTGAAAAGTCACATAAATGTATAGGGATAGCAATTTGCTCCAAACCTCATAAATACCAATCCCACCACACTCATATGGGACGGGTATGATTTTTTGGTCGTCACGGCCCATACACTTGCCAAATCTGATTTAATATCATACATAACCTAAGTATGGTATTTGTAGATATTATACAATACATAGATATGACTAGATTACTCATTTGCCCTTAAAAATACTCATTGTGACTAGAATATCATTCTCTCACACACACATGTTATACATAATACATAATGTATGGATTTAAGTTATTTAATATTAATTCTTATTTTATTTAATCTACGTTGAGTTACATTTTAATTATTTTTTCATTAAAATATATTTTAATAAAAAAATTGTTGTAAATAATGACGACAAAAGTTTAAGATTCACCAAAGACAAAATAATTTTTACCAACTTTAGTACTTTTTGCGTTATTTTATCTTACACGTTTTTCTAGATTTAATTAATAATTTGTGTTTTGATTTCTTGCGACTAGCCAAATGGATATGCTTAAAGAAAATGATGATTTTTTTAAAAAAGATTAACATTATATTTTTGAGAGCCCAATAATGAGAGACCAACATTCAATTAACATTGGAAGCATATCCTTTAATTCATCGTTGGTCACTTTAGACCAGTTTTTTACCTCTCGACTTATATAACATATCATGGAGTTTTTCTTTTCCTTAGAAAAATAATAAGTTTATTTTTCCATATTATTGAGGTCATGGATCATGGATAACACTTAATTACGAGCACCTAATGTTGGCTATGAAAAAATTACTCACTAAGAGAAAATAAAACTTAAAAAGATTATTTTATCAAAAACTTTAAACTATTTTTTAGAATTAAAAAACTCTTTGATATCTAGTAAATTGTTCAAAAAAGTTAAATTTTATTTGTTAGTGTGGTGCACATATACATATATATGTATGTGGGTGGGTTGGTGGGTGGGTGTGGGCGTGTGTGTGTTTGTGTTTGTGTATATACATATATATATATATATATATATATATATATATATATATATATATGTATATATGTGTGTGCGCGCCCGTGCGTGTATATATATGTAGGTGTGTGTGTTCACACATATTGTGCGTGTATATATACATATATGTGTTTGCTTGCAAGCGTGTGTATACATATATTATATGTAATGCGTGTGTGTGTTTCTGTTACGGGCACATGTGTACAACACATGACATTTTGCCGTTAAATATTAGACGAAAAACTAAGCGAAGAGGTATTATGCCACCTTTCCATAATTGAAGGGGGTAACTTGTAACCCAGAAATAATCAAGGGGTAAGGTAAAAATGGGTGATAGTTGAAGGTGGGAAAGTATAAATAACCCTAAAAGTAGAGTGCAACATTTGATTTGATTGACTCTCAGTTAAAACATTGGATTGACTCTCAGTTAACTTACTTATCTCAAAATATTTGACTCTCAAAAACATATCAATCGGTGCTTGAATAACCTAAATTTAGGTGAGACCGATGTTCTCAACAAGCTCTAAAAAAGTAAATGATTTTGATTAATAAAGTGAGATCCAAAAGGATAAATTAAATGGTAGAGCGAAAAAGATCTTATTCTTGTATATAATTCCCAAAGAGAATTTCATAATGATGCATAATTCCCAAAAAGATATCATATCTATATAAAAATAACAAAAAAGCATATCATAATTATTTATAAATGTATTTAAAGAAATAGATACATACAGATTCGGATAAGCGAGGCAAAGGACCATAGTCAAAAGCATCTCTGGTTGCCTTGACAGCCTATGAATGTCTTCCTCGTCTCCTTCAGCAACCCTTTGTATCACATCCCCTTGTTCTTGGGCTTGTTGTCTCAAAAGGTTTTTTAATGGGGAGCACTACTGAAACAAATGAAACAAGTTGCCATATAAGCTATGGTAAAGCTATTATCTTCTTAGTTATTTCTTCAATTGAAGTGGTCTGAATATCTATGATAAAGCTAATTAAGAAAAATTACCTGCAGCAAACCATATGAAACAAAGAGATCTTATATGTATAAAAGGAAGAGATCTTTTCCGTATAAAATAAAGAGATGGATGTTTATAACTATGTATATAAAATCAGATAAACACATGCATTTTAGGCCTCAGTATCGATGGTTCCGCAGCCATGGGTGTCTGTTCACATGGGAATACTTATAAAGCTTTGTTTCTCCATAGAGGTAGAGATATTTTTATGCCTAATTCACTTATTTGAACACCTAGTCCATCAAATTTGTTCAAAGCGTGCCTAATTTGCACACCCAGAGCTCTAGTGAAGAGTTTTCCGAACTTTACCGATCACAATCTGTGAATTAGTTGTAATCAAATAATAGTTGATTTCCCAAATCATATTAACTTTATCGGATTAGCTTGATTTTCAACAGAATCAATATTCTCGAAGAGTTCTAAAAAGTAAACGGTTTGGATCATTCAACCAAAAAAGGGCCACAAAAGGGCAAACTAGACGATCCAATTCATTTTCATTGACCAGAGAGGATCTTATTCCTATATAATTTCCAAAGAGAATATCATAATGACTGTGGAGTCTCGAATCCGAATTAAACTTCTCAATAGAATATTGTGATCCCTCTAGCTAATCCTGTAACACACTCAACACTCAATTTGTTCCAAACGGGTTGGATCTTCAGCAGACACTCCAACGATCAATTTAGCCTCTAGTAAGAGTCAAAGCAACTTGTAAGTAGAGTTTTAGCGTGAGTGTGCCTGTACATGAAGTAGGAGTGTCCTTAGAATATTTATGGTGTAGAGGACCAATTGCCTGCAGTAGGTTTCGGTCGAAACAATAGCGTCGTGGATCGGGAACCATAGAGGTGCTGTCGCGTGTCCCACATCCGTGCGGATCAGGCGAGCATGCCTGCCCGTTCTCTCAAAAGGCGGGGAGCACGTTCCCAGGTGCCACGGCCGATCGTGGAGCGCTAAGCATCTTGGCCGAGAGATAAGAGGTCTACAATGTTCAAATGCTTAGCCAAACGATGGTGTAGAGGGTCATTTAGGACACCTCGATTCGTAAGCCGGAGATGAGCTACTGGCTCTCGGGCCGAGCATATTTTTGGCCCAAAAAGGAACAAGCCGAAGATGATCGTGGACTGAAGGCCCAGTGTTTTATATTTCGACCTACCACAATGACACATAATTTCAAAAAAAAAGATATCTTAATTATAGAAAAATCCCAAGAAAGCATATCATAATTCCCAAAAAAGTATATTAAAAATAATACATAAATGTATTTATAAGGACATAGATATATACAAAGAAAAATAAGCAAGTCCAGCCAGAGGCCAAGGTCAAAAACACCTCTAGCCGCCTTGACAGCCAAATCAAGGTCTTCCTTGTTTCCTTCTGCAACCCTTGCTAACACATTCCCACTGTTCTTTGGCATATTGTCTCAAAAGATTTTTTAAAAAGGAGCACCACTTAAACAAATAAAGAAAGTTAATTTATAGGCTACGATATTATCTTCTTAATAAGATTTTCATTTGATAGTGATCTGAATATCTGTAATAATTAAGAAAAACTACTTGTTGCAAACCGTATAAAAAATAGGAATCCTCCAACCTTACCCTCTATAGTGCAGTCTATGAGATTTGTTTTGATGGGTATTTGTTTTTATGTATAAAACAAAAAGATCGACGTTCATAACTATGTATATAAAATCAGATAAAACCGAGAAAACTTTAAAACCATACCCTTTTCTTGTTGTCCAACCAAGCTAGGATGTCACAGTTTACGCCTCCGGCAAAGGCGGCTTCACAACCATGGGCGGGTTTCAGATGATGACCCTAAAGCTTTGTTTCTTGATGGCTAATTGACTTACATTCACACCTAATTTGGACACCGAAAGCACTAGTGAAGAGCTTTTTAAAAATCATCACAACTTACGAATCTGTGAAATTACGTGGAGAGGTGAAGGATTTGGATGGGGAGAACTAATTATTAGTAACATGTCTTCATTAATCTCATGATGGGAAGGAAAATGGTGGGGATGCCATTCCCTTTCAATCCCAACTTGCGATTCTCTCTCTTTCCCACTCTCTTGCTGAGGTTCAATTTCATACGCTTGACTCCTTGCTCAGTAATTGTTCACTAGTCTTAGACATGCTCCAATATAAATTATCACCAGACGAATGCTTGGAGTTTATATGTATTTACATGTTGTCTCATATTAATATGTAGTGTAAGAGTCTGAATCTGAATTAAACTTCTCGAATATGCTATCACGAATCCTTTAGTGTGATCTGCAAAACACTCAACACTAAGTTAGTGCCGACTAGGATTGGGTCTCCGGCGAGTACTCTGACGATTAAATTAGCTTCTAGTAAAAACGAAATCCACTTGAAAGTAAGCGAGAGCGTGTGTGTATATGTACCTGACATAAGAGTGTCCTTGGAGTATTTATAGAATAGGAATCCAACTACCTACCTGAGGCTTCAGCCGATAATGTAGCATCATGGTCCGGGAATCACGGTGGTATTGCCAGGTGTCCCACAACCGTGCAGATCGGAGGGGCATGTCTGCACTATCCACATCTACCCAAAAAGTGGGGAGTACATCTCCACGTGTCCATGCCAAGCGTAGAGCTTTCGGCCGCATTGCCAGAATTCAAGACTTGAAGAACCTTCCTCATCAAAGATGGACGTAAGCCGAAAGACAATGTTGAGGCTCACTTAGCCTACAAGCCGAAAACAACTAATGTAATTCTTTGGGCGTAACCCGACTCGAAGTGTAGATGGGTTGAGTATGTTCGGCCCAGTATTGTGTATTCTGACCTACTGTAATAGCTCCTTAATTTCTCTGCCCCAGTGCTGACTGTAAAGAGGGATTGACCACTAAAGGGTCGACAGCCCAACATGCTGAACCATGCGATCCGTTGCCCTCAAGGATGCTACAACGCGTCATGTGATCCGATGGACAGAAATGAAAACTTTGTCCCCCACGTGCAACGCTTCAAATTATGTGCGTGCCATTTTTCAAAAGACGAACATCAGTATAAATAGGACGTCTTTAAGAGAGACAATGTTCCTTCACTTTCTCTCTCTAGAGCTCCCCAGATTTTTTCCTTCTACTTGTGACAATCCGATCCAGCCTTTCTTTCTAGCAATCTTCTGTCTTGTTTGATTACCAAGTATGAATATCCCATCATTTTTTTCTATTTTCAGTCATTCATGCATGTCTTACGTCTTTTTTGAGTAGTTTTCACATTTTCGTCGAGACTGTCATTTGGGGTTGTCACATCAGTTCCAGAAATTGGCCGAGAGTCATGATTTTTGACTGAATACTGAGCTTCTCTTTCAAACATTCCTTAACGCCATATCGAGCGTATTGCCTTAGCATTTGCTTAACACCCATGAACTTTTTCAATAAGATGTCCGAGCCTAAAGTGGATTCAACTCAGGTGCCATCCCACTCCAAAGAGCCGGGGACGAGTGGTTCTACTAGTGTGCCGGAGGCTGAGATGTATTCCGATAGTAATCGATTCACTAGGTTCTTCAACGATCCTGATAGTCTGTTAGACTTTCACCAAGCGTACGGCGTTCCTGATAATGTGTTCATAGATTTGGTCCAACTGAGAGATAGCCTCATTGTCGATGAATGGCAGATCATTATGCCGTCGATGGCCATCATCGAGGGTGTCATTCCGTTTCCTCTCCACCCAGTCTTGAGGGCAATCCTACACGTCCTTCATTTGACTCCTTCTCAGGTCACTATTAAATTTTACCAAATAATTATGGGCATCATCGAACTAAGAAGCAAGTTTGGTGTTACCTTTGAGATCGAGCAGTTGTTCGGCATATACTACATTGGACAGAACAAAGTCTCAAAGTGATGATTTCTAGCTTACCGGTCCGGCCAAAGAAAGATAATTCCAAAACTGCCGGATTCAGATAAGTTTGCCAATGACTTCGTGACTGTCAAAGGAGAGTTCGAGTTCGGCATTGGTGAATTCAAGTTGCACCATGTGCCTAGGAACATAGGATATGCAGTTATGTAACTTGTGTCTCCCTCTTTTGCAGACATTAATGCTCAGTTCTGGCTAATACCTCTATCTTATTCAGGGCTAAGGGTTGTTAACCGGCTAAAGAAGAGAGCATTGAAGCCGCGAATTGGCGCAATACTTGTCATCCCGAGGAGAGAGAGAAGGTGCACTTGGTTGTTGGGCTACGTCAACACCTACCAATCCACCTTGAAGGCTTAGGGCGAATCCAGTAGTAGCCAAGCGCCAGTGGTCGGGCAGATTCCAACTATCAGAACGATCAAGCAGAGTACTGAGCACCTCTCCTTTGAGTCGAGCTACCAGATCTCATAATAGCCAACTGCTCGGGATTATTCGAGAACTGATGGATCAATCTACCTCTGATACCATGATCTATATATCCTCATGTACTTACTCCTTCAAGTACAATCTTTTCTTTTTGCCAAAAGTCAGTGATCCCAAGTTTCGACGACTTTTTATGGATATTAAACTAGGTGAGGGTTTTTCTGTAGAGATTGGCCAGATAATGAGGAAGGCTCAGGACACGCAGACCCCGAAGCTAACAACCGGGCTTAGCGAGCCGAGCGAGTGTGTTTCGGTTCACGAAAATAGAGGGAAGGAGTCGGGGTCGAGGTCACCTCCAAGAAGAAGGCTAAGGCCTACGATCAGGCCCAAGAGAAGCCCCCCGCAGTTACCCCTTTGCCTCCACCTCCGACGCCAAAGAAAACGACGATCATCTATCGTGGGCCGCCAAGCCTGACTGTTGCTGAGAAATTTGTGCATGTCTTGAAGTTAGGCAACCAATTCTTATAGTTGAGGACTCGGTTTATGCCACCAAGAATGCTGCCATGGCTCTGCCCGAGGGCATGGTTATGCCAAATGATGCTGTGACGCTGCCAAAGGATCTTGAAGGGTTGTTTATTGAGCCAGCTAAATCTATGATTAAGGTAATATTTCATTTTGTACCTGTCAGATTTTGATTTCCTTCAATTATTGCTAACATTTTTATTGGTCACAGTAGAGCTAGTATCTGGTGGTTGTGAAGCAAGGGTTGGCCAAAAGCGCTGTCAATTACCGGTCTCTGAAGACTCAATGGGCGGAGGAGAAAAAGGCCCATGATGAAACAAAAAAGTCACGGGATTCAGCCATGGTGGCAATAAAGATAGCAGAGGATAGGACCACAAAGGTTACATTGGCTGCCAAGGCCAGGGTGGCTGAGTTGTTGAAGCAAGTGGAGGAGGCCGATGCAAAGAGGTATGATGAAGGGTTCAGCAATGCCGAGCACCATTACTTGACGTAGATGGAAGGAATCAACACTGAGCTCTCAGAAAAAAGATTATGCACACCTTTTTAGTTGGTTGTACCAAGGTGCTCGGTGAGGCTCAAGCTTCGGCCGACTCTTCCCTGTACCAACAAATCCCTCCGTTCAAGCAGAGGAAGTTTAAGACTGCCAGTCCTTCCATTGTGCCCTGTGTTGAAGCCTCCTTAGGTAATAGCGAGCAGGCTGTAGTGCTTAATGAAGCCGAAGGTGACGTAGTCCTCTTTCCCGCAGGGGGCAGAGTCGAGTAGTCGCCCAATGCTGAGCCATCTCATGTTGATGAAGCTGCCAAGGATCAGGCCTGGCCAAGTAATGATGGAAAAACCAATCCACTGGCTTAGAAGCGATCTCATGCTTTTTAATTTTTATTTTATTTTGATTCCATAACTATTGTCGATTGGTACAGACGCAATTTGTGTATAATTCTGTATTTGTTCTGTTCACGTTGAATGTTTTGAAACCATATCAGCTAGTGCCGAAATCTTGTCCTTCCTGATTTGTTTTTCACTTTATAAATGCATACTTACTTCTCATGTTTCTAATGTTGTATGGCATGTTCAGGTAGCCTACTTTCCCCTAGTCACTACCTAGCCTGGGTTGAGGAGTTGGTAGTGACTATGAGTGATCGGTAGTAAATGTCTTACAGGGGTGAAATAGTGAAACACTGAGTACAGTCTTCGAATGTAGCTGCACAGTCAACCTGATATTGTTAGAAGAGCGACCAGAGAGGCTGAGAGGACGTGATACACCGAGTGTGAGTGATAAAGACATAAAGTTGTTGTTAAGCAACCAACTCAACCCGATGGTTTGGCGATTCCGCCACACCATGATGCCTTCCGTAGAAACCGAGTGTAGTTTCTTGGAGGAATTCATACGAATTTCACATGTGAGTTACCAGAAATTTCGCTAGTACTATATTAAATAACAGAATGTTGAAAATAACATAAGGTCCTTGGCCGTTTATAGAATGTTAGATAACCAAAGGACTTATGTCATACATAATATGTAAATGATAATGGATGGCCCTCGACCGTACATTCTAGTGGTAATATTTCCTCAGGTTCTGGGCATTCCAGTGATGAGGAACACAGGTGCCATCAAGATCCTCTAGTTTGGATGAGCCAATGCCAGTAATCTTGGTCACTCGATAGGGACCCTCCCAGTTGGGACCAAACTTATTTGTTCTTTTTGCGCCGACAACTCTCCAAAGAACTAGGTCATCAGGTTTGAATGATCAATACCGAACCTTCTTGTTGTAGCCCTTGCCTATTTCTTGCTGGTAGGCAACGATTTGAACTTTAGCCGAGTCCCTCTACTCTTCAGCCAAGTCCATGGTGGTGTAGATCGATTGGTCGCTGATGTCCAGTTGGAAGTCCTCTGTCTGCATAGTGGGTAGGCCAGCTTCTAAAGGGATATTTGCCTCCATGCCGAAGGCTAGTGACAAAGGGATTCGGCCTGTAGAATGCAAGGTGTCATTCGGTAGGCCCATTAGACGCCGTAGAGCTCTTTGGACCACCGGCCCTTGGCTGCTAGAAGCCATTTCTTAATTCCACCGAGCACGGTCTTGTTTGAAACTTCGGCTTACCCATTGCATTGTGGGTAAAAGGGAGTTAAGTTTAAAAAAAAATGGATACTGTGTTTGGCGCAAAATCTTGAAAGAGGTGGCCCACGAATTGTGTTCCATTGTCGGAGGTGAACGCGTAGGGGATGCTAAACCTGGAGATGATGTTTTGTCAAACAAATCGCTTAACATCTCAGTCCTCGATGGTGACTAGGGGCCCGACCTCTACCCACTTGGCGAAGTATTTAGTGGCAATGACTAGGGACTTGTGCTACGTGTAATTTGTCAATGATATCCAACCCCCATTGTGAAAATGACCATGGACTAAGAAGGGGATTGAGCTGCTCGGTAGTTGTTGAAGGAGCGACGAGAATCGCTGACATTGGTCACATTCCTTGACTAATTGATCGGCATCTTTTTTCATATTTGGCCAAGTACTAGCTCTGAGTGAGAGCTGGTGGACCAATGAACATCCTCTAGAGTGATAGCCACAGCTGCCAGAGTGCAACTCTTGGAGTACAACACTCATTTGGTCTGATTGGCGTATAGAAGGTAAGGCACCGAGTAAACTTGTCGATAGAGTTTAAGGGTAGGTCCTAACCAGAATTGGGTAGTTTTATGAACGATTTTGTGGGCTTCCTTTCGATCCTCGGACAGGACTTCATCTTTACGATATGCAATTATCGGATCCATCCAACTTGGACCGAGAAAAATGCAGTTGACATCAGCAGTTAGATCTAAGTCTTCAATGCTCGGTGTAGGCTGGACGTCAACTGAGACAGTTTGCTACCCCTCAGTGTCTATGGCCAAAGCTAGCCTTGTTAAGGCGTCGACATGAGCATCCTGTTCCTGTGTAATCTGATCAAGGCTGAAGTGTCTGAATCTGGGGGTCAACTTATTGACTTCCTCAAGATACCGGGGCATCCAATCATCCCTAGCTCCGTATTCTTCGGACAATTGGTTTATGACTAGCTGGGAGTCACTGAATGTTCTATGTGTTCGAATTTCATACCTTTGGCAAATCAGAGACCGATAAGGAGAGCTTCATACTCAGCCTTGCTGCTAAGGTGACGAAGTTGATTCTGAGAGCTTGATCACTTTGGAGGCCGTCCGATGAGATAAGGACCACCCCTACCCCTGATCCATGCTTGTTGGAGGCTCCATCGACGTATAGTTGCCAAAAGTTACCATGGAGAAGCTTCCACTTTCTACCTTGGCAGAAAGGGTGTTTGAGGGTTAAGGTTGTCTACTTGTGCTGGGTTCGAATTCGGCAATGAAGTCTGCGAGTACCTGACCCTTGATCGTCGTCCTCGGCTGGTACTAGATATCGAAGTTGGCCAACTCGATGGCCCATTTTGAAATCTCATCTGAGAGGTCGGCTTTGCGGAATAGTGCTTTGAGAGGATGTTCAGTCAGCACAGTGATGGGGTGAACATGGAAGTATGGAGCCAATTTTTTAGAGGCCGAGACCAGTGCTATGGCAAGTTTTTCTAACAATAGGCACCTAGTCTCGGCACTGACCAGCATCTTGCTGGTATAGTAGATGGGAAAGAAGTTCGTGTCCTCCTGTTGGACGAGGACCGAACTATCCGCATGCTGGAAGACGACCAGATAGATGAAGAGAGGCTCCTTCTCTTTTTTTGTTGTGAGCAATAGTGCCGAGGATAAGTAATGTTTAAGATCTTCCAATGCTCGATGGCACTCCAGAGTCCAATTGAAGCTTCTTCAACTACACTTCTTCAGGACTTCGAAGAACAGTCGGCATTTGTCGAAGGATCGACTGATGAACCTGTTTAGTGTGGTTGTCATCCCTATTAATTTTTGCACTCCCTTGATTGTGTAGGAAGTTTCCAAGTTGTTGATGGCATTGATCTAATTGGGGTCGGCTTCGATGCCCCTTCTAGTGACGAGGTAACACAAGAACTGTCCTGAGCCAATCCCAAAGGCACACTTCTTGGCATTTTGACGCAGCTTGCGCTTTTTAAGGATGTTGAAGACTTTTTGCAGATGTGTCAGGCGGTTGGCCTCACGCCGACTCTTGATGACCATGTCGTCAATGTACGCCTCCGCCGTGTCACCAATTTGTTCACCAGACATTTCGGTTATCATACGCTGATAAGTAGTGTCGGTGTTTTTTAGGCCGAAAGGCATGACCTTATAGCAGAATAGCCCTTGGGTACTGATGAAAGCAATATTCACCCTGTCAGACTCGTTCATGGCGATCTGGTAATATCCTCGATAGGCGTCCATAAAATTGAACCTAGTGTGCCCAGCTGTCGATCCACCAGTCGATCTATCCTCGGCACAGGAAAGCAATCCTTTGAAAAAGTATCGTTGAGGTTTGTGTAATCCACACAAATGCGTCACTTGCCATTCTTCTTTTTGTCGACTACCGTGTTGGCGAGCCATGTGGGGTACTGTACTTCTTAAATGGCTCCGGCTTCCAACAGACAATTGACCTCTTTAATGACAGCATTTATGAGTTACTACCGATCGTTAAGGTTTCCAAATCATTGCTCGGCGAGAGGGACCAACGTTGAGTTCATGGCAAGTGAAGGAAGGGTCAACCCTCGATATTTCATATGTTGTCCAAGCGAAAACTTTCCTGTTTCGCTGGAGGAAGACTGTCATCTCTTCCCGCTCAGTAGGTGACAGGGTTTATCCTAACAAAAAAGTCTTGTCAGTGTTAGTGTCGTCAGCTGGCATAGGGACCAGGTCTTCAACGGTTTTCTGTGCAGTTGTTGTCCCGACGTCCTCAAGTATGGGGGAGTCCGACATCTCCACCCATTGCACCTTTTCTGGGCTGACCTTGCTTTTGATCGCTGCCACATAGCATTTTTTATTGGTAATTGATTGCCTAGTACCTTTTCCTATCCTTGGGCCTCATATAACGAAGGACCCGGTAATAGGTGGAGGCTACGGCTCCCTACTTGTGCAGCCAGACTTTGTCGACGATGACATTGTATGGGCTCGGTACATCAACAACCACGAACTCTACTTCAATAATTTTGGAGCCAATGCGAATAGGAAGTCTGATCTTGCCCAGTGGCCATACGGGAGCAAAGTTGAATCCCACCAATGGAACCTTAATGGGTTCGAGGTCAGTGTCCTTTAGGTGGAGACCTTTGAATAGGGTGAGGGAGAGTTGCCGAGGGTGAGGAAGACGACCAAAGCGTCATTGTGTGGCATCTGGAGACGCACTAGGTCTCGTTCAATGAAAGACATGCCGCCTTTGGTCAGGTCATTCGAATGCAGGCATTTGGCGCCCAAGCTTACTATCATGACCTATTTACTTGAGGTCGCCCGTTTGATCATAGTCTCGAGGCTTTCTTCTGCAGTCGGATCCACCATTTCATAGATCACGTCGATCACCCAAACCTCAACACTATTCTCATTCTCCAAGTCTGGCTGGGTTTGGCTTTCGTCTTTTCTTCATCGATATACTCCTTGATATACCCTTTGCATACCGGCCTCTCGAGGAAGTCCCTCCAAGCTCGGCATTTTGTTGCCAAATGGCTCTTCTCTCTAGGAACAGCGGTAGGGGGAGGTGTTAGGCTTTCGTTGTTCACCAAATAACCTTCTCGGTCATTCAAAGTATGGCTTGTTCTGGCTCTTTTTGAGGATCTCAAACGTTAACTCTTCACGACGGCCAATTCATGGGGCCGAGGGCCTTTTTTCTCACCGGAGTTCGCGATATTAACACTTCGGCAACCCCCACCATTGTTGGTGTTTCTATTCCTATCCCCTTGACGGGGATGGTTTTGTTCGGCATGGCACCGTTCACTGCGAGCTTCCTCGAGTCGGCATTGGTTATGAATCCAGCTCATTAGATTGTCCATATCAACTAGGCTCGATAACATAAGATCCTCAAACAGTCCGTTGCAGCGGTCCAAGTCAAGCTTGAGCGACGTTACGGCGATTGTCGGGTCACAGCCTTGTATTTCATTGAACAGTTCCCAATACCGAACAGCATACGGCCGAATGGACTCGTTGGCAGATTCCCTTAGGGCAAGGAGAGAATCAACTCCTTTCTTCTTTCAGTTGTTGGTGATGAACCAAGCGAGCAAAGCAAGGGATAGGTCTTTGAAGGAAGGAATGGACCTTTTCGGCAATTTATTGAACCAGAGGAGGCCTAACTCTCCCAAACTAAAGAGGAAGAGCTTGCACATGAGTAGATCATTCGTATGATAGAGAGACATCATCTGCCTAAAGTGCACCAAATAGAGGTAGGTGTCTGTCTTTGGGTCACATTTGGTGAACTTCGGCGGGTTAAAACCGTGCAGGGGCCAAACTTCGTCGATTTCCCTAGTAAAGGGGGAGAACACAATTGTCTATCTTTGGGATTTTCGCCATAGAATTAAAATTCAAAAGGGTTTAGGAAATATGAGATTGAGGGTTTTGAAACGAGACATTGAGTGGATCTCCTACTGTGGTCGCCAAATTGTGAAGTCTGAATCCAAATTAGACTTCTCGAATGCGCTATCAAGAACGCTTTAGTGTGATATGCAAAACACTCAACAGTAAATGAGTGTCGATCAGGGTTGAGTCTCCGGTGGGCACTCGACGATCAAGTTACCTTCTAGTAATAGCAAAAGCCACTTGAAAGACGAGTTTTAGCAAGAGCGTGCATGTATATGTACATAACATAAGAGTGCCCTTGGAGTATTTATAGAATAGGAATCCAACTGTTTGCCTGAGACTTCGACCAAGAATGTAGCATTGTGTTCCGAGAATCACGGTGGTACTGCCACGTTTCCCACAACCGTGCAGATCGAACGGTCATATCTGTACTACCCAAGTCTACCCGAAAGGTGAGAAGTACGTTTTCGTGTGGGCATATCAGGCGTAGAGCTTTCAATCGTATGGCTAGAATTCAACACTTGAAGAATCTTCTTCATAAAAGATTGACGCTAAGCCGAAAGTCAATGTCGAGGCTCACTTAGCCTACAAGCCGAAAACAACTAATGTAATTCTTTAGGCCTAACCTGACTCAGACCAAGCACAGATGGGCCAAAGGCCCACTGTTCTGTATTTCGGCCTACTACATATAGTGATAAAGAATATTAGGGAATCACATAACAATGCTTCATTGTCCATTGACCACCTAAGATTCCTTTCTAGTAAATATGACTTCTCTCTCCCTCTCTCTCTCCCCCTCCCGGTTGGGTTCAATTGCATGAACCTACTCGTGTACGTTGTTTGGATCAAAGAGAATAACCATGCTACAAGCACGCCCAATTTGAATACACACGTGTATGGGGTTCATAAACATTGCACTACGCAATGCGTATGGGCTGCACAGTTATGTGAGTGGGTGTACAAACATGTGCAAAACTATATGAATAGATTCGTACCCCATAAAAATTATCGATGGCGGTTTCGAATCCCAGGATCGTGTGGGTCCACCTATGAATCTTTTCTTTTTATCCTTTGTTCATAACATGTGCGTCCCCCCAAAGCTAAAAGTGGACTGTTCATTTTTTATAACAGAATAAAAATCTTATTTTTATTAAAAGGTTACTTTTACTAAAAAGCCTTTAATATTTTAAAAATTAAAAAGTATATTCTCTAAAAATCAATTTCTTAAGATAATTGCTTTTATATCCAAATTCAACTTTAGGTCGAATTCTGTTTTGATCATTCTGGTTTCAATAAGAACACTAAGTCCCTTAACTTTTGACATTTGGTTTAGTGTGGCATTACCGTCTGTTTCTATCCAAAATAGCTAAGGAAAAGTAGAAAGTGATTATGTGCGCTACACATAACCAAGTGTGAGGATATTATATTATTTTATGTTCTCTTCTTCTTTTTTAACTTAGAAAATTTTCATCTCTCTTTCTTTCACACACACACACAGACACACTGAAAAATATTAACCATCACAAATCCATTACACACACACTACTATCATAAAAAAAAAAATTAAAAAAAACCCAAATTCAAGTATTAATATTAGTGAAATCTCTTTTTCTATCTATTGAAATACAAATACGAATAAAATTTAAAGTCATGTCAAGTTAAATTTAAATATATTTAATTGGAAAATTTTATTTATCAGCTATTTTTTTTAGTCATATTGTTTTCATACTTTTTTATTAACACCATTATTCATATTTTTAATTTTTTGTGATTTATTAGTTCATTTCGATGAAAGAAATATAAAAAATATAAAATTATTTTTCAAAATTTAAAAAAATTCAAAAAACAGCCAAAAAAATAATCTTTTTGACTTATTTTTCATCTTTAATAAAATTAATTAATTTTTTTACATGGTACTTTTTGTTTTTCGATTTTTTTTGCTTTTTCTAGTCATGAAAAACTACAAAAAATAAAAAACTATGCAAAAAGTTATAAATTATTAAATTATTTTGAATATTTTACGAAAAGTATTGGCAAAAATATTATGCAAAAAGTCTTCACAAAATAAATATAAAAATTAAAAAATTAAAAATATAATACCCGAAGGCTCAAAATATTTACGAATGAGTTTTGTTTTGTTTTGTCTCGAGGTCAATCAGTTGGTTGCAATTGAGATTTGGCATTGGTAAGATAAATAAATAAAATTAAAAAAGTTAAATGGCTTTCACACACTGTATCTCTCCCAACTGCAAATTATCGAAAAAAAAATTACTCTATTTTCCCTCCCCGACACCAAACTTAAAAATAATTAAAAAATTGAAAAATTATCCCATTTTCAATCGGTACCCAGTTATCTAAATCTCGACCACCATCTCTTACAATCACAAGTTACCAACTTCCCTCAACTTTGTCGAAAAATCCTCAAAAGAAATAATTGTCAAAAAAATTCCTTCATCATCAATCACTGAAATTGGCATTGGTGGTTGCCCCGAAACATCAATCTGAGTCATCTCTTGGATAAACTCTTCAATGGTTATGGTGGTGTTCTTATGTTCTGAATGGGCTTTTACATCTACCTCCATATAATAATGCCCTTTATGGAGAGAGAGTGAGTGTAAATCAGATTTTGAAGAAGAATGGAGTGAATTGAGACAGAAAACATTCGGTTAGTCATGTTTTTTTAGAGAGAGATGGAATGGAGAGAGAAAAACAAGGAAGAGAGAGAGTCTAGGAAGTGTGGGGGTTCAAGAGGTTGAAGAAGAAGAATGGGAATTACCACAAATACCCTTTTAATGGAGTCATGTGCAGTGCTCATGATCACTTTTCGTTAGCCATTTTGGATGAAAACATACAACAAGGTCACATTGAACCAAATATTGAAGGTTAAGGGGCTTAGGGTTCAAACTAAAACCAGAAAGGCCAAAACGGAATTCAACCTAAAGTCGAATGGATATAAAAATAATTACTTAGAGTTGATTTAACAATTAGTTAGGGACCAAACTATACCTTCATATAAGTTACAGGGGTAAATCGTAATTTAGGTATGGGAAACTAAAAAAAACACGGACCAAAGTTGTCAATACCGTACGGTACCGGCCGGTACGTACCGTTTTGACATAAAAACGGTACCGAGTACTCCTAGTACCGTACCGCCTTTAATACCGGTCGGTACCGGGTACCGGCCGTACCGGCTAATACCGGCCATATCGGCCGGTACCGGATTTGTTTTTTTTTTTTTAAGAATTACGGGAAAAATTAATTTTTTTGGACTTTCTCTCTATAATTTATATATATATTGATAATTGCGATAAATCCGGTATGGTACCCGGTACATGACCGGTACCGATACGTAGCGTACCAGTAGAAAAACTGGTACCCAAACCGATCCTGTATTCAGAACATTGACACAGATGCATGTTCTCACTTTTTTTTCCTTTTGTCAGTAGAAAAATCATAACAAATTCATTTTTTAAGTCCAAAAAACACAAAACCAGTGAGAACATTTACCTGCAAAAAATTTTGCAGGTAAAAATTTGGGATTCAATTTCTGAAAACCCAATCCCGAGAAAAGAAAACAATTCTCGTTTTTTGCAGTTTAAAATCACTTGAGACAGACCAACTTCAAGAAATCACCATACATAGGGTCAATTTGGCCAAAATTGTTTTTTTGGCTTATTTTTTGTCTTTATTCAAATTTTTTTTGTATTTGTTGTTTTTATGTCATTTTTTCGTGGATTATTGGTTCGTATCAACGAAAGGAATCTAAAAAGTATAAAATTATGTCCAAAAGTTAAAAAAAAGTCACTAAAGACGAAAATAAGTCAACACAGACGCTGTTTTTGACTTATTTTTTGTCTTTTCTGAACTTTTTTCAAATTTAGCCGATGATTGATAACTTTTCTGAAAGCTCTTGTCGAGACGAACCAATAATCATCAAAAAATTAATGAAAAACAAAAAATTAAAAAAAAATTTCAAATAAAGACAAAAAACTAAACAGTGAATAATTCAATAATAACCACAGGCCAAATGGACCCATAGAGTTCACGACATTTTGACATGATTCTAGGTTCTGCAACAAAACGTAGTTTCAAATCCCTGAAGGAAGTTTTCTCAAATGAATAGCTTAACTATGCTAAAAATGTAACCCCTCCGAGTGCTAGACTGGACGAACTCCAAACATCTTGTATTCAGAACTCGACAACTTGATACTTGAAATTTCTACCTAGAGTCAAGGACTAATCAGTAATTTAGGTAAAAAGTTCTCCTAAATTTTATCTTAGTTTGACCTTAAGCTGATCAAATATAACGGTTAACAAAAAAACTACGCTAAAAATGTGAACTTACGCAGCTATAAAAACAGTCCGAGCATTTTCCATAGCTTTTGAATTACCTGGGAGAAGAGACCTTTTTAGAACTCGTCGGAGCTGATCCTGTCGTCGGCCGATGGTAGGGCTGTAGAGAAATGAAGAAGGAGAAGAAGAGCGAAAGAGAGAGTATGAGGGAAGAGAGAGAGAGGAACAGGATAATGAGAGAGAGATGAGAGATCTCAATTATGGTAGAGTGGACAAAGAGTGATGGGGATGTCACACCTAATAAATTGTCCATCCGCCCGTCATTGGGAAAAAGTTGAATTGCGTTCATTTGGCCTCTTTAGATTATTTTTTTATTTTTATTTAATATGTTTTTGCTGGGGTATGGGCATGGGACTGTGAGGTAGGGATGAGGTGAGGAAAATTCAATTTGCAATTCTGATTTTTCTTTTTTTTTTTGTTTTGGTAATCAATTCCGAATTCAGATAATATATTTTTAATTTATAAAATTTTGCGATAAATTTTTTAGATTAATCATTCGTCCTGAAAAAATAACGCTAAGAAATAAAAAACTTATCACAAAAATATCTTTAAAAAATTCACTAAAGACAAAGTAATTAAAAAATATATTTTTTTGGTTATTTTTGGTGTCTTCAACGTCTTTTCAATTATGGTTTAATTTTTATATTTTTTAATTTCTCTCGTCAAGATGATTGAAAATGCAAAATATTTAACAAATTATTATATAAAATTATCAAATATTGAGTCATATTTAATGACCTTAACAAAAAAATAATTTAGTGTAAACTGATCTAATACGTTGTATTTTATAGTAATTCTCTTTCCATACACAATAAGCAAGTGGAGGAGGTGGCATTGACACTGAAAAGATATGACCCCTCCCCAAATTAGAGTTATAAAAATGCTAGAGACACACCATTTTTACACATCGCTATTATACATCACTCAAAATTATGTCATTTTGTGTTGAAAAAAATTATATTTGTTTTTGACTCATATCGCTGAAAACATATTTGGATCTTTCTTAACATAAAACGACGTAGTTTTAAGTGATGTGTAAAAGTGATGTGTTAAAGTGATGTGTATGTAGTACTCTTGTTTTTTTAACAAAGCAAATGCAGTTTATATAAATTAAATACAACAGCAAATTACAGGTCCATTTGGCCTGGCTGGATTATTGGATTATTCACTGTTTAGTTTTTTGTCCTTATTTGAAATTTTTCTTTAATTTTTTATTTTTATCAATTTTTTGATGATTGTTGGTTCGTCTCGACAAGAGCTTTCAGAAAAGTTCTCAATCATCGGCTACATTTGAAAAAAGTTCAAAAAAGACAAAAAATAAGCTAAAAACAGCGTCCGTGTTGGCTTATTTTTCGTCTTTAGTGACTTTTTTTTAACTTTTGGACATAATTTTATACTTTTTAGATTCCTTTCGTCGATACGAACCAATAATCCACGAAAAAATGACATAAAAATAATAAATACAAAAAAAATGTGAATAAAGACAAAAAAAAGGCCGGATAATCTAGCTGGTTTAAGTTAAGCCAAATGGGGCCTAAGTATAATAATGTAAGTTAGTAAAGTATAGAGCCTACCGAGTGCGTGTGCACATTTGTGTGTAATTTGTTCACAAATGAGCACTGTTACATACAAATTGGTGTTGAGAAGTAGTTTTGTCATACGAATAATGTAATAGTGTAAGTGAGTATCGAACCAAATAGTCAAGTTGTACTTATGATATATTTTTTAAATCAAATCACGATTTTGTACAACATTTCTTAACGTTCATTTGTTCTTCATTTTTTTATTATTATTACTCTCTTTTTTTTTTATCAAGTTGGCGATAAATTAGTTTAGATTAATTATTCCTACTGACGAAAGAAAATTTAAAAAATAAAAATTATGACCCAAAATTATAAAAAGTTTATTAAAATGAAATTATTTTATTAATTTGTTGCTATTTTTATTGTTTTTATAGCATCGAGTCATTTAAATTATTTTTAATTCTAATTTATGTTAATTATATTTTTCCATTCTTCTCGTCAAAACAAATAAAGAAAAAAAATATTCGATGAAAAACTATATAAAAACTTATAAATTATTAAGTAAAACTTATTGTCTTTAACAAAAAAAAAAAAGTGTATAAAATGGTGGGGATGGATTGTGAGGAAAAAGTTACTCTGTGTTTTGATTGCTGTATACACCTCTTGGGTTGGAAGCTGAATGAATAGGAAACTTAAAAAGCTTTGAATGGCAAAGAGTGAGATATAAAGGTTGAATGAGAAGCTGGAAACAAGGTTTTATTAGCTTATTAAGGGTAAATTAAATTAGGGTCCTTTCTACCCTGTCGACTTAGTTTTTCATCTCATCCACTTTTCGAAATTATGTTACCATCCTATAATAGTGTAGATGGACAATTTTGCCATTACTTTTGAGAGATAGTTTACCATGTTACCCTTTGTGTAGTTAACATTTGATTTGTTGAGGTTAAATCTATAGAACCATTTTAGGCTTAATTTTAGGGATTATGTTTATCTTTAGTATAGTAAATGGCAGTTTTCGGATTTGATTTATTACGGATTTGATTTGTTACGGAAATATTAGTATATGTGGCCGAAATATTAGTAAGTTGATTTGTTTTTCACGGATTTGATTTGTTACTATTTGTTACGGATTTGATTTGTTACGGAAATGACAATTTTCGTTCCAATCATATCCACGAAACATAGCCAATGTGTTCACCGAAATAAAGTAGTTCTGGCCAGAAGAGTTCAATCGCCAGAACTTGAAGTTCTCTGCCCCATTATCGGAATTTGAAGTTCGCTGCCCAGAAGTATTCAATCACCAGATCGGACTGAAGATTTTGGTAAGTTCTGATGATTATTTTCGTTATCTCGATATTAAAGTAGTTGATGGTGAAACCCGAAAATTATTGCGATGATTAACGCATTGGGGGTCTCATTTTTTTGATTCGCATGGGGCACCGAATCCAGAGGGTTTGACGTACTGGCGAAGATTTTACCATCTATAAATTTACCATAATGATTACGAATTTCACCATAATGCGCATATTGATGGGTGTGACAAAATTTACCATGCATATTGTCTGAATTTACCATAAATCAAGCAAATATACCATGGACGACCATAACTCAAATTTTAATGGGAATTTACCATGTTCGTCAATTTGGTAAGTTAAAATTATGGTACATTAGGAAATTTGTGGTATATTTGCTGTACATTGTAAATTTGTAAGTGATAATATGTTTGAGTAATTATGGTATATTTGCCGAACATTGTAAATTTGGAAGTGATAATATGTTTGAATAATTATGGTATATTTGCTGAACATTGTAAATTTGGGGCAACTATATTTTTTGTGTCACGTTGCCGCTTGACATTTAAATTAGGTAATACCGATTTTTTCCCTTTTGTGCTACAGGATTGTTGCAATGGATGGTGGTTTGATACTGATTTGTAGGCATAATGAAAAGATTGTTGCAATTCGGATAGATCGCCGCTTCCCTCCGCGTCTCCGAAACCCTAGATCTGTGGCCAGGTCCCAGTTAGGAAGACAATGGTCGATGATGTATTCAACCCCGCGATTTCTGGACGAGGTTTCCTATTCCGGCGCCACGATTTTTCCGTCACCGAGATTTTAGGGACGGTTATGGTATAATCTGAATAAACCATGGTCAGAGGTTACTGAGGGCTGGTTCGGTATTTACAGAAAATGAGGACTGGAAATTAATGTTCAAAAGTGTATGGGATGAAAACTTAATAAAGACTAATAGAAAGGACCTTAAAATAAGTACCCCGCTTATTAATTGGGTGGTATTTGGGAGCCTATATTTTAGTTTTTTTATTCTTGATTTTTTGTCTTTTTAAATTATGGCCATAATAAGTTTTGACCAAACTAATAGTTTTGACCAAAAAAAAAAAAGAGAAATAACTTCAAACACTCTATTGCCGCCTTACTTTGGATTAAAAAAAATGATTGATACTATTCATTTGAACCTCTTTTTTAGTCGTATTGTTCAGATTTTATTCTCGAAAAAATATAAAAAATTCACCGTTAACTTGAAACATTATGTCGGGATTAACTGCGAACTTGAAAATTTCAAAATAAAATAAGAGCAACATTTTTTAATCTTAGTTGAAAATTTTTGAAATCCTATATTTGAAATTTATTTGTAGAAATGGGGGTAAAAATAGGTGTGCATCTACCATGATTGTAGGGCCGTACAAATGTGAATGGAAGACAGAAAAAAATAGACTTAAACAAACATAGCAGCGTGGAAGAAGGGATATATGGGTTAGTGGGAGACAAAAACAAATTAGTAGGCTCCCTCTCACACATGATTGTCTCACCTTTTCTCTTTATGTAAAACCCCCTCACCTCTTTTATCTCAAATTATCTCCCTTTTCCCTGTTGTTTTCTTGATAAATCCACGCAAGTTCCAGCCCATTACCTCCGACGAAGACTTTTTCAACAGACAACAGTAAGTCCAATGATATGCGATTAAGATATAATTGTCTTAATCTCATTGGAAAATGTTACAAACACACCCACCAAACACACTTCCCAAGCCATCTACTTTCTCTCTCACACGTGACCCACCAGTTCCCCACCAAACACACTTCCCAAGCCATCTACTCTCTCTCTCACACGTGACCCCCCAGTTCCCCACCAAACACACTTCCCAAGCCATCTACTCTCTCTCTCACACGTGACCCCCAGTTCCCCTCACCCCACCCCACCCCACCCCATCCACCACAACCCCATTTTTTTGTTTAGATTTTTATTTTCAGTTTTTTTATTTATTAATTTTTTTATATTTATTAGTTTGGCATTAATTTTTTTATAATAGCTCGCCTGGACGAAAAAATTAAACAAGTAATTTTTTTGTTTAAAAGTAATTTGTTTTTACTAGAGATAAAAAATAAGTCTAAACGTAATCTGTTTTGACTTGCTTTTTTCTTTTATTGAATTTTTTTAGTTTTTTAATATAATTTTTTTACTTTTTTAAAATGTCTCGTCAAGAAGAATTAATAATTAATAAAAAGATTAATATGTCAAACAAAAAATAAGTCCAATTAGATAAAAAATAACATGTCATGTATTTTATTCATATTTTTCGTTTGTAAAAAGACTTATTTCATGCTATATTCATATTTTTCGTGAATTATTTCTTGCATGTATGTGTAATTCTCCGAATCTGATTAGTTTTATCTAATCAGATTTGTTTTTATCTAATCAAACTATACTACATGTTACAAAAAATTAAGTCCGATTAGTTTTGCCTAATCAGACTTTTTTTCTGACTTAATAATATTTTATTAATTATTGATTCTTTTCGACGAGATATTTTAGAAAAATAAAAAGTATATTTAAAAATAAAAAGTATATTAATTAGTTTTGTCAAAATGTGTATATTTTTTATTTTTATTTTTAATTTACATAAATTTAACTTTTAAAAAGAATAAGAAATTTCCAATCAAATAAATGTTGTAAGAGATTAAAAAAAAAAAAAAAAGAGTTCTGAGAATACAGTAATGGTGCAGCACTTGGACAATAAACATCAAATTTGGTAAACTTTTTGGGTCTATCTTTTAAAATAAAATTTTGTTAACATAGTGTGCATAAAATAAACAAAAAAATTTTAGTTTAGCACAACACTGTGCCATTTGGAAGAATATAGAAGTTTTTTCAAGAGAGAGAGAGAGACAAGAGAAAATACAGATCTCAGAGAGATTGTAAGAAAACTTTTACTCATTGATTTGATTCAATAGTAGATTCGTGTGCCTCCCGTAGTTTTTCCTCGCATTAAAGTTTTCCACGTATATCTTGTGTCTTTTTATTTTCTTTATATTTTTCTATTACACACGTTTGTTTGTTTTGTTTGGTGATTCATTACTCTCAAGATCCACAAGGAGTGTTGTGGACTTAAACATTATTCGTTTGATTTCCTAACAAAAGACCCTGGCAATCATATGCCGCTTGAAACCAAAAGCAACACCATGGATGGCAGGGAGCCAACCAGAACTGGAAAAATGGATGATCTAAAAGAACTACAAACCAAAATAAGATTCTACTTTGCCTAACTCTACGCCTAGCTGGATATATACTATACTGTGGAGTCTGGAATCCACTCTTGACTTCTCGGGTTGTAGAATTGGATCTTCGATCTGCAAAACACTCAACACTAAGTTAGTGCACACCGGGGGGGAGTTGGATCTCCGGTGGGCACTCCGACGATCAAGTTAGTTCTTTAGAAGAGACGAAATAACTTGAAAGTAAGCTCTTAAGCGTGAGTATGCATGTACCTTTGATTGGAGTGCCGCTGGAGTATTTATAGAGGAGGAGTCCAACTGTTTGCCGGAATGTTCGGCCCAGTACGTAGGACGTGCGCCGAAGACTGTGGGAGCGTCGCCACGCGTCCCACGCCCATGCGGATCGGAAGGATGTGCCTTGCACGTCCTCTGCCACGTGTCCCACGTCCGAGTGGGTTGGAAGGGTGTGCTTGCACGTCCCTTAGAAAGCGGAGAACGTGTGTTCGTGCTTTGTAGCTAGATTACAGGGTGTCCCTTAGACTTCCTGGTCGAGTGACCGCCGAAGGAGATTCCCCGGCCGAGTAATGATCGCCGAGTACTGAATGGTAGAGGATCGGTGCGGATCGCGATTACACCGTTCGTGAAGGCCGAGCCCCAAACTCGTTCGGAACGGCCGAGCAAGGCTCCGGCCGGTAAGTTGTCCGACCCAATTCCAGGGTTCCTTTGGGCCTCGCCGAGCCCCAGAATGTGATGAGGCAGATCATGGGCCGGGGGCCCATTAATAGTTTATGCCGGCCTACTACATATACAATTGATACCAACTCAGGACCACCTCTGCATCTGTCAAAACCAAATAAATTAGATAGCTCTAATCTTCTGAGGGAAACCAATCAGACAATCACAAATTGATCTTCATCAAACACTCCTAGCAACCCCACAGATTAAAGAATTAGAAACCAGTAGGCACCAACATAAACACCAGCTAAGATCAAAACTTGCTCGAATTGATTAATCGTAGATGGATGGATGAAGATTGGCGCGAAATCAGAAATGGGAATGGATGAATGAGAGCCCCACCCCAAAAACAAAAACAAAAAACAAAACCCTCAAAATAATAACTCCGACACATCCAAGTGGTATCAAAAGTGTATCCCACAGCCCCACCCACCCAGCCGAAAGGCGAAAGCTATAATATGAGACATATATAAAAAATTTATCATTACAGAACACTTTTGAGGTTTTAGAGGCTTTAAGTTTTAAAACGAAATTTCTCAAGTGGGAAACATTATAACATTTGATATTTACAACAACAAGAGTATTTTCTGTTGTAAAATTTAAAATGTTTGTGAATGAAATTGAGGCACCAGAAGATGAATGTATAAAAACATTTCTTATATTGACTGAAAGTTTTTTACACTATAAACCGTTATCAAATCTACCATGTTTTGAAACTAGACAGATTGAAGCTTGTTCTTATATAGAAATTATTGTCATATGATATACGATGAGTTTTCAAAGAAAGTATAGTCAACACGCTCTACATATTTTTTTCAGTCGTTTTACCCACTCCGTGGACCACTCGGGTGGCCCTCACCTTATACCTTATATTGACTTTAAATTATGATCCTAGGGGTTAAACCCATCATGAATCCTATCCCGACATACAATTTGACGCCACATGGTAAAGTCAGAAAATGATCCTATAATTGCAACTCACATGCATGTCTATCGTAGAGTATCCAAATACGCTAACGAACACCATAAGATTATTATACAGGCTGCTAGGAGCTCGAATGTAGCCTCCGATTCAAAATATGAGTCGGAATTATAAATAACTATTTTGCCGTCAAACACGGTTATTCTCTGTTTTACCGACCGAGATCAAACGTCCGACAACAGTACGACTTAAGACTTATATATTAATTGTGATAGTTTAGTGACGATATGCTATCAAAGGGTAATTTCCATGGTAAAATTTGTAACTTTGGTATTCGAAATTATCACCTGAATTGGTTTATTCTTTTCAAGCGACTTTGAGTAAAGGGTGAAGTTATGAACTTGGGCACTATACCAATTATCTTAGTTCTTTTTCGTCGTTCGGTTATTTTTGTATTTCAATTTTAACTATGTAATAATATTTGTATTGCGACATCATACTTGACCTTTTATTTATTTATTATTGTAGGCCAAGCGGACCCAATGATTTGTAATAAATGTTATTATTACTATGTACGCATTTATATTTAATAAATAGAAGCTCTATGTGGATATTTTTTAGTTAATTTATTTTTCAAGTACAATATTTAGTGGCCTCCGGATTGAAGAAACAAGAAAATTATTTGGAGTTAATACTCTCAGGCCTCGTTTGATAAATTTCTTCATAGGTTGGGATTCATAAGGTGGTGGGATTAAGATGGGATTCGTAATACCAAGGGATTATTAAAAACTGTTTTGTATGTTTGTTTATACTCAGGATAGGATTAATAATGATGGGCTGGTGTTTGTTTGCAAAAGGAAGAGATAGGATTAAGTTACATATTTTCCAAAATTACCCTCACCTAAATTGTTTAATTATTTATGTTGGTCATTCCAAAAGAATTACAAAATAGAATTCATGGTCAAAAAAATAAAAAATGAGCAATTTTATTTATATATTTATCTCCTATGAAATAAATAAAAATAGAATATGGGCAATTTTATTTGTTTTATTTATCTATTCTCTTCTCATACTAATTTCAAACCCATAATAGAATTAAAAAAAGATGATACGGCAGAAACGGAAATATCATCGCGATAACACTTACCAAACAAGGTCATTGATAGCAGTTACAAAAACCATTTCACAATGTACATTAATGGCTCCAAATACAACATATTTGCATTTTCATATTACATCAAACAAGTTTGTGATTTTTGGCAAACCAAAAGGCATCGTTCGGATTTGAAGCCACAAAGTTTAATTCTAAATTTGACTAGAAGAAAAAGTACCATACAACATATTGAACTAAGAGGGACATAACGGCACCGAGAGCGAACCAAGCACAGTTATGGCCACATCATGACCATCCAACCACGTGTTCGTCCGTAACATGGTTGGTGTTTGTCAAACTTTGTTCAACAGTTGGTAACAACGGGACTTGAGTGTCAAGTAGTGCTTCAGTTCTTCCAATAGGTCTCGTGGTAGTGTAGTCCATAAGAATGCAGTGTTGGCCTCATCTAAAGTTCCAAATTTCTTGAAAAGTGCACGCGAATATCCAAAAAAATTTCGGTTGCAAGCCGCCTAAGAGTCATAAACTCCCGGAGTACGTCCCACATATACAACATAATAGAATTTCTTCGATGCCATTCGTAGCCTGCAAAAAAATGAGCATGTTCATAAACTGTAATCACAAGTATACCTAAGATATCTAAAGTCAACAAGGATGCCATGGGTATTCACCAAATACTAGAAAGAAACATTAGAATGAACCTTAGGTAAATGAACGCGAATTCAAAAGAAAACAGGTGATCCTTGCAAGAGCATGATAAGTAAAATTGGATTTGCTGGAGGGTTGGCATCTTATCAAGACTTGTAAGATGTACTGAGTAAAGTTCGTTTCTAATATATTTTTTGCCTTCCAGTAAAAAAAAATTTGATATATTTGAGTCATAACCTAATTTGGTAGATGCACATTCATGACAGATATATCCATGTTTCATACAAGAATTCATCTAATTTTGTTACAACGGGTCTCATACAAGAAACTTTGTAAGATTTTTGCCACTACCGGATGCATGACTAGTTTACACCAAAAATTTTATGTACTGCAGTAGAATCAATTGTAGCATTATTTAGTAGACCATAACAAATAGAATCCAATAGCTTAGTAGAGCAGAAACATAAGAACAACATACTAGAGCAAAAACATATGAACATATCTGGTCATAGCAGAAACACAGAACAATATATGCAGCAACCAACAGAAACATATGTAGCAGCAGATCAATAGCAGCAAACTACAGCAGAAACATATGCAGCAGCAGATTACAGCCTATGTTTCAGTCCGAAAAATGTATAAATTGGCCAACCACCAGAAACACCACTCGGACTCAAACCACTTGTACAACTAAACATATGCAGCAGCTGCAACAGAAACATATGCAATCACAGCTGGGGTTTTATGCAAAAATAGAAGCATATGCAATTTCAACTTCAGCCACAATTGCAATAAGAACTGCAGCCACACAAAACAAAATGACTAACTACAACACGAAAATCATTCACCAGTTGTAGTGGCTAAACATATGCAGGACACACCAGATTTGGCTAAATATATTTCACTTTTAGAGCTTGAAGAACAAATACATAGCTTGAAAGACTAGTTCTTTTTACCAGAACAACAGGACATTCCAAATAACACAAACAACCATATGAAATGAACCCAATTCAAACAGACATTGAATTCAAGAAACCCAATACAACCATAAATCTCGAAAGGATAACAGGACATTTGGCGAACTTTAAAGTGACAAAAAAATGAGGCAAATAGCATCAAACCAAAAAAAAAAAAGTAAGCAAAACTGAGTAATTTTAACAAACATACTTGGTGATCATTTACCTCCAACAGATTTTTCTACACATGAACTTGCTGTTCTTAACAAACCATCACTCCGGTCACCGCACGCCGCTGCCTCTAACCACCGCTGTTCAGATAGATTTGCGGAGTCTTCGCTTGAAGGGCTTCATGTTACATCACCAGATCTTCTCGAGTTTCAGTGCAGCATCGTGAGAGAGTTGTTCGCAATCAGAAGGCGCTGAAAGAAGACGAGAACAAATCGTGAACAATGACAACGATGGCGACGATCGATGGAGGGCCAAACCGTAACTTTCCAACGCTCAGCAACGACCGGCTTCGTAATACCTGGTTGGGCCTAGTATTCATATTACACCCTAGCGAGGGGATTGCGTCTCCCATCGGCTTCTTAGTCCGTTCAACTTTTGCAAATCAAACACACAGATAACAAGCCTATGGGATTAGTTATCCCATCCCAAGCCTTAAACCGATTAACAAACGGGGCCTCAAAGTCTTTTGTAAAGTCAACAATTTTTAAGAGCATTACTATCAATCAAGGTTCTATGACCCATCATTCACACTGCAGTATCATTAGAATACTCAGCACATCTTAAGTGTCACACCCCAAACGGAGGATATGACCAGGCCGTGAGCCGCAAGATCTCAACTTGCGAAACACGCAATCTCAAAATAATAAAAATAATTAAATTATTATATAATATCGATTACCAAAAGACCAAGTTTCCATTTCACAAAATTCGAACCCAATATTCCAAACCAATCGTGAGGCATAATCATCTCACAGACCATCCAATAAAAATGTATCTCCAAACAATAAATAGAATAACAAAATTTGGTTATCAAGAGTTCAAAAATAATATGCAGAAGCAAATAAATAAAATCCTAACACTAAATACAATGTCCTATGGAGTTCAACAAAACAAATCCCACGATGTTACCAGAATCCTTAAAAATAAGGTATAAGAGTGTGAAATTATTTAAATTATTTAATGTCCTGTCTCTCCTAAAAAATGATGTGAAATAAATCTATCTGCTGAAAGCTCAGTGAATGGCAAAACCTGTATATTATAATAAGTTTCTAAAAGAGGGATTAAAATAATTTAAGTTGTCTACATAAAATAAGGTATAAGAGTGTATCACAACTAAATAAAATAATCAATGTTCCATTTAACCAATAATAAATCTCAATGGTGATCATAACACGATATCCAACCAAATAATAAAGGGAACCACAAATACCAAATATTACCAAATGCCATTAAAATTGTAAGGACCCGGAAAATTTGAGTTTTTAAAATAATTAATTGAAGGTTTATTTCGGATAAATAAATCTAATTAAGTGTGTTATATATATATATCGAATTATGATCATAGGAATCGAGCCCGGAATCCTTTGGATTATTTCGCGCGCGTAACCTCACTTAGCAAATTACGTGGATACCCTTTGGGGGTTAAAAGTCAGATTTTTGGAGAGGGAGGGGAGTTCCCTCATTTTTCCCCAAGGTCTCTCTCTCTCTCCCCTTGTGCTCTCATCTCCCCCCTTGCCAAATCCCACCATTTTTCTTCGCCATTGCCAAATTCCTCGGAGATTTAGGAGCTTTGCACCGTGTCTAGCAAGAAACCAAGGCTGGATCGTGGATTGAGGCTCGGGAGGCGCGGATTTGAGCTTGGAGCACCAACCGAGCTAGGACTTCACTCTTTGGATCAAAACTTCCACTTCAAAGCTTGAGGTAGGGATTTCTACCTTGTATTATGTGTATGTGATGTGTTTTGGTGCCTAGTTCGTGGTTAATTTGTAGTTTTGGTGTGATGTGGACCGAGTGAGAAATCTGGAAATCGCGCTGATTTCTGCACAGGTAGCGCTCCCTGATTTTTGGTGTAGCGCTCTTGGAGATTCTGGAATGAGAGGGTAGCGCTCCTTTGTTTTCGGTGTAGCGCTCCCGGATCCGAGATGGGTAGCGCTCCCTTGTTTTTGGTGTAGCGCTCCCGAGGCTTATAGGGTAGCGCTCCCTTGTTTTTGGGGTAGCGCTCCTGGAGCTTCTGGAATGAAGACCGTGCGCTTTTGGTGTTTTGATTTTATTTCCGTTGTGTATTATACTGTGGAACATCGTTAATTGGTCGTTTGACATGAATGTAGAGAATTGGGATTGGATAAGTATGGATGAATTAATGAATGTGATATGTGAATATTTTGCTTGACATTAGTTGTCGTGAACGATAAGTGTAATACTAGCCTCCGTCGGGAGTGGTGCTAGGCAAACTATGAGACTAGCTCCCGGTTGGGAATGTGCTAGGAGATGCCATGAATCAGCACTGGCTAGCCTCCGTTGGGAGATGTACTAGGATATACCCATGATTATTGTTTGGCACGACATGATGCCCTGTCTAGCCTCCGTTGGGAGAAGTGCTAGGGTATGAATATCTTGACTTGTGTGATTGTAACCGATTGGCATTGGATGTGAACAATGAGTAGATTTTGAGACTTGATTGTTATATGTGTATTGGCGAACAGTGGATGGTTAATCGCGTGGTTGTGTACGATAGATGAAAGTGATGCATTGTTATACCATGTTCTTAGTGCATGCCATGCATCTCACATATACATAATCTTGGCATAGATTTTCCTACTGGGCGTGTAGCTCAACCCCTCCATCTTTCAGGTACCGTAGCTGAGGAGTAACATGGATTGCGTGACATGGCTTCTTTTGAATAGACTAAGGAGAGAAGTTACTACACATCTGCATAGACTTATTTTTGGGGTAGATGTAATATAACTTCCTTACTTATTTTGTGAACTCAAGTGGAACTTCAAAATTTTTTTGTGAGAATCTTGATTATGTAACTTGGGCCGGTAGTGCCCCTTGACTTTGAAATGGTAATTGGTAAAATTATGAATACTATTTTGTGTTTTTATGTTATGAAAATTCGGGGCGTGACAAAAATAACTAACTCAAAAATTGGATCCAATATCTACTTAGAGTACTCACCACGAGTAGGCAGCCTGTGGAACTTTTTCCTAAGATGATCCAGTTAAGGTCACTAGGACACACCAGAAACGTTTCCTTCAACCGTCGAGCATTAGAATCACCCGGCCTAACCCGAGAATCTTCCCTAATGGCCAAAGTCACCCGCAGACAGAGGATTAATTTCTCTGGACTTCCAAAATACGTTCCCAAATATATCCACAAAGTATTCACCAAAAAGACCATTGAGAGAATTAAACGATTCATCGAACATTAACCATATGCCTTTTGAATAAGCAAACACCAAATATGATTTCCAATTCATAAAAAAATAAATATAACTTTTAAAAGAATATTTTTAAGGGAACGAATAGATTTTGAAAGTACGTAACATACTTAACCACTCACCTGAATTAGAAGACAACACAATTCGAATACGAAACAAATGACGCTACTTGTTAGAAGATAAATAATGCATAAAATCATTACCTATTTTGAACATAACAATAACTTAGTTAACTTAGAAGTGTAATCACTATTAAAATACCTAAACTTGAAATTATATTAAAAACACCTAAATCATATCCTTAAAATTCTCCACTACACCAGAATAATGTTCATAGACCGACTTTTCCCAACCTACTAATCTATGGTCATACCTATGTTCTATATCATCTACGTGAGATAAAAACAAGAGAAAAAAAACGCTGACCACTTTTATTTGATTTGGGGTCCAATCACTACCTTTTTCTATTTCTCTTCTCTCTCTTCGTTAGATCAAAACTCACACGCTACCATTCTTCTGTTTCTCTCTCTCGGAACCAACCCACCCACTAGTTATTTCTATTCTTTCCTTGGCAATTGATGGGGAAAGAGGCAAAGAATTTAGGAAGATCTGATTCAACTTACCAGGAGATCGAGCAAAAGAACATGCACTGCTGCTTCGTTACAGAAAACCCGAACCCCAATAAAATCTAGGCTATTAGTCTATTTATATAATGGTAAGTACAAATTAATAGGAAATAAATTATTTATATAAAAAATATATTATTAGACACAAAAATATATAATGAACCCAATACTATTATTTTACCAACGTAAAACTTGTACTCCCAAAATTATAATCATGCTATTAATGAAAATAAGATAAATAAAATATTCAATTCGGATTCCTAATTATAAAAATTTATATATATATAATTAGCCAATACAAAATAGTTTGTAACATAAAATGACAATCATGTCTCTAACACTTCTAATATACACAAAGTAATTATCTAATGTCCGGACTAGATAATTTTAAATTCTAAAATAAATATCAGGAAAAAGTTGGGGCATAACATTAGGTTACTGCAACCTACACTTTCAAGTACTCAAAATAATGAAAGCAAATACTATGCAATTGGTTATAAAAATACAATATACATAGATATCATTATTCTTTTGGTATGTGAATGAACATAACATCAAACGATGTAAAAGATTTTAAAAATTAATGAAAGTTACAATGCACCTAACACCATACCCACGTCTAATGATTAAGTATCCAGTGATTAACAAGAGAAACTCACACCCACCCAGACTTGCACTTATAAACACCGAAGCCAAACTGCAGCTTTACCAAATGCACATAAACAATGTAGGGATGCCAAAACCCAGGCCCCACCCCAGCATTTCCTTGAATCTACCCAATTAAAAATATTATCTTCACAACATTTCCTTGAATCTACCCAATTAAAAATATTATCTTCATATGAGAGCACCTATATTGACTGACATTAGAAATCACTTGAAAAATGTTATTCTCCTAAATATTTTTTTCTTAATGAAATGACATAAGTGAAAGTGAACTATGAATATTAGTTTTCGTTCAAATAGGTGTAGAGGATGGTGGAAGCTTGTAGTTCAACCGTAACTTGACCAAAAATGATCATAACTAATACCAACTATTTTTCATGACTAATCAAAATAGTGCGTAATATTTTGATGAGCACTGTACACACCTGATTGTAACTACACCAAAATAATATGTAACAAATATGATAAAAATTGTAACAAATAAACCAAAAAAAATACATAAGAAATCACAACATAAAATATAAGATAATTTAAATCAAATCCCTATATGGAACTACCACAGTTTTTAATTCTACATGCTAACCTGGATTAAGTTTTAATCCTATTAATGTGTGATCTGGCTATATTACCCTTAAGTCTCCTTCTAATAAGGAATACCTTATTTTGCTACAGTGCAAACTTCTTATTTTCTGATCAAATTTTGATGATTCGAACCGTTCAATGTGTTTAAAACATATTTTTAAGGATTAACGTGAAAAATCAGCTCAAAATATTATCCAGAAAGACTTGATTCATTCAATTTTTCATATATAAAACTATTTTTTCCACAGTTATCAAAAACTGTTCAGATTAAGCCCTTCTCGATATTGTTTTGAGTCAATTTCTTGCAAGTACCCTTAAAAACATATTTTAAACACATTGAATATTTCGGATCATCGAAATTTGATCAGAAAATAAGAGATCCATACCGTAGCAAAATTAGAGATCCTTTATTAAAAGCTTTCTCTCCCTCTATTCATATATATATATAGTGAGAGAGAGATAGAGATTGTAACGCCCCGAATTTCGGACACGTTAAAAAAAAGAGTAAAGTAACTAAAATACCATCATTATATTGAAATACGAGTTTGATACATGAGATCGTCAAAATACATTTCAGAAGAGACTGTTTACATTCAAAAAGACTTTAAAAGTAAAGTCAGAGCAGTCTAAACTAGTCTAAGTGATCCACGGCTCGATCACGTCTTCTGCGGGGTAAGCGTCATCATAAGGTGTAAAGTTGGGTCCGGCTCCATCATCGTCAGTACCTGGTTATGAAATACCAGGGGCAGGAGGAAGTTGCACCATGAGTTTTGACACTCAGTAAGTTTCCTACCCTTAAGTTTCCCTTTTAATGTTTTAGAGCATTTTTAAAAGAATATGAAATGTGTAAATGTGTAGAAATAATCAAGGTTTGGTAGTATCATACAATAAGTGCGAACAGTGATAAATACAAGATTTAACTGAATTAATAGAATTGCAGTTATAACTAACACAGAGTATATCAATTCAAAATCTTTCACAGTACTCGACTTTAATCAAATATTCTAAAGTATGACCACGTCATATAATTCGAAAAGGCTTTTCTAACATCAATGACATCGTCATATATTTCGAATAGGCTTTCTAACATCAATGACATCGTCATGTATTTCGAATAGGCTTCTCTCAATCAATAAAGTCCAATATGGTGCTCCCGAACGATAACGATCCCGACCGCCCGACTAACCGATGCTTCCCAACCGCCCTGCGCCCCAACCGCCCTGCTCCCGATCGTCATGTTCCCAATCAATACGCTCTCCCTAACATTATATCATTTCCTATCGTGCCAGACAATATAAGTTTAAAGCTTATACTAGAAGGCCGTTATACTATAAATGGCACGATAGGGCTAGATATAATTTCGGCTCAAGCGAAATTTGGCTAAACGCATGACACGGCTAAATTACAGCGCTTGGGTGATACAAAAGCTTGGGTCTATCACATCCTCTGGTTAAAGTCAAAGCTCGGCTCATGTCGCATCACGGCTACAAGACACGCATAATATTCCCACGGGGAATATAACCCACAACAACTAATCGTATATTATTATCAGTGTGTTTACGTTCGGGTATCCATGGGACACCCTGAGTATTAATAATCAATTATAGTAAAACTAATCAAAGTAATAATTATGACAATTTATGCTCAACTAATATTTAAACTAGTTAGTGGAAATCACATAATAATAGGATGGTTGTGTAATTTTTTTTTTTAAAAAAGATAATAATGATAATATTAGTTAATCATAAAAAAATATTCTAAGAAATTATAATATATATAAGAGTAAAAAAATATAATCTAAATCAAGTGAGATTAAGAAATTTTTAATAAGGTTTACCCAATCTTAATTATTTAAATATAATATGAGAATTTAATGTGCATATAAATTAATAGAGTTTTACATAAAACTATAAAATTTTAGTACAAAGATATTAATGTAATCTATTTTAAAATGTGGTTGTGAGTTAATTAAAACTATACAATTTAGGAGTATGCCTATGGAGTAGGATCTTAGCCTGAGGGAAAAAAAAAGAATATATATATAATATTTGTAATAATATTTATAATGATTATATATTCAATCAAAATAATATAGTAATAATAAGTTTATTCATAACTAAATGAATTAAGGCAAATTTGTAATTTAAGCAATTTAAGAGTAAAATTGTAATTAACTAAAATAAGGACCAATCTGTAATTGTATAAAATAGTAGGAGCATAGTGTAATATAACAATTAATAAAATATTATATTTTAAACTTTGGATTAAATATGTAATTTACAACACTTCTGATTTAAGCTAATCAAATACTAATAATATAAGGGGGCCAAGTGTAATATTCCATCTTCTTTAAGTTTTTCATCCGTTTTTTCCAGTAGCCCACTCCAGAATCCGGCGAAGCTCCGACGAGCTCCGACGAGGCACCGAAACACCTCGGAACAACTCGAAATTACTCCGAAACATTAAAATGAATACTCTAGAATAGAAATCTTACATTGGTTCGAAGTTCCGAGGAGTTTTGGTCGCGTTTCGGTTGCGTTTCGGTTGCGGCAGCGGCTGCGTTTCTGATTCTGCTACTCCTTCCTTCTCTTCTTCTCCTCCTTCTAATATTCTCTCTCTCTCTCAATGCCTCTCACTCTCAGCTCTCTCTCTCTCAATATCAGTGTGTGTAAATCCAAATGGAAGGGTTCCTATTTATAATATAGAGCATGGAAAGTCATCAATGGACAAGAGGAAAATCAGGAAGCTTCAAAGGTGGAGATAGAGAGTGGGTGGCTGCCATTGGCAGAGGTGAGGGAGGAGGTGACTGAAGGGGGTGGGGTTTGTCGGGATAAGATTTGGAAGAAGATGGGGGGAGCTAGAGTATAGCTCTCTGTTTTCTGGTTTTTTTTCCAGCACACACACACACACACATACACACGGCACACACAGTACACGCACACACACATATATTATATATAAAAAAATCTTAGTTTTAATATATAATATTATTTTCTTTTCTTCTCTTTTTAAATTTTTTTTTATAATAATCATATATACACAATACATATAAATATATTACATATCATATATACACATCAACATATTCGTGTACGCAAACGAAAAAAAAATAATACGTGGAGTAAAAAAATAATTTTGCTCGAACTATTTATTTATTCATTTAAAATTTTACGGGTCATTACAGAGATGTTGTGAGTAATTAGAATATTTTGTTTCTATAATTAAGGGAATTGACTGCGAGATTTGCTTACATAAAATCGAATAATCCAAATATACTTTAATTTGAAATTCAAATTCTGAGTAAGTTATTTTTGCAGATTACATTACCTTACCATCAAAGGATCCTTCGTGTGACCATCCAGTCAAGAACAAACTTACTTCGCATAGACTACAAATTCTTACTTTTCTTCTGCTGGGTATAAACAAATTATTGTTTGTTCGCTGCATGTGATCGGCTCACATTTTAAGGTTTGTTAGTTGTTATTTGCGTGTTAAGATACGTTCTAAGTGTTTGCATATAATTCGTATCAAATTTATTATAATCGTTTTAACGATTTCAGGATTGTTGTGATAGAATGTACAGAAGTTATGAAAGAGTGTACGTGAAGTATATCTATTTTTATGATACACGTCAACATTATCATGATAGATTTACTTTCAGTTTATCAAATCTAATTCAAAAATGTTAAACCTATGAAAGAGTGGAGGAAGTAATAGGTCATACCATATTTATTATATATTGTTCATTTGTACATTATGGTAAATTTATTTCAGCAGAATTAATGATAAATTTACATTTACAAATATGGCAAATAATTACTTCATTATTTCTTGTTCTTGTAACTCCCATTGTCGAATTCATGATATATTTTACAATCTTCACTCAATACCAAATCTATAATGTGAATATTACCATGTTCTTACCCTTTTCCAGAAACATAATAAATTTGTGACATTTCTCAAAAATTATCCATATTGTTGTCATTTCTCTAGCTATTTTTTACATGTTTAGGCCGCTTATAGAGGAAAGATTGGCCACACATGAGAGAGCATTTTGGGAATATAAATTGTAAAGATATGCTTTATCTAATATTTTAAGCTTTTAGATAAGTTGGTAGTTAACAATCTAATATTCTGGCATGACATCACTATATCAAAAATAACTTATGACAATGGAGAACGCTCTAGAGAGAGAAAGAGCTCCACAGGTTCGCCCTGGTTCACCATCAGCGTCCACTGACCTTCACTCCCATTTCCGGTACATCCACAAGCCCCCTGCTTTCCTACGTAAAAGAGATAAGTTCAGAGGCAAGACTGGAGACAGAAGAGCAAAATGATGGAGGATGGATACCAGTGAAATACAATAATCGATCAAACAGGGGTCATTACAATTCCAGGAACTATCAAAATCCACCCATTACCTTATTTATAGACAACATTCCAGAAAATGCAGACAAAAAATGGTTGGAGAGCATGTTTATGCGGTTTGGAAGAATCACAAGCACTTTCATCCCTCTTAAAAGGAGTAAACAGACTGGGAGTAAATTCGGTTTTGTCCGTTATTCAAATCCAGTAGCTGCAGAAATTGCTATTGAAAGATCCAACGGGTTGTGGATAGATGATAAAAGATTGATTGTTAAATTTGCGGATTTTGACAAATTCAAGGAAGTGGATCAGCATGGCAGGCAAGATAAAGGGAAGCAGATCGAAAGCAGGAGAAGTGCGCATGTTAAGGAGGACAGAAGGAAGATTCTGAATGCAAGCTCGCCAGCAGATCTTCCCCAAAAGCCATATATGGGCAAAAGCTATGCTCAGGCTATATCACAATCTGGTGTGGGGTCAGGGATTCAACCACAACAACAAAAATTGATCCACCTGGAATCAATAGGGAACGAATGGCTCCAACGCAGCTCGTTTGCAATCAGAAACATTAGAATCCCTGTCTCTCAAATCATCAAAGATCTCTCAATTATAGGGATGTCCAATGTACAGGTCAAAATAGCAGGGGTTAGACAAGTGATTCTGACCTTCCCTACCATAGCTGAAAGGGACGCGTTCAATAACCAAGAAGGGAATAAGAAATGGTTCACTCACGTCCACAAGTGGGAAGGTCAAGTAGCCAGTCTTGAAAGGCTATGCTGGCTCGAGTGTAAAGGTATGCCACTTCAAGCATGGAACGCTCATAACTTCTTCCAGATTGGTAACCTATGGGGTGAATCCTTAATCATAGGGGAACAGACCCTGCGTGAAACTTCCTACGTGGTGGGAAAAATTTTGATTGCAACGTCTCATAATGGAAAGATCATGGACCTAATAAAAGGCAGGGAATACTTTATCAAAGTGGAGGAAGTTCCCCTAACCGTCAACTTTCAGGAAAACTGTGGAGAAATTGTTAGATTTCCTGAGTTCGCTCATGGAGAGGAAGAAGATGGTGGACTGGATTGCTTGGCATCATACGTGGAGAACTCCTCAGAATTGGCCCCTATCCTGGCACAGAATAAAGATGAGGTGGTAATCCAACTGGAACCAGGTGGACATCATGGGAACAAAACTCGGGCTGAGGTGGCAGCATCGGAGGATGACATGGAAAATTTAAAATTGCAATCTACCGCGCCTAATACCCTATTCCAGGGCACCAAATCTAAAACAGATCTGGTGTTTAAGTCCAAAGGCTGGATGGGACATCACTCTGACTCTGACTCTGAAAAGTTAGATATTTGTGCCAAGTTGGATACAGACAGAGCAAGAAGTCAACTGGTTGGAATAGAACTTGCTGAACCAAAAGGGCTAGGCCCACAATCAGAAGCCTGTGGGCCCGAAGATTCCATCCACACGTCCGCCCAACAACCCTTTCCAGCAGATCCAGCCCAAGAACCCACAGGATTGCAAGGCATTGACCTAATGGTTGATCTTAAAAACGCATTTCAAAGAAAAAGGAGAAGAGAGATTTTGTACCAGCTTAGTCAAAGCTCTAGTTCTGATCTTCATGCTCGATCTAATACCAATGATAAGGGTGGAAAAGAAGAAATCCTACCAACAGTGGGAATGGGGGAGAAGCACGATTCAGCCAGGCAGCATATCACCAATGTATATGACTCTGATCTAAGTCCAGATAAGGAGGTAACAAAAACCATTCGAACGGCCAAAATGTTGGGTCTTACTTTCAAAGATGCAGACTTGGGCGTCTGGAAAAGACTAATAGATGAAGAGCAATGGGAAGGGGCCCAGATCAATGGGGAGGAAGGGGCTGATCACTAAGGTCGGCGGAGCTTTGGTGATTTAACAATCCAACATTTATCAATGAAATCCATTTCATGGAATATAAGAGGTTTGGGTAGCCATAGAAAGAAAAAAGCTGTGGCCAGGTTGATTAAAGCTCATCAGCCTGATATCTTATTCATACAAGAATCCAAACTAGAGAGTCTTGACCTGTGGGGTTTAAACATCATCAGAGGTTCCTCCCAAATGGAGTTTCTGATCTCGCAGTCAGTGGGAACGGCCGGGGGACTATTAACCCTTTGGAATCCAGATTATTTTCAATTACTTAGCCATCAGATCCATCAGAACTTCATCCTTTCTAAGGGGCGTCTTTGGAATAAACTTGAATGTTGCCTGGTAAATGTTTATGCTCCTACGGAAATTAGTCTCAGGGCCCAACTCTGGGAAGACCTTCTTGCAATTAAACAATCTTCTCCTGTCCCATGGTGTTTGGGAGGGGATTTCAACGAGGTTCTTTATCAGGAGGAAAGAAGGGGCAGCTCGAGGGAGCCTTCTAGAGGTATGCCTGCGTTCCAAAGTTTTGTAAACTGCCTAGGATGTGTGGATCTTCCTATGCACGGGAGACAATTCACCTGTACTAACTTTCAGAGCCCACCAGCGTTCTCTCGTCTGGATAGATTTCTAGTGTCCCATTCTTTCCTAGATTGCTTTAATCTGACTCAGAGAGGTCTACCAAGAACTTCATCAGATCATTGCCCAATCTTAATTACTGATGAGGACATCAATTGGGGCCCTAAACCTTTCAAATGCTTTGATTTCTGGGTTTCTAATCCTAAATGCTTGGAGGTTGCGGCTGAGGCTTGGTCTGGGTGTGTGATTTCGGGGTGGGCAGGCTATAGAATCGCAACTAAACTCAAAGCAATGAAGCAAAGGCTCAAAGAATGGAGTAGTTCAGAGGTTGGTAATATTTCAAGGAACATAAAGCAAGCAGAGGAGGAAGTTCATCAGTTTGATATATTGGGAGAGTCAAGATACCTCACTGACCTGGAAATCCAACAGGGCCGGCTTGCAAGAGCTAATTTACTTCATCTGGAGAGCCAAGCAGAGTCGTATTGGAGACAAAAGTCTAGAATCTTATGGCTAAAAGAAGGGGACAAGAACACTAAATTCTTCCAACTATCTGCGAACCATAGATATCGGAAGAATTCGTTGGCAATAATCAATTATGGGGGAACCACTTTGGATAACCCTACTCTCATTAAAGATGCTGCTACTCACTTCTTCTCATCTAGATTCACGGAACCCATCTCTAGCAGACCAAGGTTACAAGGTTCTTTCCCCAATCGTTTGACATCCTCAATGGCTGAAGACTTAGAAAAGGAGTTCACACTGTCAGAAAATGAAGAAGCCTTAGGGGAATGTAACAGTGTCAAAGCCCCTGGCCCTGACGGGTTCAATTTCAGATTCGTTAAAGCAGCATGGAAGTTTATGAAGGAGGACATCTGGGATTTCTTCAAGGAGTTTCACGAACAGGGAAAGATAGTGGCAAGCCTCAACTCCACCTTCATTACCCTCATTCCTAAAATCCCAGGGGCTGATCAACTCCAGAATTTTCGGCCTATCAGCTTGATAGGCTGTATCTATAAACTCCTAGCGAAAGTTTTGGCAAACCGATTGAAACCTATCCTTCCTAATGTTATTGGAGAGACACAATCAGCATTCATTGGGGGTAGACAAATAGTGGACGCCATTCTCATTGCAAATGAAGTAATTCATTGGTGTAAATCTTCTAACAGAAAAGGAATTATCCTAAAGCTGGATTTTGAGAAAGCGTTCGACTGTATAAATTGGGAGTTCCTGCTCTCAATGCTGAAGAACCTGGGATTTCAGGATAAGTGGATCACCTGGATTAAAGGCTGCATTTCTTCCACCTCTATATCCATCCTTGTTAACGGTTCTCCAACCAAATTCTTCAAACCCTCCAGAGGCCTTAGGCAAGGCGACCCTCTCTCCCCCTTCCTTTACAACATTGTGGCTGAGGCGCTCAATATCCTTTTTCTCCGCGCCAAGCAGATTGGAATGATCAAAGGTATAACGGTGGGCCACAATGGTGAGACTCTCACACATATGCAATTTGCGGATGACACCCTAATATTTGCAAACAATGAGGAAGAAGAGCTTCTGAACATCAAAAGAATTCTAAGATGTTTCAACATGATCTCAGGTCTTAAGGTGAACTTCCATAAATCTACCTTATCAACTATAGCCATTTCAGAACTGGAAGGTCGTAGTAAGGCGGCTCAGTTGGGTTGCAAGTGGGCCAAACTGCCTATCCAATACTTGGGAATGCCTCTGGGTTCCAATCTAAAAAGAAAAGCCGCCTGGGTCAAGACAATTGAGAAATGCAAAAGCAAATTGGCTCTTTGGAAGAAAAGGGTGCTATCCCAGGCCGGCAGATTGACCCTAATTAAGTCCACCCTCTCTCAAATCCCACTCTTTCTGATGTCCGTATTTCAAATTCCAAGCGCAGTGGTCAATATTCTGGAAAAACTTCAAAGGGGTTTCTTTTGGGGAGATAATGAAGAAAAGAGGAGGATCCATTACATCAAATGGGAGGCTATTTCCAAACATAAAAAGTTCGGTGGTTTGGGTGTTAAAAGGCTCAAGATCCAGAATTTTGCCCTATTGGCTAAATGGTGGTGGAGATATAGCAGAGAATCAAACTCTCTTTGGGTACGAGTAATCAAAAAGAAATACCAAATCGATGCTAATGCTTGGCTCCCTTCTAAGCCTATGCTACACAGACCCTCTCAAATGTCTCAAGTATGGCGTTCTATCTGCTCACTGGGGGAGGGAAGTCAATTGGATGAATTTGCCAACCTTATTCAAACTGGTTTCAAAATAAAGGTTAACTCTGGGAATCTAACCCATTTCTGGGAGCATCTGTGGCTGGGCGAGTCAAAATTACAGGATGCATTTCCAAGATTGTACGCAATCTCAACCCAACACTCAGTGCCCATTGTTAATATGATTGACCACGGATGTTGGAGTCTATCCTTCAGAAGGAACTTATTCGTGTGGGAACGAGATTTGCTAAACGATCTACTTCTCAGAATTCGCAATGTGCTACCTTCCTGTCCTAATCCAGATGTAATGGTTTGGTCCTGGAACAAAGATGCAAAGTTCTCTGTCTCATCAGCCTATGCTAAATGGGAAGACTTGGTCTTCACTCCCCAGCCCAAATTACTGAAAGTTTGGAAAGATGTAAACCCTCCTAAGGTTAACCTATTTGTTTGGCGTGCTCTACAGGATGCAATTGGGGTTAAAATAACCCTAATTAGAAAAGGCGTTATTCAAGCAAATGAAGGAATGATTACCTGCAATTTATGCAACCAGGAGGAGGAATCCACAGAACACCTTCTCCTCCATTGCAGTTGCGCCTGGGAGCTTTGGAGTTGCCTCTTCCAGTGGTGGGGAGTCTCCTGGGTTATCCCCCCATCCTTAGATCTGATGCTTATAGGCCATCTTGGATTGCGGCTGAACCGGTTTGGGAAAGACCTCTGGATCACCTCCATATACGCAACCATTTGGTCAATTTGGATCGCAAGGAACGCTAAGCTCTTTAGAAGCGAAGCGTCAGCCCGTGAACAAATCTTCCCCCTAATTCAGTTGCGAGCTGCTGGGTGGGTGAAAAGCAAGAGGGGAGATAGCCGATTCACAGTGCCAGACATCATCAGATGCCCGCGTGGTGTAGGTTGCAGCACTCTTGGCTAGGGCAAGTTTTCAATGGTTCTTTGGTTTGGCTCTCTAGTAGCTCTGTTTCTTGTAAAATTAATTAGAAAGTGTTAGGTGGTCAAGGGGGTTGGTGCCTCCCCAACCGTCCCTCTTTATTGTACTTGGGCTCCCTTTATTCCCATTTTAATACACATCTTTTTCTATCAAAAAAAAAAAACAATCTAATATTAATCATTCTATAAAATTAACATTATCAAAAAAGTTCAAATGACCCGATCAATAACTCAGAACCCTGTTAATACTACCAACAGATTGGGCTTGCCTAGAGGCTAGAAGTCTAGTTCTGATCTTAACCTTGGCCAGCATGACCTGCCAAATATGTTGAATAGTAGTGTGTATCTCACTGAGACTTAACTGACACCATAGTCCCACATTAACTTCTGGTAGTATTTGATCATAAATTCTCCTTTCAATATATATCTGAAGTCCCAAACTATGAGTAGATTTATTAGGATGAAAAGGTTATCACTTCAACAATTCAAGTTTTCAGCAAACACCTAACTTCCTCTAGTAACTTTAAGTTTTTAACTAATAATGATCCAGAGTCAAAGAAGAAAACTGAAACCAAAAAGAGTTTTAACCATAGTGCAACAGCCTGTAAACATATGATGTACGAGTACCGCATTACACTGTATGAGAATTTGAATATAAGTGAAGAAAATGAACCCACTTGATAACATAAGCAATCCATTTCAGAGAGTGGTTGGGTCGCCATTTATAGTATCAAAGCCATATTTGAGATGGTCTTTACAAAGACTCGCCCATGCTAATTGGGTCCATTACCCGCCCTTATTTTTCTCAAGTCTGGTTCCTATATCCATGTCAAACAAGCCAGGAAACACGACACCCCAAGAGACGTATGGAACCAGTTAGGTGTCGTGTTCTACTACTTTTCAGCAGACAACACATCGGCAATGCATCGGGGACTAGTCGGGAACACGTGAGTCTCAAGTTAGACATGGGTGGAGACATGACAAGGGTCAATTTACCACATTTAATACTTATATATCATGAATGTAAAAATATAGGGTAAAAATACAACTGATACAAATTTCAAAATGATACAATCCTTGTTTGAGTTATACTATTTAAAAGTAAGAGGTAAGAAAAGAAAAATATATTTCTAGTTCTGGTTGTTTCAAGACATGACATTCATATATTAACAACTATATACGTTTCATAACATGTACAAAAAGTTATATCCATGTCTCATTTTTTTCTTGGAATTGCCATGTCTATATCCGTATCCGAGTCTGTATCTATGTTTGTGTCCATATCCGTACTTCTAGTGAATTGAGCACATTCTACAGCCTAAAGTTGCACGGATTCCCCACTTTGAGGGAAGCACCAGTGTTGACACGACATGACACGGATATGGTTGGTGGAATCCGTACTGGATCATTCTAAGGAGAAAGAGAGAGCCTGCGCATTCTTTTGAGGCCTTTCCAATTTCAAGATGAAACTACAATAGGCTTCAAATATGCTGGGTTGAACAATTAGTATTACGTAATCCATTGTTTATATTTGGATGTATTTGGGCTATAGGCCACAAAAATTACTTGGGCAAATGTTAAAATGTCAAGTACTACATCACAGGCAGCCAATGGGTTATATGGCCTCCATGGGATTATTTTTTCGAATAGTTTGAAGTCTAAAGTCTGATGTACATTTCTTTAAAACATAAAAGTTACGTTAAAAAATTATAGGACAACTTTTCAACCCAATTGCATATAAGAATACATTTAACCCCAAACCTGTATCCAACTTTCGATAGATAGGTACAAATACACTATTTTTAAGTCGTAAGTGTCCAACACCTAAATATACGCCAGCATGCGATACTCCCACCTGATTTTGTGCAACTTAGCCTAATGAGAGTCAGATCATTACACCTGCAAAGTAACAAGAAATATCTGTGGCATTTTAATCAACAGCCATGAAACACGCAGAGTGATGTTGTTTGGTCATTTTGGAGGAGGCAAAAATAAGATGAAAGTACTTTAGGATCGATGGACGAGCACTCAGATGGTTAGCATATCCACCTAGAACCTTTTTTTGTGTCCCCCCTAACGAGGTGTCCAAGCTTTGCCCAGACTAATCTTTGAAATTAATATGGTCCCCTCGTCCCATATTAACAGGTAATAATTGAGCCTAAACACTAGATATCTACTCTTTATCTTCTTTTTTGTTTGATTTTTTATTTTTTATTTTTTTGCATAACCATGGTTAACAAAAGAGTTAGTAAGGACATCCATACCTGGTAATTGAACAAGGATTGAGAATTTGGATCTTTTAGAGTCCTTAGCTGAGGGATGATCACCAAGGTACTATCATCAGCCGCTTCTTCTTCGTCTTTTCCATTCTCAAAGACAATGGAAGCATATATGAAGGAACCAAATTGTCAACCTTCACACACACCAATTCGCAGAAGAACTCGGCCTTTTCATGGACTGAGGTTATTGCTATCCCAAAACTCCACCATGTTATAAAACTCATGGACACCAAGTTCTTTCAAGATCTATTTATGAGTTTTATAATGAAATTGAACAGCAAGAAAATCCAGCTTGACTTTAGGAAAATAAAATTCAGGCTGAATAAATACAACAGAATAATCCAATAATAAAGTTAGGCTAAAATTAGCAGCAATTCTTGACAGAAAACAAGGCCACACATAAAAGCAAAGGGGCATCCCCCAACCATCCACAACTTAGCAAAATAGAAGACACAAAAAAGAAAAATCAAATTGTTTCTATCATCGCAACCACATTATTTCAGAATATTCGATCATTTTAGAATTCTATCAAATTAATACTCATTGCCCGTTTGATATTTCAAACCGGCCATTACAAACCAGATATTTTTTGGAAGCCCAAATTGAATACTAAAGCGTATAGCATGGTGAGGTTCAAATTTGCATGGTGAACCATCTACGTAACAGTCTTTAACAGTTTTTTTCTTAATGTAGCGGTCCGGTTCGCCTGTGTGCAACAACACAACTACAAAAGGAATTAAAAAAGGAAAAAAAGTAAATAGTTTAAAGATACATGCACCTCAAACCCAACCCACATCTTGTCATTGAGTGGCAATGGCTACTCTTGGAGCAAGTTCACTTCTAAGATATATACCATGCCAAATTCAAATTTTGGCTTCAAATATGCAAAAGTTGTGATCACTAGCAAGCTATCATTGGTGCCATTTTTTGGCAAAGCTATTTTTAATGCTGAATTTGGCACCAAGTTTGAATTTTCCATATTTGTACCTTGAAAAGGTTTGACATAACTTTACAATGGATATCATTGTGTGGTTAATATGTGATGTGTCATTTGTAGTAATGGAGCAAACTTGTCATTTAAGGGAATGCCATCCAACATAATAATTTCCGAGGCCTGCGAGAAGACAAAAAGCGAAAGTGAAGTGTGACTATCATTTTTCAAGTTGAAATTACTCCGACAGTCTGGCAAACAGAATTTTAAAATGATCGGACCTTCATCGTTGATATGGTATATCGTCAGTATCCAGCTAAGACGCATTCTTCACATTCCTTATAATCCCTAATTTCCGAAAGTCATCCCTTTCCCACTAAGAATTCATTTGTCGGGTCGTGGTTACGTATAGTTTTGGCTTATGTTACGCATTTTTTGGTTTATATTATGTAATACTTTGGTGTAGTTACGAATAACTGTTACTGTAAAAAAAAGTAAAGCTTTACATATTTATGGTTAAGTTACGAATTTTATGATTCATGTGTTATGCATTTTTTATTACTTGATTTGTTAACTATTTTTGGGTTCATTTGTTACGACTCTTTATTGTGCTCATTACATATGATTTTGGTCTAGTTATGAATCGACAAATCGCGAATTATTTTGGCAAGTTACAAAAATACTTGGTATCAATTACAAATTATTTTGAATCTTTGATACATTACACCACCATCATTTTGGCTAGTTACAATAGTATGAAATTGTAAGAACAAATTTTTGTTATTAAATTACACAACCATAGGCTTCTCCTTACTTCCCATACTAGTAAGACCCGGAATGTTTGTGACTTTTATTTAGAACAAAGCAGATGCAGTTTATATAGATCAAAAACAAAAAACGATTACAAGATTAAAAAACAAAACATCTACTGAAAATAGAAAAATAAAACCAAATCCAAAAATCGAAACAATTGTTAGAAGTTAATTTGTAATTGTTCTAGAAGGAAGTTTGAAGAGTTCTTTCCACAAATATATTTGTAGAATGGTCTAGAAGTCTTATCTAGAAGTTGGAAGGTCAAAAGTTAGTGCTATCTAGATTTTCTATCAAGTATAAATAAGAGATCTTGATGTAATCCTTTGAAGGGAAAGTACCCAAGAATACATTTTAAAGAGAATATACATCTGTCGCACCAAAAAATTTGGTATCAGAGCTACCTAAGCAGTTTTTTCACTCCTTGTTTCCAACCTAGTGCTATTGATGGCAACATATTCAGCCCCAACTATGTTTAAGTATTCTCCAAGTCAAGTCCCTATTTTTGAAGGAGAACACTACGACTATTGGAGTAAAGAAATGGAGAATTTTTCCATATCCGAAGACGTATGGGATACCATTCAAAAAGGTGTGCCAGATCAACCTGAAGCCTGGACACAAGCAACACAAACGCAGCATAAGGAGAATAAGAAGGACGATGCAGCGGCACTTCAGTACATCAAACAAGGGGTAAGCAAATCAATGTGTCCCAGAACTTTCAATGCAAAGACTGCAAAAGAAGCATGGGATGTGCTAAAAGATGAGTTTCAAGGAAATGAAAAAGTTGTTTCCATAAAGCTGCAATCATTGTGGAGAGATTTTGATAATTTATCGATGAAAGAAAATGAAGGCATCAGAGATTTCTTCTCAAGAGTTGCTGAGATTGTTAATCAAATCAAAAGCCATAGTGAAGCCATTAAAGATAAGGTAATCGAAAAAATACTCAGGAGTTTACCTCCCAAATTTGATCATTGTGTTGCTACCATAGAAGAAGCTGAAGACTTGTCAAGGATGACTATGTTTGAACTAATGGGTTCACTCCAAGCACATGAGGAGAAATTAACAGGTCTTCTACTCGGTCAACTCAACCAGTAGAAAAAGCATTTCAGACCAAACTCAGCGTCTCAGAGGGAAGGAACAACAAATTCCAACAAGAGCAAAAAAGAGGTTTGCAACAAGGACATGATCAACATGCAAGAAAGTATCAAAATCATGGTCACAACAAATGGAAAGGCAGTGGAGGAAATTGGCAGCAAAATCCAGGTAACTCTAACCTCTGCTGCATTATTTGCAAGAAAACAAATCATGAATCAAAGAATTGTAGGTTTAGATGCACCAAATGCAAAACCCCTAATCATTCTCAAAGGGACTACTGGTTCCAGAAGGAAAACAAAGGGAGGAGGTAAATTTCACAAAAGAAAGTGAAGATGAGCAATTATCTTACTCTTGCATGGATGCTAATCATGAATCGAACATATGGTACTTGGATAGTGGTTGCAGCAACCATATGATAGGAAATCTGCCACGCCCTCGTTTTTCAACATATTTGTCGAAATATACGAACGATATGATTTATTCTTCTCACAATGAGGAAATATATAGACTGTGTACAAGATGAATAAGGAAAGAAAATAATACGGAAAGAGGAAATTAAATCCCTAATTGATGCTACCTACCTAATTGACTAACTTGCCTAATTACAATGACTAACTTGCCTAATTACAATATATATACTACCATATACACATTATTTCCAACACTCCCCCTCAAGCTGGAGCGTATACATCGTATACTCCAAGCTTGAGACAAATAGAGTCAATGGAAGTCTTGGGAAGAGCCTTCGTGAAAATATCAGCAAGTTGAGAGCCTGAAGGAACAAAAGGCGTGCTAATCTCTTTGGATTCCACTTTTGACCGAATGAAATGACAGTCAACTTCAATGTGTTTGGTCCTTTCATGAAATACTGGATTATTAGCGATGTGGATAGCAGCCTGATTATCACAGTATAAAGGAGTGGGACCATGCACTGGAATCCCAAACTCTTGTAGAAGTGTACGCAACCAAGTCAACTCACAAGTGGTATGAGCCATTGCTCTATACTCTGCTTCTGCACTAGAACGTGCCACAACTGACTGCTTCTTACTCTTCCAAGTCACAAGATTGCCACCTATAAAGGTGCAATAACCAGTAGTAGAACGACGATCAGCAGGAGATCCAGCCCAGTCAGCGTCTGTATATCCTTCGATACGAAGATGTCCAGATGACTTGTAGAGAAGTCCACGTCCAGGTGCATTTTTAAGATACTTCAAGATACGAACAACTGCTTCCATATGAGGAACTCGAGGACACGTCATAAACTGACTGACAATACTGACTGCATAGGAGATATCAGGTCGAGTAATAGTGAGATAAATAAGCTTACCCACAAGTCTCCGATACATCTCAGGATCATCAACCAATTCACCATCTTCCGGCATTAGTTTAAGATTAGTGTCCATGGGAGTAGCTACAGGTTTAGAACCAAGATAACCTGTATCCTTCAAGAGATCGAGAGTGTATTTCCTTTGTGATAAACTAATGCCCGCTTTGGAACGAGCAACCTCAATGCCGAGAAAATACCGAAGCTTGCCTAGATCCTTAGTAAGAAAACTGGAACAAAGATGACGAATCAATATTTCAATCCCAACACCATCACTGCCGGTGATGACAATATCATCCACATAAACCACGAGAATCACAATACCACGAGTAGTCCTTTTAAAGAATACAGAGTGATCAGCTTGACTTCGAGTCATACCATGAGACACAACGGTACTACTGAACTTATCGAACCAAGCCCGGGGAGATTGTTTGAGTCCATATAACGATTTGCGAAGATGACAAACAGACTCCCCCTTGGACTCAAAACCGGGTGGTTGAGCCATATAGACAGTCTCAGAGAGGTCACCATGAAGAAATGCATTCTTGACATCAAGTTGATGAAGAGGCCAATTAAGGTTGGCCGCAAGAGAGATAACAATTCGAACAGAATTGAGTTTGGCAACCGGAGAAAAAGTCTCAGTGTAATCGAGCCCGTAGGTTTGGGTGAAACCTTTGGCCACAAGACGAGCTTTCAAACGATCAACAGTACCATCAGGATTGTGTTTGATAGTAAACACCCAACGACAACCAACAATATGAGCTCCAGAAGGCTTGGGAACAAGATCCCAAGTATGATTCAATGATAAAGCGCGCATCTCTTCTTCCATAGCAGAACGCCATCCAGGATGAGAAAGAGCCTCCTGATAAGACTTAGGAACAACAAGAGAGGACAAAGAGACAGAAAAAGCGCGAAAAGAGGGAGATAAATGATCATAGGAGACAAAGTGAGAGATAGGATGGGAAGTGCAGGAACGAGTACCTTTACGCTGAGCAATAGGAAGATCGAGAGTAGGATCTGCAGACGCTAGAGGAGATGGTGTGGGTACAGAAGCCGGATCTGTAGTAGCAACAGTTGGAGCGGTAGCGGAAGGACGACGAACATAAACCTGTGTAATTGGTGGTCGAGAAGTAAGCTCAGGGATACAAGGGGACTGACCAAGGTCAGCCAACATGGGTGGTCGCACCTGTCCACCTTCGAGGGAATAATATGGGATGGTTTCAAAAAAAGTGACGTCAGCACTCACGAAGTGCTTCCGTAATGAGGGACTATAACACTGGTACCCTTTTTGTGTGCGAGAGTAACCAAGAAAGATACATTTGTAAGACCGAGGATCAAGCTTATCACGACCAGGAGATAAATTATGAACAAACGAAACACAACCAAAAAGTTTTAGGGGAAGACTATAAAGATCCTTGGCAGGAAACATGACCTGATAAGGAATTTTTTCATTCAAAACTCGAGAAGGTGTTCTATTTATTAGGTAATTTGCTGTAAGAACAGCATATCCCCAAAAAAGTTTTGGAACGTTCATGTGAAGCATAAGAGCACGAGCTACACCTAAAACGGGCCCATTTTTCCGTTCCGCAACCCCATTCTGTTGCGGGGTGGTGACACAAGCAGTTTGATGAATAATGCCATGAGTCTCATTAAAATGCGTAAATTCATTAGAAAGATATTCTTGGGCATTATCAGTCCGTAAGATATGTAATTTAGCATTAAACTGATTGACAATCTCAGCATGAAATTTTGAAAACACAGAAAATAATTGAGACCGATCTTTGAGGAGATACACCCAAGTTAAACGAGAAAAAGCATCAATAAATGTAACAAAATAGCGAGCACCACACAAACTCGTAGTGCGCGAAGGTCCCCAAATATCTGAATGAACTAAAGAAAAAGGTTCTAAACATGGTGATTCAGTACGTAAAGGAAAAGAAACCCGACGGTGTTTACTGAGTTCACAAGTATCACAACTAAAAGGAGAAAAATGAGGTAGATTAGGGACTAGCTTGCGAAGATTGGCAGAGGATGGGTGCCCAAGACGACAATGCCACTGATAAGGTGTGACAGTAGAATGGAGAGCAGATAACATGGAAGAGTTGGACGCCTGCTGCTGCTTCTCTTCCCGGAGATAAAACAGACCATTCTTCTCATACCCCCCACCAATCATCCTCTGCGTCTTGAGATCCTGAAATTCACAACGAGAAGAATAGAAACGTACAGAACACTGGTGAGTATGAGAAAGTTTATGAATGGAGATAAGATTAAAAGGGAATTGAGGCAAATATAAGACAGAAGAAAAAACAAGACCAGATGAGGAATATGTACCAATGCCATGAACAAGAATTTTAGATCCATCGGCAATAGTAACATAGGAAGGAACAGAAGGGGTAACAACATTAGTTAAAAGGGACAAGTCACCTGTCATATGATCAGATGCGCCAGAATCGAGTATCCAAGGATTACTGCCAGTACGAGAAGATGAATGAAGACAAGTATTACCTGAAGAGACATGGGTCGCAGTGGAAGAAGAAGAAGATGCATTAGCCCTTTGAATCATAGAATCGTACTCGGTCTTGGATATAGTAATCTGAGTAGGAGGAGCAGGTGCAGACGGCTCCCCCTCAAGTGTAGCCTGGTTAGCCCAAGCTGGTTTGCCATGAAGCTTCCAGCAAAACGCAACATCGTGGTTGGTTGCATTACAATGAGTACACTTCTTGGTGCCACGACCACCACGCCCCCCACGTCCTCCACGCCGACCACCACGTTCAGAGGAACTACTATGACTGTGGGGGGGAATGTGATTGCCAAAATTTCCAGAAGATAAAGTAGGGGATGTAATGGGAGCAGCAAGAGCAGATGGAGTCGGTCGCTCTAAACCAGATGAATGGGTAGCAGCCCGTCGAACACGAGAAAAAGCCTCACCAACAGTAGGAACTTCCTTGCCAGATAGAATCTGAGAACTTAGAGGAGCAAGTTCTGAATTTAGGCCAGACAAAAACTTTGAAACACGAAAGTCATCCCTGTACTTCTGTTGAACCCGTAAGTCTGTGGATAACGGTTGGTAAACATTTAATTCATCCCACATCCCTTTCAATGTAGAGAAGTAGTCATCGAGCGATCGATCTCCTTGTTGGAAAGAGAAAATCTGCTGATAAATTTGATATATACGAGAAGTATTCTGATCCGATGAATATAATTCTTTGAGAGTGTCCCAAACAGCTTTGGACGTCTCTTGGCAAGCAACATTATTAAAAATATCGGGTTCAAGACTATTCCAAAGTAAAGTCATGATATGAGCATCATTTTGGGTCCAAGTGGGATCAGTAGATGCATCATCAGTGATGTAGGAAGTCTCGCCACTGGCGCGTAGAGATACAGTTACTGCACGGGACCATGGCAAATAGTTGGATCCATTTAATTTAATCGTGGTGAGAGACCGACGATAATCCCGAACAACATCCTTGGTGCCTGATGCACCAATGTCTTTATTCTCAGCATCTTTGTTCTTATTATCACCCATGATAAATAATAAATCAGAGATATAAACGAAGAGATCCGAGAGTTACCCACAGGAAAAAAAAAAGAGAGTACGGTGGCGACAACTAATGGGTGATAGGTTGCGGACAGAGGTGGACAGAGGCGGATGGTGGCGGAATCAGAAGACCAGAAGAGAAAAACAGCGGCGGAATAACAGTGGCGGCTGATAGGTTGTGGATTTAGGGTTAGCAACAGCCGACGATGAAGGGAGGTGGCGGCGATTGATGGCGGCGGCGGCTAGGGTTAGGGTTTCGGTTTCTGTGTAGAGATAGGGTTGGTTTTAGAAAAAAAAGAGAGAACGAAGAGGAGAAAGTCAGGTTCCTAGAACCCGCTCTGATACCATGTCGAAATATACGAACGATATGATTTATTCTTCTCACAATGAGGAAATATATAGACTGTGTACAAGATGAATAAGGAAAGAAAATAATACGGAAAGAGGAAATTAAATCCCTAATTGATGCTACCTACCTAATTGACTAACTTGCCTAATTACAATGACTAACTTGCCTAATTACAATATATATACTACCATATACACATTATTTCCAACAATATTGTTACAACAATATATGGTAAAAGAAATCTCGCAACACTCAAAGACACACCCATAATCCCAAACCATTTCATTCAATAAGGCAACAAAAGTCAAGTCTATAAATATTACATCAAAAGTACTCCCCGTTCAAAAAGAGATTTCCAAAATAATACAAGAGTCAACCATTTTATATTTTCTTATGAAAATAAAGAACAGAATTGAAAAAATGAGTTACAATACATCTTCCCAAAAATTTAATACAAAGATGCTAGGTAACTCTAGTCAAAGTCTTCAAAATCATGTAGCACCATATGCACGTCACACACTACATGCTAAGTATCCGAAACTGTACCTGAAAATGATAGAGTGAGCTTACAAAGCCCAGTAGGAATGCCTATGCCAATGTCACACGAGTACAAATGACATGATATAAGGCATGAATGATCTCAACAAGATATACAAGTCCTAACACCAACCCAATGGAAAGTGATACAAATATTTCCATATTCATCTCACAAGTCAAAATTTTATTCTGTCAATATCCTTAAGTATTTCGTTGTTTGATAAGTTTCATTCAAATTCAATGATCAATAACGGCACCTCACCCAAAGGTGGCCTAACACGATAAAGCACCTTACTAGCACAATTCTCTCGGAAAGCTAGTCAAATTTCATAACTAGCACTACTTCTATAAGGAGGCTAGCAACATTTCATATTTCATTAGCACCACTCCTATCGGAGGCTAGACCACTATATTAAGATCCCTAACACATCTCCTCACGGAGGCTAGACCATTACGCCTTATGTCAATTGCATAAATATCACAAGTCTATAATGTAGACATTTCACCATTTATAATCTCATGTTTTTCTAACAAAGACCCGCCACTTATGAAATCCATAACTATCTAAGATAAAACTCACACATCGTACTCCAAGTAATGACCAACTCACCAACATCATATGCAACATATGGTTCAATCAAACACATAAGTAAACCCAATCTAAGGGAAAGGATAATTCAACCGAAGACGGAAAGATAGTGATTAAGCACCGGAATCGAACATGGGAACCACAAATCCAAAGGATAGTAATACAGAGTAATGTTAAGCAAAACCCAATCAATGATGGAAACGAAAAAATATGGGTCAATACATGTAGAATACCCATAAATCAAAGAGATAACATCCCTATCTCAAGATTTAGTTCAAAGAGGTTGAGCTTCCAAAGTTTGACCAACAATGGTGGTGGAGAGCTCCCAAGATCTTGCCTCAAGTGAAAAAGAAGCTTCCAAGTTCAAAATATCCACTAATCTTGAGATATTAGTGATGGATCTTGAAGGAATTTGAGTAATATCAAGAGGAATTAAGAGTTTGGAAAAAGGGTTTGATGGGGAAGACGACTCCTAGAGATAGAGAGAGAAAACCCCTTTTGAAAAAGTTAGATCCTCTTTCCGAAAAATTTGATTTTTACCCTTTAAAAACGCGTATAAAATCTGACCGGAAGATCTGACAAGATGGTCCCCAGATCTGACCGGTAAGATTTCCTACTGCCTAAAATTTTTTAAAAACTCAAGCCAAAATTTCAAATCTGACTGGATGGTTTCCAAACCTGACTGGATGGTTTTCAAGCCTTCCAAACCTGACTGGATGGTTTTCTAAACCTGACCTGATGATTTCTAAATCTGACCCGATGGTTTTAAGGCTTGACCCGATAGTTTTTCACCCCTTTTTCAGTTCCCACTTCACCTCACCCATATTTAATCACTCAATTGACGTTGTACACTTCAATACGAATTAAATAACGACCTTTGGATCACATAAATTAAACAAAAAAATATTTCGGACCCTTACAAAATCGTGATTTTTTCGTCAAGATAGCAAATTCCATTCGCAAGTGAAGCTTGGTGATGGAAAAATGCTAAGCGCTGTAGGAAAGGGAGTCATCTCTGTTCAAACCAAGGGAGGTAACACCAAGCTTATCAAAGATGTTCTTTATGTTCCAAACTTAAAAACTCTTAAAGTGTTGGACAATTGATGCAAAGAGGTTTTTCACTATTTTTTTATGAAGGAAGATGCAAAGTTATTGATAAGAAGAACAAAAACAATCTCACTGTGGCAATTGTTGACATGTCACAAACAAAATTTTCCTCTTATTTTTCCACTCCAAGGGGACACTGCTTTCAAGAGTGAATCCCAAGATAAAACGTACTTGTGGCATTTGAGATATGGACACTTAAATAACCAAAGTTATCAATCTCGTACCGACAAGGGTACTGGTTTTGTTACTGGTACGGTACGTACCGGTACCGGTAGGTACCGGGGTACCGTTTCGGATTTATCGCTAAAAAATAATATAATTTTTTTAACTAATATTCTTTACAAAAAATTACATTTGACATATAAAGTAAATCCCACAACTTAAAAATAACTCACAAAACATAATATTTTCAAAGGATAATAATAAACCTATGATATTTCAATATCATTTAATACAAAAAATTTATAAAATTAGTTAGCATACGCTTGATTAGAAAGAAAAATTAATATTCATTTTAACATTAAGGTATGAAAAGCAAAAAAAGAAAAATTAACATTCATTTTCTCGTCTAGAGAAATTGAAAAGAAAAATTAACATTCATAAAGTATCGAAAGTGGAAAAAAAATATATTTATTTTCATGTATGTATGAAATTATAAATAAAGGTTAACATTTATTTTTTTATTTTAAATTAAAAAGCAATGTTAAGTTTAAAAAAAAAGAATGTTAACATTCATAAAAAGGAATGTTAACTTCAAATTAAAAAAATGATAATTTTTCCTTTTAATTTTCATAAAAAATAATGTTAACTTTTCTTTTTGCATTATAAATTTTCATACCTTAATTAGGAGTATTTACAAGGAAAATGACAAAAAAACAAAGGTATGTAAATGTAATTAAAAAATACATAAAAAGTAAAAAAAAATTTAAAAAAAAAAAGAAAAACCGGTACCGGCCGAGATCCGGTATTCGGCCGGTACCGCCGGTATTGGCCGGAACCGGCCGGAACCGCCGGTATTCTCGCCGGAACGGTACGGACGTCCGACGGTACCGGTTTTGGTCCGGTATGGGACGTACTGCCCGGGCAGTACGGTACGGGATTAATTACTTTGTAAATAACAAGGATTTGCAGCTGTTACAAAAGAGGAAAATGGTGGTTGGACATCCTTGCATAGAGACACAAGAAAGAGTGTGTGAGGGCTGCATCTATGGTAAAATGCATAGATTTCCTCCTCCCAAAACATCTAGGCACGCTAAAGCTCTCTAGAATTGGTGCATGCTGATATATGTGGTCCTACAAGGACTTCTTCTCTTGGCAATAAAAGATATTTCATTCTTTTTGTTGATGACTTCACTAAAATGATGTGGCTATATTTTTTGAGTGAGAAGTCGGAAGCTTTCCCGACTTTCCTCCAATTCAAAGCCTTGGTGGAGAGGCAAAGCGGATTCCAAATGAAGACCCTTTGGACAAATCATGGAGGAGAATTTATCTACACTCCATTCGTGGATTATTGCAAAGACAATGGCATCCAAAGGCAGCTTACTGTTAGAAGAAGCCCGCAACAAACGGTGTCGCTGAAGAAAAAAATCGCACCATTGTAGAGATGGCCAGAAGCATGCTGAAAGGCAAAGGTTTACCCAAAAAATTATGGGCTGAAGCTGTCCACACTGCAGTTTACATTCTGAATCGATCTCCTACAAAGGCAGTACACGATAGAACTCCATTTGAGGCATGGAGCAAGAGGAAACCATTGGTGGATCATTTCAAAGTATTTGGCAGCATTGCTTATGCTCTAAATCAATCTCAAAACAGGGATAAGTTCGATGACAAAGGGCATAAGTATGTCTTTGTCAGCTATAGCGATGAATCTAAAGGTTATCGGCTTCTCAATCCTTCAACCAATCAACTTGTGGTCTCAAGAGATGTCATTTTTGATGAGATGGCAAATTGGCAATGGACTCTTGAGACAACTGAAGCATCTGACTTTATTGAGCCATTGACAATTCCAAATGAAGTTCCTCATCAACATTCTCAACAAGCTAGTGCGAGCGCAGGATCACCAAGCTCAAGTTCTTTAAATCCCGAAGATTATGGTTCAAATTCTCCACCTAGAAAGGTACGCTCGTTGAGAGATATATATGAATCATGTGATGTTGCATTTTTTGCTTGTGAACCTCAGAATTTTACCAAAAGGAAGACAAGTGGTTGGCTTGAAGTGGATATACAAAACTAAGTACAAGGAAGATGGTTCTATTCAAAAGCACAAGGCAAGGCTAATAGCAAAGGGCTATTCCTAGCAGCCCGGAATTGACTTCAATGAAACTTTTGCACCTGTTGCACGCATGGAGACTATTCAAAGTGTCCTTGCTTTGGCAGCCCAATGAGAATTAAATGTGTTTCAGTTGGATGTAAAATCAGCTTTTCTCAATGGAGAACTCAAAGAGGAAATATACGTTTAGCAGCTGCAGGGTATGAGGTTAAAGGTAAAAAGAACAAAGTATACCGACTTCAAAAGGCACTCTGCGGTCTGAAACAAGCTCCTAGAGCTTAGAATAGCAAAATTGATGGATACGTTAGACAAAATGGATTTCAAAAGAGCCCAAGTGAATCACTGTACATGAAGTATGAAGGGATAGAAGATTTTCTCATAGTCTGTCTATACATTGATGACTTGATCTATTTGGGCACAAGTATGAAGATGGTTGAAGATTTCAAAAGAAAAATGCAAAGAGAATTTGAAATGACTGACTTGGGTCTTATGAAGTATTTTCTTGGCATCCAAGTAAAGCAATCAAATGGGAAGATTTTTATCTCTCAAGAAAAGTACACTAAAGATTTGTTGAAGAAGTTTTAGATGAACAAGTTCAAACCAGTTTCAAAACCAATGTCTTCGAACGAGAAGTTACAGCAAAATGATGGTGCCGGAAGAGTGGATAAGAAATCCTATAGGAGCCCTGTTGGTTCCTTGATTTATCTCACCAATACAAAGCTGGACATTATGCATTCAGTAAGTATGATTTCTAGGTTCATGAGTGAACCAAGCAAGCTCCATTCTGCAGCGGCAAAAAGGGTGTTGAGATATCTTCAAGGAACAAAGTCCCATGGACTATTGTATGAGAAAGAAGAGGATAACAAGCTAGCAGGATTTACTGACAGCAATTGGACTGGTTCGTCAGATGACAGAAAATCACATCAGGTTATTTATTTTGTCTCGGCACAAAGGTAATTTCTTGGTGCTCTAAGAAGCAAAAGACGGTAGCATTATCTTCTGCTGAAGCAGAATATATGGGAGCAACAGATGCAGCATGTGAAGCCATTTGGCTTAGGCAAATGCTTTTTGATTTGAATTAGTCATAGCAGCAGCCAACAATCATTCATTACAACAATATGTCGGCAATCCCCATGACGAAGAATCCGGTGTTTCATGCACGGTAAAACCACATTGAGCTGCGGCATCATTTCATCAGGGATTTGGTGAATAATGGAGAAATCAGTATGGAGTTCATTAACACCAATGATCAACTAGCAAATATTCTCACCAAAGCAGTGACTGCTGAGAAGCTTGACAAATTCAAGAACCAATTGAAAATTACAAATTAAGAAGGGGTGTTAAAAGTTAAGTTGAACAATAAGGGGTGTTAAAAGTTAAGTTGTAATTGTTCTAGAAGGAAGTTTGAAGAGTTTTTTGCACAGATACATTTGTAGAATGGTCTAGAAGTCTTATCTAGAAGTTGGAAGGTCAAAAGTTAGTGCTATCTAGATTTTCTATCAAGTATAAATAAGAGATATTTATGTAATCCTTTGAAGGGAAAGTACCCAAGAATACATTTTAAAGAAAATATACATCTGCTGTGCCAACAACAACTAAATAAACTACAAATGAAAAAAACTACGGTGTTAGAAACTACCATTCCAACCAAATGCGTGTGTGACTTGGGTTACATAATAAAACCTCATCTATGATTTTAATCAGTATCAATATCAAGTCTCAGTAATGCACAGAACAATTTCGGATTTCAAAGCGATGTGAGTTGTGAGTCCTGGAAATACTCTCAGGAAAAAGATAGGGAACAACTATCAAAAATACTACACCGCAAACAAATATACATACACTTGCATAATGTATGAGCTGGACACACACAGTAGATATATCAGTTAGTAAAATGTCGAGTCTACTGAGTGTGTGTGCGTGTTTGTGTGTATCTGTTCAGTGTAGCAGATCTTAACACTCAAAATCACAGATTCACAAATGGAAAATGCTATGTGAACTAATCATATGTACAAATCATGTACGAATGGGTAGGTGTCAATCTTTCACTCACTCTTAGACCCACTTGATTGCCTTCTCCTCCCTATCAGACAGTGCCACCTAACCATTTATATATTATTTATACACAATGTTAGTACCCATAGGAAAGTTGATTCACAAGTACCCCTTTGTGCAAGAATTTATCTCCTCCCAAAATCGGCTCCCTTTTCTACAAAACCCGAAATTGAAAATATAAAATCTACAACCTTGAAATTTTGGGCAAAGTGCGAGGAGGAAACCTACCTTCGTCGACGTTCGTGTAGAGGTGCGAAGAGTCGCGGCCGCCGGCCCGTTGAGAGAGAGGCAGAGATTATTAGATAAGAACGTTGAAGGGAGATGTCTTTGTCTGTTCCATTGCATATAGTCATCGTTGAATATGTCTTCCACCTCCGAAAATCAGCCATCCTCCTCTCCCAACGCAATATGCCCATCGAATCAATGGCCATTGTTCGTTGTCCTAGACTCCTAGGGTCGAACGCTTGCAGTATTGTTGGGTGAGTCGACGAAATTGGGACTTAGGGCTTGCTTATGACGTACGGCGAACCCGAGATCATCCAGTCGGACTTGGTAGGTGGCCGCAAGAAAGGAAGCCAACGGGATTGTTTTCCCAGAGTACACCGGAACAAGGTTTTCCAGTAACACTAGAAGACGAAAGGAGAGGGAGGCCGTGCAAGGCACCCCCTCAACTTTCTAATATTCGCGGTTATTACCCTTATAAATTATGAAATCTTTTTATCAAGTGGCTGTTAAGTGATTTTGATTTTACCGAAACTGGTTTCCAGAAACTTATCCTGTAAGTGCATTGCTGACTGTATATAGTTTTGTCATTTAAGAAGGAAAGCACCCATCTCAAGTGCCGGGATTCCTCTTCTCATTCGCCATTCGTGATGGTTCGTGTAAATGTCATAACATGTGTAGGCGGAGTAGCCCAAATGAGAAGTAGAATTTGGGCTCCTGTCTATGATGGTTTCATGCTCTTTCACTTGTTCGCAATCTTTCTCTAGTTTTTATCGAAAATTTGGCTGAGGTCCCCGCCAAGCACCAAAATATGATGGAAGTACGAAAGTTTTTACCCTACCAATTTTTATATTAAAGGAATGAAGAGATATTTTGTTATACTAATAATGCAATAGAGTAAGTGACTATCGAATCTATACGAGAATTGGGTTTTCTAAACTTCACAATCATAGTGTCTGAATTATGAAATGTAGAAAGGTGAAAGGATTCATTCTAAAATCTAAACCAAACCAAACCAAACTGAGCCTTGTATCCCAAATCAATTGGGGTCGGCTACATGAATCCTTTTCCTCCAAAGAGTTCTGTCAAGTGTTGTTTCCTCACTTAGCCCTAGTAGACTTAAATCCTTGCGCACTACCGCATCTAATGTCAATTTGGGTCTTCCCCTCCCCGGAGCATTGCTATGCAAAGCTATCCTATCCGCTCTCTTAACTATTGCCTCCGTAGGTCTACGATAGACATGTCCAAACCACCTAAGCCTATTTTCCCTCAACTTCTCGTCTATAGGTGCTACGCCTACCATCTCGCGGACTGTTTCGTTTCTAATCCTATCTCGTCTAGTCTTACCACACATCCACCTCAACATTCTCATTTCCACTACACTCATCTTGGTCACCTGTTGTTTCTTCATAGGCCAGCATTCTGTCCCGTAAAGTATCGCTGGTCTTATAGCAGTTCTATAGAATTTTCCCTTCAACTTTGTGGGTACTCTCTTGTCGCACAGTACACCAGTAGCACTTCTCCACTTGAGCCACCCCACTTGGATCCTATGGGTCACATCATCCGTAATCTCTCCATCTTGACTAATAATAGAGCCTAAATACTTAAAACGGTCACTCTTTGGTATCTCCTGATCTTGAATCATCACTTTTTCTTCGTACGCACTTCGGGTATCACTAAACTTGCAAACCATATACTCAGTTTTACTCCTACTTATCCGAAAGCCCTTAGACTCTAGTGCATCCCGCCAAATTTCTAATTTAGTATTAACACCGCTAGCAGTCTCATCTACAAGGACAATATCATCTGCAAACAACATACACCATGGAATATCCTCTTGAATCTGACTAGTCAATTCATCCATAACTAAAGCGAAAAGGTAAGGGCTCAAGGCTGACCCTTGGTGCAATCCTACTGTGATGGGAAATTCACTCGTCTCCCCTGCTGGTGATCTAAAATCTAATTCACATAAATTCATTCTAAAATCTAATCACATAAATATTCATAAAATAAGTTTTGAAGTTATAATGAATTTATATTAATTTTTAACAATTAAAAGTTGAAAAACAATTTAGAATGAGGGTTGATTTGTCCACACGTGTGTTTTCTACACGATTCCTTTTCCATCAACTAAGTGGGAGACAAATTAAGTAAATGGGTTAGCCGTTCCCGCATATAATTGGTTTATCTTTTTCTCTCTTTATGGAACTATCTCACCTCTCTTATCTCCTACTATCTCCCTCCCTTTTTATTTTATTTTATTTTATTTTTTGTTATTTCCTTTTTTCCGTTTCTTATTCTTTTATTTTTCCTTCTTGTGTTTTTCAAAAAAAAAAAAAATGCTACTTTCGATCCACTACGAAAGTTTTTTTCCACAATATCCGAGTAAAGCATAATTGTTTAAGATGTTCTTTTTAGCACTAGAATACATATATTTAATGATCTATATCGTATTTTAAGTAACAAGGCGTAAATCATATTTTCTTAGTATTTTTATCGCTTTCTTGATTTATCAACTTTAGACATTTTTACTTCAAAAATGCTACACACACATCATTTTAACACACTCTTTTTGCACAACACCTAAAATGACGTCCTTTTGGGTGTGGGCCAAAAACAAGAGAAAGAAGCAGACCCATTTCTCTTCTTCCCCGTTCCCAACCCCCCAAACCAGTCGACCCCATTCCACCTGACCACCGAGCACCACCACCGACGACCATCATCCCTCCACCACCGACCACTGCGGACGAGACCTGACCACCAAATTCTCTTAATCTGTCTCTTCTCTCTCTCTACCCCTGCTCTAATCCTTCTTTCTCATTATTTTGTTTTTCAATGTGCTGAAGTATGTTTGGCTTTTCAACTCTGCTTTGGAGGATCTAGGAGCCAGAGACCAAAGAGAGAGAGAGGGAGAGAGAGAGAGAGCGCGGGGGACGGGTCTTCGAAGCTTGTCGGCGAACGAAGATGGTGGTGGTCGTCGGCGAACGGAGATGGTAGCAGTGGCCGTCGATTGTGGAGGTGGAGATGGAGGTGGAGGTGGGACAGGGATGGGGTTGGGGGTGGGGGTCGACTGTTTGGGAAGGGGAAGTGGGGAAGACAATTGGGATTTTGAGAAAGAGAATGAATTTTTTTTATTTGGTCCACACCCAAAACGACGTCGTTTTGGGTATTGTGCAAAAAGGATGTGTTAAAAGTGTGTGTGTGTAGCATTTCTATTTTTACTTAAAGTTTGGAAACTAGTCATTGGCTTACAAGAACTAGTATTGAATCGTGAACCGTGTCATTATTTTGAATTATTTAAATTCTAAAATGCTACTTGAAGCTGTGATGGGAGATCAAATGCTGAAATATGTTTACAGTTGCTGAAGTCTACCTTTCAAAGTGCTGAAATTGATATTAAAGCCGAAAAAGCGCTTATAAGTGATGAATTTGGTGCCTAAGAACCGAAATGAGCTGATTTGTGTTGATTTTGAAGTTTTTTGTCATGAGTTTGCTAACCCAACATATTGTACATCTAATTATACATTATGATTATATGACATGTCATATAATTTATGTTTTTATATAAAGTGAAAAAACGGATCTCATAAATTTTGATTATATGTTTAAATGTGTGAATCTCGTGAGTTTTATGGTATGCCATATAGGCATAAATATACAATATGATGCGTTAGTATCATTGCTCAATAATATACTAGAGAATTTATATTACCGTTAATTCATAAAGAGTCTATTGTTTTGATTTTAATTGAGATTACGGCATGTGGATGGTGAGATTGATTTCCACGAATTAATTGAGATGTGCGTAAATTAATCCGAACACTCTGAATTAATTTCAGTAATTTATCTCTCCCTTCTATCAATTTCATCTTCCTTCTTTAGCCAAAAGAAATCTCATCCTTGTTGGGATAAAATTAAAATTAAAACCATATACATTCACACAGAAAATGACAAATTAACAAGTAAATCACAATATTTTATTGGCTCGTTACGTACAAAGAATCAATTCAATCCAACTCCACAGATTTCTCATTGTAGGGGGGTTGATTTCGGGAAATCAGGACGGAAAGCTAAGGATCCACTTATCCAACTGAAACAATGGTACTCTCTATTTGTGGACCTGTGATCTGCAAAAGAATAACCCGTCAAAGAGCCCTCTGCCGCTGCGGCAGGAAGACACTCCGATGGTTAAGTCAGGCAAAATCTCACAGGGGAATGGAAAGGCAAGCTAATATTCTCTATTAGCAAGCAAAACTCTCAATATTAGGCATACCTTTTTTGTTCATCTCCAGCTCTATTTATAGACTTTCCATCCTGCTCTAATTCTCTTGGAACCTTCTTTTCCACCGAAGTGTCTTCTGATTGGTCATGGATTTCACGTCCATGCCCCTCCTGACAGAGTCTTGTCTTGTCCCATCATATCCGGGGCTCCATACCCTTTTCGGAAGAGCGGTTATCTGTCACTTCCCACGGGCTGCCCGTAATCCTGACCGACTTTCTCAGTTCGGCGGGTCGTCGATCCGCCTTTCTCAGGTCGGCACCTCAACACCTGGTTCTTTTATCCTGATTTGGGTAGAGTCGGCACTTCTCGTGTCGGCCGTTATCTCACGTGATCAGCACGTGCTTCCGGGTGTGCTATTCAGTCTCGGCCGAACTCCGAATTTACTCGGGGGGTCTAAACGTATTTTCTTAATTACATTTTACCCTCGTCAATTGCCCCCAGCTTCGGCTGCTTTGAACCGTCTCGGCGAAGCAGTCGAGGCTATACAGTATACCCACGGTGCCCTCTCTTATGCAAGATCGGGCGGTTTCTGAACCACCTCTCTTGGATTTGACGTCGCATTGAAGTCTGGCAGGGCGTGCAGCTGGCTTTAATGGCTTTGGGGCCACGCGCCTCCCGCGCGTCCCCACAGGTGGAGCACCCTTATTGGGGAGGCGTAGGGTCTGATCCGTCTGGCTTCTCTCCCTTTAAATACTTGCTCGTCCTTCTCTTTTTACTTTCCCTTTGCAACTTTCCATTGTCGTCGTACCAGAGAGAGAAATCTACCACTTTCGTAAGTTTTTTCAACCAGAGTCTTAGGTTTTCCTTCTTCTCTTTGATCTTTCGCCTCCTACCCTCTTCTGTAATGGGGATCTTTAGGCAATTAGTGAACACGCCGGAAAAAATGGCAGAGTTCCGGCGACGGTACAACATCCCCGCTAATGTTGCCGTCGGGACCAATGGCCCCCACACTCCTCGTGATGGGAATGACCCTGACACCCTTCACGTCCCTTTGATGGCAGTCGTTGAGGGTGGAGTCTGATTCCCGCTCAATCGCCTTCTCCGCGAAGTGCTTTGCTGGTATCGGCTTCACCCGATGCAAATATCCATCAATACCTATAGGATCATCCATTCCATAGTAGAGCTGAATAGGCTGAACCGCACCGATATAGGGCTTCGGGAGATTCGCTTCTGCTATGACATGGTCAGGAAAGGCTCTGATGCCTATTACCTGAAGAATAGGCCTAATATTGAGCGGATAGTCACCTACCTGACGGACTCTAACCGCGGTAACGACGATGACTTCCTTATCGTTACTGGCAACTGGGAAATCGGCCGAGACGAGCCTGACCGTCCCAAGTTCCACATTCCAACCCGGTTCGGAGCCATCCGTTAGTGCTCCGACCTTGTCTTTCATCTCTCTGTCTCTTTCTTTTTCATTTTGTACATATCTTGAAGCTGACTGCGTTTTTTTTTTTATTCCTTTTGCAGCTTCTAACGCCAACCAGGGCCGGAGCAAACAATCAATAAATCTCGACGCTGTTAAAAGGATCGCCCGATACACGGGATCCTTTGGCCGAAGTTGGGCCCGCTCCCCCGAAGTGCTCCTGAGATACGTTGGGAGTTACAGGGGGTACATCAAAAAATCGATTCCTGACGCCGCCACTGTTGGTGCCGATCTCCCAGGATACTTTCCTGAGGCAGTGCCGACTTCCCAAGCTCAGCGGCCAGTTCCGGTGACAGTAGCTGACATCGGGAATTCCCCGATAAGATTCAGCTCCACCAGCTCGGAGCATAGTTCTTCCCGGTCGCCTGGCAACTGGAATTCTGAAGACGACGCGGCGTCCGAGCAGAATTCGGATATAATGGCCCGTAACCCCAGCGTCCCGAATCTCCGCGAACTGATGCGGCAGCAGAAGAAGAAACAGCCTGACAACGGCCCGAGCTTGCCGCGGGGAGGACCGATCTCTGTGTCTGAAGAGGCTCCGATTGAGGATGACGTTCCTCTCGTCCTGAAGCGGAGGCAAAGGGACCTTGCTCAAGAGGATCCCGCCACAACTTCCTCGCCGAAGAGGAGCAAAACGGCCGATAAGGCCAAGGCTATCGAGGGGGCTGCCCCCTGGCGCCCTTCTCTGCTGGTGAATGGGATCAATCCCATCACCGTCGCCGACTCGGCGGTTGATCTCGACGTCGCGCAAACCCTGACGGGTGCGCTGATGCTGCCCAAGGACGTCGAGCCCTACCAAGGCCTCGACCTACCAACCATGATGCGATCTGTGATGGCTCATGGAGTTTTCGTAAGTATTCTGTCTCAGCCTTTTCCATTGTTTTACTCGCGATTTCGTTTCTGATTTCATACTTCTTGACTTTGTTGCAGACTGCGCAGAAATCCTTGATGTGCCTGAGCCGTTGCCAGGACCTGGAGACTCGATACAACACTATCGAGTTGGAGCTGAGGGCGTCCAACGCCAGGTTCCTGAAAATCCAGGAAGGCATGGCCTCACACAAGAAGAGGGCCCAGGAAGCCGAACTGGCGGCTAAAACTGCTCAGTCCCAGCTCGGGACTGAAAGGGCGAGGTCGGCTGGGTTGGAAGAGCAGCTGGCCACTCTCAACTCCCAGCGTGAGGCCGAGTTGAGACGGCTTCAGGAGAGCTCTTATGCCAAGGGCATGTCGGATGCTGCTGCAGACTTCTTAGAGAACCAGATGCCCGAGATGCAGACCGAACTCGTCGGTTTGTGTTGGAAGGCCGCTCTGGAGGCCGCCCAAGTGCCAAGGGGTTCTTCTCTCTTCTCCAGGGTTCCGACCGTTGCCGAACTGGAGAACAGGGAGCCCGAAGCCGAAGGAGGCCAGCCCGCTGCTGCTGCTAAGGAAGGGTAGGCGAGTCAGGCCGCCGATGCTGACGTAGTTGTTTTTCAGGCCGCCGATGTTGCGCTTTAGGATTTTGCTCTTTCATTTATTTCTGTAGCTCATGTGTAACCAGTCTTCAGGAATTAATGAAATACATTTGAGTTTTTCTATGCAACCTTCTTGTAGCAAAAGACACCCAATCTGACAAGGAATGGTTCCCCTTTGAACGATGTGTTGCATCTAATGGATTGTCTTCAAACCTTCTGAATATCAGACTTTTCTCAAGTCCTAAATTAAACTCAAACTTTTCTCAAGTAATGAATTATTTTAGACTTTTCTCAAGTTTGTGCCGAACAAACGTTTCTCAAGTTTATGCCGAACAAACTTTTCTCAAGCCTGTTCGGATGTTCTCACTTTTCTCAAGTGTCGAATCCTCTTGAACTTTTCTCAAGTTTGTGCCGAACAAACTTTTCTCAAGCTTTTGCCGAACAAACACTTCTCAAGTCTGTGCCGAACAAACACTTCTCAAGTCTGTTCGGATGTTCTCACTTTTCTCAAGTGTCGAACTGTCTCAAATTTTTCTCAAATCTGTAAGGCTGTTTAACCTCTGATTAGGCTTAAACTTACGCTTTTCTCAAGCATATTCTTCGAATTCAAACTTTTCTCAAGTGTTGAAGATTCTCGGATTTTTCTCAAATCTGTAAGGCTATTTAACCTCTGACTAGGCTTAAACACATACTTTTCTCAAGCATGTTCTGTGATTCAAACTTTTCTCAAGTGTTGAAGATTCTCAGATTTTTCTCAAATCTGTAAGGCTGTTTAACCTCTGATTAGGCTTAAACACATACTTTTCTCAAGCATGTTCTGGGATTCAAACTTTTCTCAAGTGTTGAAAATTCTCAGATTTTTCTCAAATCTGTAAGGCTGTTTAACCTCTGATTAGGCTTAAACACATACTTTTCTCAAGCATGTTCTGGGATTCAAACTTTTCTCAAGTGTTGAAGATTCTCAGATTTTTCTCAAATCTGTAAGGCTGTTTAACCTCTGACTAGGCTCGAGATTTTTCTCAAATCTGTAAGGCTATTTAACCTCTGACTAGGCTTAAACACATACTTTTCTCAAGCATGTTCTGGGATTCAAACTTTTCTCAAGTATTGAATTTTCTCGAAAGTTGAGCCGAATCTTCGTGGGGCCGAACAAACTTTCTGAATTGTGGCGCCGAGCAAATGTTGAGCCGAACATGTATGTGGCCGAACAAATATTCTGAATTGTGGCGCCGAGCAAGTGTTGAGCCGAACAGGTGTTCTCGGACTTTCCCCTTGCCCCCCAGCTTCGGCTGCTCTGAACCGACCTGTCGGAGTAGGCGAGGCTATCTAGCGTATTCATGATGAACTTTGTATCGATCCAGAGGATGCTCATCCGTATCTGGTCCGTTTGAGGCGTGCCCTGTCTCGCCATAAATGCGAAGTGACCGTTTGTTTCCCCTCTGGTGGAAGACGTGCCTTTCCCTGCGCGTGCTTTGACGTGTCGTTTCAGTATCCCGGATGTGCTTCATTGATTGGCCCAGGAGTAATGAATCCGACGGTTGGGATTCAAAAGCGTGCGACGTATCAGATTCACCTGCCCCAAACCCTATAAAACCAACTTCGTCACTTTCATTTTTCTTTTCTTGCTACTGTTCTTCCATCTTCCGTAAGTCGTCCCTGTAGAACTCGTCTTTTGTCTTTTTTCTTCGTCTTTCTTCCTCGCTTATACTCTGAACATGGGAATCTTCCGTAAGCACTTCGCCTCTCCGGCGAGCATAGCAGAGTTCCGTAGGCATTACAACATCCCAGATGACGTAGCAATAGAAATAAATAGGCCTGAGACTCATCCTGAGATTCGGGATGAGGACTCCATCCATATCCCACTAATGGCCGTTACCGAGGGTGGGGTTAGGTTCCTCCTTCACCCCCTTCTCCGTAGGGTTCTATCTTGGTATAAACTGAACCCTATGCAGATCTCCATAAACACGTACAGAATCATAATGGGCATAGTTCGGCTGAATGAACTGTGCAACACGAACTTAGATCTCTGGGACATAAACTATAATTATGACATGGTCTATAATAAAGACGATAAATGGTATCTCAAGTCCCGTAGAGGCCGAGAGAAGATAGTGACCCAACTAGTCGACTCGAATAGAGGGAATGATGACGACTTTCTAATCGTCTCGGGAAATTAGGAGTTTTCTCCTGATGAGCCCGAGCACAAGAGGACACAAGTCCCCCGCCGTTTCGGGAAACCCCGTTAGTTCCTTTTCCCTTCTGCTTCTGTTCTCTGCATTTCTGCCGATCTAAGGCTTCTAACTGTCTTCGTCTGTTCATGTGCAGCTGCCGACGCAAACCGAGGTCGCTCTTCGCAAGGTACACACCCCGACGACTTGAAAAAAGTTCTGCGGTACAAGGGTGTTGCAGGACAAACCGAAGCAAGGTCCGCCGAAGTACTGCTGCGATATAACCCGTCCTACAAGGGTTATATCAAAGAGAAAAAATACGTGGCCGAGGCAGTAGCAGAGACTTCTCTAGTTGCTGTTCCCGAGGCCATACCTCTGCCATATCTTAGGGAACCCGGCCGTGTAACAGTTGCTGCGGTTGCCGATTCTTCCAGCTCCCCATCTTCATCTGCTTCCGAACGGACTCAATCCCCACCTCGGATCACTTGGAACACCGAGGAGGAGGAGGAGTTAGACGCCGAGATCATGTCTGCAAATCCGAATATGCCGAGCCTGAAGGAGATGATGAGGCAACGGGCCAAGGATGCTGCCGATGCCAAGAAGAAGCCGACTCCAGCTGAGGCGAAGAAGCCTTCTGGGGTCGTCTTGGCGAAGAGGAAGCCGGAAGAGGAGGGAAACCTGCCGAACCCCACCCCTGCTGATGCCGAGGATGCTCAAGCCATCCACAAAAAACGGCGGCTGGTGAAGGCTCACGAAGTCGGCCCCTCCAAGGGGAAGGGCAAGTCAAAGGTCTCGAGAAAGGCCGAGATCTGGGCTCCTCAACTGCTGATAAATGGAGTGACCCCGATCACTACTGCTGACTCGGTCATGGATCTGGGAACTGCCACGGCTCTGGCTGAGGCCGTGATGCTGCCGAGGGACCTTGTGCCCTATGACAACTCCGAAGACCATGTGATGCTTCGGACAACTATTGCCCACAACATGTTTGTAAGTTTCTTACTTTGGTAACACCCTCTGTATACTTGAACCGGGTTTGTCCTAACTCTTCTTTTGATGCTGTAGGCGATCCAGAAGGCCATGCTCTGCATTGGGCAGAGCCAGGATCGGGCGGAAAAACTAAATAGAGCCGAAGCCGAGGTGAGAGAATTCAAGTTGAAGTTCTCCATCGCTCATGATGAGGCTGAGGGCTACAAGAAGAAGGCTCACGAGGTAGCCAGGAGGGCGGAATCCCTCGACCATCTCCTGGTTGAGGAGAAGAAAAGAACAGCCGAGCTGGCGGCGGAACTGGTTGCGCTGAAGGCCAAGCATGCCGAGGAGATGGCCGAGGAGAAGAATAAGGCCCGCAAGCTCGGCATGGACGAAGCCGCCGAGGACTTCCTCAATAACCAGATTCCCGAGATGCAGGAGGAGTTCTTGGCCCTTGGCTGGAAGGCTGCTCTGAAGGCCTACAACGTTCCTGCCGACTCGACCCTGTTCAAGGAGATTCCCCACTCTTCTGATCTTGGTGAGGAGGAGGAACCTATTCCCGAGGCCGAGCTGACCGTTGAAGACTATGATGAAGCCGGCATCGGGGCAGGCTCTGCGTCTGGGAAGGGTCGAGTCCCGGAAGACAATTTTGCAGAAGAGGGCCAGATCCTGGAAGACGTCGCCGACATCGTCTGAAGGACGTCTGGGAAGGGTCGTGTCCTGGTTGACTGTGTTCTTCTTCTTGTAATTCTGTCATTTTTTCCTTGTAGCCACAAGTCTTTTGTATTCATTTCTGCTCTTTTGCTTTTGTACTTCACACATAAATGAATACAAGTTGAATCTTTCGTCGGCAACTCTTTGTCTTGATCTGAGCATTTCTTTTAACGCACTGAACTTTTCTAAAGTATTGAATATCTTCAAGTATTGAGCCGAACAAACTTTTCTCAAATCTATTCGGCTGTTTAACTTGTACTCTAGGTCCAAACATATTTTTCTCAAACATGTTCGGATATTCTAACAATTCTCAGGTGTTGAGCCGAACAAACCTTTCTCAAGTATGTTCGGCTGTTCAACCTGTACTCTTCTCGAGTGTGTCCAGGAGTTCAAACTTTTCTCAAGTGTTGAACATTATAATCCAATGGTGACGTGATTGACAAATTTTCTGAATATCTAGTTGAAAATTGAAACTGAAACTTTCATTCATTGAGAAATAAACATGAGTACTGGAATAAAGAAATTATTGATAAAACTTCTTAAGGTTGGAGACATTCCAAGTCCTTGGTATTTCTTTATCATCCAGATCTTGCAGCTTGTAGGCGCCCTTCCCGAGTCGGCCTATAACTCTGTATGGACCTTCCCAATTGGCCCCGAGCTTGCCATCAGTTGGATCTTTCGTGTTCCCCATGACCTTGCGCAGGACTAGGTCGCCGAGATTGAATTTCCTCTGATGGACTTTCTTGTTATAGGTTCTAGACAGAGTTGATTGATAGGCAGCGAGTCTGATTATGGCTCGTTCCCGTTTCTCTTCGGCAAAATCGAGCTCTGTTGCCAATGCTTGATCATTGCCACCTTGCTCCATCACTTCAGTTCGGAGAGTCGGGATGCCAACTTCAAGAGGAATGACAGCCTCTGTGCCGTAAGTAAGTGAATATGGGGTTACACCCGTAGATCGGCGAGGAGTGGTCCTGTATGCCCATAAGACGAGTGGCAGTTCTTCCACCCACTTGCCCTTGGCTTTCTCTAATCGTTTCTTCATTCCTTCCAATATCGTTTTTTTTGAAGCTTCTGCCTACCCATTGCATTGAGGGTACGCCACTGAGGCGTAGTAGTTCTTGATCTTGTATTGTGAGCAGAAAGCCTTGAACTTATCCTGGAACTGAGTCCCGTTGTCCGAGACGATGGCGTATGGGATGCCGAATCTGGTGATAATGTGTTGCCACACGAATCGCTCGACGTTCTTCTCGGTGATCTTAGCCAGTGGTTCGGCTTCTATCCATTTGGTGAAGTAATCCGTGGCAACCAACAGATACTTCCTTTCCCCAGTTGCTTTGGAAAGTGGGCCGACGATATCCATTCCCCATTGTGCAAAGGGCCATGGACTAGTGAGCGGCGACAGATCGGCTGCAGGCAGATGCGTGATCGGGGCGAACTTCTGACACTTTTCGCAGACCTGGACATACTTCTTCGCGTCCTCTTGCATATATGGCCACCAGTACCCCTGAGATATGGCACGATGGGCTATGGACCTGCCCCCAGCGTGACTCCCACATATCCCTTCATGGATTTCATACAAGAATTTCTGAACTAGAGTAGGATGTACGCATTTTAAATAGGGGCCAGTGTAGGACTTACGATAAAGCTCTTGCTTCGGCGATAACCAGAAGCGTGTTGCTTTAATCCGCAGCTTGTGGGCTTCTTTTTTGTCTTCGGGGACAGTTCCCCCAGTGAGGTAGGCGATAATGGGATCCATCCAGCTCGGGCCGAGATCGATTTCCAAAGCCTTCTCAGCAATTGGGATGTCGATGCTCGGATACTCGATGGAGTCCACATATATAGTTCTAAACTTATCTCTGGGTATTGCCGAAGCCAGACATGCCAAGGCATCAGCGTGGTCGTTCTGTCTTGAACTGATATGTGTCATCATTGTTCTTTTGAATTTTGATAACTCTGCTTTGGCCCTCTCTGCATAGGCAGTCATTCTCTCGTCCCGGGTGGCATACTCTCCACTGAGCTGGTTGAGGACCAGTTGTGAATCACAGAAGACCTCCACATGTTCTGCCCCCAGATTTCGTGCGCATTTGAGTCCGAGTATCAGCGCCTCGTATTCAGCAACATTGTTGGAAGCGCTGAAGTTCAACCGGAAGGATTGCTCAAAATAGCACCCATCTGGCTCCTCTATCACGATGCCGACTCCAGATCCCCTTGAACAAGATGACCCGTCAACATACAGCTTCCAGTACGGCGTCTGGTCGGGAACTATTTCCCCCTGTTCGGGCGCATCCTCCTCTGAGATTGAAGCGACGTTCTCTACTGGTTCGTGGGAGAATTCTGCAACAAAATCTGCCAAGACCTGTCCTTTTATTGCTGTCCTCGGGAGGAATCTGATGTCGTATTCCCCAAGCTCCACAGACCAAGCTGCCACCCTTCCCGACAGTTCTGCTCTTCTCAAGACAGCACTGATAGGGTGTTTGGTCGGTACTTCTACTGTATGGGCCAGGAAATAGTGCTGCAACTTTCTGGATGCCACCATGAGGGACAGGATCAGCTTCTCCAGGGGGAGATATCTAGTCTCCGAATCTAGAAGTGTCTTACTTACATAGTAGACTGGTGTCTGCTGACCATCTTTGTTTTTTAACAGAACCGCACTGACCGCATGCTCGGATACTGCCAGATAGAGCGTTAACACATCTCCCTTCTCGGGAGTTATGATCAGCGGGGGGTTTGCCAAGTAGTTCTTCATCTCTTGGAAAGCCCTTTCGCAGTCTTCCCCCCACGTATACTTGGACTGTTTTCTCAACAGCTGAAAGAATGGCCGACATCGATCGGATGATCGGCTGATGAACCTGTTGAGGGCCGCTACCATCCCGGTCAGTCTTTGAACTTCCTTCATAGTCCGGGGACTCTGTAAATTTTGCAAGGCGACAATCTGATCGGGATTAGCTTCTATCCCTCTGCGTGTAACCAGATGCCCCAAGAACTTCCCCGAGCTGACCCCGAAGGCGCATTTCGATGCGTTGAGCTTGAGTTGGTATTTTCTCAACACCTGGAAAGTTTTGCCGAGATCATCTATGTGGGACTCAGCTTCCTCCGATTTGATGACCATATCATCGATGTAGACCTCCATGCTCTTCCCGAGCAGCTCCTTGAACATGAGAGTCGCCAGTCGCTGATAAGTTGCCCCTGCATTTCTCAAGCCGAACGGCATCACTTTATAGCAAAAGAGTCCGCGGGGAGTAATGAAGGACGTCTTTTCTTGATCCGGCGCGTGCATGGCTATCTGATGATATCCCCGATATGCATCCAGGAAACTCATGCGCCGATATCCAGCTGTGGCATCTACCAGCTGATCTATCTTGGGCAGTGGAAAGCTATCTTTGGGACAAGCTTTGTTGAGACTGGTGAAGTCCACGCACACCCTCCACTTGCCATTTTTCTTCTTGACCACCACGGTGTTAGATAACCACTCGGGGTAGTGCACCTCTCTGATGGCGTCGGCCTCCAGCAGCCGATCTACTTCTTCTGTTACGGCATCCACATGTTGGATTGCCGGTCTTCTTCTTTTCTGCATCACTGGTTTGTGGGCAGGATCCACGTTCAGGTGATGGCATATGATATCCGGGCTCACCCCAGGCATCTCCTGTGGCGTCCAAGCGAATACATCTATATGCTCTTTGAGAAATGCGACCAGGGCCTCCTCATCCTGCTTTGATAGCTCTGCCCCGATCAGAAAATACCGCTCCGAATCTGTCTCGTGAGCTGGTACCTGCTTAAGTTCCTCCACAACGCGATCGGCTGGATTACGCCCGATATCCTCTATCGTCGGCCGATCTGGGACTTCGATGGATTTCACATGTTCGGCCTTAGGTTTATGTTTGATGGAGGTGACATAGCAGCTTCTCGCCGTTGTCTGGTTGCCCCGAACACATTCAATCCCCTTTTTCCCCGGGAACTTCAGCATTTGATGGTAGGTAGAAGGAATTGCCCCCAACCTGTGGAGCCAAGTTCTCCCTACGATGGCATTATAAGCAGATGGCACATCCACCACCAGAAAATCCACATCCAAGGTTATTCTCCCTGCTCGAACAGGGATAGTAATGGATCCCAAGGGCCAGACAGCTTCGGCACTGAAACCGATGAGTGGTATGTCGGCCTTCTTCAAATCTGCCTTGTCCAACTGGAGCTTTTTGAAGGCATCATAGTATAGGATCTCTGTGGAGCTGCCCTGGTCAACTAGGATTCTCTCCGTGTTGAAGGTGCCAAGGAGCAGCGTGATTACCAATGCATCGTTGTGGGGATGTGTTACCCCTTCCAAATCCTTTTCTGAAAAGGAAATGACTGTTTCCACTTGTGTCTCGGGCTCTTTTCTTTTTTGCCCGAGATGTTGTATGTGGTGCTCGTGTCCGTCTCGGCGGCGCTGGAGCCGAGCTTCCCTTTCATCCAGAACTGGGGTTGCCGCGTGTATGACATGCACGGTCCCAGTCACCATCACCTCTTCCTCGGAGGATTCAGCTTCCATTGGCTCTGGCTGAACCACTTGTTGCCTTTGTTCGGCTACATAACGTCGAAGATGCTCGGCTTCAACTAATTCCTCTAGGAATTGTTTAAGCGCCTTGCACCTTTCCGTCATATGGCCGTTTCTTCGGTGATAGCTGCACCAATCTTTGCTCGGGTCACGCTTCACCAGCTCTCCCGTTCCAGCTGGCCATTTCCAGAAAGGCTCGTTCTTCAAGGGGTAGATCATCCGAAAGATCGGGGTGTTGAAAACCGTACGTATAGCTTTATACGCCTGAGCCCCAAGTGGTCTTCTCTCCCTTGGTGCCTGCGTAACTTCGGCCACCTCAACCCTGGGCCTCTTGGCCTCGGGCACCATCACCGCATTCCTGTGCGCCTTTGCTGCTGGCCGATCTTTGTCTCGGCGGATCTCATCTTCAAACTTGGCGTACTTCTCGACTCTGTTCATTAAGTCGGCAATGGTGCTTGGGGGATCAATGGTGAGAGACTCTCTGAGCCGATCTCGGTATGATAGCCCAAGCCTGAAAGACTCCACGGCGTAGGCTTCTGTGCAGTCCCCGATCTCATTGTAGGTGGCCCAGTACTTGCTGGCGTACTGTCTGAGATCCTCTTCTGGTCCTTTTCTCAAGGCCAGAAGTGTGTTCACGTATTTCTTCTGTGCTCGGTTAGCCATAAATCTTTTGAGGAACTGGTCCGCCAGCTGCCTCCAGCTTGTAATTGATCTCGGCGGCAAAGCCTGAAACCAATTTAAGGCTATCTCTCCCAAGCTCAGGGAAAACACCTTGCAGTACAGGCTGTCCTGGCCCACGTAGATCATCATGGAGTTCACGAACCCTTTGACGTGAGTCATCGGATCCGTTCGTCCGTTATAGATTGTGAACTTCGGAGGGACAAACTTTCTGGGTAAGTCCTCCGTCTCTATCTGAACTGACAATGGCGATACTGCCAGTTGCTGCAACTCCTTGTGGTTTTGATCGTCCTCTGGGCGGTTGAGTCCCAACTGTTGATTTAGCCAAGCCCTCATGTCGGTCGGTGGAGCTACCGGCGGCAAAGGCTGTTGCGGGAGCTTCGGCTGGACGTCTGGGGCTGATTCCGCCCGCTGATTTAACCATTCCCTCATGTCCGGAATCGGCCGAGCCTGGGGTGGTCCGCCTCGCTTAGACGATGCCCCTATCTGCCTTTCCCCTCCTCGGGGCCTTTTACTGGGCTCGTGTCGGCTATCTTGCCGAGATGGTCCAGTCTCAGAACGTTCGTCACGTCCGGACATTGAATGGTAGACTGGATCTTTGCGTTTACGGAGAGTTTGGTTCTCCCTCTCCATACGTCGGATGTAACGCCTCATGTCGTCTATTTCCTGATCCCTCTTTCGGATCCGATCGGCGTCGTTGTATTCCTCGTGTCGTCGAGACCCTTCATGAGTTCGGGATTCTCTCCCTCCCTCATTTCGGGATTGAGTTAGGGACCTGTCCCTATTTTTCGACCGTTCCGCTTCTCGCGGACGATCTGTACGTTGCTCCAGATTCATCGGTGTGGGTAGCGCCGGAGCTCCCAATGTGTTGGCAGTTGACGGAACGGTAGGAGGCATCGCCTGTTCTCCAGGCTGTTCCCCTACTATCCTTGGTGGGGGAACCTTGGGGATCTCTCTCCTAGGACCCTTTGATTTGTGTGGAACCGGAGGGGGGGATCTTGACTTTTCTCTGTTGCCCCGCTCCCTTCCCTGATCTCTTCTAGGTGTTTCAGCCATGAATCTTTAACTTTCCCACAGACGGCGCCAATTGTAGGGGGGTTGATTTCGGGAAATCAGGACGGAAAGCTAAGGATCCACTTATCCAGCTGAAACAATGGTACTCTCTATTTGTGGACCTGTGATCTGCAAAAGAATAACCCGTCAAAGAGCCCTCTGCCGCTGCGGCAGGAAGACACTCCGATGGTTAAGTCAGGCAAAATCTCACAGGGGAATGGAAAGGCAAGCTAATATTCTCTATTAGCAAGCAAAACTCTCAATATTAGGCATACCTTTTTTGTTCATCTCCAGCTCTATTTATAGACTTTCCATCCTGCTCTAATTCTCTTGGAACCTTCTTTTCCACCGAAGTGTCTTCTGATTGGTCATGGATTTCACATCCATGCCCCTCCTGACAGAGTCTTGTCTTGTCCCATCATATCCGGGGCTCCATACCCTTTTCGGAAGAGCGGTTATCTGTCACTTCCCACGGGCTGCCCGTAATCCTGACCGACTTTCTCAGTTCGGCGGGTCTTCGATCCGCCTTTCTCAGGTCGGCACCTCAACACCTGGTTCTTTTATCCTGATTTGGGTAGAGTCGGCACTTCTCGTGTCGGCCGTTATCTCACGTGATCAGCACGTGCTTCCGGGTGTGCTATTCGGTCTCGGCCGAACTCCGAATTTACTCGGAGGGTCTAAACGTATTTTCTCAATTACATTTTACCCTCGTCACTCATCAAACCACAGAAAACAGAAAAATATAATTGGCTCATAAATCAAATCCCAACTTTCTCAAATCAAAATTCACTGTCTCACGAGAGCGACAAGTGAGACGACGAGACAGGAAGCAACAATGGCGCCGGAAACTGGCAATGAAAAGGCAGCTCCCGCGTCCGGGGCAGGTGACGGAGCTATTGCGCTATCGACGGTGGCAGCCGCCGAAAAGACGGCGACAACGAAAGCGAGTACGAAAGCCTTGAATATGCTTACTTGAGCCATTTCACAGAATTCAACAATTCGGTTTTGCACAGACAGATCTCAGAAATTGGAGAGAGAGAGAGAGAGAGAGAGAAAGAGAGATGTTTGGTAATGAGAGAGTGAAGGGGAGCGACACATGGATATATAGGGAATTGTGTAGGGGCGTGTGGACCCCTGCATGCGGAACCGGGGGAGCTGTAATGCAGCTGTGCACTACAGCTGTGTAGGGCACCAAAACGACGTCGTTTTGGTGCCCAAAGCGCAAAAACTTTGTAAACCCAAAGCGACATCGTTTTGGTAGCTTCTTGGAATTTTTTTCCCTGCCCCAAGTGGCTTGCAGAACCAGAATACTCTCTCTCTCTCACTCTCACGTAATACACCATCTTCTCCCTCTTTCTCTGTCTCTCTCTCTGCATATATATGTATATATATCTCGCAAACCCAGCCATCAAAGGTCTGCTGTGGATCGGAAGCAACCTTTGGATTGGAACCTATTTTAAAAGCAACAGTACAAATGCACCAACATTGAACATAGACATGAATTAGAAATTTTTTCCAACCTCTGAATCAAGTCACTTTCTTAAATTTCAAGAAAATAATGACATTATTTTTCAGTCTAGAACTTGTGAATCAGAGCGAAAAAATATCAGAAATCTCACAGGAGCTTGTATTTGTGAAGCTATTAGGGTTGTGTTTGTTCACTTGGAACAGGCGAGAGGGAATGATTGATGATATCTTTGATTCCGGCGGATTTGGAAAGCTAACAGCGATTCAAGATGGAAGAAACCAAATGTGTGTGTGTCCTACATGAAGTATTTTCTAAGTTCATGTCATTTTTTTGGGTTCTTCCAGGGGTATTTTTTCAAAATCCGATCTTGTTTGAGAAGTTTCAATCGATTTTGTGAGCTATGCCAAATCCAATAAACCTTTCTCTGTGTCTCTTCCCCTTGATGGATTGGGTTTTGAGGGGAGGTATTCTCAGGGAAAGAGAGAGAGAGAGGGTCGGTTGTGGTTCTGTGGAGTCTTAGACAGACCCAGAGTTCAACTGTCGTTAATTTTTTTGTCTTTCCAAGGAGCCCCAAAACGACAACAAAGTTTTTGCGCTTTGGGCACCAAAACGACGTCGTTTTGGTGCCCTACACAGCTGTAGTGCACAGCTGCACTACAGCTCCCCCGGATCCCCTGCAAGAAGGATTGACTAGCTAAGAATAGCTGGTGGACGGTTGTCTTTGTTCATCGAACAGCTCATCGTTCTTCAGATTCGATGAACTGGAACTTATGGGACTGATTACCGATAGAACAATATTATACACAGATTATATATGCATAAATTCATATATAAATGTGTTTAAAATTATTCGATGTATATAAAAATTATATTATTTTGGAGAACTTCATGTATATTAAATAATTATGAATATATATTTGTGTCTGTACATATAATATTTGTAAATAAAATTGTGGAGCAAATGTTATTGGAATCAATTATTTTAGAGGGCTCCGAATTGGATCATTCGCCTCAAAAATTAATTTCATCACACATTCTTAAGAGGTGTTTGAGGTTAATTGGTTTTAGAAATATATATCGTGAATGGTGAACACAAATAAATGGCACTGACATCTCCAGAAGAGCAAATGTTATTGGAATCAATTATTTTAGAGGGCTCCGAATTGGATCATTCGCCTCAAAAATTAATTTCATCACACATTCTTAAGAGGTGTTTGAGGTTAATTGGTTTTAGAAATATATATCGTGAATGGTGAACACAAATAAATGGCACTGACATCTCCAGAAGTTTTTCACAAATATACTAATCTCTCTATAGTTTAAAAAATTACTCCAACCTCCTTTATTTTTAAATTATTATGCAATTAAATTATTTATCATTGAAATTAGTCAAACATTATTACTTAATCTAATAAAAAATTAATTTGAGATTTTTTTAATAAAACAAACTTCAATATAATCTATATGACGTTCGAAATAGCATGTATATAATTTCTAAAAAAAATTATGGAATCAAAATTAAAAAAAATTCAAAAACTCTATTTGAGTTTTGGATTTTAGAAATTCTCAAAAAATTCTCATATATTATTTCAGACATCATAGAAATTATTTACGGTCCATTTTTCTAGAAAAATCTCAAAGTTAAAATTTCAATAGATTCTCAACCTATAAGAGAGGTCCTGTATTTATTGAAAATCTTATGGGAAATTAGTGTAATTTACCTAAAAAAACAATAACTAAATTTGGAGAATGGACCCACGAGTAAGACTTGACAGGCTGGTGGACCGTGGACGGTTATCTTCGAACAGCAAACAAAATGGACTGTTTGTTGGACGGCGCCGTATAAGGAGATTTTTTCTATACGTTAGGCTTCAGTTTATTGGCTTTTTCTCTACTGTCAATGTTGGGGTTTTCACGTGCTAATGAATGAGAAGAATAGTACTCCCTCCGTCCCAATTTATTTGTCTATTTTAGAAATTTTAACTTATTAAGTGAACATAATCATTACTCTTAAAAGTTTTAACTTTTCAAAAATATTCTTAACTTTCTAAGCATTAAATGAGAGTGCACGTTTTTCAAAATGTGATTTTTAGAAAAAGAAAAGACATTAAGGTAACTTTCACAAGTCAATTTTAAAAATGGACAAACATTTTGGGACATGTAAAAATTAAAAAGTGGACAAACAAACCAAGACAGAGGAAGTAGTATTTTAGGACCTTTGTGTCATGTCCATATCCATACCTAATACAAAAGCAACTCTTGTGTCTCGTAAGTCACATAATTTACGCGTGTGCAAATACAAACTGAACTATCTTGTGGCTGCCCAACGACTTAAAATATAAGTTGTTCTTCCAACTGGGGCTGGAAAATAAGCCTCACAATCCAAAGGGGCAAAGATCAAATAGAATTTGCTACAAAAGTCGACAAAATGTGTTACTAACATTAGGTAATGCATAGTATTTTAGAACTTTTGTGTCGCCAAAGTCACATAATTTATGTGTGCAAAACGCAAACTGGACCACCTTCTAGCAGCCCATGCGACTTATAACTAGCCACTATTCTAAACAAGATTAGAGAAATAAGCCCCACAATCCGAAGAGGCAAAGAACAAATAGAATTTGCTATAAAAGCCGGCAAAATGTGTCACTAACATTACGTCATGCATAGTATTTTAAGACATTTGTGTCACCTAAGTCAGGTAATTTATGTGCACAAATGCAAATTGGATTACATTTTGGCCGCCCAACGACTTATAACGATAACAGCTACTCTCACTAAGGTTAGGAAGTAATAACTATTTCCACTGGGGCTAGGAAGTAAGTCTCACAACCCAAGCGGCAAAGAACAATACAATGTGTTACAAAAAGCCGACCAAATGTGTCATTAATATTGTTAGGTCATGTGCATTAGTTTAGAAATTTTGCGTCACCTAAGTTACATAACTTACGTGTGCAAATGCAAACTTGATCTTCTTTTGGCTGTCTAACGACTTATAACGCTAAATATTACCCACTGGGATTAGGAAGTAAACCCCACAACCCGAAGTGGCAAAGAACATATAGAATTTGCAACAAAAGCTGGCTAAATGTGTCATGAACATTAGGTCGTGAACTTCAATCGAATTTTTAATGTTTATAAACGTATTTTTTGCCCTAATTTGGATGAAAATTGAAATGTATTAGTATAACATTACCGAAATTCACAATATTAGGATTCATTTGTGGTTTATAATACTAGACTTAACATGCTAATTAAAAATATTGAACTTAAGATGCAATATGTATAACATTATATCGATCAATCCTCTATCGCAACACATTTATCTTTTAAAAAATGAGCTGAGCAGGATTAATAGACCTATTTTTTAAAATGATGAATGCATTGTGATCACATGTTGGTTAGTATCAAATCAGTAAGACATTCTCAATGAGTTCTAGAAGATGAACTTATAACGAGTCTCAAAATCATTCAATTATACGGTCCAATCCACTTAAATGGACTAATACTCTGCCATCGTTAATATGTTTGACGCACGTTTGATTGTCTGGTTATTTTTTAAAAGGCTAGCAAAAGATGAGATTAAGATTTTCTGTAGTGATGCCTTTATAGATTAGGCCCTGATTATCAATCTTTGTAATTTTTATGAGATTACTGAAATCATTTTCTTTTGTCAAGCAAAAAAAATTTAATCAGATTTTATCTCCTTCGTAATAAAAATATAAAGTGGTATAATTAACGAAGATAGGGAGACTAGTGAATTTTCTTTTTTTTAAAAAAAAAAAAAACGAGAGCTTGGTATATGGCATATTCTCATTTATTGTATAGAAAGATATGATTTGTATTGAGAGCAATACTTCTGAAAAGGTCTATCTGAAATCTTTTTTCATATTTTAAAAAAGCACAAAATTTATTAGTCTATTTCAAAAATACTAGAAAGAGAGATATGTCACCATACGGTGTGAAATATTCATTTCCTCCCATAATTTTAGTTCATGACGAATAATCAAACTATTTTTTTGATATAAAAATAAAATATTTTTGTATATAATTGATAATTTTTTTACACCAACTAAAATACTAATTGAGTTCTGTAAATTTTTGGTAAGCCAATTAAATAATTATGCACAAAAAATACTGAAATTTAACAATTATGCATCATCCAAATGGACTTTAACCAAAAAAAAAAAATTGGTGCATATAGCAATTTTATTTTAATTAAAAAACACAAAAAAAAAGTTTATTAGCCTGCCATATGTCAGGCGTTTTCCTATGGCTCTTCTAATTGTAGGTTGGAGTTTAACTGGTCCGATTTGGTCATGATCAAAAACAAAATTCGGACCGAATCAAAAATTTTGATTTATAATTTTTCAAATTGAAATCGAGTCGAACTATTTCAATTTGGTTCGATCCAATTTCTTCAGTTCTATTTCGTGGTTTGGCCCAATTTTCGATTTGGTTGAATATGGCAAATTTAAATCATCTTTCCTTCACAAATGAATATTTTGAATACCAAAAGGCCAAGCCCAATATAAAATATACATATTATAAAAAATCAATAAATAAAAATATATAAAAAATTCATATTACAATAAAATATATATAATAAAAAAAAATATTACAAAAAAAAATTGAGGTCCTTTTTTCTTGTTTCAGTCTGGTCAGGTTTTTAGAACTTAAAAATCGAAATCAAGCCGATTTTTTTTTAATACACCAACTGAACAGAATCAGACGAATTCAACTAAAATATTGGACCAAAACGCATGTTCGATTTGATTTTTCGGTTTATACTTGCACCATAATTGTAGGCCTAACCTTTCAAAAAGTCCTACAAAACTTCCCTCCACAAAGTATTCACAACCACTAATTGGGGTCATAAATTTCCTAAGTACCCCAAAATAGGACAACCCTAATCCCGTGCAAAACCATACACGTAACTATATAAATATATATTGCACTTCCAAAAATAGCCTGATTCTGGCTATAAAAACCCTCACCACCATCTACATTTTCCTTCAGGTCTGCACCAAGAGAACTAAATCTTTCTTCCTCTCCAAGGCGGGTTTCAGTGAAAAATCTTCACTTTCTCCCTCCAAATTATTCATCATGGACATGAAGAAGATCGCTTGTGCCGCCCTCATTTCTGCAGCCGCCATGGGAGGGGCCTTCGCTCAGGTCTCGGCTCCGGCACCCGGACCCTCCAGCGATGCCGCCGCGGCCTTGCCGGTGGTTGGCTTCATTGGAGCATCCCTTTTGTCATTTGTTGCATTGGTCTTGAATTAAGATGCAAGAAAATATACAAGGGAAGGGAAAATACTTATGGGCAACAAGGAGAAAAATAATGAAGAAAAGTGAGTAGGGGGAATATTTATTTTAATTACCTTTTGGTGATTAAATTTTTTTATGTTTCCTGATCCCTTCGTTTTATTTGTTTTATTGTCTTGTTTAAGTTCCTTTTTGTAACAAATTGCAATAAAATTATTTATCATTTTTTATAACTCGGAGTGCTCAGATCAATTTACGTGTACCTCAATTAATTTCTGAGTGATCAATTCTCTCTCGTTCTTCTCTCTCGATGATCTCTCTGCACTCTTTTAATCAATTACATTAATTGGAGAGTATTATTTTTTGTAGTTTATATTGATTAAAATTGTATACATACAAATTATGCGGTACATAAGCCTAAAATAACTAATAAGCAACAAATAAAACTAATAAATCCATAGGCTTACGCCGGCTTACAGCAAAACCTAAAAAAGTCTCTAAAAAAAGAGGTTACGGTGTTGAAAATTAACCATCAAATCTGATCAATTTTGTTTTGGATAAAAGAAAGATCTGCCTTATCGGGTGAAAGAAATCGGACTACGGAGATAGCTAGGGGGTTCAACGAATTCCCATGAGAATCTATGAGGGATAATCACGTGAGAAGATTATTTCTCGTATACTTATACCACAAGCTTCATAGACATCATTGTTAATGAAAATAACTAATAAGCAACAAATAAAACTAAGAAGTCCATAGGCTTACGCCGGCTTACAGCAAAACCTAAAAAAGTCTCTAAAAAAAGAGGTTACGGTGTTGAAAATTAACCATCAAATCTGATCAATTTTGTTTTGGATAAAAGAAAGATCTGCCTTATCGGGTTAAAGAAATCAGACTACGGAGATAGCTAGGGGGTTCGACGAATTCCCATGAGAATCTATGAGGGATAATCACGTGAGAAGATTATTTCTCGTATACTTATACCACAAGCTTCATAGACATCATTGTTAATGAAAAGGTTGTCACCGAGTCGTATCATGGTATATATAACAAGTTATATTCGGGTACTCATAATTCATTTATTTATTAGAACTTGTGTGAATACTTGTCTCCTCATTTTCGATTCCATGTTATTAATAACTTCAATTATTCAAACTTTTCTATAGGCACTTGTTAACAAAAACTTATAAATTTTTATCAATTGAATTTGCATGCATGTCCTGTGATATTTTGCAAATGCATTTCTTAAATTTTTTTTTTTTGAATTAATTTTTTCATCGTTTAAATTTTTTTGTCATTTTTTGGAACCATTAATTCACCTCGAGAGAGGTTTTAAAAAAATAAAAAATATGAACTAAATTTTAAAAAATTCAAAATAAAAAACGTACATAATCAAAAAAAATCAGAGAGTGAACAAAAGAAACACGGGTAGTGAGATTGAGAGTTCTGTAAATCATTGTAAACTCTCCTGGAATAAATTCTTTTTGTCCATGAATGCACTCGAATTTGAAAAACTGCGTAAATTGTTTTGTTTCTCTGGAATTGTGTATGTGTTCGTTTGGGTTTCGTTCCTTGGGAGGCAATACATTTCAGGCTAGGCTGAATCAGTGCAGTGTCGTCTTCCTAATGGGAAACTGGTGTCAAAGCGATTCTTGTGTTTGTGTCATTGTATTTCATTGTTGCACTCCCTCGAACCGGTTCTTGTTTCTGCATTCACTGTTGTACTGACTACCTCTCTCTGTCTCCTCATGAATCTTGTTGATTACCAACTCTAATGGGGAAACACAGAAGAAACAACAATAGATTAATCTCGATGTATTCTGAGAAATATAGTACCTAGGTTTACTTTTTCGGGGTGCTCCGAAAGAATCCCTCGAATAGGTTCCTCGAAAAAGAAAACACAAAAAACAGAAACCGAAGAGAAGAAGATGAATTCATCTCTATTTATTGATGCATATACTCAATACACAGAAAAAAAATGGATTCCTACATGTCATAAATTATGACTGTTGCAACATCCTCTGCCTTCAATCTTGTATTCATCAAACAAACAACCTGCTAAAAAACACCCTTTCTTTTACCAACACACTTGGAAAAAAAAACACCCATTTTAACAACCATGCACAAAAACAAAAAGGAATAAAAAAGAAAAAAAAATGATCATCCCAAATTTACAGAAGCATCAGGTTCCACCTCCACCACCACCACCACCACCACCACCACCACCACCAAACTTCTGTGCAGTCATGAGGCTTTTGGTCAACCAAATTGCAGTTTCCCTAGAAGAAACAGCTTCTTCTCCGAAAGGTTTCAGCACACCAGAGAGCTCTTCGAATTTTTCCTGCTTGAGTAACCGAGCACAAAGCTCAAGTAGTGACTCAAGAGCATCGGCTCGTTGTTGACTCGGATTCTCCCACAAGCTCTTAACATCATCACCACCAACTACAGTTAGAGTACTCAGCTGTGAAATTTCACTTAACGCCTGATTTATCGTCAGTTGCATCTCATCTTTCTCTGTTTGTGTTGACTCAGTAGTATTCTGCGCCTTTACTTCCACGTACCCTTTGCTTTCATTACTTTCTGTGTAAGCATCTGGATTTTCCATTGAAATAGCAACTGATGCCTGATTTATCATCACTTGCATCTCATCTTTCTCTGCTTGAGTCGAATGACTGATATCCTGCACCTTTATCGCCACATCCTCATTGCTATCGTTTACTTCAACATCTGCATCCGGGTTTTCCCTATGTCTAACCTTTTCTTCTGTTTGTGTTGAGTGACTAGTACTCTGCGAATTTATCACTGCATCCACTTTGATGTCATCACTTTCCGTACTTGCAGCCAGATCTTCGATACCTCGAACCTTTTCTTCGGGTTCATGACTTGCTGTTTTTGTGGAGCCTGCCTCATCGCTAGGTCCCCCACTCGACATTCTTATGTGGTTACTCAACACATCGGCATCCTCTTCTTCCCTTGTTTCAGCTGGAAGTGTAACTTCTTGATTGAAGAAGGATTGAGAGTCCTTTGTGCTTTCTTTCTCAATTTCAGCCTCTTTTTTACTACTTTCTGTTTGTGATGAAGAGCTAGGGCTGCCTTGCTTCTCTCCATTGCTAGCAGTTAATTCACAACTAGTACTCTTCCCACTTTTGGAGTCCTCGCTTTGATCGAAGGAAATCGTGGAAAAGCTAGTAGGATCAACTCTTTTGGTTTCAAGACTGTCATTCGATAAGCTTATCGGTTGCTTATCGTTATCTTCTCCTAATGCAAGAAATGGTACTGTATCTACTAGTACTCTTACCTCCATTTCTCTGTTGTCTTTGCCATTACTAGATTTGCTCGATGATAATCTTCTTGGTTTATCTTTTGTGTCATTTGTGGTCTTCACCGGAAGAAAGACCGAGGAGGGGTTACGACAACGGATGAGGTATGGCTGGAGATGGGGATTCCTTAAGAGTTCAGCAGCCTGAAATTTGAGATAACATGAAGTTAGGATGACATACAGTTTGATACTTGGGCTGTCTTTGGATCATAGATTTATGAAAGATTTATAGAGTGAAATGAAACACCAGGGAAGGTCACCGGCTTCATGCCACTAATGCCCTCGGTGGAGTCAGACTACAGCTCAAGCCCATTTTGAGGGAATGGCTGCAGATAAATCATGGTGCCAGGCGCCAGATATGGTCGCCACACGTTGGTCATCCCCTCAATTTTTTCACTCATCCCAAAAACACATATAAATTTAGCTTGTAGACTTGACTATCTTCCTACTTTTTCTTTGACGTTTTCCTTAATCTCTGCAAATCCCTTCACATGATCCAAACACGGCCATAAACTGTACCACATGAACTTACAGTTGGTCTGTGTTCTGGACTCTTCCTCAACATGCTCTTAATAATCTGCTTCCTGTGATATTTAAACCATTTCACCTCAATTTAGATCAAGAACAATCTCTCGTGATCAGTATAAGATTATTTTTTATACAGAACGCTAAGATTTTGTCTAGGATTTGGATAAAACACTTACAATGTGGATGAATACAGGATTGGGAGTGGAGACATTGATGACCTATTTATCTTGTTGATAAGTCCGGCCATGTCCTGTTAGTGCAAAACAATTAGTTATATTTACGTTGAAAACTACCCTGATATTCAGATGCTTCATTTTCGCCTACTTTAATCACAAAGGCTGTGTTGGGATCATTGATATGTCTCGGGAATTTACTGTCAATGGTCTGACACAAACCAAACACGGTCTAGACGATCAAACTGGTACACATATAGCTCAAGCCTGAACTTACCGGAGCCCTAAATGCCGGTTGATGTGCAGCAATCTCAAACATACAGCAACCTGGAAAAAAAAAACAGAAGTTACTCAATGAAAGGTCTTCAATATGAGAATGTGAAAACTTTCAAGTGGAAAAGGTCAATATGAGAATGTGAATTTCAAGTGGAAAAGGTTATAGAATGCAACATGTTGAAATAAAACTTTAGGGTGCTTCTTGTTTTCTTACCAACTGACCATATATCAGATTATTGTTTTCTTACCGAGTGACCATATATCAGATTTGTAGCCATACGGAATATCAGTGAGGAGCTCAGGGCACATGTAGTTGGGAGTTCCAACAACCTGCAAAAAACATGGTATGAAGTGAATCAAAATGTCAAGAAATTTAGCCGTCTAAGATAATGCCATTAATAAATTGAGGAATGGAAAGAAGAATTCTGGAAGAGCCATGCAATTTCAAGCTTTCAACATAAAATCTAAATTCCCTGATTAATTTCAACACTACCTACAATTATAGTAGTTCGGTAATAGAGATTATAGGGACAGAAAAAATAAATGATAAGAAAATACTAGTACAATTACGCTTTAGGCATTGGGATGCAGTATGACTAATGACTCTAATGGGAAACATAAAAAATACCGATGAAGCAAGGTCCTCCGTGCTGAGCAATTTTGCAAGTCCAAAGTCACCTATACAATTGATTTAAGACAGAAATCACTTAAACTAATAAGCAAACCGTGATACACGAGAAAAGAGAGAGTACTTTTTGCCTTCTTACCGAGACGGATGTCATTGTCTTTTGTGAGGAATATGTTTGAACACTGATAAAGAACGAGTTTTAAGTTAGAACTGGCATCATCAGCAAATTCTCATTTCACTACAACGATCAGCATGTTTATGTACCTTCAGATCCCTGTGTAGTACACGGTTAGAGTGCAGATAGTCCACAGCTAGCAACAACTGAGTCAGCCATTTGCATAGTTTCTGGGAAGCAAAACCAAAGAAGCAATTCAAGTAAGGTAACAAAAACGCATAGTGAAATAGGAAATCCAACTTAAATTGCGTGCAATCCTTCTCGTTACCTCCTCCGAGAAATACGCTCCCCTGGCCTTCTTTATAATCTCAGCCCTGATATTCCAAGAACATTAGTATGTATGGCGGAGAAAGCAGAAAACTTGTTTTCCTCTCGAAAAAGATGCAATTGGATTTCAAAATCTCCCTCAAAATTAAGTGACAGAAGTTGAAAACAAAGCAAGTAGACAATTGCAAAAAACCCATAGGGTTTGGTTGAAATATGTCGGAGAAACATCTTTTCAAGTAACATGAGAGGAACTCAAATTAGCTTTGTAGCACCGACACGGACACATGATATGATGCGGACTCAATACCGACACTCGACAAGTAAATCTTCAAAAATTGGAAGGCACGACACGATGAGGAGTGAGTGGGGACACGCTTACGAAAATAAATGCGTAATTATTTTATATAAATAAAAAATAACCAAACAAGCCTCTAATTATAATCAAAACATCATGCTTTCCATTTTCCATATTTATCAGTACATAATTTACAGGAAAAACATTGTATCACATGTCTCTATCTTCAATAAACTATCATTCATCACATGAAAAGAAAACCCCATAGAGTGTGCTAGTCAGTTCTAGAGTGCTCCCGGAGTGTCGAAATGAAATACATTGAGAGAAAATATGACACTTTTGATTTCAGTGTTGGACATGTGTCCCAAGAGTGTCATCATTCGACAATGCTACGTGGCCTGCGTCGAAATGTCCATGCTACATAGCAAATAAGTGGATATGGTTAAAAGAAAGAAAAAATGAAGTATCAATTTTCTCCCCCAAAGCATTTTTAGGCCAACACTGTTTTCCATTATTCTCAAGTCGCGGAAAAAGCCTTTTTGCTTGAGAGGGTAAGGCTGCGTACATACAACATTTCTCTACACCCAACAAGAGCGGGAGCCTCGTGCATCGGGTAGTCCCTTTTTTCAGTGTTTTTCATTAGTTTATCTCCTTTTAGTCTGTTCAAGACAAAGTTATGGGTGACTACTTACATGTCTCCTCCTTCACAGTAGGAAGTCACAATGCATACATAGCATCCCTGCAAGATGCAACTCAATATCAGGATTTTGAGTTCAGAATCAGCTTCAGAAGAAAATCATTCTCTTTAATCTATACCTTGTCCACCCAAGCATCTTTGTAAGCTACGATGTAGGGATGGTTTAGTTTTGCCATCAAGTTCATCTGCGATAGAGAATCAAAACTGGACTCTTTAACATTTTGCCGAGCAAGAAGAACAACATAAAGGAGAAATAAATAAGATTCAAAGGCCATAATGTGAACAGAAATGGTGATTGAGCAATTATATCAATTTACCAAAGATATATAAAAGATTCGCATACAAGTCTTCATCCCCCATTAGAATATAAAGACGCTCATATTGCTAATCGTTTCCCGCGTGCTTTTGTGAGCTGTTTGTGTAGATCATATTTGTGCATGATGTAATATCAGTTTTCCGGATTAGAGACAAAAAAAACTGGTAAAATCAAGAGCGTTGGTTAGTTAGATAGTTGCAAGAAACTTCTGATACAAATCATCATCACGCACAGCATCGCTTGATGAAATATGCGCTTTCAAGCCAATCCCATTACCTGCCAGGCAAGCCCAAGATTGTGCCTGACACGCATCGGTCTTTCCAATCAGACTTCTACCCCACGATGGGGGATTGAAAAATCCACTTTCGCTTTCAATTCAACAGTTGGAAGCGAATAAGCCAAGGCCAATGGACTTTTTAAGGTTGATCAGTAGTAGGTGCCTCATAGGCATTTTCTAGAAATCTAGAAAGTATTTCGCTTGTAATTGAAGTTGTTGAGAAACTCTAGTGTTCGGCTGCTTAGAAAGTTAAGAGAAAAATTGGGATGAACATGCAACATGTCTTGGCTGGAAGATGGGTCGATATTGAAGCTGATTTTTTTATGGAACTCTAAAATGATTTTGGAAAGCTATCCTCACAATGATTATATACGATCAAAAGATATTAAATAGTAGTTGAATGAGGTATTTGGGACTGGTGGCGTGGGTCAAGCAGTCACATAGCATCAGTGTGGTGGCAGATCTTGGGTTCGAGCAGATGGAACAATGTCATTATCCATCTAACAAACATCCTAACTCTCGAAAACAAAAGAAAAGGGAGAGAAACAATGTTGGGGATAAATTCTGCATCTAGTTGTTGTTTTTGTTTTTTGGTTTGGAAGTAGTAAAATCACCTCCTGATGTGCCGTTTGCTTGAACTTTTCCGTCTGCTTCGCCAAGCGAATCTTCTTTAATACATACCTACCAAGCCCACCAAAAACAGAAAAGGGATCATTAGACCCTCATTTGCCTAATACAAGATACACACACACTTGAACATTCAAAGGCTCCAAAGCAGAAAGACAAAATGATAATCACACATATGGGTATTTAAAAGAGTAGCCAGTCGCGTAGGGCAACCGGCCAGGCTGAGGCAGAAAAGTTTTGATGACTCGAGGTTCATATTAGGGAAAAGGAGAGTGAGGGGAAGAGGGGGCAGCCCTCGGCCCGATCATCCAATTCGCTCCAACAGACAGGCATGGTTCACAATTTTGGGCAAATAACAGCTTTCTGGTTGAAAACAACTCGCGTCAAAATCTGGAATTCTTTACTAGTTTCTTGAAATTAATTCTCTGCAACATACACTTGCAACATTCAGAGGCACAATAAGGGAAAGATACAAATGATAATTACACATCTGTGTATCTAAAAGACTACAATTTTGGGTAAATAATCACTTTCTGGGTGAAAACAAATCAGATCAAAATCTTAATTTTTTTCACTAGTTTCTTGAAATTAATTTCTGCAATCCAATTTCCATCAAATGGGGCCAAAATAGAATAATTGTTCCTAAACACTTAGGGCTTTCAGCTAAAGACCACACAAACACGGAGAGAGAGAGAGGAATTATCTTACTTCTTTTTCTCAGATTTATGGAGAACAAGAAAAGCAGCTCCAAAAGCACCCCTTCCAATCTGCTCTATGACTTCATAATCTTCCATTTTCGACTTTGTTTCACTATTTTCTGCCTCCATGGAAGACCAAACAAGCCCAGAGATTTATACAGAATCGAATTTGAATCAATTTCTGATACTACCCAATTCCTGCTGAGCTTGAAATTGCTGATTGTATACTCAAATCTCGTACAAACAACCAATGCAATAGGAATATATTTTTGTTTTGTGGGGCAGCAAATTAGTGAATGGAAGTACCAGTGGGAAGGTGCTTGGGATTATTGAAGTTTTTATGGTTTTTGAGGGGTCTTATAATTAGTAGGTGGACATGAATTTGAGTAAAGCTACATTCCTCAATCATGGTACAAAGTAGGCAAGTGTGTGTGTGCGCGAGAGAGAGAGAGAGAGAGAAAGAGAGAGGTGGGCAGACATAATCAAGTAAAAGCAACAGGACACCCCAATTTTACCTGTTGCTCAACAAATTATTTTTGCATTGGATCCTCGTACCCAAATCTTTACTTCTTTAGTGTTGTATACTAATGTAATTCACACCCAATAGATCATGTCTGTAGATTTTTTTTTTTTTTTTTGACATTGTGATATAGTTTTACAGTAAAAAATGATATTAGAATATGATTACGAAGAGAGTAAAATAATTTTTTGTGAGCAGACTTTTTTAAGTCATCACGATTGAAGCTATTTCGCATACTTGTGGGTTTTACTATAGTTTCATTTGATTAATTTTCTTATTGAGTTTTGAAAATTTATCTAAAAACGTTAAATTCATTTACCTCTTATAATAGTATGTATTTTTTCGCGACAAAATAATAATTAAGTGCTTTAAAATGATAGACCACCAATATGTCAAAAATCAGTATTTTAAAGTTATATAGATATCATTATTTACTTACTTGGTTTTTCAAAAAGTAACCAAATCGACTCTTTTCAAGACTATTGCCGAAGCAAAATACAAAGTACTCGTTCTTACTATCTCTGAACAGTTATTGCTTTCTAACTTACTGAGTGATCATCGAGCAGTAAAATTTATCATACACTGTAATAATATTAGCACTACACACTTGGAGGCCAATCTTGTATTTCATGTCTACTATAAACACATAAAAGTTGACTATCACTTCGTTCGTGATCTTTTCATAGCGGGCAAATTATTACTCACTATCAATCTCACTATTTGAGAGATATTCTACAACCGACAAGTTTAAGTTAAAAACTCGTGATTGAGGCAAATAATCCACACAATAAATCACTTTAGTAATGAAAGAGAGGTGGAAAGCCAACTTAAGTAATGAAAAAGCAGATTGTTCACCAAATATAAAATGAGAGAGGTGGAAAGGCAGACTCAAGTAAAGTCACATTGCACTAGTAAGATAATAAAAAGGAAGAGAGAGAGAGAGAGAGAGAGAGAGAGAGAGAGAGAGAGATGACAGGTATGGAAGACCAAAAAAGAGGCAACCATTTGCTTGAATTTTCAGATTAATGGGGGTGGAGGGTGGCCCCTCCACACCAAGGGAATTTTTTCCATGGATGTTGGTGTGATGTCACTATCTTCAACAGTAATGTTTCTAATTCGAATTAGACAATTCAAACCCCTGTTTAAATGTCAATACCATTTGTTGCCATTGATGCCTTCCATTTTTTTTCTGATCTTCTTTGTTATCTTTATAAGTCTATGTTTAAATGTGATCTTGAATATGCTGAACTTTATTGTTTGTGGATAGGATAGGATCATGTCTACTTCTGAACCAATATTTTGGATAAAAATGTCCGGACATAGATTTTAACGCAAATATATTTGGAGCAGTATGATGTGTATAGATTCTATGTGTATTATGTGGGATTTACATATATTACATAATTTTTTAAATACCGGGTTATGCTGCTTTGGTTTGCTCAAGCCGAAAATGTTATGGGTAAGTCTTCTAAAGGAACCCATCGTTTACTGTAGCATTTTGGTCGTTTACTTTGACTTTAGCATCTAGACTTCTGTGAATAATCTTATAATGCATCATTAATTTTTAAAGAAGAAAGTTACAAACTATGGTGTAAAAGAATAGTGCTTAGAGATTCATTAGGTTTCAAAAAGTTTGGTAATTCAACTCTTTTATTTATAAGTGTATATGTGTAGTTGAATGTGTAAGAGTGTCATGTGGGAGTGAAGTAGTTAATTCGAGTAATTTTATCAATTTGTTTTGATAAAAAATTTAGATTTTTAATAATAATTATAAAACTTGAAAAATACTTTTGTTATGGAACTTCACATCTGTTCACATCAAAAAGGATTCTCTTTTCTTTTGTATTAAAATAGAAAATGTACTCACATTTGTAAAGGGGCTGGTAATAGTGTTTGTCGATCCTCCTAATTTATGTGAATGTGTTTATAAATATGTGTCTATTTTTGTGATGCCTTTAACTTGTTTCCATGCCGAGTTCTGTGTTAAGTCAATGTGACCATATCTCACTAGTTTTCCTCATACATTAGGAGTTGTGCATTTCTCTAGCTCTTCTTCAGGTATGCAAATGATCTAGAGACGGAACTAGAACATGGAGTTGAGATGCCATTGTCGCGCCAACTTCGCCAAAAATCTTCTATAAACTATATGTGAGTAGGAAAGTATGACATAATAGTACTTCCAGAGGCCTCTACAATAAATTTAGTCCTATATCAAACTATAACGATTTAAACAGCTCCACCATTAATATTGTACACTCTCGAAAAGGAGGTTTACAACAAAATTTGAAATGTGAGAAGTTTAAAGTGAAATAATGAGATCACTCTCTTAAATAACATGTAGAAATCTACTCAAATAGGAAGCAAAAACATATAAAACTTGTCATTGAAAGTGGAGTTAGGAATACCATCAAATTTTGACACCAACCAAAAAACTGAAATAGGAAGAAAGACAATTTGGTCCATACACCTATATTTACATATGGAAAAGTACGTGCACATAATTTTTCGTGCACAAATTTGTATATAGATGTGTCCTAAATCATTAGATGTACGTAGAGTCCACAAATTAATAAAGGCTCCACATGTATGTAAACCGTTCTAGACATATTTATGTCTGAATCTATGCATGAAAAATTATATATGTAGTATTAGTCTTTGTATATTTGGTTGTTGGTGTATGCATACAAAGGACAACTTGTCACGGCTACACACCAAATTGTTGTCTGTAGGAACTTATTCCTTGTTTGGCTTTACATACCACCACCAACTCCACTTTTCTGTTTTCTTTTCCTTTTCCTTTTCTATTGAGTTGAATAATTTTTTTGTTGGCCCAAACAATAGACCCAAAAAAAAAAATTTAAGTATTAGGCTGTATGAATAATGAATGTCCGTGTCTATTGTAAAAACTGTAGAGAAAAATTGTATGCAACAGATTCGTACATTACTTGAAATTTTCAAAAATATACATCTAACTCCATTGATAATCGAATTAAATATTTACAGAACATGAACACTATAAACAACATAAATTTACAAAGTGTAAATAAGTCAGATTTAGATCATACCGAACCGAGTCTCATGTTTTACACAGTCTCTTTAAGACAAAATCATCGTCTCACCACGGGTGTTGAAGGACTGTTTTGCCATCTATCTCCCAAGATACGTAGAACGGCTCACAAGAACGGAGTAACACCTAACTACGTCCATCTGTTGAACTTTCATGCGCCTGTCTCTATCTCTCACTTGAATAAACGCAATCTGGGAGTTCTTTGTAGACAAGATTTTGAATCACTTCAAAAACGTGAATGAACCAAATGTGAAAGAACCATATAATTAGAATTGGAGAAACCATCCAAATCCTACAACTCTCGAAACTCTTGGATGGTAGACTTCAATGGATGACCTTCCAAATCCTAAAACTCCCATGACTCTTGGATGGTAGACTTAAATGAGGGATCATAGAGACTCTTGGGATGTATAACAGATGAGACCTTCCGATTGTCGAAAAACCTCTAATGTCCCATTTCATTCACATCTTTTGAATTTTCAACAAAAACTTATGAGTTAGCTTCTCTGAAGTCGGCTGCAATGAACAATTTATCTACATTCAAATTCTTTTTTAATGATCCAAACCATTTATATTGTAGGGCTTGTCAAATAAAATGTTCATGCAAAATTCAAGTTGATTGAACACTTACAATATTCGTCTGAACACTTTTATATTAGGGAAAAATAACCAATACAATCATTTTTTACAAGTTCAAAGTGTTCCAATCAAATAATTACCGAGTGACTTGAACTTTTGCATGAAATACTATGATTAAATACAAGCACATACAAACTGCTCCGCGGAGAAGCTAGATCCAAAAAGTACGCAGTGTAAATAGAAGTACATAGTAATTGAATGTAAAAACTTATTCCTTGATATTAGGAACTCAATCATACACAACACGCAACAAAATATACTGCCCGCCAAAACAGTACTGTTTTGGCCATTTGGAAATAAAAAAACGGAAAGTCTGCACAGACTTTCCTACACTCTGTGTACATAATCTGTGTCCCTAGCATTGTTGACAAAAAAAACCTAACTAAGTACAAGGGAAACTAAACAAAACAGAAGCAAACAAAAACAAAAAGACATCATCAACTACCATTTGTAAGAACACACAACACACCTGCAGAGACTTGTCAATGATTGAAGCAATAATTCAGCCTAAGCAAAAGCCAAACAGACGTTAACTACATTTGTACATATGGACTGCTGTGTGACCTTTGACATTACACATAATTCATCCACCCGACCAGACTAAAAAATCCTATTGTGTTGCTCAAAGTAGGATGCGATGTTAACCAAAACGGTACTGTTTTGATCACCAAAAAACTACCTAAACAGTTGAAGAGTATTTGGATAGTTTTCCAACTACTTCCACAATTGGATTTCCAACTTCATCTTGAGTAAAAATGTTGGCACCCAATAAACAAGACTTCAATTACAGACAGAAACTCAAAAACAACTGACAATAACTTCCATAAGACAACTGATGTTTTACGAGGAGACATTGGAATGCATTTTTATGATCTCAAGTTACTTCCGTTTGGTTTTCCCCGTAGCCTTTCTACTTTCAACCTTCCTTTGTGCAGCTTCAAATTCTTCTTCAGTGGGCTCTGAAGGTCCTTCGCCTCCCCCGTACTTTGAGACTATAGATGAGAAGAAGGAATCAAATTGCTCTTTCCTCTGGTTTCGCCGCTGAGAAATTATTGCATATAAATCTCCAGACTCTTTCTTGGACCTGTAAAAGGATTTACTATATATGGTTAGGTGGTTGTAATCTGTTGTTCAATCTAGCACGAGGGGATAAAATTTTCTTTCAGAAGAGAGCCAAAACAAAAGACTTACTTCTCTCTCCTCCTTAGAGGACTTGTGGGAGGTTTTCTTTCCAATACTTGCTTAGCCCATTTCCGATATGCTTTGGTTGACTGCAGATCTCCTACAAGAGAGAGAGAGAGAGAGAGAGAGAGAGAGATTGTCACTGAAAACATAGGGTTCAAAGGAAACTGCATTAAGATCACTAAAACTTTTAGGTCTCTCTATCATGGATTAAATCTCCTTTCCATGTTTTCAGAAACCAAAAAAATGAAAAGCATAAAAACACTTTCCATATGGGGGTTTAATCTTCGTTTTGCAGAACAATTTTCGAAACTTGAAAACATCATTGCAGTGATGCTAAAAAGGGTTGTTTTTCTTTAAAAAAAAAACTCCCGAAAACAGTTTTCCAGTCATGTTATTTTGTGTTTCAGGAGAGTGAAAACAGCAACCAAAAAAAAAAAAGATAGGACCAACCAGCCACATAGAACAAACAAGGGCCAATAGCTGGATGGGCTTAAGCTGCAAGTGTTATTCCTTTACCATCTGATATTGGGAAAACATGTTATCATTTTCTTTTCTCGAGTAACAATGTGAAATAAAACTTATAATCAGTTATTCCAGGATGTTGGTCTCAAAGAAATTATATGAGCCTTCAGGATCATAATTTCTCCAGTTCATAGATATGAAACCAAACCTCATATTAGTAAGCCTAATACAAACCCTCACCTGAAGCTATTGCCTCATCAAGAATATCCTTGAATCGATGCGAGTCCAACTTGGGATCCGAGCAGAGCATTGAACAGAAGAGCCTGCGAAGGAAAGAACTCTAGAAGCAAAATAACAAACCTATAGGAGCTAAGTGCAGTACATGGTATACAATGTACCTGTTCATGTGACCCTTGTACTTAGTATACAAGCCAATCAAATCATTCTTCTCTGAATCAGATCCTCTATAACTTGCTTCAAACTCCTCAATATCAGTTTCAGTGACCTGCAACCAATGTATGTCTTGTTTACAATATGTATAAAAGTGAGTGTAATAATACTATTTTTACAACACCATCTGAAAAGTACTGCGCTCAAAACAAAGTAAAGCAACCTTCTTGTACATGGTTCGGAAAAACTCCTTCAAATTGTTGACAACCTCTCCCGAAAGGTCCTGCCATTGGAGAGGGGAACAAAAAAAAAAGCGGTCAAATATCTGCTTTTCCAATAATTAAGCAATTAAAATTTCATACTGAAAAGTAAATAACCCCATAGTGTTTAAAGAGCATTGGAAACAGGTAGATTTCATCCCTTAGCTTTAAAAATGAGACCTTCCATAATCTGGACATTACTAGGGCTGTATTGGATCAAGTATTTAGGTCAGGAAAAGTAAATAGAAATGTTGAAGGATCTAACTGTTGTGAGCCGTTGGACCCTTTACCTTTCTATTTGCACTTCCTTTTCCTAAAACAAATCTTTTAGTTAAATATGGCCTAGAAACTTGGACTGGCACCAACACAAATTTCCTTCAAATTTCTGTTGTAACTTGTAACTCCAACTTTCTGCAATCGCTAGTGTCTGTCCTTCAATGTGTAACATTAGGAATATCATTTTTCTCACCAAAAACTATAAAAAATGAAGTAGATCCCAGGAGTGTCCAAACACAACCAATATATTTAAATCTAAAGGAGGACTGTAACACAAAGGGATATGATAATTCCTCACATCATCATCAACCCAACCAGTCTGATCATAAAGTGCCTTTTTCTCCTCGTCACCAGGAATTCATATTACTTAATTATAAAAGAGGACCGCAACACGAAGGGATATGATAATTACTCACAGCATCATCAACAGAACCAGTCTGATCATAGAGTGCCCTTTTGTCCTCATCACCAAGAATTGATATCACTTTCTGCAGCTGCTGAAATTTCTCTTTTGCGTCCTATGAATATAAAAATGAAGAGTTCAAACTACATAATATATAGCAGAAAACTACATGGAAATGGAAGTCAGTTCCATGGAAATCAATTCACCTCATCCCCTGGATTCTTATCAGGATGCAATCGCAATGCCAACTTATAATATGCTTTCTTTATTTCTTGTTGAGATGCTGTCTTTTCCACTCCCAAAACCTGGAACAAATTTGGTTACTTTGTGATACACGAAAGGAACAAATACAATAAAGAAAAATAATGCTTATCCAGTTCTCCAGATCAACTGACATAGAAACACACCATATCCTCACTATAAGGTTAGATGCGACCTTTTTATTTGTATATTTGATCATATTCATATGAACCCACATTTAAGCTATTAATACCAATAGATTAGCATCATCTCATCATGGATCATCTGTACCACAACCAAGAAACACTGGTGTGATAGAATTATGCCCAATAGCTCATGAACTAAAATGGGGAGCAGGAATCAACACTGAGAAGTACAACAAAATAAACAAAAACTAATAAAAGCAACAAGGTAGAAACAATCTTCTGGAAGTTTAACGAGAAACTGCAATTGAATCTCTAATCCTTGGAAAATTGAAGTGGCATAATGAAGGTCAAAGTAACTAATGCAATCAAAACCAAAATCACCCTCAGATGTAAGGTTACAGAAACCGCGATAAAATTGTAAATCGACATAAAAATAGAATATAGAGACTTAGGAGTTTTATTGTTCTAAATCAAAATAAAACATTATTGTAAAAGAGGAAGATAGTGGAGTAGAAAGCAACTGAAAACAAGAGAAAAAGTCAAAATGGAAAATGAGTGTCAAAGAACTCTGGGGATATCCAAAAGCTTGTTACTGTCGAATGAAAATTTTGCTCAACAGTCTACCATCAACAACTAATTAATGCAAAGCATGTAAACCAGTGAAAATTACAAGGCCACCTAAGTTGTTAATTCTCTAACTGCACATTCTTCTCTTCCTTGTTACGCTGTCTCTCACATTTTAGCAGCACGTAATCTCCTTATTTACATGGGACTTAACACCTTTTGGTACTACATAAGCTCCTATCTCCATTCAAACCAAGTTCTAGGATTTTGAAGAGCAACTACTTTCCTAAAAATCATGTTCATTTGATACTTAGTGGTTTCTCATTCTTGAGCCAAAAGTTCTAATCCCTTCGTCTTGCTAGGAAGGGAAGAAGATAAATGAAATTACAAACCACTACCAAAGATGTATTTTCATTTTTCTAGACTCAACTCTTTATGGACCACATAGTCAAAATTCTTGCACAGGACTAGGAAGATAAGCAAATAAAAATTACTTTCAAGACTTGAGCGTTGAAGCAACTTCTGCTTATCAACTCTCCTCCAAAAATTTCAGTAAAGTATTATTTAATAAAATTTATCAAGTAATCCAATGCGCTAATCTACCGCACAAGATATATCGCAACTTCACTATAGATCATTTAAGTCAAAGCACTCTATAACCCCATGAATCAATGCCATCAAACCACCAACTTGGTTTGAAATATAGCACAATATCCCTACCCTTTGCTTGGTATCCAGAAACAAAGACCAGTGAACTAACTTTTTGTTGGGCCAAAACAGACCACACTATTTATTCCATCAACAAATATCTATATTCCTTAAAGCGAGAAAAACTTCTAAACACCCTTCAAAATAGACCAACCAAACTGTATCACAAACACTTGAACAGGTACAGTGTTCACGTTTTCCGAAGCATTGGACCTCTTCAAATCCTTAGCCTTAGGATATTGGATATGTATCCAAACAAATTATATGCGGGTACGTGCTGACTCTGAGAATATCCAGATTGAATACGTATAATAAGGTTATATGTATAAGATGCAACATAGAGGACAGTATATTTTCAACTTTGGCTATTGCATTCAACCTAATTTTTTGCATGGATTACTCATACAGTCCTCGAAGATCAACAGCATAGATCAGAAAACAATGTCCAAAACCTAAATTTGGCACTTGTTGCTCAATACACAGGCAGAGGCATTAAGGGACTCACAGGAGCCCTGGCCCGCACAAAGACAATCTATAAAAACATATGTACCAAAATTTGCTCTTGGTTTACTAAGTTTTTAGGCACACGGTGGTTTACTATTGCATTACAGTACCATGGATCATTGATACAAGGTATCAACGATATCTCGATGTTTAAAAGAAAGATAATGTGGGTTGGCTTGGATTATTTAGCGTTGCACGCCTAGGAGGGCAACGCGCTTTGGGATGCGGAAGAGTTATTATCGTCCAACTCCCTAATCTAATGTTGCAGGGGTTTGGACCGCATTTGTCGTAAATGTTCTATAAAAATTAGAGAAACATAAGCAATTTTCAAACATCACCTTAAGGGAAAAAAAAAAAGTTTTCCTTATAGCCCCCGCCCCCCCCCCCCCCCCCCCCCCCCCCCGCGGGGCTGGAGTGCAAATGCTCCGCCCCTGGCTCGATATACTCCAAACATTCTGACAGTATCAACATTAAAAAAGCCCATTTTTTATTCACAAGCATAATCTAGACACCAAAGCATGGAATTGGAGAAAAAAATCCAAGCAACCATGAAGAAACAAAGAAACACGCAAACTATAAAGAGTTAAGAGACACCATAGAAAACATAATCTAGTAATTAGGGCAAACAAAAAGTCAAAGTAAGTACAACGATTGTCAAATAATACCTCGTACAAGCTCTTCTCAGTTGAAGAAGATGCGTTGAGATCCTCGTGATGTTCTTCTTCTTCCGTCTCTTCGGAAACCCTAGTTTTCTTTCTCTTCCCCATCTTTCCAACAGAGACGAAAAACGAAGAGAGAGAGAGAGAGAGAGAGAGAGAGAAAGAGGAGCCTCTGTATTTGAATCAATTTGGTTCAATCCGATGAATTTCGTGGGGGATACGTTCCCGCCATATAGCTGCTAATTTTCACATCTTTCCCGCCATTAAAGTGGGGATTATCACGATTCGGTGTTGGTGAAGGGCGTTGATCTTGCCACGTCAAAGTGGCTTAGAGAAATGCCAACGCCAACCCAAAGCCTCTAAGACTAACTAATAGCATCTACAATAACAAATAAATTAATTAATTTGTGAACAATGTAAATTTTTTATTTAAATTAATTACAACTCTCTCAATACTTTAATAATTTCATTTTTTTATCAATTCACTATTAAAAAAAATGAAAGAATTTTAAGACTGGGCTGAAATTATAATGTTAAGCCCGTATATTTGTTGACTGGGCTTGGCATGAACAAGGGCCCAATCACAGCCGAGCCTAGTCCATGTACAAAATCCCATCTCTAGCTTAAGGGCTTTGGGTCTTCCCAATCTGTAATTAAATTGGGTAAGTTGATCGGACAACAATATATATCCTAGCAGAAACGTAATTCGCACATTAAATAGGACGGTCACGGTCTAATCATCCATTTCTCTTATGACTAATATGTTGGGATCATGTCTTTACCAATGCTCATCAACCTAATTTTTCACATGGGTAATGAAAACACTTAGAGTTACAAAATAAACAAATTAGATTGGTAATTAACACTGAAGTGAGACCCGTTTAATTTGATATTCGTATTTGTAAGTGGTCAAAGAAAAGTCCAATGCCTATCATCCCAGATATGGTTATTCGGCTTGTTATATTTGGGATTTAGTTATTTCTTTGGACTTCGGATATTATATCTAGGGTACTAATTTATCCATCTCGAGAGGGATAAAATTTTCTCCATATCTTATCCCCTTCTAATTTCGAGAATGTTATTACTAATTACAAAAATATCATCTACCTACTCATATCTTCCTCCTTCAAAAAATACTCAAACAGATCGTTTATAAATATTCATCTCTCTATAATAAATATCTCCTACTATTATCTCATCTCTTATTATATCCACTATATTCTTTTAAAAAATTTAACTGTTAACAAACGGACCGCTCACTTTGTGCAATTCTATGTGCAAGGATGTACATGACATGTATTCACATTGGGTGATATTCAACATTTTATAAGTAGTTGTAGTTTAAATATAAGGGTGAGCTTGGGCGAACTTTTTAAATATTGTTATCACTATTTTTTAAGTTTTTTTTAAAATTATTATTAAAGTCATATTATTATTTTTAACTAACTATTCATATTTACTAATGAAATTTAGCAAGTAGAAATGTTTTAGCACAAAATGGAGTAAAAAATTACTAAAGACAAAAAAATATACATCACTGTCTTTTCATTCACTTTATCTAAACTTCTTGAACTTTCGTCAAGATTTTTATACTTTTTTTTATTGCTCTTGTCGAGAGGAGCGATGAATTTCAAAACAAAATTAACAAATAATTAAAAAAATCACTAAACACCGAAATCTCAATTATTTTCGAGAATAACAACACATGGGCTAAATACAGCCTAAATCTGGTTGTGTTTTAATACCAAACCTATTAATGCAACTAGCAGGATCATTGAATATCTGTAGGACAAAGGGCACAACTTTTAAGCATTATTTTGTGAGATCCAAACACAACCTAAGAAAACAATGCAAAATTAGTAAAGGAATGAATAAAAGAGGCATAATTGGTAAAAATGGCAAGCAAAATTGATGGCATTGGCCCTACTTTTACAGCTACAGAAAGCAATGCTGGTACTCATATAGTGTGTGTATGTATTATTATTTTTTCTAGCTTTCTTCATTGCAATAAGTGATTTTTTTGATTTGATTATTTTAGCACCTTTGGCCTCACCCCCCACCATAATTATGACATGTCTGGTTTTCTTCACCAAGGACAAGTTAAAGGTAAAGGGCATAGACTTACAACCCATTGTTGGGACTTTATGGACTTCATCTCTAGGGAATCTTTACTAGCACACCTCTCTCTCTCTCTCTCTCTCTCTCACACACACACACACACACACCCGAGAGACTTGTTGTAAGTAGTAGGTATTCTCCAAAGTCCAACTATAAAGAATAAAATTTTATTGATTTAATTGGATACAATTTTTTATTATAATATTTTCATAAGATTAGGAATATTAGAATGATATTCACAATACCTTTCAAATTAAGGAACTCAATGTGTCAATTATATTTTCATAAAAGTAAATGTATTGTTGGAGGGAATGGATAAAATACTGAGGGAATTTTAGATCAAAATAGAAAAGATTTAGAAGAAAAAGTGTAGTAGCGTTGGAGTTGATATAAATAGTATAGGCCTTTGCAAATATTTTTTAAATTAGAAATCTTATTTTGATCTTTTAGGGCATGTTTGTTAGGGGTTATAAAAATAGTTCAATGCTGTCATCTCAGATATTGCTATCTGTGTTTGTCATATTTGAGGTTTGATTATTTTATCACTTTGAAGGGAGATAAAATTATCCTACCTCTTCTCCTCTCTATATCTTATCCTTTTTGTATATATCATTTGTATTTACAAAGATATTATTATTAACTACGAGAATGCTAAAAATAATACTCAACACAAGTTATTTATAATTATTCACCTTCAATAATAAATCTATTCTTCTATTATATTCTTCATTTTATTATTTTCTATCATAACCTTCTGAAATTTTGACATCTAATAAATGGACTTGGGAGCAATGGCTGAGATAGCAATTTTAGTTAATGGGGTCAAAATATTCACTAAAATCAAATAATAATTTTTTATTAAAAATAAATATAAAATTTTACCAACGTATAAACTTAAAATAATTAAGAAAATATAAACATTTATTTGTTAAGAATAAATTAAAAATGTTTTTAATTATAGTCAAGTAAAGTATTATTTATCAGTTAACTTTTATTCATATGCGATATAATTTTTTACACAATTTGCGTAGTAAAAATATTCATTTTTTATTTGGATCAAATACTTAGTACAATTTTATATATTAGGTGAAATATTTAGGACAATTTTTATATCTTAAATTAAATCTTGGCACAATTTTTATACTTTAGATAAATTACTTGAGGTAATATCATGATTTTAATAGGATTGAATTGACTAATTATATGCTTAATTTCCAAAGCAAGAGCAAAAGTCAAGTTCTTTGTTTTTAATGTCTGCTCTAGTCTACAGAGAGGACATAGTCAACTTTTTTTTCATGTTTTTTTTTTTAATTTGGAAAAAAAAATCCCAAAAAAAACATCAAATTCAAAAAAACATCCCAAAAAAAACCAAAAAAAAAACTCCCTGTCACTTCTCATATCAATGGGTCAAGTGACCCCACTTGACCCTACACAGATCCAACCTTGCTCGGGAGGCATTATTATGCACGGTGTATAACAGAGTGTGTTAAACAACATTATTTTAGCATACAAAATATTATTTCGGTCAGACTCCGACCATTACGAGTCTTTATTTTTACATCAAAACAACATCGTTTTGCTACATAAAACGTTTGCTATGTAGCATGCTCCACCATCTCCTAACAAATCAGTCGTTAAAATAGAATTTTAGAAGATGTTGAATTGGAGATGCTTTGGGATATTGATTTTTGACCTAGATCTCAATCAACCCATTGCTTAATAAAATAGTCATCAGGTACCAGTGTTGACTATGAGAATATATGTGCAAGTTTATTGGTATAAGGAACAAATAAAAAATATTACGAGGAAACATTATTAGCACTTTTCAAAGTATTGGGGTACTAAAATAGTCATTAGATCCCAAAGTTTGGTCACTTTTGAGGGTTGAACACGTTTATCGATTGCTTTTTGACATTCTAAATTTGGTGTTAGAAAACCCCCAAAAAAATAACATGACAAGTAAACCTATTGAATAAATTTATATTTTGTTAATTATTCCCTATTGTATCATTCCTTTCCATATTTCCAAGGTAAACGCGGCTCAATGTTGTTGCGGGTAGGGATGTAACCGGTCCACCTTAAAAAAGAAACTCGGACCGAATCAAAAATTTCGGTTTGAATTTTGTACGGTTTGACTTTTTTGGTTTTGGTCCGATTTTCGATATGGTTATATCAAATCAAATGTTAAAAATAAAAAATTGTAATTAAAAATAATTATTTCAGCTATTACATAAAAAATACATGTAAAAAACTAAGAGAATACAATTTACAAGAAATATAAATTATAAGAAAAAATTAATTTTTTTATTTCGGTCTAGATCGGTACTTATAGCTAGAAAACCAAGATTCTCTACAAAAATCCAAACCAAATCAGACCAGACCAATCGAGCTCAATAATTAAACTAAACCACCGGTTCAATTTGATTCGGTTTGAAGGTTTAGGCTTAAACCCCTAACTGCAGGTGAGACAAAAGAAAAAGTTAATACGAATAAGTTAAGTGTGAATCTCTCATGATCATTTTATATTAGACTGATAAATCGAACTAAAACTTTTTTAGGAATAATATTCTCGCATAAATTTCTTGACAAATAAACAGAACACAAAACTTTCTCATAAATAATTTCCTACATTAATTTATTGACAAATAAATAGAACCATAATAATTAATAACATATATAAAAGTGTCTGAACCAATTGGATTTCTTTTTTTCTTCATCCTTGTTTTCTTTTTATAATAGCATTATTGTTATTGTTGTCATTATCATAAAAATTCTAAAATATTCGATTATTTTATAGACATCATTGACTTTTATAGGTGTGCAAAAAATAGGGTAACACTTTGGAGTTAGCATTATGACGACTCGTGACCTTTTTGGATTTCCTGGCGATAAGGACTTGTTGACCTTATTTATTGACAATAATGGAATAACATGGGCTTATAAAATTGGTGTCCCATTCTTTGTCTTTATCAATAGGGCTTTCATCATTCTGAGCAATACTATAAGTCCTGCAAAGGGAAAATTAAAGTCTGATTTTTAAACTACAAAATAATTGCTATTGGAAAACAAATAGTACTGGCATTTTCTGATGCAAGAAAACCCAGTAAACTATATATAAGCATAATTAGAGATGTAATCGAAAACTGCTAATAGAACCTCGAAACAAAATTAATTTTGATGAGTCCGATTTGGACCCGGACCAACCAGAAATAAGAATGGACAAAATTTCCAAACCTGGACATGGCAGGCTGACTTGGTGCGTACCCAATTGGTTAGTTTTTGTCCAACCCTATTCTAGACATAGCAGCATATGCAGCATGTCCGCCCCTTTTACGGCTCGGCTAATCTCGAAGACAACACCCCTGATTGCTTAACAGATAAAAGATTGCACACGAAATCAAACGACGGTCCTCCTAAAAAAGAAAACATGGGTGTTGATTATAGTTTTCAAGTCGTTTAAAAGTACTATCTTTGCTAAAGTACCAAAAACTCTTTTTTTCAGTCATAAGACAATGCACACTCTCATTTGATTACCTATCTACGTACAGATTGCTGACTTCAATAATATTTTAACTTGATTGTCGGATGATTCACGACCATACTCCATACAATCACCCATGGTCGTCGAATTTATGTGCAAGAACCAGAAGCATAATTTAAGAGTGCCTAGTTATTTTTTGCTATCATCAAATCTAATTAATAATTCGATTCTATTTTTCACTTGGTATTTACGTTATCGTTTTCTGTTAATAAATTAACAGAAATTAACGGGAAAATAAATAAACATATTAGTTTGTAAAGTAGGAGATGTATATGTATTTTTGAAAACTTCCGGCCAGATTTCTGAACATTATCAGAAATTTTAAGAGAGGTCCTTAAAAAAAAGGCGAAAAGAGACTATTCCTTGGGACAGTACTAAGGGCCCGATTGGATGAGGGTATATTTTCAGGGGGATAATTTTTGGAGGGGGTATAAGATAAGAGGGGGTATTAGTTTTAGAGGGAGGGCCCACTTTGATGTGATGTTTATAGAGGGAGGATAAAAAAATAGATGGTTTGGATGGGGGTTTAAATAGGGGATAAAGGGGGATAAAGGGGGATAAGAGGGGGGGATAAGGAAAAAAACTGTTGCTCGTTTGGATGGGAAAAAAAAGAAGGGGGATAATTGTTGGAGGGGGTAAAAGGATCGACGTGACATGTTTAGCATGGTTTGGGAGCAAAAAATGCAGGGGGATAATTTTTGGGTAGGCCAAAAATAATCTCCCGGAGAGGGATAAAGGGGGATAATTTTTGGGTAGGGTGGGAGGTGCCCAAAAATTATCCTGGAGGGGAGGGAAAAAGAGGGGATGGGGTATTATTCTTGGATAATACCCCTTATTCCTCATTACAAATACAAAATAACCTTATCCCCTATTTTATGCTCCATTCAAATTAAGTACTATTTTATCTCCTTTTTTTAATACTTCATCCAAACTATCTACTTTTTATTACCCCCTCTATAAATATCACATCAATGTGGGCCAACCCTTTAAAAATAATACCCCTCTTATCTTATCCCCTCAATAACTTATCCCCCTTTTTTCGTCCTTATTTGAAATTTTTTTGTAATTTTTTGTTTTTCATCAATTTTTGTTGATTTGTTGATTCATCTCGACATGAGCTTTCAAAAAAGTTAATCAATCATCGGCTAAATTTGAAAAAACTTCAGAAAAGAAAAAAATAAATAAAAAAATAGAATTTTTTGTACTTATTCGTCGTCTTTAGTGACTTTTTTAACTTTTGAATATAATTTTTGCTCCATTTGGCTTCTTGTTTTCATTTGACTTATTTTTTGTCTTTATTCAAAAAATTTTTGTATTTGTTATTTTTATGTCATTTTTTCGTGGATTATTGGTTCGTATCGACGAAAGGAATCTAAAAAGTATAAAATTATGTCAAAAAGTTAAAAAAAAGTCACTAAAGACGAAAATAAGTCAAAATAAGCACTTTTTTTTGCTTATTTTTTGTCTTTTCTGAACTTTTTTCAAATGTAGCCGATGATTGAGAACTTTTCTGAAAGCTCTTGTCGAGACGAACCAATAATCATAAAAAAATTGATGAAAAATAAAAAATTAAAAAAAAAATTCAAATAAGGACAAAAAACTAAACAGTGAATAATCCAATAATAACCACAGCCCAAATGGACCCTTTATACTCATTAGATTCCTTTCATCAAGACGGACTAATAAACTATAGCCAAAAATAATCCAAATAGGGCCTATAATCCAAATGGGGACTAATAAACTATAGCAAAAAATAAATAAATAAATAAAGATAAAAATAACAAATAAATAAAAACTATAGCCCAAATGGGACCTATAATCCCTTATCCAATCAGCCTCTCAAATGACTATTTTTGAATAATTTAAGGGTTTTTTAACTTTGTTTTACCAATTAACAAAAAAAAGAAAAAAATAACAACAAAATATAAATCAACAATAAAAAATTTAGTTAAAAAGAAAAAATATATAATTTAGCTCGCGTAAATTTAGTTAACAATAAAAAAGATATAAAGAGAAAAATTTAGTTAACAAAAAAAAAGAGAAAAATATAATTTTGGGAGGGGGTGAAATATAAGAGGGGGTAATAGGGGAGAAGATGGGGTAATAGGGGAGAAGAGGGGGGGATAATTTTTGGAGGGGGACATTTTTTGTTTCCAAACCATGGCAAATGGTGGGACCCACCCCTAATAAGGGGTGATAATTTTTGGAGGGGGGCTTTCCCCCATCCAATCGGGCCATAAAAGTAGATTTTGGCTCAGATTTTGCCCAGAGTGATCATGTAATAAAGGCTGTCTTTTACCTTTTACCTTCTGGTTAAACGTCAAAAGTGTATTTAAAAGTCAACTAGAACATACCTGATACCTTCATAAGGACATTTTCACCACCTCCCCATCTACTTTTACTGTTTCTTTTGACTTTTTTTGCAGTGTACTGAGGTGCCGTGCTTGTGCCTCTGTCTACCCAAAGAACGGATTTTGTTACGGATATAAAATTATATACAAATATAAGAGGTGATAGGTCTTTTATCTCCTCTCTCTCTCCCCCGAGAAAATATTATGAGTACTAATTATATATAAATTATGTATAAATAATTAGGCGACAATCTCTTACTCGCTCTTGCATCTAATTACTTGTCTTCTCTTTTTCTTTTTATTCCTCTGAGTGATTGTCACCTAACTATGTATATGATTTCAAGGATGGAGTCAGAGAGGAGTCAGTAGAGACGGTCGTCTCTGCAAGAAAAAAAATCTTTATTATCCCTATAAAATATATAGACTCGTTTCTGCTAAAAATTTTAATATGTATTTTTTTTGTCTCAAATACATAGTCGTGAAATTTCTAACTCCCATATCTTTGCATGATTTGTACACATATAGTTATTTAGTACCTATAACAAGATTCCACAAAATTCCCCAGAGGCCCTCTCCCCTTCCTTCTCATATATTTGTACATAATTTATACAAATAATTTATACCTATAATATTTTCACCAAATAACTCTACACTACTTATGTGCAAATATTCACACACCGTTTGAAATTAATTTTCTTATTTTTACTTTTTTAAATTTTTCGTTGAGACGAAACAATAATTTTATAAAAATCAATAAATACAAAATTTTTAAATAAAAACAAATAGTAATTAAAAAAAAAGTAAAGCCAAGAGCAAGCTTCTCACGAATGTGAGAAAAAAAAATGGTTACGACAGGAATGGAGCTAAGAAGGAGTTAGTAAGGGCAGTCGTTCCTGTAAGAAAAGAAAAAACTACTATTATTATATTTATAAAAAAATAATTTTCTATGAAGTATATAAGCTCATCCCTATTAAATATTTAAAAAAATAAATTTAAATACTAATAAATACATATTCATCCCGGCGTAGTGAATTTTCTAGCTTTGTCCTTGTCGAGGGAAGTTTGGCAAGAAATTTGAGGGCCCTGTTGTGTATAGTGCTTAAAACTGTGTTATTTTGATGTACAAAATACTAATCAAGCAATTAGGATACTATTCGTGTAATATTTTTTTATGATAAAATCACATAATTTTGCTAAACAACATATGATGTGTATCACTTTTTTTTTTGGGCACGTGTGCCAAGTACCCTCCTGGTGCCCTCTGCAATCCAGTCACGGGTCCTCCGTGAAGAGCATCCTCTGCAGCTTGTAACTTTCGCATTTTAGTAGCCCGAATAATATTTGTCCAATTGCTTTCATTTATAATTTTCAGTGTAATCATTTATTTTATTATCGCATCAAGTGTTTATTATTTGTCATAAAAATTATTGGCCTTACAATGTTAATTTCTGGAAAAAAATTTGAAATTTATCACATTTATCAATTCAAATACGGTGAATATACCAAACCAAACCAAACCAAACTGAGCCTTGTGTCCCAAATCAATTGGGGTCGGCTACATGAATCATTTTCCTCCAAAGAGTTCTGTCAAGTGAATATATAAAATATAAAAAAGGCAAAATTGGTGAACCACATAATTACAAAATTAATTCTTAATCCATGAAAAAAAGAACAATGCTACTAATACATCACGTTGTGCATTCAATTGTACATCATGCATGCATGCCATGATACACAACTCATAAGATCCAATAATTTGAACACGCATTTAAAATTTATGGGACCCATTTTTTCACTTTATACGTAAAATATAAAAATAAGTCTACTAACACATCAAGTTGTACATCATGCATAAGTGACATATTATTATAAAATAAAAAAACATATTCCATAAAATTGTGATATGTGTTTAAATTAGTGAATGTCACATAGACATGATGTATAACTTGATGTGCAACGTAATGTGTTAGTAGTAATATTGCTCAAAATATAAGTTGCGAGACATGCCATGGATACATGATTTATAATTCGGTGCACAATAGCACAATATAATGTGTTAGTAGACTTATTCTTACAAAATATTAAAATAAAATAAAATAAAATTGTAATACACATAACCCAACAAGCGTGCACCTGGTAGGTGGATTGTTTAATGTCAAATCAAATTCCATGTACATAACTCCAATCTCTCCTAGGATTCCCTTCTAATATATGCTTTTCTCATATGTGGATTGGAAACCAAAATAGTATAAAGAAATTATCTTGCTAACCATAACTCATAAGAAGCGATAAATAATACGTAAATAATATTTTTTTTAAAAAAAGTAGGACTTCAAACACACTTTTAAAAATATAAATATATATTTACAGAGATTAATGTATTTTAGAAATATATTAATATTTATTAATGAATTGAACTTTCTTCAATACTAAATAGTAAACACTCAATAGCATGTGTCCACTAGGATTTATGCATTTAACATTATATTGTTAATAGACGCTCATTTTTTGGAGAATCATGCCACTCGAATAAAATGAACCAATCACGAGATCCGTTCAGAAAAATCCGACAAATAAAGTCAAAGAGCACATCCAAGTCCAAAACATAGAGCCAACAGTAAATGACTCACTCATCTCAACAAGGAAGTTGTGAAAATAATTGACGGCCATTTAGAATCTTCCACTATTTACTCTACAAAATGGTCAGTTGGGTCGAGGCTAAGTTACGATCACAATCAACTTTCTATATACCTACATACATACTATATTGCTCGATATCTAACTTGATCATCAAAAAATTATTGACCCAAAAATACTCTATAGTCTTTTGACTTTTGTGCATGAACCTCAACAAAAGCTGTGAATATTACCCTTTAATTTTCGACATCATCGCATATTATTTACTGTCCTAGTGATTTGCATTTTTGATAAAAGAAATAGAAAAATTGTACACTCTGTTAGGTAACCGACTCAGAAGCTATCATGCAATGTCATGAATGTTTGTGACAAGAACTTTAATGTAGTGAGGATTTCCTCGAATTGTGATGAGTTTGTTCCTTTATACAGCTCAGCCTGCCTACACTAAAGAGTTGAATGGTTAATATTTATCCCCCCAAAATTCAAAAATGTATTGCTTATTATTAAAAAGAAAAACAATTTTCAGAATTTATTTCTATACAAATACGTTATCCTTTTTTTCATTATTGAAAATATCATAATTGATTTTTTTAAATTTATTAATGCAAAATAATGAAAAAAATGAAAATTAAGCAATTGGTAACTTTGTTTACTTGTTAAAACAAGTCTAAACACGCAACTCTCATCCACAGATTCAGATATAATGTGTTTGAAATCGGCCAATACAAGTGAAATTTATATTATTTTGAAGAGTTTCGAATATATCAGACGGTTCTGGACACATTTATTTCAGATCTGTGATTGCAAGTTTGTGTTCGTAGACTTTTTCTATTTGTTATACTCATTTTCTTTTCCAAAAAATGGTGGAAGAAACAGGCGATTAATCTGTTCTAAGCGCAACCATAATGATTTTAGACCTCATTAGTTTTTACTGCCTACCAAGGCCAGTAGATCGCAACGGATTTTTCACGAGGACAAAGATCAAGAAGCTGTTGATAGACATGGAAATTTGCTGTTTAATGTGCTGCGCGTTAAAACAATATCGTTTTGATGTTCAAAATTTAAAAAAGTCTAGAAACACCGATATTCAGTACATATCCGGATATAGATGTATTCAGAACGGTTAGATACACATGAGATCCTCTATCAACTTGCATCTGATGATTTTGGACATATTTTTATTCCGAATATGCACCAAAAATTTGTGATTCTAGACTTATTCAAATTTATTTTTGAATTTTGCTATGAATATAAACAGAGCGTACAAATATGAAAGAGATGAATCCCATCCCGGGTGGGCCCTCCATCCTCTCACATTTCTGCCCTCTATTTTTCATCCGAACGCGATATTTTGAATGTGAGGGCATGTGTCAAAACTTTGCTGCACGTACAGCAGAATCCCTGCTTCCATCCATGGCGGTGTTATACTTATTTATTGCCTCCGTACCAGCGGAAAATAATACGATCCCCATGTCACGCCCAGTCCACTCTCAGACTAGAGAGTGAAACACACAGAAAAGCCTGATATAACCACAAACCTACCTCTCCTCTCAGTATTGTATCTTCCAATGGCCATCAAGTCCACACTCTTTCTCTCTCTAACCTTCTCACTCCTCATTCTCCTCACTTCTGCTTCATCTGAAGCAGACGTCCTTCTAGCCTTCAAGTCCTCCATTGAAGACCCTATGAACTCTCTCTCAACTTGGTCTAACTCCACACCCACCCATTACTGTAACTGGACTGGAATCATTTGCACATCTTCACTTCCTCCCTCTGTATATTCTCTCAACCTCCGTAGCCTAAACCTCTCTGGAGAAATTTCATCTTCTCTCTGCCAAATCCCTAATCTCACTCATCTCAATCTTGCTGATAACTTCTTCAACCAACCCATTCCTCTCCATCTTTCACAGTGTAGTTCTCTTGAAACACTGAACCTTAGTAACAATCTCATTTGGGGAACCATCCCAGATGAAATTTCTCAGTTCGGGTCATTGACAGTTCTTGATTTGAGTAAAAACCACGTTGAAGGGAAAATCCCAGAAACTATTGGGGGTTTGAAAAAACTTCAAGTTCTCAACGTAGCCAGCAACTTTCTTTCAGGTACTCTTCCTCTGGTTTTTGGAAATTTCACTGAGCTTTTAGTGCTTGATTTGTCTCAAAATGCGTTCTTGGTTAGTGAAATTCCTAGTGATTTTGGGAAGCTTGATAAGCTTGAGCAGCTTTTCTTGCAAAGCTCTGGTTTTTATGGCTCAATCCCTGAATCCTTTGTGGGTTTGATTAGTTTATCCATTTTAGACCTATCTCAGAACAATCTCACTGGTGGGGTACCTCAGAATTTGGGGTCTTTTCTTACAAAGTTGGTTTCTTTTGATGTTTCACAAAACAAGCTTTCTGGGCTTTTCCCAAATGGGGTTTGTGATGCTAAAGCTCTCATAGACCTTAGTCTTCACACCAATTCCTTCAATGGGTCCATAGCCAACAACTCTATCAATCAATGCCTCAATCTTGAGAGATTCCAAGTTCAGAGCAATGTGTTTAGTGGGGATTTTCCAGATGGGTTATGGTCATTGCCCAAGATTAAGCTCATCAGAGCTGAAAACAATAGGTTTTCCGGAGAAATACCCGAATCGATTTCCAACGCTGCTCAACTTGAGCAAGTTCAGATAGATGACAACAGCTTTAGTGGTACAATTCCTCAGGGTTTTGGAATGGTTAAGAGCTTATACAGATTCTCTGCATCTCTCAATGGTTTTTACGGTGAAATTCCTCCTAACTTTTGCGATTCGCCAGTTATGAGCATCATAAACCTCTCCCACAATTCACTTTCAGGGAAAATCCCAGAGCTGAGAAAATGCAAGAAAATAGTCTCATTAGCTTTGTCAGATAACAGTCTTGTGGGTGAAATCCCATCATCACTTGCTGAATTGCCAGTGCTTACTTATCTTGATATTTCAGATAATAATCTCACTGGTCCAATCCCACCTGAGCTTCAAAACTTGAAACTTGCCCTTTTCAATGTGTCCTTCAATCGGCTTTCGGGTAGAGTTCCATTCTCTCTCATCTCCGGACTTCCAGCTTCATTTCTGCAAGGAAATCCAGAACTGTGTGGCCCCGGATTACCCAATTCATGCTTTGATGAAAACCCGGGTCACCAAAGGGGTAAAATATCAAAACTGGCTTGTGCTTTGGTCTCTTTAGGTCTAGCAGTTGGAATTCTGCTTGTTTCTATTGTACTTTATGTGATTCGATCCTCCAAGCGAAAATCTGAAATTGGTATTTGGCGTTCCGTCTTTTTCTACCCTCTTAGAGTCACGGAGAACGATTTGATGATGGCAATGGATGAGAAAAATGCTGCTTTAAATGGTGGAGTTTTCGGTAGAGTTTACATTGTAGCCTTACCAAGTGGTGAACTTGTTGCCGTAAAAAACTTTCTTAACTTTGGGAGCCAAAATCCAAAAGCTCTAAAGGCTGAGATCAAGACACTAGCCAAGATCAGGCACAAAAACATCATTAAAATCCTGGGTTTTTGCCACTCTGATGATTCCATCATCTTGATTTATGAACATCTGCAAAAGGGAAGTCTCGGGGATTTGATTCGCAGGCCGGATTTCGTATTGCCGTGGAGTGTTAGGTTGAAGATTGCCCTTGGAGTTGCTCAAGGATTAGCATACCTTCATAGGGATTATGTTCCGCATACACTTCACAGAAATGTGAAATCGATGAATATTCTTCTGGATGCGGATTTTGAACCAAAATTAACAGATTTTGCTCTTGATCGGATTGTGGGAGAAGCTGCATTTCAATCATCATTGGCATCAAAATCTGAATTTTCATGTTACCTTGCACCAGGTATTACCTCTTTACTCTGATTTCCTCACTAGTAAATTGTTAGATCTCATTTCTCTACCCCTAGAATTGTGGAACTGTGCTTACCAACATAATATATGTAATATGTGTGTGTTTGACATATTAGTGCGTGGGTTTGGGTTTTAAGAATCTCAGTATGAACTTTATTTGATTCCAGAATATGGCTACTGCAAGAAAGCCACTGAACAAATGGACACATACAGCTTTGGTGTTGTTCTGTTAGAGCTGGTGACAGGCAGACCGGCAGAGCAAGCTGAATCAGGAGGAGACTCTCTTGACGTACTGAAATGGGTTCGCCGGAAAATCAACATATCAAATGGTGCTTCTCAAGTTCTTGACCCAAAAATTTCAAACTCCTATCAGCAAGAGATGCTCGGAGCTCTCGATATCGCCGTCCAGTGCACCTCCGTAATGCCCGAGAAACGACCATCGATGACTGAAGTTGTGAGAGCACTTCAGTTACTTGAGTCGAAAACCCGATGTCATAACCTTTCTGACATCGAGTTCTTGGATTCTAATGAGGGCTCTTCTCCAGTTTGAGGTTTTTGCACAGTCTGTTCATCCGCTTGCTCCAGTTTATGTTGTAAATGCCAGCTTTGTTTCACATGGGTTTTTGTTTATTGAAGGGAGGGGGAGTTGTCCTTTTTGTTTGGTGTTGGTTTTATCCTAGGAGAAATTTGGAAATTAAAAATATGAGCCTGGAAATAATTTTTCTTGTTTCCTTATTGCAAATTTTGTTTAGGAAATTGCATCGATTTTCTGTTGTCGAAAACATTAAGGAATATCGATGCTACTTTACGCACACAAGTTGAACACAATCAACTACATACTTGAAATTGAACGAGAAATTAGGAACTTACTAAGCCAATTTTAGAGTTCCGAAAATTGGGAATCGAGATCAGTTCGAATATTGTGTTCCGAAAATTGTTGGGACTAGCTCGTTCACAAAATTTCTATAATCCAAAAAGCTAAGCCCTTGTGCTTGGAGCCTTAAAAGTATATTTTTACTACCCCATGAATGAGGGACAAATGCCTTTTTCCTGTCCACTCGTAAATATTTTTAGCAAAATAAATACTTGAGCTTAATCTTTTCATGTAGACGAGCACAACGGTGTGCGAGACCGTTACGATAGAAGAACGAAATCCATTTAAAATATAGCTCAAATTTTCCTAAAATCAGCACTTTTCAATATTTTCCGGTCTCCATTAATGGGTGCATACCGCTGATGGTTAAAACAAGGCCCTATTTGGCCTCACTAATTTATTTATTTATTATTTTTGTCTTTATTCATTTTTTTTTTGCATTTGTTGTTCAAATCTCAATATTTTGTAATTTATTGGTCCGTCTTGATGAAAGGAATCTAATGAGTATAAAATTATGTCCAAAAGTTAAAAAAAAGTCACTAAAGACGACGAATAAGTACAAAAAACTCTGTTTTTGTGTTTTTTTTTGTCTTTTCTGAATTTTTTTCAAATTTAGCCGATGATTGATAACTTTTCTGAAAGCTCTTGTCGAGATGAACCAATAAATCAAAAAAAATTGATGAAAAACAAAAAATTACAAAAAAATTTCAAATAAAGACGAAAAAAATTTCAATAAATAAACACATAAAAACCACAGCCCAAATAGGGCCTTTGTCGAGTTCTGTTTTAGTGATTACTTGGTTTGAAAGAACATGTTTTTGTTTTTGTTTTTCGTAGGCGAAAAAATTATTTGGATTTAGATACGGGACACATGGACATAGATACAAAACATACTGTGTCTGTACCTGTCTGATGTTTGTAAATTTCACAAGTACCGCGTAAGATTTATGTGCATCAAATGATTCCGAAGACATTTTTGTTTAGATATTTATGTCTACAATATTGCTCTTTATGGGTTACGTTTTTCGAAGCAATTCCGTCCGTCCAAAAAATATTATCTCGTGTTCAAAACAAACTTGCATTTTTTTTTAAATCTCTATTTAAAAAAAACGTATGCTTACACATCTATACGTAAAGATGGTTTTAGAGGGTGAACATGAAGTGTGAATACTGGATGGAACACAAATTATTCATGCACATCCGAACACAAATATGTTCGAAATTATCGGATGCACGTGGAGCTCACAATTCATATTCAATGAGTTTAGTTGCACACGCATTGACACAAGCATACGTGTGTAATTTTTTTCACATATACGCGATTTATATACAGAGTCAATCCTAACTTTTCGAGAACAATCCTCGGTGTATTTTTGTGAACAAAATATAGTATAGATAAATTATTTTTTAGAAACAAATATTAGTGTTCATAAAAACCAAAAAAATTCCAAACCTATAATCAAACATTACAAAAATTCAAAAACATCAACTTTTTTTTTTTTGCAGGTAACAACAAGAGTATTAATTATATTTACACAAACAATCTTATTCCGGGCCTTTCCCAGGCCCATAATTTTTGTTTCCAACAATGGGTTAAGCTACATAACAGGCCCAATTCGATAAAAAAAGATGGCTGGTGATTTGATATTAGAGGCCCGTATGTTTTAGGCCCAAACCCTCTCTTTTGTAACCATTCAAACTAATTGCCAATAAGCCAATATTTAAAACACAAAGTACCTCTACCATACACTCACAATATACACAAACACTCGTGTGCGTGTGAGTATATATACACATGCCCGGTCCTAATGGAGTTAATTGATCAATCACCACCACTACTTTGACTCTTGAACAAAAGAGAAATGATGGTAGAAACGAATTAAACATTTCATATAAGTAATCACCTATGCTATAAAAGCTTCACCGAAGCTACCTTTAGAGCGTATTGCCCTCGAGTACAGACTAACCAAAAGTTACATACGAGCGCATAAGTCGACAAGAAAAGCAAACGAGAATCAATCAATCAACACGCTGCATATAAAAAAGTAGAGTGATGCATGACCTTCCCCGATTTCATGAGCACTCTTGCTCTTAGAAGTCAAAAGAAACCCTAGAGAACTGAACTCTAAGTCCTAACAACACTGATGCATGTTATCCCTGTTAAAAAAATAAGATAGACTGTCTTTGATCCTTTTTAGCAATGATTTGATAGAAAGAACGAATAACCTAACTTGACTAAGAAAGAGTATTAAACCAAGACCGAAAGTCTCCCACCTGAATGTGAATGCCGAATGCCTTCTTTGATCTCCTTTAGCAACCAAAAAATTTTCAAAGAAAGAACACGTTTGTCTTTTATTGCGAGCTATCTATTCTGTGGGTGTGTATATACATATATATGTGCCGGTCATCTACTAAGGGCTATATCTTCGAGATTCGGAGTACTCTCAAGCTTTATTTGTAAGATCTTGCCGAGTAGATTCCATAAGTAGTGGTTCTTTCTGACCAAGCAATCTGTGGCTCGAAAAACCGTACGCTAATTGATAATTCGGGACATATTTTATAGGTTAGGAAGATGACATGGCAATGTGCCCATCCATCCAATAATTTTTTTCAACTTGTCTCCTTTCCCTAATTTGTTCCCATTTTTTTGAATATATACATGAAAATCTTGCTGGTTACACCGCCAACCTGGTTTTCCAAACCGATTGAAAAATTTCTTGTCTAATTGTGTTTTTATATTTATGACATAATTTTCGTTCATCTGTTAAGAACGGCCCTTGTATATAATAACGGACGTACGAGTAATAATCCCAAACTCTGAGTGATTTTAAACTAAATCACTACATAATTTCCACACGAGTGCCACATAAATATAGTAAAATGAAACATGATTATTTGTGTAGATGTTATTAGACTTATACCATCAGTGTGCATGTGTAGGATTTCCTAATCACGAACATGATTAGCCTCCATTGGACATGTTGATTTTACCCTTCTAGTTATAACGACTAACAATTTCTATAATCCCAATGATAAATAAAACTAAATCGCTTTATAATTTTTGAATAAATGCGAGATGATACCTAGCTGTAGATCGTACGGAATAGTGATGCCAACTTTATGTATTCCAAGTATCATAATTCTTGTTGCTTTAAACACTTCCTTGATATCATTATTACATAACAATATTCGTTAGACTATTAGGATCCGTCCTTGTAGATAATAATGGACGTACAACTAAAGGTCTCAAACTCTTAGTGATTTTAAACCAAATCACTACATAAATGCAACATAAGTATAGTAAGATGATGCGTTATTATTTGTTGAGACATTCTTAGACTTATACATCACTGTGTGTAGAATTTTCTAGTTACGAACATTATTAGCCACCAACGATGGGTTGACTTTACCCTTCTAGTTATAACGACTAACGCTTTTCATAGTCTCAATGATCAAAAACTAAATTGCTTTATAATTTTTGAATAAATGTGAGATGATAGCTAACTGTAGATTGTATCGAATAGTGATGCCAACTATATGTATTGCAAACATCATCATTGTTGTCGATTTAAACACTTCATCAATATAATTATTAAATAACAATGTTCGTTAGACAATTAGGATCCGCCCTTGTAGATAATAATTGACGTATGGATAACGGTCTCAAACTCTGAGAGATTTCACACTAAATCACTACATAAATGCAACATAAGTATAGTAAAATGATGCGTTATTATTTGTGGAGATGTTCTTAGAATTATACCATCTGTACCGACCCTGAAATTTTGGAGATTCGAAATGAATTTTTCAATTGGGGCTATTTATTTATTTATTTTGTATATAATATATACAACAAAAAGTCTCCATAAAAAACCATGCAAAAATATTAATTACCATTATAAAAATATAAAGTATAATTGTTTTCCAAAATAAATGATCGTTTTAATAATTCAAAATATATTATTTAAATATTATTTTTAATTATTGCATGTTTAGCTATAAACGTTCCAATTAAATTTTCATGCTCAAGTTTTTACACCAAAGCATTCTCAATGGACACATGTTTTTATCAATTATTTTATTCTTTTGCAATCTCATCTCTATTTCAATCCATTTGCTCGTGCAAATTATGTGCTTATTACTAATTTCATGACCCATAAGATTGTTACCAATATTTTCCAAATCTCTAAATTATTCCGTAGCCAATTGATATTGTTGCTCTCCTCCTTAAATAGCTTACGACAAAAGCATATTTTTTTGCCGACAACACTTGAGAATACTAGTCATTTTTTATCTTGTCTTTGTCCATTTGCTAAATGCTGAATGTAACGTGCGGATGAAAAATGCTATTAGAACCATCTCAAGGAAACTCAACACCATCATCTCTTCTTATAGGAACTTTTTTTAGTAGCAACTAGCATGTCTCTGAATTCAGATCAATCTTGCCCCAATTTCTAGAATTATAAATATCTAGAGGTATACTTTCTTTATTAAGTTCCTCATTCTAATTTTAATTAATCTTATTTTTCTTATTATTTTTGTTCAAAATCACAAATAATTTTCTCAGTCGCTAAATCTTCATCTTTTTCATTGAATAAATCTTCATGTTCCTCATTCTCAGCATCTTCATTTGAACCGGGAGATCTTGAAGTCTCTATTTGATTCTTTAGAAGAAAAAAGTTAGTAATGTCTTCTATTTGAGATTTAAATAGTTCATATATTTTTTTTAGTAATATACTTTTAACGAGGCATATTAGGTTGGGTATATGAAATAATTTACAAATTACTAATAAGAGTTTTATAATTCAAATATGTCAAATTTAAAGAAACTTTTAGAATTAAAAACACCATTAAAAAATGCATTCACAATTATAAAAAAGAAAGAAAGAAAGAAAATAAATCATATTAACCTAGGCCTCAAGTTCTTAGTTATTTTAATAATTGCCACTGAATTTATTCGGCCCCTTGAGATTTGTATTGGGTCTATTTTATATAAATACAATATTAAAATTAAACAAATTGGGCCTAATATACTAGAGACGTCAAATATTTGGGGGCCTTTATTTATTGAGGCCAAAAGAGGTGGCTTCCCGAGCTTCCCCTCAAGACCGGCTCTGATTATTATCTTTCACCAGGTTGACTTTACCCTTGTAGTTATAAGTTTTCACAGTATCAAATATTTGGGGGCCCTTATTTATTGAGGCCAAAAGAGGTGGCTTCTTGAGCTTCCCCTCAAAACCGGCTCTGATTATTATCCTCCACTGGGTTAACTTTACCCTTATAGTTATAACGACGCGGTTTTCACTATATCAAATAGTGATGCCAACTATAGGTTCGTTAGACGGTTTGGAGCTGCCCTTGCAAGTAATAAAGAACGTATGGATACATATTCAAAAGTCTAGTGCTTCAAACTAAATCAATACATAATTGCCTCATGAATATGCTACATAAATATAGTAAAATGAAACGTGATTATTTGTGGAGATATAATTAAACTTATACCGCCAGTGTGTAGGATTTCCTAATCACGAACAAGATTAGCCTCCATCGGAGGTGTTAATTTTACCCTTCTAGTTATAACGGCTTAACGATTTATATAATTTCAATGATCAGTAAAACTACATCGCTTCATAATTTTTGAAGCATTATTAGCAATAGCCTCCATAAAATGATTTACCCATCACTGTGTGTAGAATTTTCTAATTACGAACGTTATTAGCCTCCATCGGACGGGTTTACTTTATCCTTCTAGTTATAACGACTTATGGCTTTCATAGTCTCAATGATGAATAAAATAATTCGTTTCATAATTTTTGAATAAACGCGAGATGATAGCTAACTGTAAATCGTACCGAATAGTGATGCCAACTATATATATTGCAAGCATCATAATTCTTGTTGTTTTAAACACTTCTCGATATAATTATTAAATAACAATGTTCGTTAGATTATTAGGATCCGTCCTTGTAGCTAATAAAGGACGTACATATGACATTCTCAAACTCCGATAGATTTCACACTAAATCACTACATAAATGCATCATAAATATAGTAAATTGATGCATTATTATTTGTGGAGATGTTAGTAGACTTATACTATCGTGTGTGTAGAATTTCCTAACTACGAACTGTTAGAAAATTTATTGAAAACCTCCATTTTGGAGTTACAAATTAAGTGGGACCCGATCTTCGATCGGAGTGGTCCCACATACCGTTGTGTTCGTCTCCGGGTGGAGATTAACCTCGTGTGGTTGGTTTTCATATAAAGATTTTGGATGAATTGAAAATTGTCCTTAAAGTGAGCCATATGCTCATTGGTAAAAGGAAGGTATGTGGGTTTGTCCCACATTGATTGGAGAAGGAAAAATCCTTGAGCCATATGCTTATAAATGGTATTGGTGAAGAAAAAATCCTTGAGCCCATATGCTTATAAATGGTATTGGTGAAGGTATGTAGGTTTTGGGTTTGTCCCACATTGGTTGGAGAAGGAAAAATCCTTGAGTATATTACTAGGATTTTTGCATAAGGGCTTGGCCCTTAGGATCATAGAAATTTTGTGAGCGGGCGAGCGCACACACAATTCCACACACGCACGCCGCCGCCGCCGATCGACTGGGCCCGTGGGCCGTGGGCTTGGGCTAATCAATATATATCTTTTTAGAGAAAATATTAATTCACATTGGGCTTGGGCCTAAACGGAATTAATTTTTAACCCGTTGAGGCCCGTGGCATTTAAATCTAACAGGCGCGCTTTTTTTGTTCCAAAAGGACGCGTCTTTCTTCTCCGATCAGTCATGTTTTTCCGATCAGTTGCATCCCTCCGAATGGACACCTCTGTACTTATAAATACAGAGGTCGGCCTCATTTTTCCAGTACGAAAAAATCTTCTGCACTCTCTGCATACATAGCATCCCATTACCTTCTGAGATTACACCGCGGTTTTTCGGTTCGCCTGTTGGGAGGATCGAAGTGCTGCCTCCTTTCGTTGATAGTCGTTGTATCCTGGGAAGCAAACGTCCGATTGTCCGATTAGCACCAGTGTGGGGGACGTAATTTGCTTTAAGGACAGAGTTATTTACTCGCCTCGATTCGCCAATCTTCGGAACCCTAAGATTGGCTTTTGTAAGTTTCTGCATATCATTCCCGTTCTTGTGTTCTACTGTGTAACATATTGCGTGACTGGATTTTTGATTTTCATACACCGGAAACAACACGAACATTACTAGCCTCCATCGAATGGGTTGACTTTACCCTTTTAGTTATAATGACTAACGATTTTTGTGATCTCAATTATCAATAATAATTTTTGAATAAATATGAGATGATAGCTAACTTTAGATCGTACCAAATCATATGCCAACTATCTGTATTTCAAGCATCACAATTCTTGTTACTTTAAGCATTTCCTTGATATGATTATTACTTAATAATGTTCGTTAGACTGTTAGGACTCCGTCCTTATAAATAATAATGGACGTACGGATAACGGTCTCAAACTCTGAGTGATTTCAAACTAAATCACTTAATAAATGCGACATAAGTCTAGTAAAATGATGCTTTATTATTTGTGGAGATATTATTAGACGTATACCACGACTGTGTATAATTTGCTAATTATGAACATTATTAGTGACCATCAGACGAGTTTTTTGTACCCTTCTATTATAACGACTAACAATTTTCATAATCTCATGATCAGTTAAACTAAATTATTCATAATTTTTAAATAAATGCGAGCTGGTAGCTAATTGTAGACTTTATTGGATAGTAATACAAACTTTGCGTATTGCAAGCATCGTAAGTCTTATTGCTTACCTCGATATAATCATCACATAACAATGTTCGTTAGACAGTTAGAAGCCGTCCTTGTAGGTAATAATAGACATACGAATAACGGTCTCAAACTCTTAAGTGATTTCAAATTAAATCGCTACGTAAATGCTTCATAAGTATAGTACAACGATATGTTAATATTGTGGAGATGTTACTAGATTTATACCATCATTGTGTGTAGGATTTCCTAATTGCGAACATTATTAGCCTTCATCGATCATACGGGTTGAATTTAACCTTCTAGTTATAACGTCCAACGGTTTTTATAATCTCAATAATCATTAAAATTAAATCGCTTCATAATTTTTGAATAAATAGAAGCTGATAATTATATGTATAGTGATGCCAATTATATTTATTACAAGCATCATAATTCTTCTTGCTTTAAATACTTCCTCGACATAATTATCACATAGCGATGTTTGTTAGACAGTTGGGAACTATAGTACATTGTAGGTAATAACGAACGTACGGATAACTGTCTCAATCTTGAGTAATTATTCAGGCTCTCCCCCACCACACATTGGTGTGAGGGTCATACACTTAGGTGTGAGGTAAGCATTTGCACATAATCGAAATCAAAGAAATCTATAACAAAAAAAGGACTAATGAATCGTGGATGGGACTCATAAACGAGACAAAAAAGCAAACTACTAAATTGTTCAAGTGGGATTTGAAAACTTAATGAGCTTGAAAAATATGGTGAAACTTGGCTTGTTAATTAGGCGGGCTGCTTTCTAGTGAGCTTTTATTGAGTTGATTACGAGTTAATTTCAAGTAATTTGAATTTTTTAAATATCGTAAACTTAACCAATTAAGTAATAACTCATTCAAACTTGATTTATTTATGTATGAGACCGGTGTTACAATAGCTTTTATCGAACTAATATAAATTCAAACACAGATATGTAAATTCACTTATCAACCCTAATTGCGGGGCGAAAGAGTAATATAATACTGTAAAAGTCCTTCAAACCGTTGTGACAATTCAGATTGACTTGTAATTTCCTTTCATTGACACCGAGGGTATTTATTGAGGGTGGTCCCTACTTTTTCAAGTCTAGTTGTAATTAGCCCCATTCAACTTACTTCCCAAAAATATCCCCACGACCCACTCTTTAACGTCACATTTTGGATAAATTGTACTATTGCCCCTGTGATTTATCAAACATTCACGTTAATCCTATTCTTCTAATTTAGTTCAATTCTATCCTTTTGCTTCTATGAAGAGCTAAACGTCCAAGCAAGAGAATTTCGGTAGTTGGTCGATCAAGGCCATTTGAGCAATTCCCCAAACTTCTTTCAACATCGGAGAGGTAGGGGCAGTTCTGATCACACCCCGGCCTCTTGCTCACATCCTCATTGCAGTGGCCAGCGAAGCTGAAGTTCGACGGTTCAAATAATGTTTGAAGGACTGTAATTCTGTCGTAAAGATGTGGTTAACCATTCTTTTATGATTCTCTATCAGTCGTAATAGTTAAGTGAATCACTTATGCAAGTGCATCCTCTATCCGATCGAATTCTTGTCTTGCAACATTTCTTCCATTCATTTTGTGTTTAATGTAGAGTCACCTTCTATTAGTATGTCAGACGGAAGAAAGATACATTTGAAGCTGAAGCGAGTTGGAAGAGATGAAGAAAAATATATGTACTCGTTCTAATTTATTATTTTTCTTTCTGAGGCAAGCGTTACAGCAAGGAGTCGATCGTGACTAACAAAATTTGTCACTCAAGTCAAATATATTGATTTTGTCGTTTACGATCGAACAAAAGACTGCTATCTACCTAGCTTTGGTAGATTTTCCCCCACGCATTAATTCACCGAAATTCCACGAATCCTTTGGTGGATAAGTTTGATGACTCAGCAACAGTGCGAAATCTTTTTTCTCGTCCGATAGATCCGATCTATATACTAGGGTCTATATTGGAAAATAAATGATTACATATGATTTAAATTTATGGAATTACAATTATGTTAACTAGGGTAAAATCTTTCAAACTCTAAAGGGACCAATAGTGTGGTTTAGTGCGTTTCATTTGTACTACAAAATATACAGTTCAAAAAACACTTTGAAATAGAGGGCCACAAACACTAAGTTAAAGTTGGTTTATTCCTTTTAATGTATGAGAATATAACACGCTGGCATGAATGTATCACAATAAATTAACCAGGGTTAACAAAATTTCTAGGGTCAATATCTAACCATGGTATAATTACATCTTGTATCTATATATCTATATATATATATATATATCTATATCTATCTATATATATATATATACCTTGGTAGCACCGATCACTTGTAGAGTTGTGTTTACAGAGAAATTTTACTTCCATTTGGTGGAACAGTGAGTTTATTTTCACCTCTCTCTCTCTCTCTCTCTCTCTCTCTAGACTTTAGCATAGGATTGAAAGTTCTTTCTCTACAATTGTCACCTTTCATTTCAGGTCTCAAAGGTTTTGGAACTTGCGTTTGAAAGTAGAGGCAGATAAAGATTCCAGTGATTTCTCTCTGAATTTAGTTACATTCATCTTCAATCCAATCCAAAGGGTGGTGGTGATTCGGTAATTAATTCCTCTAATTCTTTTTATTTCATTTGATTTTTTAAGAGGTAAATTTTGGCATCACAATCTCGTGATTAAGATTTGCCGCAACGAAAAGTTATTATTTCTTTTCTTTCAATCCATCTATATTTCTTTTGAGGACCTTCAGTTGAATTTTCTCGTGATTATGTCCCAAAGATTAACTCATTTTAGGCTCTGTTAATTTGTCAAGAAATTAGTGTAGAAAAATTATTCCCGAGAAAAATTTAGTTGCAATGAAAAATGAAAAAAAGAAAAGTATACTCCTTCACGCGTGCATTCAATAAAAGAAGCAAAAAACTAGTAATTTAATTGTGTACGTAAGAAACTAGTCATGAAAAACTAAAATTTCTGTAAAATCTTGTGTTTTTGCGGGACATACTTAGAAAGAAAACTAATCCTAGTAGGAACATTAAATAGGTGGGTTCTATAACTTTCTGAACACATGAAAAATACAGAAAAGTTATATATTTTTCGTACTTTTCTTTCTTTTTCCAGAAATTGAACGGGGCCTTAATAAATTAAATTGTTGCGTGCCATTTTATTTGAAATTTGAATGTTTGTAATTACCACATATAGAGGTGCATCAAATGTTACAACATGAAAGTATAAAATGGGGGTGAATTCCCTCTAGATAACAAAATCTTATAATGTTTTAAAAAAATCATTGCAAGAAGAAATAAGTAGAATGCAAATAATAAATGATGAATTTTTCTTTCTAATGATCAGGTGTAGATTGTTGTAACTTTTACACAACCTAATAAGATTTCTTTACTTACCATAAAAAGAAAGAGAAAATCAACAAATTCTCGCGCGCGCTCACACACAGACACACATATTCCGAGATTCCCATATAAAAATATTAAATCTTTGATCTGATTGTTGAATTATAATTTTTTTTATTGATAATTTTTTTTTCCAGGATAATAGGTTGCAAGTGTAACCAATATGAACTCTGGAAACTCAAACAATGAGTTCGCTTTTCCTTCTCTCCCATCTCCTTTAGGGGAGATTTTCAATACTTATTCTGGTTTTGAACAAGAAAGCAATGCCAAGAGTAGCGAGAATGTCGTTGAATTCACTACGAATGCCATTGGTGCAGCACCCTCACGATTTTTCGGCTCCAATATTTCCCATCCAGTCGACGATTATTCACTCTCGTATATAGTTTCTAGGGGTAGCCAATATTGTGCTGGTCTCAAACAAAGCGAAGAAGGTAATAGTATTTACTCTGGGAAAAGAAACCCTACTCTTAATAGTACGAGCCCAATTCTTCCGGTGTTCCCTGCACAAGGAAACCCTAGTGCTCATAATACGAAGCTGATTCCTCCCATGTTCACTGGACAAAGAAACCCTAACCCTAATGAGCTACACAGTGGTCGGTATATTCGAAACCCTAACCCTAATGAAATGCGTGGTGGCCGAAACGTTGGAGGGACCTTTCAAAGCCCCGATGGAGCACGCAACAGATCCTCCTCAGTGTACCCAGCCCCTAACCCTAATGAAATGCATGGTGGTCGAAATGTTGGAGGGACCTTTCAAAGCCTTGGTGGAGCGCACAACAAACCCTCCTCAACATACCCAGCCCCTAACCCTAGTGAAATGCGCGGTGGCCGGAATGTTGGAGGGACCTTTCAAAGCCTCGGTGGAGCGCACAATAGATCCTCCTCAACGTACCCAGCCCCTAACCCTAGTGAAATGCACGGTGGCCGGAATGTTGGAAGGACTCTTCAAAGCCTCGGTGGAGCGCGCAATAGATCCTCCTCAATGTACCCAGCTCCTAACCCTAATGAAATGCGTAGTGGCCGGAATGTTGGAGGAACCCTTCAAAGTCTTGGTGGAGCGCGCAACAAATCCTCCTCAACGTACCCAACCCCTAACCGTAATGAAATGCGCGGTGGCCACAATGTTGGAGGGACCCTTCAAAGCCTTGGTGGAGCGCGCAACAGATCTTCCTCAATGTACCATGCAGCCCCCAACCCTAACGAAATGCACGGTGACCGAAATGTTGGAGGGACCCTTCAAAGCCTCGGTGGAGCGCGCAACAGATCCTCCTCATTGTACCCAGCCATTAGTAGGCATGTTTCTATTACTTTTCTTTTTTAATTTAAAGAATTATTCTTTAGTTAGATATGGTGAAGTTTATATGCAGTATTTCTTTCTAATCAAATTTGAAACAAAAAAAACAGCTACGAGGGAAATCTTCAAACTTTTTTACGGGCATCGCCTCATCCTCAACAAAAAGGAAATACAGGTGATTCATATTTTACTTTTGATGTTTTCTTTATTTTATGTTTTTATATAGTTGCTTTATTGCTTTAAATATTGCATTTTCATGAATTACTGGTTAGTTTTTATTGTTGTTTGAGAATACAAAATTGAAAAAATTACTTAAAAAAATAGCATGAGGTCTATTGGAAATTTCTTGAAATTTTTCCAAGCAGCTTATTTTACCTGTTTTATATGTATAAATATTACATTAATTTAATATTTCACTGAAAAACATACACACAGACACCCATATGTATGTATATATATATTTAGGCATTTAGTAAATTCACCTTATAGCTGTTTTTTATTATCTTGTTTTTTATTTTTTATTTTCTGGAATTCCTGCAGGTGAATTTAAGTACCCACAGGAACCAGTCCGGGGTCAGGTTATGGGAAGTGGGAATCTCCATGGCAGCTCTTCTTCACAAAATTCCCTTGTAATATTTCAATGCTTTACCAATATATATTCTTGCTATATATAATAAATTTAATGAAGCAACTCGTAGGGGTCGGCTGGCCGTCGAGACCTGAGATTTACGAGTTTTTTCCCTCCTAAGATCTCAAGCTCGACTTCCTAATAGCAACTCTTGAGGCAAGTTGGCCCGAGACACCTTACATTACCAAAAAGAAAGTTATCGGTAATGCCAAAACATTTTATACTTGAAGTACAAGTTTCTTATGCATTAAAAGTCTTGGTAGTAACACAAACTTTTTTGGCAGTATCAATGACAAAAATAAATAAATATTAATTTGCTGCCATGAAAAATTCACTGATTTTTTCTCACTTGATTTTCAGCCATATTATAATGAAGAATTGGAGGAGGTATCAAAAGAGGAGTTCTGGACATCCTTTAGAGGGTAAGGTTACTGACTAATTAACCTTGTTTTGGCTTTTGTATATAGTTCACATGCGACTATAGATAACAGTTCTTGTGATATCGACCGTTTGAAAAATATTTTTAAGAATTTAGATTTGTTTAAATACTCTCTCGAGAAAGAGACTTCTCGGGAAGAGTTTTTAACAAATTTGGACAATTAATTGTCGAGATGAACAGCCCAAATTGAAATACTTTTTGCAGTCTGCGTGCAGACTAGCTAGCGCGCGAGAAGCCATGTCCTATATATTAAAGAAACTACTTAGTGATTCAGAGATTAGTATTTAGTCAAATATCTGGATTTTGGGTTGCAGTTTTTCTAGCACAAATTTAGAAACGTTTTTTTTTTTTTTCTATTTTTGTAAAATTTATGTAGTCAATATATCAATTTCTTTCCAAATTTCAGCAAGCAGACAGTAAATTCGGATGACAATAAATGGAAATCAACATCATGGAATGCTCAAGGTTCCAGAGGTATGTGACTCAATGACTCAATGTGAAGTAGTACTACTTTTAATTTTAATTTTATTTGTAGGTAACTCTATTTAATGGGACATACTATAAAATGATTTTTCCCAACATTTTATAAAGTTATTGCCAGCATTAATTTAGTGATCAAAATTGCGGTCAATGTGGCCTGGAAATGGACGTCGTTTTGATGTGAAATGCAATACAGGTATGCTGATGATTTTATTGCCTTTTACAATTGTCGAGGTTTTTTGAACGCCATCTTTCGTGATTTGCTTTGGAAAAACGCTGGGAAAAGTTTTCCCTTATTATAGGGTTTTTGAAACGCCGGGAAAAATAATTTGTTTTAGATGATCACGTACTTATTACTCAATCTTTTTATTTGTAAATACAGATACTCAAGCTTCGAACATTCCATCTGTTAACTTGAATGCCGTCGAAAATTGGACGCAAACGCGCAATACAACCGGTGGTCGGCATTCCTTTCAAGCTTATGAGAATAACAATTTCACTGGAAATGGGTTGCAAATGAGCAATAATACCGGTGGCCTTCAAACCTTCCAGAGTTATGGGAATAACAATTTCATCGGAAATGAGATGCAAACGAGCAGTAATACCAGTGGATTGCAAACATTTCAAACTTACGATAACAACAATTTCATCCAGAATGGGATGCAATCGAGCGATAATACCGGTGGACTGCAAACCTTTCAAGCTTACGAGAATAACAATTTCATCGGAAATGGGTTGCAAACCTTCCAAGGTTACGAGAATAACAATTTCATCGAACAATCGCAGGAAATGAATCCCAACTCTTTCCCCCAGGTTTATGATCAAAGCTGGCAAAACAGTGAATTTGGACCTAACCCTGGTTTCAGTTTGGGCACTGGGAATGGGATGGAAGATGGAATGGGGGTGGAGAAGGGCAATGAAGAGAGGCCTTTTGTAATTTCGGATAATGAAGAGGACTTATCTCGAATTTGGGAGGCATTTAGTCCTTCGGCAACAATATTTGAGGATACTGGGGATCCCACCAACCAGGTCTTGCAGCAAAACCCTACCTCTTCTTCTTTTTTTTTTTTGAGTCCGAGCTTATTATCTTTTATTTTCTTCTCGACGAGAGAAATTTAAAAATTCAAGAATTTTGGCTAGCACTTAAATTAGTTTGCTAAAGAAGTGAATAATTTTTGTCCTTCTTAATTTTTTCCAAATTTAGTCTATTTATTATATTTTGTCGGGACGAGGCAAAAAACAAAAATTTTTGACCTAAAGTTAAAAAATTAAGTAAAGATCAAAGTAAGCCAATACAAAAAAAAAAAAAAAAAAAAAGGGCAAAGAGAGAGACTTAAACTAACCCTAAATCTTCTTTATAATTAGGTGATTGACACTGGAGGTGGACAGGAAGTCGGCGAACACTCGGGAAACCCTCATCCAGAATCTACATTCCCAGAGAATTCGCAAGTATCTGCCATGGAAAATCCAGTTGAAGGTCTGGAATTCTGAAGCAAGACCAGAATGAGGTCGGATATGGTTCCGAATGGACCAAGGAAATGTTTTAAGCGACGGAAATTATTGGTAACGACAATTAGGAGAGTGGTTTGGTTATTGGAGTATTTGTGGTTGTTTATTTGCTCAAGTAGGGGAGGATTTGGTACGGATGAATCCCTATTATGTTGTGTAATTTGAACTTTTTAATAAGTTCCCGTTATGTATTCGAGACTTTATGTTCTATTTAAAGTGGGTTTATATTTATTAACCATCTAGTTAAAAAATTCAAGGTGCAGTGATTATTTGATGCATGCAGGAAATGGAGCTAGATTTTTTGATACTCGATTGAACTAACTAAAATGATAATTTAAAGTACATATGAAACAGATAAAATTTAAGTAAGAAATATTGAGTTTTTTTTTAAATGATTAGATGAGTTTGGCAAAAAAATGTTCTTATGCATGTGCATGCATATTGCCGAGCTCGTAGAAAGTTCACTTATTTACCGACTTGAGAAAGACGGTTCGTTTGTTTAAAGATCTGAGGAAGACGGTTAATAGTTTTAAATTGTAGACAAAATATAATCCTGATTATCTAGGGACAGTTTCTAATCAAATAGGGACGACAAATCTAAGGCGAATTCAATTTAGAATGAGGAGCTTGAGATTGAATGAAATGCTAATGGTATATAGATAAGTCCCTGAAGAGTCCAACTGGATTTATCTCGATGGTGGACAATCAGAAGACACTATTATTTTGTTTTTAATGAGAAATTAGATACCTAAGGGAATTGGGGTTTGATTATATTATAAAGTCTATAAATAAATGTGCATATGGACTCGTGGTGAAAGACACATGCAAACACACAATAAATTACCATTACGTTCATTGACATAGAGAGAATTTATCATTCTGACTTAATCATCGGAGTATCTTTTCGCCATAGCAGTAAAGGATTCTTCGACAATTTCTTGTCTTACAGATCACATATGTTAAGAGAAAGAGAGAACATCTTTCATGTCGTTATTGAAGTATTAACTTTCTAGTTTATAGAGAAATCACCCACCTACAATTAGTGTAGTCTGTGGGAATGTTAAAATCTCATGACAAGAACACCACAGAAGAAGACAATAAAAAGGGCTACTAGCTAGTCCCACCCAAAAAGAAGGGTCCATGACAGAACCCATTACGAATTCCACTCCCAAACTTTACAGAGGGCGTGCCTCTTGCAGCATCACAAGATCCACCCCAAGAGGATCCCCAGGGGAAGGGAGAGGATTCTAAAACCAGTGACGTACACGAAAGAAAATACAGTACCCGTAAAAGGTTGCCAAGGCAAGACCAAGAGATAGATGACCTAAGGCGTTATCTTCGTAGGGCCAAAAGGGAGATCATTGACCTTAAATGAGTCCGTAGTAGAGAACTTTCTGTCCATGTTGATCAATACGGGCATGCAAGGACTGATGGGAGTCACCACAACAATTGTGGTGCCCCATAACAAGGACGAGGAGAACGACCACTGGCAGGAGGCATCCTCAACAATGCTCGAGAAGGGAAAGCTTCGAGAGGCATACGTCGAGCTCAACCTGACCTCCCTGACATAAGATAATGGCTAAATCAACAGCTTGCAGTATGCTGACCTTATTAAGATTCAACAAAGAAGGCGTTATGTCAACTATCGATTCTTTTTGTTGGAGGAAATTGAGGTAGAGGCGTTACACAGAAAGTTTGCCTCTCCTAAATGCTACCTTTACAATGACAACACTAATCATATGGGTCCCACGCCTCTACCTTCAATGTCTTCACATAATTAGTAACGACAATGACGCATTTCCCAACAAGTGCGATCCTAGGGTCCCATTCCTCTACCTCTTTTGACTTACAACTTGTTCCACCAATAGTATCATGTTTTTTCTTCAGTGATTTTTTGGACAGGGAGGGTGCAGGTTCATCCTCAACTTAGACTAGTGGGCTAGAGATCGACGTTGGAATTGTAAAGGGAACCTGGGTCTCAACTAGAGTGGGAGCATTCCCTTTTATTTGTTTGGAAGCTTCGTCGACTTCAATATGTTCTTCAATTGAGCAATGTCTTTATTCTAAGACATGATGGCTTGCAAAAATCATGAGAGGGAGAAGCAACAAGCAAATTTGAAGAACAGGGGGATTGGCTTGTAGAATCAGAAGATGAAGTGGTCTCGGTTGTAGAAGAGGAGCAGCTGTCGGCAATTGCGAGAACAATGACTTTGTGTGGCTCTCTCAAGAATGGTAAGGGATTGCTTTAGGAATTGCGTCTTCAGTCTGTTCGGCAACGACAATTGCAGTAAGGACATGATTTTTTATGTATCTTTTGCAAGAAGAAAGTTGTTGACCCTTGCTATAGTTGACGACTGCAAAACAAAAAAAAGAGCAACCAATATATCAAAAATAGATTAGAAGACATAGTTAATTATAGAAAAGGAGAAGAAGCAAGGAACTAACGGAGTTTCACAAATCTCTTTGGAACTCTCAATCTTTGACTCTTAGGCTCTTTAGGGCTGAATTCTCAGTTGTCTGAGACAAGTACGAAGTCATCGTTATTGCCACGATTGGAATTATTGAGATGCACTATCCTTACGTGGTTGGGTCGATTCTTTAGGTGGTAGACATTAGTGTTGGATTTCCATTGTAGTTGCATTGTATGTCCCTAATTCCCAGGTCGATTCCTACATTTTTGTTTAGGACGACTATAGACATGACAATTCTATAAGTATTGATGGAGGCTTGTATATGATTGAGTCTATAGTGGAACAAGACTCTATGAAGCAGAGAGTGAAGGGAAAATTGAACTCCACTTTTCATGATTTCCATAAAGGGGATGTGGATGGTATCATCGTGTGACCCCTCCGAAGGGTGTTAGGCTTGTTCAGTTCAACTACAATGTCGTTTGGGATGTTACAATGTTGATGAAACTTTGCTATTCTCATTCAAATAGATAGAAGGTGCCTAAAGATCCCCATTCTAATTAGAATGAATCGGAGATATGGGTGAACACATAATGGAAAAAGATAAAGTGCAATGAAAAACTTATAGGGAGAAAATGATGGAACTCGAAGAGTTTTGGGAGACGCATGTATAGTAGGAGCGAAGAAGAAGAAGACTAGTGACCGAGACAAAGACACAAAAGGGTAAAAGTAAAAAAAAAGTAATGTAGAGTAAGTTTTGCTTTTTTGAAGAAATATATTAATGACGTTTGGATCAAAAACGTGTGCGAGGCTCGTTGTTTTCGAGAAAAGTTGCAACGGATGTCAATCGCACTAAACGCAATAGAGTGAATTTCAAGTGGTAGTTTAGGATATTTATCCGAGAAGGAAATATCTTTTTAAGAAGATTCATATTAATTTTTCCACTCTGTTAGCTCGGCAAGAAGTAGACAAAACTGAGAGCAACTGAAAGAGATAAAATTAAATGAAAATTATTGAGTTTTTTCTTCAATTTTTAAATGAGTTGGGCAAAAAGATGTTCTCCTGCACGTCCATATTGCCAAGCTCTAAGGAAGAGTAACCGACTTTATAAAGACTGTTCACTTATTTGTCGACCTGAGAAAGTTTGTTCGTTCGTTTGCCAACTTGAGTAAGGCGGTTAATAGTTTTGAATTATAGATAAAATAGACCCCCAATTATCTCGGGACATATTCTAATCAAATAGGAACAAGGAGTCCAGGGTCAACTCAATTTAGAATGAGAAATTTGAGGTTGAATGAAACTCTAATGGTATAATTTATAAGTTCCTAAAGAGTCCAAACCGAATTTATCTCATTGGTAGCCAATGAGGGCACTTATTTTTCGTTTATAATAAGGAATTAAAGGCGTGAAAGAATTGAGGTTGATTAAGTCATAAAATGATTTATAAATAAAGGTATATACTCATGGTGAATAAGGACAGAACTAATAATCTAATTTAACTTGGATTAAAATTAAATTGAGTTTTAAATAATGAGGAGGACTAAAATAATTCAAAGTAGAATTTTACATAGAAAAAAAAAAATTAGAGCACTCTGGGCTAGAGCCCACCACAAGTTCTGCCCTTGATGGTGAAAGATACATGCAAATAAAGAGTAAATTGCTTATTGCTATTACATCAATTGATATGGAGACAATTTTGTGATCACCGTTCTAACCTAATCATTAAAGTTTTTTTCCGCCACAGAGGCGGAGGGTTTTTTGACACTTATTGTCTTGTAGATCACAGGTGTCGAGAGAAAGAAAGAACATTATTTCTGTTATTATTGAAGTATTAACTTTTCAATTTATAAAAAAATCACCCACCCATATATACTAATTTATGTAAATATATTATAATTGACCGTAACGAGTGTTTATATTTAAATATTACGCATGTGTGATAAGTTTGATGTTCGGAAATAGGCTTACCCTTTCTTTGAACCACTACAAGAAAAAACACAATTCCCGACTACATGTTTAGTCGCCAATAGTTCACTATTCAGTCGCCAAAAATATTTGCCAACTAAAAACTTTAGTCGCCATTTTAGTCGCCCAATTGAGGTCGGAAAAGTTTTTTCAGACTTTTACCGACCAAACTATTTAGTCAGCAAAAGTCATGAGCGAACTACAAAATGATATTTCGTAAGTCTCTTCTTTATTTTACCGTCTTAAGTGACAAATTATTTTTTTTATCTTTATTCAATTTTTTTGCATTTATTATTTTGGCCTCAATATGTTGTGGATTATTGGTTCGTCTAGATGAAAGGAATCTAAAAAGTATAAAATTATGTCTACAAGTTAAAAAAATATCACTAAAAACGACAAATAAGTTCAAAAAAATTTTATTTTTAGATTATTTTTGGCTTTTCTGAACTTTTTTCAAAATTAGTTCATTATTTATGATTTTCCTAAAAGCTCTCGTCAAGATGAACCAATAATTCAGAAAAAGTTGACGAAAGACAAAAAATTACAAAAAAATTTCCCATAAGAATAAAAAAATAATTCAATAATCTAACCAAACTAAATGAAGCCTAATTAATTAGTCAATAACTTGCATTGTTAATAATGTACCTCGTTAAACTCGTGTGTTGTACTGTTCTCTAATAATACCTCATTAACCTTGTGTTTAGGCATTAATTAGTAAGCTCTTACAGAGCTCGTGACCCATGACATCACTCTCAAGTCTCAATGACCGCCTCAGCTAGCGTCATCCATGACGATATCTGCCACATAAGCCTTTGTTACGTAGCCCCGTGTATATATAAGCCCCATATATATATATATATATATATATATATATATATATATATATATATATATATATATATATATATATATATATATTTAAACCAAATATTATGGTAATAATAATGGTACCTCAAGATTTAAAGTACTGTACAAAATTTAAAAGCCATCCATGAATAAAGTCACGACATTAAAATTTAATCATTTAACGACGGTTTTGAAGTACAATAAAAACTTAGAAGTTACCTAGTCACGTAAATAGAAGAATAGATATCCTAATTTCCCCAGAAACTAACTGATAGAGGCGTCGATTTATATACCCCATAATGCCGTGCTAATGAATTGGTGAACGAATGATATCAAATATTTGAAACGCCGCTTTTGCAAATTATCGTTGTCTTAACGCCAATAATACGACAGTTTTAGAAAAAATAATGTAGCATAATACAAGACGTGCCTAAAATAGGGTAATTTCTTTATATGCTTCTCAATTACTAAAAGAAAATACAACAAGTGATACAACATGCAAAAAATGACTGTCTTTCCTCCATAGTGCATTCAAAAAAATGACCTTTTTCATTAATTTAGGGTTTAGGATATTCAGACTAGTTTATTTGCATCTCGACGAATCCTTTCTGCTTGTGGTGAAAGAATGGCATTCTTCAAATACGGTTGGAAACAATAACTTCAGTAATTGAATTTGGGATTACGATAATCAGCTACGTTTTGGACGATATTAAATAAATGCCACCTAATTCTTTTCTAGAGTCAAGCTGTACAACGACGAAATTAAATGCGTAGAGAAAAAAAGATGATTTACAAAATCCAAAGCATTTATTAGCAATTCATCTCCATAGGTTTTGAGATTTTCTTACCAAATAAAAACAAAAAAAGATTTATTGATTTTTTTGTACCCATATAAGTAGAAAGAAAAAACACTTATCTTCGTCTCAATTGCCTCATTTTCAGAGAATTTGGTTTCAAACCCAGGAGGTGAGAATTTTCTGAGCTATATATTGTATTTTTTTTTTTGATGCATTTCTCATCTCGAAATGTTTTAACATTAATTTTTTATTTTTCTATCAACTTTCAAGTTATTTTATCCTTGAAATAAATCTGCCTAAAATATTTTCACTCATCTATGAAAAATATTTGAAACCATATATTGATGCAGAAAATTTGATATCGAGAGCTAAAGTCAAAATGTCATCAGTTTTTCCTTCTTACTTGTCTTTCATAATCTATGCTCGAAGCATAAAAGAGACATTGTTTATAGGATCTCGAAATCACCAGCCACCCCGATCTAGTTCATAGGATTTGGATCGATTTGTAAGTCTACTTGTTGTGTCGTAAGTTGATCCTTGGAAGAAATAAGGCAGGTCTAATGCATATATACCTTCACTCTTCAATCATGCTTTCATGGCCATTTCTAGATCCCTAATTGTATAATTTATTTTTGTTGTTGTTATATATATCGCTACACTTACATACATGTAATGTATACGTTAATCGGTTTTAACCGTTAATCGTTCCGAGAGTTACTTTTTAAAGAAGTTTGACAAACCGTTGTGATCGGTTATATGGTTAATTACAATTGTAAAATTTATAAACCATTCAAGTGCTAGATTTCTATAGTAATTAGTTTTACTTATCATTAATAGATGCTCGTATGTCTCTTTTTACTCTCATAATCCTAATAATGTTTTATGTTTACTGGTGTTTTAAATAGTTGTGTCGAGATACGTGTTGGTGAACTCGCAATGGATTCATCGAAAGGACAATTGATAGCACGGAGCTCAAAATATCACGGAGTACATAAGTTCGATCCTTTTTTTTTTCCTTAAATTAAATTAACATACTTGTGTTATACGTTACTTCGAGAAGGGAAAAAAAAAAGGCTAATGGATTTTAATAAAATCATTGTAGGGCCAACAAAAAAGACGTATATTTGGCTTATTTATCCAAATACGGGTTTATACAAGATCAAGGGCAGAGAAGTAATTTTCACATTTTGAAATCATTTTATTTAAATTTGAATTTCATTAACTTGATAAACTGATTTTCTTTTCCTTTTTATTTTTTGGATGTTTTTATCCGGGTTGTTGTTGCCATCTCCTGCAGTATATTTGGGTAAGTGAAAGTACATCTCTTTTTTTTTTTAAGCAATTAATTCTCATAATTTATAATGTGTTCAAAATATTAATTTTATTTATTTTATTTCAGACTATATAATATATGGTTAATTGGGCAGGTTCATTTGAAAATGAAGAAGACGCAGCAAGGGCTTATGATTTGGTCTCTCTGAAGTATTGGGGAATCAAAGCCTTAACGAATTTTCCGGTATGTAACTGTGAATTCCTCTGTGTGTGTTCTGTGTGAGAGAGAGAGTACACCGAGACTCATCATATATTACTTTAGAGAGAGAGAACATTACAAACTCGTCATCAAATAAAAATAAAAATGACACTGGTATTACATTACAATACATTATATATATACATATCTATATATAGTGATAGAGAGAGAGTGAGAGGAGAGAATACACAGAAGACTCATCATGCAAATAAGAATAAGTGACAATTATATTATATTATTTTATATGTATCTCGATTAATTTTAAGATCGAATTTTCAATGTTCAATGGGCAATATATAAGGTAGAGAAAAATGGTAAAAATTCGAAGAACTCAATGCAATTTTAGGCATTTCAAAATTTTTTCTCATATTTTTATGTACTTTTCGTGGATTTTTGCAAGATAAAAAAAATACACATATTATTTAGAGCATGTTTGTTAATGGTCATAAGAGAGTTCATAGTTATATCATCTCGAATATAAGTATCCGAGTTTGTTATATCTGGATTTTTTTTATTTCTTTAGAACCCGAATATGATATCCATGAACTATTTTATCCCCCAGAATCTCACTCCTCTCCTTATCCCCTTCTATATTTTTTTTATTTACGTAAATGTTATTATTGATTGTGAGAATATCATTATTAGTTATAAAAATATCATCCACTTCTTTATGCCTAAAAAATAGTCAAACAAATTAACTATTTATAATTGTTCTCCGCTTTATAATATATCTCTCATTTTACTATATCTATTTTTAATATATTTATCATATTTTTTTTTTGAAATTTTAATCGTTAACAAACGGTCCGTTAGTGGTCTCCACTTTCTAGGAAGTGTGGTTTGATATTTACAATTTTGTGTCTTTCTACGCAGTTAGACGAATATAAAGAGGAAATTCCAATGGTGGTACATATGACGGATGAACAAATTCTAACTTACGTTAGAAGGTAAAAAAAATTCTATCCTATTAATTCTCGATTACACGAGGTTGGTCGTACACTTAATAGTATACTTCATACAGTTTTAAAAAGTCTAGAAACATAAATTATTGGTGTACATCCCGAAACCGTCAAATACACGTAAGGACTTACATAATTATGGAAGACCCCGCGTGCATTCAATAATTTTGAACACATTAATTTTGACAACAATGTAATGGTTGAATGACTTAGGGTTTGAGGCATTTTTGTTATTAGACCTCTAAAGTCATACAAAACTCTTCATTCATGCGGTAAAAAATAATCAAAAAAATTTAGTCTAAACAGACTTGACCAGATTAGGTTTTATTTTAAACAATATAATTCAATAACATTCACAAGCGAAATAGATTCATTACGACCATTAATCTTACGGTATGATTTTTACCATGTCTTCTTTGCACCCCTTCGTTTAAAAACATTAACCTTTCATGTGCAGTGGTCGATTTGTTAAGGATAAATCCGTGTCAAATGAAGATGGAAGGTACTTACATATCTCTCTCTTTTTCTCTCGAGTGGCCTTTTTCAAGAAAATATTTAGGAAGATGAAATTTATCAAAAACAGTTAATTAACCAGTACTTGCTTACAAAGTGGGAGATCTTAGCTGAAAGCTAGGACAAGCCTAAATAGCAAAAGAACAACTTACCCAATGGCCTCACCTTCAACGTCACTCAAACTAATTTGCATCTTTGTTTGTCTGCATCGAGTACATTAGGTCATGCCAATACTAACCAATTCCGACGTTCTCTCTCTCTCTCTCTCTCTCTCTCTCTCTCTCTCTGTGTGTGTGTGAGAGTGTGTGCGTGTGTTCTCTTATATTTCTTACTGAAACAGGGAAGTAGACACTGGGGAAAGGCAAGCAAACAAGGGAAAAGGCAAAGAAGGAGCATCCCTCGAGACTAATGGTAAGTAACATTGATCTACTCAATTAAACATTCTCAATCTCCTTCTTGTAAAAGAGAATGTAATCACTGAACAAATATTCTATATGTGCATGTATATGTAACAGATACTGAAGCAACATCAACAGTGATAGCACTCGACGTGACACCCATAACAACATTAAGGCTTGAAGAAGCAACAAGCCCCGGTAGGAATCCACATTTCATCGAATCCATTTCGGAAGGCAAGGTAGTACTAGTTGAAGAAGAAATAGCAAAGGAAATGGAGGCGACGACATCAAAACTTGGCACTTTAAAGGAAAAAAGAGGTTCTAATAAGAAGATTGAAGCTCAGCATCAAAGTCCTAACCCTAATTTTGAAAAAGAAGCTGGAAATGGTCATATATCAAATTTAAGATTTGCTACAGGGACTATTGATTGGTACCGAGAAAAGATGGCGATGGTGAGAGCGAAAGACTCAAGTGAGAGGTCAACAACCCTAGGGTTCCGGTATTCAAGTTCTAGCCCTATTCAAGCTTATGAACCAACCCAAGGGTACCAGCATTCAAGTTCTAGTGCATTTCAAGCTTATAACCCAACCCTAGGGTACCAGCATCAAAGTGCATTTCAAGTTTATAACCCAACTCATGGGTACCTGCTGTCAAGTTCTAATGCATTTCAAGCTTATAACCCAAACCTAGGGTACCAGCATTCAAGTTCTAGCCCATTTCAAGCTTATAAATCAGCCCTAGGGTTCCGGCATTCAAGTTCTAGCCTATTTCAAGCTTATAAACCGATGCAGCAAGAGGAGATGCGTGAAGTGAAGAAAGTGATTGCCATAAGGCCAAGTGTCCAAGCTCCAACGATGAATGAAATTAGTTTTAGTGCATTTCAAGTTCATAATCCAACCCTAGGGTTCTGGCATTCAAGTTCTAGCTCATTTCAACCTTATAAACCAATGCAGCAAGAGGAGATGCGTGAAGTGAAGAGATTGATTGCCATAAGGCCAAGTGTCCAAGGTCCGACGACGAATGAAATTGGTTTTAGTGTATTTAAAGTTCGTAACCCAACCTTAGGCTTCCGGCATCCAAGTACTAGCCCATTTCAACCTTATAAACCACCGGTGAGGCACGAGGAGGTGTGTGAGGTGAAGAAAGTGATTGCCCTAAGGCCAAGTTACCAAGCTCTAGTGATGGATGAAACCGAGTTATTCCATTTCCAGACCAATCGTAACTGTGAAGGAGGAGGAAGGGGAGCAGGCAACAGGCTTCGACATTTGAGTTCAAGTGGTTTTAAATCATATGTGAAGAAGTAAATTGTGCGACCTTAATATTTCCTTATTTGTTGCAGCAAAAAACACCTTGTTTTGCTTTCTTTCTATCTAAGTACAAGCAAACTTCTGCATGCAATAACTAGCAATTCTACATATATACCTAGAAAACATTCACAGAAACATCCATTCTGGGAATTAGGTGGTCCCTATCACACCAGATATATATCTGCACATCAGATAAACTTTCACATGCACAGTTTTTCTTGACAAATGGCTCTAATTTTGAGTATTTTAAAGTTTTATTTCTTTCCAGAATGCTTAACTTTGATGTTGGGTTTAGTACCATGCTACAAAAGTTATTAAGTTCAATGAAATATACATGAGAACACACATATAGGCCATGTTTAGAAACCATTTTATTTCATGTTTTCTGTTTTTATTTTCTAAATTTTCTATTTGTAGAGAAAAAACATGGTTGTGTTGATGTTTTGCTTACAAAAAATCAAAAATAATTTTCATTATTTTCAAAAACAATTTTGTCTTAAGGAGTTGTTTGTTTTCATTCAGATATAAGCTTGATATGATATACCGAGAATTTAACTCTCGATATGTATGACATGAGCTTATGTTAATTGTTTAACTTAATTAAGATATCAATAATGATGTAAATGTCAACTTTTGATTTGTAATGAACAAATATCTGAATTTCTAAATTTGTACTCATAATAAATATATTATGTTTGGCTTGTCCTTGTCCAAACTCTAGCCAAGACATTTTGGTAGACTCAATTGCTTATGAAAATCAAACCACAAATGTAGTCAATTGTGTAATAACAAATTAAATCATCTATTTTCTCATATTCTTCGTAAAACATAATTTGTCCAATTAATTCCTAACCCAGATCATACAATTCAGACGAAGGAAAAAATTCAAACAATAAGTATTTAATTAATCTTTTCTAAATTAAGTGAACTGTCATTTTTTTCTATTTGTTAACATTAAATGTATTCAGTTTATTTTTTGAAACAAAAATAATGAATAACATTTGATAAAAAATTATACAAATCACTTATTTAGTTTTTTTCGACTTATGTGATTCAAAAAGTTATTTTAAGTTCTATTTTTTTTTTTCTGCCGACTTAAAGTTACAAAAATTACGAGATATTTTTTCAATATTGTCCCTACGGAATTATTAAGTATAAATAGTAAGCTATTTTACAACTTACTTAGCTAAATCTTATGAAATTCTCTTGGAACTTTATAAAAAAAAAACACCAAACTTTTTTTTTTGCCAACATCACCAAATTTGTATACAGTTTAAATTAAGTTCTTTAAATAAAAAAGAAGCAATTGTGATTCATAAATTTAATTTATTAGTAATATTAAATAAATCTATAAGTAATATCAAATATGTCATTTGTTTTTATAAATTTTTATTAGACTTGTGTTGGTTAAATTAACCATTTCTATTGACATGAGAAATTTAAAAAAGTCAAAAAAAAACAAAATCAATTATAGGGCCAATTTTGCTATTATCACTTTATCTCAAGCGAGAAAATTTGTAATACCAATCTCCCTTGTATTGTATATCCTACTCTCTCATGGCTACAATCTCTCACCGAATATGTAAATCTCATGTCTAGTAAGCAAAACAAATAACGAATTTGTAGTCGTGATTTCATTTGATATCTCAACCTTCTTATCCTCAAACAAACAGCCCCTAAGTAATTATGCTACGGCGAAGTTGGTGCTTCATACCTAGAATTCTCGCGTCCACGCCCATTAAATGGTGCACTTGGTGTGAGGCGCTTAATAGGTGACATTTCTATTTGCTACCGATCAGTGATGTAGCACTCATGTGAATATCATGTGGTGTCCATGATAGGTGACGCGACCTAATCAGATGGGTGTGACTGTTGATCCTAAATAGGTGTGATCAAACGGTTGGCATTGAATCCGATCAGATACAATCGTTCCTCGCAAGCAGATACAATTCAATTGTTGGGATTGGATCTAATCGGATGTGAGTGAAACTTCTTAATGGTTCAGTGATTCAGATGATATGAACTGTTTGGATCAAATCCAACAGCCTGTAATTGATCATGTGCGTGCCTATACAAACGGGTACGATTTGGCCTATAAAAAGACCAAGAATTCAATCATGAAATCATCACAATTTTACGGCTTACTCTTTCTCTCCCAAACTCACATATTACACGCAAGTTTTCACCAACAGAAAAATGGACAAATAAAAGAGAAACAAAAAACAAAGCAGAAGCAAATAGTACTGGCTGAATTTTTCGTTTTGTTCAGTGTCTTTCATGATCCCTTTGTTTAACAAATATGCACGCAATTCATACTGTTATTAGATGGAATAGTTATCTAGCCCCTCCTATCTGAAATGGTAGTAGTGTATCACACGTAACGGCCAATAGGTAAATCTAACGTTCCGGACCGCGGACACTCGGAGACAAAAGCTAAGGGAGAGAGTGGAATTAGAGACCCATTAGTAACTAAACTTGCCCTGTAGACAGAAACAGGTCCGCCCAAGTGATTTCTCACTTCAAACTGGATTCAAAACAAGACACGATACGTAATTGTAGTGGACAATTCCGAATACACAAAGGGGGGTCCCACAGCCCACGAGTGGCTGAGCCCCTCTGTGGGACCCACTCTTTACGAGATTTCCTAGGTCTGAATTTTTAATGTGGCGTATCTAAAAAAAAGATTGCAAGTGCCTCAGAATGTTCTGAAATAACTACTAGTGAAACTTTCCAACCCAGACACATGAGACTATTCAAAAAATTTGAGAAGAAATAAATTGAATACCATATATGCTTTTAGAGTTGTATCATCATCACAAGTAAAATCCTAATGTACAAGAAAGCTAGCTTACTGCTATTAGGAAAACATTGCAGGAAAATCCCCGAAAACCAACCCCCCATTTCGACTATTTTTTACATAACATTTATCTTTTCTAACAATACAAAATAGTGTGATTATTATACAAAAACAACTTTCAGCTTCATTCACGATGACCATATTTCACGGAGGAGATCATACCTTGTATTTCCACCATTGTTATCCGTTCGGTCTTTGTGTTTCCCATTTCCATTTGCCACAGTAGATGGAGATGCTGGCAGCTTATCAACAATGGATGTTAAAGGAGAATCCAACTCCTCCAATTCTTCATCGCTCGTATATCCTTTCCTCTGTATAGCAGACGCATTCCTAGCCAACTGAGATTTACCGCCTGTCTCTGCTACTTTCTCCGCCACGTTGGCAGGGGAGGGAGGTGTGTAGACAACAGGGGAAGCATTATAAGGGAAGCTGGTGGCAGTTTCTCCTGATATTCTGCGCTCTATGATACACTGAACGAAAAAAGCTAGGAGTCAGAGGCAATAGGAACAGATTACTTCAACTATTTTCCTAGTAAATTATCCCCAGGCCTGGAAAGATGTTTCACGGCTGATGCTTCTTTCGCTAGACCATTTATTTCCTTATCCACTTGTACAGATCCAATACGAAATGCAGCCATAGTTCGTTGATGGTGTCATATAAGAATTTGTGTAACAAAAGCCGAAAATTGGATAAGAGGCTTCACTAAGCTGAAAAATCTATTGGACTACAAACCAAAAACATATACAAAATAGCACGAAAGACAAAAACCGATCCCATCATGAAAGCACAACCCATCTATGACACGGTTGACATGGGGCACACATGGAGTGCAATTGAAACATGAGAGTGATTTATTCATTTTCCATCTTCTAGTTTTGAGAAATGTGGAATATGGCAGTTAGAGTGAGCGTGATTTTACATGTTAACCTGACAGTTAGTTTTTGTCACAATAACAAATCATTAGCATCTTTGGAGAGTAATAATAAAAATCCCTTTTGTGACAGGGCTTTACTTTCAAGATTACACCAAAATGAGTAGTCCCTTTAGATGCCTACATTGACAGCTGATGCTAGATTTCACTATACTCCGGTTTGAAGAAGAAGATGAAGAGATACCACAATGGCTGTTAGAATAGACAACATCATATATGGTAGGGTTTGCGCCAAATTTGACAATATTTTCGAATGTGTGGCCTTAGTGCAGTATTAATTGGGCTCCATGAAACCAAGATTTAATTAGAGCAAGAGCTTAAAAATATATGTATCTGAGAGGTATACAAATCATACCTCGGCATTTACTGCCTCTAAAACAGCACCTGGGACAGAATCGGGGCAGAACTCATCAGGAGTAAAGTTGCACAGTATTCGTTTAACCAGTGGAAGACTAATAGATGGGCACACCTACACAGCAGGACAAACAAAAAGTATTAAAGCCCTACAAGGGAACTCTAATCTATCTCGGTAATATCAGCGAACTAAAATTAAGGAGAACCTCTGTCCTGATTGAACGGTCCATAAGCATGTCTTTTGGAAGCATCAGAAGATCACTCAAGGCATTGAGAAGCTGGAAGTGTTTTGGTCCCTGCATGTTATCATCCTTGTTGGCATGCTGATCTTCAAGTGGAGAATCATAAGCATCCAAGCCAAATAGTTCAGTAAGCAATCTGGACCAATTGCCAACCTGCAAAGTGAGAATATATTTTAGGGTTAAACACAATCATATTACAAAGACACATATTATGTCAGAAAGTAGATTTCTTAACCATTTGCCCACAAGTGCGCAAGTAACAAGGTTGTTTAGAAACCAGCAGTAGAAATAAGATGTTTCTCCACATTCAATGTGGTATTTCCTCGCATGGTAATTGGGCATCGCAGAAATGACTACTTCAGCATTTACAAAGCTCAAAAAAGAGGCGATGTGCAAGGAGAAAGTTGAGTCGGTACAAATTACTGTGAAGAAAGATTTGAAAATAAGCGATCAAACATCACAAAAAGGAATTGCACCATAGAGAGTTGATGGGACCAAAGTGTAACTGTTGGATGTAACTGGTTTCAGAACGATTACCAATCAAATTACTCACCAACTAAACCACAATTTTTCCGCCACTAATTATCTTCTGTAAAAGGCTCCTTCATTAACTAGGAAGTCGATTAGAACTTGAAGTTTTCTGCTTCTCATGGCGATGCACGTCTTGTTTCAGAAAAGAATGCAAATGAAAATTTATAGTCACCAACCAACAAAAATTTGTCTTCCATGAAATAACTTCTGTGAAAGGCTCCGTTGTTCATTTGAGACTTATCCAGACCTTGAAGGTTTAGCTTCAGTTCGCCCACAAACTGAAAATATTAGTTGCTGATAAAGTGATCAGCAGCCTATATACATACTCTCAAATTCCAAAGAAGAACTATATTCAACCTAAATACATCCTGTTCTTGAGTTGTTCACAAATTACTTTCAACAGAAGTGCATCCATGAGAGGGGGGAAATCAACAACTATTGTTACCATAGAAAAAGTTCAACATGGTAAATAACCTGGATTTTTCTTCCCCTACTACAGTCAGAATCCAATTGGCAGGGCAAAGGATAAGACTATCCAGGGATACAGGATGCTCTCACAGTCTCACAACAGCACAAGCCATGTGAAATTGAGGTTTAGATCAATTTGTATTTTGGCTAGAAGTGAAAAGAATGTGGTACATACAGAATTTTTTAGCTGTGCACCCGATCCAAAGCTCAAATCCCCAGCCGGAATTGGCAAAACCCTTGAATCGACTATAGGATCTGATACAGGATCAGTTGGAATCTCCTCAGCAGACTCGCGGAGAATAGCATTGAACATGGCCACATCTAGTCTGGAAACACACTGTTCCATTACCTAACAAAAGATGTAAAACATCTAATCAACAATTGAAGCAAAAAAATGCAGAAATAGGTTGGATGCTGATAGTAAGGAAAATGAAATTTGGTAGTAATACAAAATGTTTGTGCTTCAGCCTTCAAGTTATTTTACCGGCGAGCAAAAAGAATTCAAAAACAAAACATTAAGCTAGATATACAAGGCGAACCTTTTAGGAAAATAACATACCATTCTTGCCAACATGGGTAAGCAACCACATTCATGCCTTCCCGCCCGAACCGGACAAAGTCTTTTGAAAGCATCTTCAAAAGCAGTTTTCCAAAGGTTAATTGAAAAGCTTCCTTGATGCTGGTCACCCAACGCAGGTCCCATTAACCTACCAAGGGTTTTAGACTTATTCAAATCCTCAACTGGAGATTGCATATTAGGAGTTAAGGTCTGCACCGACAATAAGTTTGTTAGCAAAAGAGAGGAGAGCACATCAAGACCACTTAAATAATCTCAAATAACTAAAGCAACTTTTGTTGACTAAAAGACTTGTTCAAATGCATACGCGTTGCATTTCTGTCAAACAGTTAGTGACTTCAGCCACTTCTACCAGGCCCATATGAAATGGAGATAGGTCACTAGAACACTGCCATGTTTTGCTATACAATATATGACATCCAAAGCTTTAACAAAGAAAACTCTAATGTTTTTACCTGCCACCATATTGACTCAACTATTCTAGAGAAAATCCAGGATTCAACTTTCTCCAGTGCAGCTGTGAATGTCCTTGTCTCTTGCCAATCATCTATGAGTTCCATTAAACCATGCTTATTTGTCTGTCTAATGCCAGAATTCGCTTTCCATTTAATTGACAAAGCCTTCCCTTCACTTTTACTCCCTCCCCCATTTAACTCAAAAACCTTTGAAATGGAACTCGAGCTACAGGAACTGCCGAATGCTTGAGAGAGAATTTCCCTCAGTACCACAGTGTTCGACAACCAGAAAGTCAACCTTAATTACCAAAAGAAACAAAAGAAATCAGTCTGAAGTAAATGAAACCACTTTCTAATATCCTCTGGTGAAAAAAATATGACAAATTCTTTTACCTTGGGAGGTCATTGATACATGACTTGGCAACCAAAACAAGTCCTGACACTATGTTTCTAGCCACCGTGGCCCGCTTGTCTAGCGACCAATATTTGCAAGCATGAATATAAAGTCTAGAAAGACGTCGAGCAGGAGTGTGCACTTTGTGTGCAGAACTACCATGCTCTGGTACAACAGAGTATAGCGAAATCTCAAGAGCTGCCACTTCTCTAAGCTCCTCTTCAAGTTTTCCAATTCTTGTTTCCATTTCCTCGATCTTTTGGTCTAAAGCTGCTCGATCTTCATGCGCACTGTTGTCCTCATTGTTGATTGTTTCATCATCACTTCCAACACTCTGAGAACCATTTGAAGCCTCATCCAAAACATCTACTTCCTTTACGTCAAGTGACTTCTCATCAGCACCTTCAGAGGATTCTGATGAAGATTTTGGAGCAACTTTCATACTGTTTGAGTTTTTATCAGACATTTCTCTGCTAGTTGCTTTACCAGGCCCTTTATTGGAATTTTTGCCTTTCTTTGGAGTGTTATTTGAGGCCTTCATCTGCAACTTATCTGTTCTCCGATCAGATTTCACTCTTGAAGAACCAGACAGGGTTTCTGCATAATCCTTCTTCGCAAGCTTTACAGGAATAGTTGAAGGTTTTTCTACTTTCTCATCCTCAGCTGTTTGTGAATCCCCCTGGGACGATACAGTATCTGATTCTTTCTCCAAATCACTAGAAGGGTCATTTAATTCAACTTTCTTCTCATCAAATTTTGAAACCTGAGATGCCTTTCCAAAACTGTTCACATCATCCACATAATGTATATCCATGTTTTCATAAACCTCAGTGGAATCTGTGGCTGTGTTTGACTCTCTTACAAATGCGGTGGAATCTCGTTTAGGATATGAAGCTTTCAATTTTTCTCTTGCATTCAAAGTTTTGACAGCATTTTGCTGTGGTACCTTGCGATCTCCTCTTTCAGATCTTATGGAACGTTTTGTTTGAAGACTAACTGAAGTTTTCTTGTTATCAATCTCCTTCATACTAGAAATATATCAACTTTTTCAACTGCAATGAAAGAAGCAGCTGTGATGGTGGCGAAAAGAAACAATCAGGAAAACCTTGAAAAGCTCAAGAAGGGCAATTACCAATGCACGCGACAGACTCTTTACATGAAGGCTAAAACAACAAGCAACATGAGAATAATATTCTTCTAACAATTCTCTGAAATTAATATTAACACTTTCATGGAACCACAACAAACAACTTTTACGATTGAGCAGGAGGCTATTAGATAAAAACAAAATAGCAGTCCACAGAAAGTTAAACTATTAGATGGGCATTTCTTAGAGTATGCCTTATGAAGGCAGGGCAGACAGCTGGCGACTATTTAAATGACAGGTTTGTTGACATTCAAAGGGAAATGTTATGTGACAGAGAATAATTATCAAACATATTGAATTTACTACAATATATCAATAGCAATTCAAAACAGTTGTCTAAAATCAGCTGCAATGTTACTAATAGAACATGGACAGATGTTCATACAGATAAGACAGCATATCACATGTAATTTGGGAAAAATAAAAGAAAGAAAAGAGAAAGGGGGGAAGGGAAGGGGGGAGGTAATTTCCTCATTAAACCTTTAACAAACCCAGAATTCTTTAGGACTCTAGTGCTAATCCAAAAACAAATACATATTCTACAAGCAGAAATTCTCTTAAACAGCAAGCTGATCATTGACCAAAAGACATGACCACGTCATGGTGGTAGCAAGATCAAGACCTATGAAACAAAGGATATAATGTCAACCAATTTGCAACGTGCATTGAGCTTGCAATTCCTAGTAAGGAAGAGAGGCTTCCTTAAATATTGCGGATATCAAACAACCATGCAATAGACAAGAGTCAGGAGGTCCAGATAAAATGGGTGAAACTACCTACCCGTTTCTGCTTGCAAAACCAGCTTACTAAGTCAAAAAGTGCTTTGGCAGTTGTCAGCACGGATCAGAAAATATAAATGAACATAACAGAACAAAGAACGAGATGGCACAATATGCACATTTTTTAAAGGATATTGAACCTAAATATTTAAGGAAATAAACAGCATGTTTTGGTTCATTACAGAACTCATCCACAAAACTACATTCAAACATCAAATTTGTCGAGAACTATCACAAATCAGCAAGATGGAAGTCAATCAATGAATTGATAGGGGTTCAACAAATTCATGGACGACTAGATTTGCCGGCAACAAAAAGGATTGTGGTTCTTCTATAGAGAAAAGACGGATGCAGGGAACATGTGAGAAGAATTTTTGGCAGGTGATAAGCAGAATGGATATATACAAAATCTAAAGATCAAGTACAACACAAACCAATTAGAACCGAGAACTATCCAACTTTGCCATTTAGACAGCTTTAACCCAAATTTACATAAATTTGGGCCCCATTGCAGTACTCTGCATCAAATTAAGCTTTTTTTACTCCAATCAAGGAAAAATTGAGTAAAGGATGGATATGGTCTATATAGCATTGAAATCATTTAAATTGTGATCGAAATCTAATACAAGAGTTACTTTCAAATAGAAAAAATTATAGACACTTGGTAAGTTTGCAGAAATTGAAATCGGCACTAGTGTGACCTCTAAAAAACCAAATCGGCTGCGGAACTAATTTCAATCATGTACAGAGAAAGAAAGCGTAATTAAAAGGAGACAGTAAAAGTTGTTTTGGCACCTCCAATTCCCAAAATGGACATGATGCATAGAAGTGTACGAATACTATCGCAACACATACTGAACTCAAACGAAAACTACGTACCAGAGAGAGAGAGAGAGAGAGAGAGAGAGAGAGAGACCATTTATAAGCCGTGCATTTGAACTTCAAACAGAATAGCAATCATTCTTCCTTGCACTTGGATTCAAATGAAATTACGAACAAAAACTAAATCTACTAAAAACCAATCATTAAAACAGTTCAATCTCAAAATTGGAACTGCTAGAGAAGTAAGAAATCAATGTCATAGCACTGAAAGCCTGAAAATACAAGCACACACACAGAGAGAGAGGGAGAGGGAGAGGGAGAGGGAGAGAGAGAGAGAGAGAGAGAGAGAGAGAGAAAGAGAGAGAGAGAGAAACCATTTAAAAGCCGTGCATTTGAACTTCGAACAGAATGACAATCGCTCTTTCTTGCACTTGGATTCATATGAAATTACGAACAAAAACTAAACATCCTCAAATCAATCTTTAAAACACTTCAATCTCAAAATTGAAACTGCTTGAGAAGTAAGAAATCAAAGTAATAGCACTAAAAGCCTGAAAATACAAGCACGGAGAGGGAGAGCGCCTGAGAAAGAGAAAGGTAGAGAGAGAGAGAGAGAGTCAAAATTCAGAAGGAGACGAAGCAGGAAAAGCGAATGACTAAGATCTAAGTGCTAGTAACTATTTCAGATCACAAGAATCCAAATTTCCAAGTCTAAAAAAGGTATGCGTTTGGCGTGGTCATTTCTTCAACACAAAAAAATGCCAGAGATAACGACAAAAAAAAAAACAGAGAAAAAGGATGGAGGAAACACAATGCATTGGAAAGCTTGCGCAAAAATAAAAAACAATCAATTCGGAAAATTTACCTTACCGAAATGCTATTTCCACGAACTTCGACCTTGGTGAGATCGAAGAAGAACAGAATGAAAAGGTTGGCGACACTGCGCTCCACCACAAAAAATAGTTGGAGAGAGAGAGAGAGAGGAAAGAGAATTGTCAGCTTTTCGAACTTACTGCACTTCTCGGAATCCGAAGTATAAAACCAGTACTTTCTCTCTCTAGTCCGTAATCTGTCGCAGTGAGTGGTCACTTTCTCTCTCTCACTCTCTCTCTAAGCAAAGTCTGTTAAATCTCTCTCTTTCTCCGGTCAGTCGCTGATTAAGATGTGCGGGAAGAGAAGTTTTTTAAAAGAATTAAAATTAAGGGCATGGATTTTTTCCGGTACAGCTGCTACATATGAAAAAAAATGCATAGTCCTATGTAAATTACTACTCCATATACAATTTAATTAAGTTAAAAGTTTTAATTTTTATGTCTAATATAATTTCGTAGTGAATGATGTTATTTAAAAAATATGCATTATGTTATAGTAATAAATTTAAAAAGATAAACAAAAATATATCAATATTAATACATATTATACCAGTAATAGAAATAATATGTTTAAGGGTGTGTTCGTTTTGAGTATTTCTGAAATAATTTTTAGAAACAAAACTTTGAGACGTTGTTTGGTTATAAGTGTCTCAGAAACTTGTCTGGGAGAAAAATGTTTCAGAGACACTTTTTATAGAGAGAAAAAATTGTCTGGAAAAATATTTGAGAAATTGTTCTAGAAACTTGTTTGGAAGAAAATCTCCCAAACACCTAACCAAACATAGCTTAGTCACAATGACAGAGTCCTAAGGGAGATTTGATATGAAACTTGTCATAGGAGTGTTTAGAAGTAAATTATTTTTTAATTTTAAATAGTTATTATGGATTATAAATTATAAATTTGTTAATTAAAATACTTTTAATTGTAATAAAAATATATAAAAGTATTTAAATTATAAATTGTGGATGCAAATAAGTATCTCAAAAATTCTTGCAAGAGTGATTTTCAAACTATCCAGTATGTAATTTTTTTTTTTAATACAAATTCTAGCACAATTCATTTTAAAATGAGCAGCCAAAACACATCAAATGGGTTAATAAATAATCTGACAATTTCATAATGAAGCAGCCAAACGGGCTCTCATTTTGAGAATGAGTTAAATTTTATTTGATATGTGTCTTTGATTTATTTTAACTTTTTATTTTTCGGCATCAGAATTGCACTGTGAAATTCATATGATATGATTTTATTAATAGTTCAAATTATTTACCAAATAAATTAAACATATTTTATTGTGGTAGTTCGAATTGTTGAATAATAAGTTAAAATAATTGTATGTTTTTTAATTGGGCTTTTCATCAAGTTTCTCATTTTATAAATATTCTTTTAGATAAATTTTATATCAAAGTTAGAGTTATATTTGATAATATAATAATTTAAAAAATCGTTAGTACCTTGTAAATAGATATATTCTCTATTTTTTATCAGATCATCGTATCTTGACATCCTAAAGTAATTGTCGACATCAAATCCCGTGGTCAAGTTCATGATGACCTAATTCATACAATTATATACAATCAATTGAAATTTAAATATACCCACTATGTAATTTATCATGATTAAAAAAAAATATATATATATATATATATATATTATATGTGTGTGTGATCAGTGTTCGTTTGCTTGTTTGGAAAAAATTTTCCAAACAAGTTTCTAGAAAATAAATTTCAAATATTTTTATTTTTTTTCAAACAACTTCATCTTTCTATAAAAGAAGAGAGAGAGACCTCGAAAATGCCGAAAAAATCTAAGTCCTAAATTTTTTCTGAAACACTTAAACCAAACAACATCTTAGAGTTTTTTTCCAAAAATCGTTTCATAAACACTCAACCGAACACACTTGTCATGATAAAATTATAGACTTAATTGAAGAGGTTTCCATCCCATTATATTTCAATTTAGAATTTTAATTCTATGATTTATAAATCTTGTTTGAATCTATAAAAAAGCCTTAATTAGTTTGAACAAAATTCCATCAATCGCTATAGAAATAGCAAGTGACTTGATATCGAAATTGACATTTATCTAGTTAGATATAAAAATAACCCATAGATTGTTGTAAATAGAAAAGAATATAATAATTGTCTGATAAATATTTTAAACGTAAGACTAGTCTATACTCTATGAGGATATATATATCTTTAATCTATGACTTTAAATACTCAAATTTTAATTGTACAAAATCAAAATACATATCCCCAAGAAATGTAGTGGTATTTACCGTACATTGTTTATACAGCCGGCTTCTATACAAGTTAATATTAAAATTGACATATATCTAATTAAAAGTAAGACTCGTCTAGTTGTATAGAAAAGAATACAATAATTATGCAATAATATTTTACAAGTAAGACTCGCCTATAAAGATATCTTCAATCCAAGACTTTAAATTAAATACTCAAATTTTAATTCTACAAAATCGAAATGCGCATTCCCAAAAAATATAGTGGTATTTCCCGTGCATTTTCTATATAACCGGCCATTATACAAGTTGACATCGAAATTGATATGTATCTAGTTGGATATAAAAGTAATACATATATAGATTCTTCTGAGAAAAAGTAAAGGCATTTGTGATACATTTTTTATACAACCGGCCGCTATTATAACTATATATATGATTCAACTCGATAAATATTGACGATCAAAATTTTTGTAAGAGTTATTTACAAATGGAGCATTTTGCCATATGAATTGTGCATTCTAGAATGTGCGTTTTTGGCTTTTGGATGCATTATAATAAAATTTATTCTGAAAAAAATAAATTTGTATTAAATCTCATCATTACGTCCGGAGGTCTGGAAGAGTTTTTATGTATTTTTTTTACAAATTTACAAACTATTTTTTACAAAATTATTATGTGAATTATCATAAAAATATTTTCATAAATTTTCATTATAATTTTAAAATCTTAGAAATTAAAAGCTAACATCTAAAATTTTAAAAACAATTGACTTGCTAAACAACCCTAAGTGCAGAGATATGTAACTTTCTTGTATTTTTTATGTGTTCAATTAGCAAGAAAGCTATGAAATTTGGATATTTGATTTTTTTACAAGGACTAGTTTTTTTCTCAAAGTATGTCTTGTAAAAAAATTATAAGAATTTTTATTTTACACTAATTTTTTACACAATTAATTACTAATTTTCAAAAAATTCTTTTTATCAAATAAACACGTGAAGGATATATATATATATATTTACCTTACTTCACTAAAAAAAATTCGAGAATAATTTTATTATACCAATTTGTAGACAAATAAATGAACATAAATGATTTCAACCAGTGTAATTTACCTCATATCCTACTAATTTCACTAACAATGGGTCCATTTGATCTGGCTGAATTATTGGATTATTCACTGTTTAGTTTTTTGTCCTTATTTGAAATTTTTCTTTAATTTTTTGTTTTTCATCATTTTTTTATGATTGTTGGTTCGTCTCGACAAGAGCTTTCAGAAAAGTTCTCAATCATCGGCTAAATTTGAAAAAAATTCAGAAAAGACAAAAAATAAGCCAAAAACAGCGTCCGTGTTGGCTTATTTTTCGTCTTTAGTGACTTTTTTTTTACTTTTGGACATAATTTTATACTTTTTAGATTCTTTTCGTCGATACGAACCAATAATCCACGAAAAAATGACATAAAAATAATAAATATAAAAAAAATTGAATAAAAACAAAAAAAAATCGAATAATCTAGTCTGGATTAATCCAGGCTAAATAGACCCAATATCGATCAATTCTTGTATTGTCTTGATTATCGTGACCGTACAATTTCTTCTCTCTCCTTATTCTGAAAATAGTAAGAGAGAGAGAAGAGAGAGCATTAATTATGATGTGCGCGTATGAGGCTTAGAGGGCGTTTACCGGAGAGGAGTTGTCGGTGGGGAGGAAAGTGACCGGGGTTTGCCGGTTACGTTAAGCGTCGGTAGTGGGTAGTTGCTATTTACCTAACCGCCCCGCCCTCGCCATTATATTCGCTTAATCAAACATTAAACAAACTGCTAACAGCAGCACGTTGGGCCATTATCAACCGTTGGTTTGGTCGTGCTGAACTGGGATTTGACCTCACACCTCCCCCTCCACCCAAATTATATTCTACTAGAGGCCGGCTCCACGTAATCTGTGTGTAAATCAAATATTATTATTAAATACATATCAGATTAATATTATGTCATTCATAGTCGAGTTAAGTAAAATTTAAAAAAAGAAAATCAGTGAAAATAAAAGATTGTACGTATTTAAAGAGACGTTTACAAATTTTAAAAATATTATAATAATAAGTATAGAGAAGTGTTTTAAACATTAAAAGAGTAGAGGGTAGTTTTCTTTTAAATGATCAAGACAAAAATGAATTTTTCCCAGGTAGTTATTTTTTTAATCATTTTGTTAGTGCGTGAAAATAATTTTTGTGGAGAATAATTTTTACAAAGCTTCAAAAAATAAATCACTAGTGCTATATTTTAATAGATAAAAATATTTTTCAAACTAGACACGGACACACTTCGTCTTTTATACCAGTGTGCAATTAAAATATGATAATTGTTTATTAATTTATCATCTTACAATTTTATGAAAAATATTAAATGTGACCGTTACAATTGGTGTGGTTTTACATTTCAACTGCTGGTGATGATCTCGTTCTTTCACTGACCACCCTTGAAGTTTCTGATAAATATACTTACCTTCCACAAGGTTTCTAAAATGATACTGCCATCGCATTACTTTTGCTGATAATTATAATATTTTCCTCCTTCCGTTACTCTTCCGTTAATGCACAAAACACATGCAATTTATATAGATCAATATCAAAATTAATCAGATTACAACATTTAGAAACTCAAGAAAAAAATATACAACAGCTACCAAAAAAAAAAACAAGACTCAAAAGCATGAACAACAAAATAAACCACAAAAAGACAAAAAAAGAAAAAAAATGATCTGCTAAAGAAGGTTAAAAATTTGGTCAAGAGGAAGAAACTTATAATATTGTAGCTACTCGTGGTTATTTTGGCCGATTGATTTTTCGATATGCTAGTTTCAACAACTCTCGTTCTTTACATTTTTTCCTAACTGATTGACCTGTAGTAGGTATTTGGTTCACTAATTTAGGTATCAGCACTATGACTTTCAACCTAAATGGTTTCGATTTTAATCAATCCGTAGTTGATAGTCAAGGTCGTGTAATTAATACCTGTGCAAATATCATTAATCGTGCTAACCTTGGTATATGTTTTTGGAAGTAGTTTAGAAATAATCAAGATATACATCAAGTTTAATCGTATACCCATCGTCGGTCGGTCGTTGTCGTCTTCTTCATTATTGCTGAGAAAATAGGAGTTTGTCATCGCCATCTGTTGTCATGGACACTATGGATCGACGTCAGACATTCAATTCACCACGTATTAGTGATGGTCAAGCGAAAAATGCTAAGGATAAAGAAGATCTTATATCTCTAAGCGAGAGGGTCTCGACCCCGATCTACAAGAAGAAAAACAAAGAGCAAGGAGAACAGGAGAAGGGGTCGTTGGTGACGACAAAAAGAAACCCGTAAAAAGAGAAAAATGCACCTTCTCTCTACCTAACGTCTACTCTTTTTTTTTTTCTTGATTTGATAAGAAATAAGTCTTTGTAAAAAATTACTGAAAGTTTACTCAATGTTTAATTTCAAAATTTAAAATTTAGTTGAGGTGCGTGAAATTTAACCATGAAGCTAAGTATTCAAAACAGGAAGGAATATCAAATTAAGATGCCTATTAGTTGAGTCTTTTCTTCGTTTTAATCAGAAGCTTAATCATTACCAAAGCAACTAAGCATTCACAACCCATCAGTAACATTATTACAATATTCGCAATTTAAGGATCTATAGTATGCTTTACAATCATAAAGAACAATATACCATATCAAAGTACTTTCCACCTTCAAAAAGTGAAAATCTTATACACAACCACTAGGGAAATAGGGGAGCTGGTTGTACAGCAAATATATTGTGCGTTAAAATGATATTGTTTTAGTACGTAAAATACTATTAAAATATACCCGAACACCATCCAACTGTGGAATAAGCAACCAAGGAATTAGGAACCCAAACTAATACAACTCTTAGCAAACTAGCTGCAATTGAAGACGCTTCAACTTGAGAGGAAGAAGTGGGAAAATAAATAATAAGTTCCTTAGATAGGCACGGGCACCATCTATGAGGGGTCTGAAATGACGCTTTCTCCGGACAGAGATCTAGCTCCATTTTCAATGTTTAGCAATGTCGATATTGCATATCGCACATGTGCCCGAATAATCTTTTGTGCACCAACGCTATGCTATATGCACAACAAGACCTCTAAGCCTAAGAAAAATCCATTCCTTGTTTGAACAATACTCTCGTTAAAGACTGAGCATACGGGCTATCTGTTTACCAATTACGAATATGGTATTAGATTATAAATCCTAACAGAAATGCTGAATTACAATGATATAACGGTCTATTTATTAGCAGTCAAAATTTTAAAATACATAAAGATTTAGTATAGAAGGGAGAATAGTTACAAAGAGTTTTTTTAAATATTTTTTTAAGAATGAGAATATGATAGATATGAATATGTGAATAACATTTTATAACCAATAAGAATATTTTCGTAATTAATAATTAAATTTATGTAAAATAGAATAAGGATAAAATATGGATGCATGAAGATGTAAAAGTATTTTTTCTCCTGCCAAAAGGTATAACCAGAAACTAGTTTAATGCACAAGTTGGCACATATATAGATCAATATCAAAAACATATTGCAACATTTAGAAACTCAAAAAAAAAAAAATTAAACTCAAAAATGTTAAAAAAAATAAAAGAGGCTGTGGTGTTTGGAAACTACCATTCTGCTAATGAGGTGGTTTAGAAATAGTCAAGATATGCAACAAGTTTAATTATATATTCATCGTCAGTTGTCATTTCTACTACTGCTAAGAAAATGAGAGCCTGTTGTTGCCATTTGTTGTCATAGACACTGATCATCGCCGTCAATCACTCAATCCATCGCATATTAGCAGTGGTCAAGCCAAAAATGTTGGGGATAAGGGAGATCTTATTTCCCCAAAGCGAGAGAGTTTCAACCCAAATCCACAAGAAGAAAAACCAAAGAGAAAGGAGAGAGCGGCGAAAAAAAAATCCTAATGTACCTTCTTTTTTTTTCCTAGAGAGAGAACGAGGGGCTTTCTTTTTCTTGATTGAGATACGCGAAATCTAATCACTAAGTTCAATTATTTAAAACTAAACATAGAGTAAAGATCCCTATTAGTTCAGTCTTTCCTTTATTGTAATCAGAGGCTTAATCATTACTAAAGCAACTAAGCATTCATTACCCAGCAATAACGTGATAAAATATTGGCAATTCAAAGATCTATTAGTATGCTTTACAATGATAAAGAAGTCACCATGTCCCCCTTTGTACAACAATACACCATACGAAAGTACTTTCCACCTTCAAAAAGTGAAAATCTGGACACAAATCATTACGGCTCATTGTTAACTGTAATTAATAATGGCATTTTTGTAATTTATAATAGTTTTTCGAAAATAGAAGAGAATATAGAAGGGGGATAAGATATGAATAGAAGGAGAAGTGTCTAAATTTTATTTCTCTCCAGGCAAATAAAATTTGGACATCTAATATCATATTCAGAGTCCAAATTTTATATTACTCATTTGACTGCTAACAAACAGGACCTTAGGGGGGAGAAAAAGCTTTTGGAATCGCGAATCCAAATCGAACTAGTCCAATTGAAAACTACTCTCCAAAGGATAATAGTACCTGGTCCAAGAGAGAAGAACAACAGTCTCTCTTAGCCCACTTCTTGAACTTATGAAGACACCATGATATTAGATGTCCAAATTTTATATTACTCATTTGACCACTAACAAACATGACCTTAAGGGTAAGAAAAAGCTTCTGGAATCTTGAATTTAGGCCAAACCAATCCGGTTGAAAGCTATTCTCTAAAGGAAAATAGCACCCTGTCTGAGAGAGAAGAACAGTAGTCTCTCTTAGCCCACTTTTTGAACTTACAAAGACACCAATCCCGTATGACGGTATGAGCCTTCAATATCTGAATGAAACTCCTGACTGAAATGGTGCCAAAACCTCTCTTCTGGTAGAGCTGGTAAATTGGGCCATGACCGTCTTTTGCTTGTCATTGGAATGGAATTTGAAACCATAGACCATCTTCTTGCTTGTGTAGTTGGTCTTGCCTACTTAGTGCGAAAGTGTATAAAGTAGGCTCAACTTTTTTGATTTATAAATAACCCGTAATAGCCGAAGCCAAAAATAGTCCGGTTTTTATATTGAATTGAATCTCTCATATCCATTAGTAGTGTGGTTTAGTCCTAATGTAAAAGATAAAAAGTGCGAAATATACAAAATCATGGGATATATGTAATATTATTAATCCCTTCAAGATTAGTTTAATCAAATGTATTATCATATATATCAAATTATCTTATCCATTAATTATAAATTCCGTCAAACAAACTGGTCTATAACGTACAAAAGCTTTTCGTTAAAATAATTGTCAAAAAAAATGGTGATGGAGACCAAAACCACTAGTGATAAATTATTATTTTTATATATTTTTTATTTTTAGCTAACTCTTTATTAATCGTACTTTTTTAACTTTTTAGACGAAAAGAGACCTAAAAGTGAAATAACAATAATGGCAAGAGTGTCACGTGCTAACCATGACCTCCCACGTTATCAATATTGCCTTGTGTCGGTCGTTATTATTCCATTTAAGAAGCAAAACCATTCTGATCACGAACTTTGGAAGGGAATGAGACCTCTCCTCTCTCTCTCTCTCTCTCTCTCTCTCTCTCTCTCTCCCCCCCCACACACACAGCACCAGAAATTCGCTCCAAAGTCTTTTTTTCTTAGTTATGTAATAACAAATTGATGCGCGAATCTGCCCGCTATCTCTCGCTAATAGCTCACCGATAATGAGAGCTATGCTTACGCCACGTCATAAAACTTATTTTTTTAATCCCGTCTCATCATCTCACATCACTAAAATAATATTTATAAAGAAAGTTGGCATATCCTTCTACGTCAAAACTTCACTCAAAAGTCTACTTTTGCAGCTCGTTATGCAGTCATGAACCGAAGCCCGAACCTGCCCGCTATCCCTCACCCATAGACCACCGACAGTTTGAGAGCTATGCTGAGAGAAATTAATCAGTGTATATACCCCACATCACAAAACTTGTCTTTTTAACTCTCTCTCTCTCTCTCTCTCTCACACACACGCGCGCACACATCACCAAACTAATATTTATAAAGAAAGTTGATATATGCTTCTATGTAAAATTTTTACTTTAAAGTTTGTTTTTGCTCGTTATGGAGTCACAATTTGATGCCTTGCTAATAGCTTATTGTCAAATAAACACAATTGTGGAATAAATTTCTGATATTTTCATTCATTGTAGTCTTTTAATAATATAGTACAAACATTTACAAGGAAACATTTACAAGGAAAGAATCAACGATACAAGGAAATATCTTACAGTTAAGATAGAAAATAAAGGCGAATACTTAATCAAGAATATTGACCATATCAAATCAAATCCTTAATTTTAACACTTACCAATAGTGTGAGAACTATGATGAGAGAAATTAATCAGTATAATTTGTCTTTTTTAACTCTCTCGCTCTCTCTATTACTCACTCTCTCACATCACCAAAAGGTCCAAAATGATGTGATTGGAGACAATTATAAAGAAAGTCGAAAGAAGAGGTTGAGTGGGGAATATATCCATTGTTTGCCAGCTAAGAAGCATACATATAGATGTATGACATAGACATTGACCCAACAATTTTATAAAACACAATCTTTGCACGACATAACCAATAAAGATAGAATCTGAGCAATATCCCTTTTACAGAAACAAATAAAAAAGTTGTGTTACACTACTAACACAAATGCGGAGAGATGGATCTTCGGCCCAAACACACACTTGGCCCATTTGTACTGGTCGAGTTGGGTTACGTTTAAAGACAGATCAAATTATACCGGGTAACGAGGATCGAAAGACTCATTTGACATGTCTCAAATCCTGCAGAGTGCACGGCCCAAGACTGGACCGAGCCTCCTCATATGATCAGTGCCGAAGATTGGTCATGTAGTAGTTGCACGAAGGGATGATGATATGGGAACGAGATAGTTGATAAACATGCGAACTTTTACCGTCCTATTCACACGTAGGTAGGCTAAGTGACAGAAGTGTCGTGACTTACTGTCCACAACGCAACATTTTGGCCGGCTCTCCCTATGCTCTGTTGGGTTCTTTTAAAAATAGAGTAAGGACAATCCACTCTCAAGTACGTATAGTCACTTCACTCAAGTTCTTAAGTTTGTTTGCAATCTCTCCTCACCAAGAAATTAACTTCAGCATCGGATTAGTACCCACCGAAAATCTAACCCAATCAACACTAATGTAGAATTGAGTATTTTACAGAAAGACGAATGACGTTCAAAAATTGTAAGAGAAGTTAAGAAGTGAAATTCCAAACTTCACAGCAACTGAAATTATGTTCTACAAGATATAATTTGTGAGTGTAAGATTTCAAGATATTTGAAAGAAAAAAAAAGATTAAATAATCCCACTTTGTTTGTTTTGTTTTTAAGCTTTTCAAAAAGCAATATGAGATGCTCAAAAGTGCAATATGAACATATATCAATATTGGAAATGCAATCTTTAGAAAGAAAACAAATCATTCAGACAATTCAAAATACATATACTGAGTTGGGACCATAACGAACTACCATAATGTCAAGGTCCGAACTAGCGTACAAAAATGTCTTATTTGCTTTGAATTTTTATAAGGTCATTTCACACGGAACTCTATTTCAATTTTAATCAAATTGCGACTAATATCCAATGAAATTAATTCACTAAAGTACTTTTTTATGTCTATAAAATGTGCGATGAGTGTTTTCAAATTAGTCAATGTGCACTTAAACTGAACTGGACACACTAATTTACTAAGAAAATTATAAAATTGACCCAGACACCTTAACTTGCTAAAAAATTTAAAATAATTCGAGTTTTGCTATGCTACTTTGGAATTATCCCAATCTATTGCCGACTAGTTATTAGGAGACCAATTCCACCGTCCACCTGCGGAGACCCTATTTAAAGTTAGGGTTTTTCCCTATATGAATTGATCCATAAGAGTTGATAGCAAGCTAAGAAATTTCGAACCTAATACATAAGAGAGTGCATACCTCTAAATTTCATATCTTGACCACAAGACCAAGACCTTGAAGTTGATTATTGTGATCAGGGTATAATCCTTCTTTTAAAGCAGTATCATGAAGAAGCTTTTAAGCTTAGGCAGTTAGTTATAATTGCTGCGATGTAATTGGTAGTTAGTGGTAAGTAATTCGATAGTGAAACTTGTATGTTCGTGTGAAGACATGTGAATAATGTTGAGCTGGACGGTGAGGTATAGGGTCCATTTGGCGTAACTAGATTATGGGATTATTGGATTGTTGGATTATGTTGGGTGCCGAAGGGAATAATCTAGCTCAAAGTGTTTGGACTAAATTATTTGTGGATATATTGGTTATGTTGTGTTTGGACTAGATTAATCCAGATTTTGTCCGTATATAATTTAGCCCAAATGGGGCTAGATTATTTGCTCAATAATCTATACAATCTGAAAAATATAGTTACGCCAAATAGGGCCATAATAGTCGGTGATACTAAATTACTCTCTCTCTCTCTCTCTCTCTGTGTCTACCATGTTCAGAACTCTCTAAAATTCTTCAAAGGTTATAATAGCACATAACACAAATGTCAACAAACGTGTATGTTCATGTGAAGAATATTGAGCTGGAGTGTGAGGTGTAGTCGGTGATACTAAAATTACTCCTCTCTCTCTCTCTCTCTCTCTCTACACACTATGTTCAGAAGCTTCTCTCAAATTCTTCAAAGGGCATATAACACAAATGTCAATCAACGAATTAGGTGTGGTCCATTTGACAGTAAGATCAGAAAACTCGGTCATATGGAAAACTCTAGCATTAATGTTTCATCATCACTTGTAACGAGAGGTGAGATTTTAACACAACGTTATAACCAAATAGGCATTCATGGATTTTGTGCGGCAAAGTGAGTATCTATTCTATCCATCAAGGGACAGCACAAATTTAATATCTCCTTCATTTGTCCTTGTAGCTTTTTTAATTATTCACTCAATAACAAGAAGGGTCAAGACGAAATAATATTTCTTACTATTTATTTTAAATAACTGCTCCTATTATCAATTAGATTTATCAATTTCTACTTACACGTGCATCACGTGTACCCTACCGCTAATATATTTACAAGAAGAAACAAGAGAACATTGACAAAACCAGATATTAAGGACAAAAGTGGTTAAGGCCCCGCGTTTGAAACCTCTTTAGGTTTGGTCAATACCTACCAAATTCTATCCCGACTTTAATTAAAATCTCTGCTAATGATCCTTTAGAAATCAATCAAAGTGCACATAAAATAACTCAGATACCCCGAATTATAAAAAAAAAAAAAAAAAATCAAAAATTTGATCAGTGCTCCTGTTGGGCCCCTCCTCCACCATCCATTAGGGGAGCTGATTGAGTAAATGATTATTTTCAAAAAATAAGTTATTGATGGAATAAGATAACAGAGGGTATTATTTTTAAAAAGTTAAACCACATTGATATGATGTTTATAAAAGGGATAAAAAACAAATAGTTTGGATGAAGTATTAAAAAAATAAAATAAAATAGTACTTAATTCGGATATAAGATAAAATAAGAAAATAAAGTTATTTGTAATTGTAATAAGAGACAAGGGATATTATTCTTGAATAATACTCGGAGATAAGTTTTGAGTTGGGGAGAAGATTCCCAAAAATAGTCCCCCCCCCCCCCCCCCCCCCCTTTAGGGAAATTATTTTTGGAGAGGTGAAAAATTATCCACTGTATTTTTATGCTCCCGAACCATGCTAAACATGTCATGTCACTCCTTTTACCCCCTTCAAAAATTATACTCCTTTCTGATCCCCATCCAAACGGCCCTTTAGTGCAAGGTCGCAGACAAAACTAATAAATCCCACATCAATGCATGGTCCAGGAAAAACATAGATCCAAGTTCATGTAGCACTCACTCTCGCTGCAAGATTACAACCACACAAAACGATATCATTTTTTTGCCAATTGAAAACCTTCAACCTAACCAAAACTCGTCTTGGTCCAATAACAGAAAACCTTCAACTGACCAAAATGACATCGTTTTAGTCATTTTCCAAACCAAAAATCCCAACAATTCTTCATACTCTCTCTCTCTCTCTCTCTCACTATTGAAAACTCCCGATATCCCAATGTCATAACCATAGCTTATAAAACCTAGGATCCAAGCCCTTTCGAGCCAAAGATCATGAGGAGAACGATCAGAAAGAGATCCGCCAAAAATCCGAAGCTCTTATGTTAAGAGGTTTCAATGGGATGTGAACCAAAAGATTTTTCCTCTCGGAGAAGAACAAAAAGAAAAGAGGGCTTTGAGCCTGTGCTGAGTTTTGGGTTCACCAAGAAGACCAAAAAACGTCATTTTAGTCTGCCTGAAGGTTCTCATCTATTGGCCCAGAATGTCATTGTTTTGTGTGGCTATAATCCTGCAGCAAGGATGACCGCTACAGGGACCCCTGGGCACTGAACAATAACTCGCCAAGGATAGCATGCATTTCGTTCTGCATCGCAAGCAAGGAAGCAATCGATCAAAGCACATACAGCAGAATACAGCTCAGGCCCCTTCTCCTGTCTAAAGGTCTATGCTATCTCTATCACTGCTAAGGGTACACCATCTTCAAATTCAGATATCTAGATTTCATCCATTTTCCCAATTCAACCACCAAGTAGTAGAAGCAGAAAATAAAGCAGTCAGCAATTAATCGGCTCTAATCCTAAGAGCCATATTCTGATAAGCAAAAGCTCGACTCAGGATTAGCTGGGCTAGAAGATAAAAGATGGGATGAGCCAGACAGCACGGCCATTTTCTGCTGTTTCGAAGGAGTGGGAAAAAAAAAAGAAGCAAAAGGCCAATCTCAGGAAAGTGTGAATTGAACTAATAAATCTAGGGCGGTGACGAAATGACAAGATCTAATAGAACTCAGTTATCTAGTCATTCTCAGAAAACAAAGCCTTATAGCATGAATGAGTACCGAAAACCATAAATGAGAATCATTTGAAAATCCATTAGAGCATAGAACATTTGACTATCTGGGAAGAAGAAAGCACTTTGGTGAAGGCAGGACAACCTTAGCATACTCAACCACGTAAAACTGTATGCCAAATGAAGATGATATAAAAACAGTAAACCACAAACTAATTTTTACAGGATAGTGAAAACCAAAAGGAAAACAATCTGGCTGAAGAGGGCAGTCTGTCTGATATAATTGACTTAAGGCCTGTTCAGTTATCATGTCTTATTGTCTTACTTGCTCATCATAGCAGTGAATCCCTTACCAATACCGATTAACGTTGCCTGGCTAATAATGCAAATCATCCACAATTGCAATTATCCGGATAACCCAGAGGTAAATTGGAGAATACATACGATAGATGCCAAATAGATCTACATAAAGCTGATACAAGAAATCAATACACAATCCTCATGGTCACACATAATGTGCACAAACAAGACCACATTGCTCGAAGGGAGCCCAATGCTAGTTGACAGGATTCAATAGGGTCAATCAATAAGAGTCATAAAAAGATGGTGTCGATCAGGCCTTTCCAGGATAATCAAGCCCGGAAAAGTAAACAAGATAAAATAATTGTCACGAACCGACCACAAGAGACCATCCAGACGTCTGGTAAGGCCATTCCCAAAGAAGTGACCAATACAACACTTGTTATGTAACAGATTATGCAATGGCAAGAGACAGCATTCACCTATGAACAGAACTTGGTGATTTTTTGCAGCTTGAAGGTCCTAGCGATGGTGATGAAACTGCAAGGTTGTCTATGAGCAACCTCTACATGGGAAGATAGAAGAAGAGACTTCGTACTAGCATTAACTTCCACAAACACATGCTTTTGACGAAGAAATAGGAAGTATAATATTATCGGCCGTTAAATAAAAACTTGAAAATGACAATTGGTTTTCCTGCTGTTAACATAAGAAGCTGGAATATACTTAAAATAGTAACAAGTAAAATAGAATAGGAACTCCATCATTTGAGAAGGGTATACCATGGGATTTTTGCTTCTAGATACAAGCTCCAGGAAAAGATGATGGAATGGATCTAAATTATTTTGTGCTTTTAATAGTGCAAGTTATAGAGGATGCTTTGGCAAAGTCAATGCAAATTCCTTGACCAATTCAAGTACATACTAGCGCGTATCGAAAACTAACAAGAAATCGCTATGTACATACTATTTACGAGTGCACCACCCAAGCATCTGGAATTCTGGAATTTTTTCTTATTTCGATTGTCTTTCATCTTTTTCAGATCATGCTTACAGGGACTTGTAAAGGAATTTATTACACCATGCGCACACAACAACTATGAGGAGTTAGGAGTTAAAACTAATTGCATAAGCATGGTTATTCATGGACCTTTGTCACCAAGGTCCAAGACTCTTTTCATGAGGCATTCTCAGATATGGAATCATCCCCACCGACCGACAGTTTTGTTATTTCTTCAGCTGTTTAATTCTTCTCTTCTTCTTCGGGTGGATTGACTTTATCACTTGTTGAGGGTCCCGAAGAAACCAATACTTGTGGAGGGTCAGGACCTGAGAGGAGGAAGAGTAGATTGACTTTACTAAAGAGTACATTGGCGAGCATCCATAGTAACACCATTCCTGTTTTGGTGAACAATAAGTTGAAGAAGCTACAAGAACATCTTGTGGACATATGAAAGAAGAGTCCAAGCTATGAAGCACGAACACCTCTCCAGGCCTCTCGCATCCTTGTCTGACACGTATGGGACAGGGACACGCTCAAACACGCGTCGAACACGTGAAAATAGGTGTCCGATTTTTTAATTATTTTTGAGTCAGACGCGTTTCAGACCCATTTCAGAAACATATCGGACACGTTTTGGGTCATAATGAAAATTTCAAAACCCTAAAAATGGGGTCAAAACCGTAATACTTTAGATATTAGCAAAATTATAACTAACACTCAGTTTGAGGTTCAAAACTATCATATTTACAAGAAAAAGAGAACATGTTATATTGCATCAGTGGGTTCCTAAATTCAGCAAAACTTAGGTATCAATATAGAGAGAGATAGAGATACAACTAAGAGACTGAAGTTTCTCCAGATATTTCTCTCTTCTATCTGTTCTGTTTCTTTGTTTATCTCCATTCCTTCTTTCTCTGTTTCTCCCTTTCTTCCCAATCCTATTCCCCATATATTCGTGTGTATTCTCAATTTGAACGATTTGTCTTTTGGGTTTTTTTTTTATATTTATTTTGACAAAAATAATATGGTTATATAATATATGCCAACATGTATATGTAAATATTTATGTATTTTTTAATTCGACGTATCCCCAACGTGTTCATGTACTAATTTACGAAAAATTAAGTGTCAGCGTATTTGCGAAGTATCAATGTCCCGTGCCCGTGGTTCTTAAGAATCCAAGTACAAATTAGACAGGAATACCATGTGCAACCACAATAAGGTGGGGTCTTGGGTTAGAAATTAAACAATCCTCAACAAAGCAATTTGAAAATATTTGTGTTAATTTGCAGGTCAGAGGGAGAGAAAAATAGCGACATTCTGAAAGAGCATAGTGGTAGCCAAGTAATGCACAAGCTGGAGTGATTTGTGATCGGTGATTGGTGACAGTGTATCTACCTTCTTCTCATGAATAGAATTGTGGAACGGAATTAAGGTGGTTGTGGCAAATTTCTCAATGCCTAATAAGCTTTACGGGGGGAAGGGAACACTGTGAACATTGAAGACAAGTGTCTGGTGAAGAACGCTTAGCAAGAGCCTCCTCGGTCATCATCCCACCAGCGTTTGATGGGTAGAATTGAGTAGCTAATTATACAAGGGAAGGAGTTGGGGTGTTCTTGTGCATTGGGCACAATAGGTTTTTTTTAGTTGAGAGAGAGATCGAATTTTTCAGAAGTTGGCACTTATATGACCAAATAGGTGTTGGAGGATTTGATGTTTCATCCTTTTATCAAGAAATTCTCTGTCAATCTGCTTGTTCAACATGGCTTGGGTACATCATGGAGAGGTTTGAGGGGTGGTACGATAGGCAGGCAAAGAAAGAACGTCTAATGTGGTTGATTGGACTGGATGCAAGTGTAACAAAGGATATTCCCTAGGCAATAGGTATGGAGTATGTCATTCACATTACCAGTAGTTTCTTGGGTATTATAAACAATTCGGTGTCAGAGTTTGTGCCCCTGAGACTTGATTATTTTGTTGATCTTGTAGATTCACTTCGTTGTAGGTTAAGAACCTTTCATGCAGAAGCCAACTCTTTCTAGATATGGTTTGGTTAAACTTCTGCACATGGCTAGCAGCCTAGCACGCCCTTGATGTTTTTCTAATATTATATAATTCCCTTTAATTCTTAATGGAAAAATAATTTTCCAATTTGGAGACCATATGCTTTCTTCGGTTCCAATTTAGAGTCAAAGGAAACTCACAAGCCATCTTGTTATTTTCCTTCTGGGGAACAGAAACATCAAAGCATAGGAGTACTCTTCCTTTTTTTTCCACTCCATACTGATAATGTCTTCTTTGCACGCACTTCCGTCAAAAAACATCTGCCCTATCCCTATTCTCCGGAATCATCATGGTCGACCGAGTTAGGAGTAGTTGAGGCCCTTCTTTGCTAAGGCTGAAAGGCACGAGTAGATATGGATAGGAGCTTTCCACCTAGCAAGCTCAATACTTATCTCTGGTGATTGAGCAAGCCACACCGGATTTTTTGTCAATTGAAACATTTAAGCACCATTCAGGCGTGTGCATTTTAGCATCCCCGCAGGCTTCCCACTCAGCGGGACCCTTCTTTTCAAGTCAACTTAGGTTTGATAAATCCCCAAGAAGGTTGAGAATAGAAAATGTTTGCTGCCTTGCCGTTGTCTCCTTCGCCGGAGACAGCGGGAAAGAGGGCTTACCTCGTTGAATGTCGTCGGAGTGAACGGGTTTGATGGGATAGCCTCACACGTATATACAAGGAGGAGCCTCAGACCTTATTCCATTAATTTATTGTGTCTGAAATGGAGAAAAGGGAAGCAAACTCACCTGCAAGAGTAGAGGGAAGGGCGGCGGGTGGGAGAAGAATACCCCGTTCAAGAAGGGTGGGGTTCCTAATTTGCACAAAGCAGTGCAGCCCGAGCAAACATAGATTAAGGCAGTTTATGTTAGGCTGATCTATGGTTAATACCCTAAAAGGTGGAAGAAAGGATAGAGGCTTTGGCGTTTGAAATGGTCGTTAAATTTTAAAGAGGTAGCTAGGTGGATTGTATACAGTTCTCAACAATAATCAGTGTTTTTGTGGATTTTTGTAGAGAATCGAGGGCCAAGAGGTTGTAGAGTAAGAGGTTTAGGTTGATTAAGTAGGACAAGAATGATTTTGGTGCTAAACCCGAGGCTGTATAAGGATGTGATTAGTGCATGAAGGCTGAGAACATGGTTCTGTAAAGAGAATGAAGGAGAATACGATGAAAGAGAGCTTTCCCTTGTAAGGATGGACTGAATTCATAAATGTAGAACTCAACTGTCAAAACACTCACTTCACCAAAATAACCACACAAAAATGTAAGCTTCAAAAATCCTGACCGGAACAAGACCAATGATCCAAGACCATGGATCACACTAGAACCTTACTTTCTCTTTTTTTGCGTCTAAACTATAGCCAATAACTTGAAACCTCAAAAATACAAAAATAGTACTTGTAAAACTCGATTGAACATGAATAAGATCTAGTGGCCCAACCAACCTATCGAAAGATGAATGATCATAACACGTGATGCAATTTGAATATTTGATACACCAATCAATCAATTCAAACCTGCGAGGTGAATTGACGGAAGCAAGAATTATGGGTAAATCACACGATTCACGATATTGCACGACTCGGTTGGACACACCCAACAATTGATTCACTTATCTAGACATTTCTATACCAAAAGCATATCTCGAAATCATTGAGTGAAGCTTGAAACAGTGTGGTGATTTGGGTATTTTAGGCTCCCTGTGGCAAGTACGAGGGTAAACATTAATTGCAGAAGTTTATGATTATTCACTCATTTGATGAAGATTGAAGAATGAAAAACTAAAAAAACTTTTGATTTTCAAAAATCTAGTTCTTTTTGAATGGTATTTTTACTTACACGAGTTTTATCACTATAACTCCTTAAAGTATAGGGTATATATACACACTATAGTTTTGGTACAAAACAAGGATTTTAATATACAAATACGATTATAATTCAAAACTCAATCTTTTTATCTTCTGATGTATCTTAGATTTTTAAGAGTGTGCATAATCAACAACGTAATATATTATCACATATCATGTTTGGGATTGTACCCACATCACTTGGGTAATTTAAACTCTTAATCTTTTTATTTGACCGCATGATATATCTTAGATTTTTTATCCACAATGTGTGTGCATAATCAATGGTGAAATATTGTACTACAGATCATGCTAGGATTGGACCCGCATATCTTGCTATAGAAAACGAGTGTCTTATTCATTTACATGTGCTCTTCATTCAAAACAAGTTTTTTCTCGAAAGTATAGATAAAGGTGTTGTGTTTGTTTTGCACTTCTTACCCGTTACACCAAGGCCAAACCCAAATCTTGTAACATTTCCGAGGATCTCCATGGTAAATTTGCACCATTAATGATCTACAACTCATTTACAATGAAGGAAACATAATCATCTGGCATCACAATAACACTTGAAAGATGCAGGCATTATACAACTCGGATTTCACAGGAGTAACACATCAACCCATTCCAAAATCGGTGTCAAAAGTAGTAAGCACAAGTTTTCATTTACAATTTGCCCCAAATTTCCAATCCATTGTCATGATTCTTATCTGCTTGGTTATAGGTTTAAGGCAGCCGAAGTACCTATGATGGAAGAATAATAACATTTACTACTACTCCTTCATAGAAATTTGGAACATACAACAATGGCATTCATCCACTCCGCGATGAAATCTCCACTCTAATCCTTAAGGCACCAAGTATTAGGATGATTGGTCATGTGCAAATTAGCATCTCCACTTAATTTACAGATAGCCCAGATAGCTTAAGTTGCACAGTGAGGCTTTTAACTTCTTAAGAAATCAGCGTACAAAAACCCATTGGGAAAAATTAAGATGAGAATAAGCAATTGAAATCCATTCAATTTAACAGCTAATCAAAAATATGAAAGTTGAGAATTATTTCTGGTGACAATTACCATATAATTAAGAAAATCGGAAAAGTACCCCGAAAGATTATCATGGCGAAAATCGAAATTAACAGCTAAAATTGACGCAACTCAGTTTTTCGAACAAGAACAAAAGGGATTCTCAGTTCAAGAGTCGAAACCTTATTTCAACTACAACCACCAAACCCTCATATCAACATATCATTTAAAACCCTAATTTGACCAAAAAGACACAGAGCGGCCAAAAGAGGGAGAAACTAAACCATACCGACGATCGGAAATTATTCGGCATCATCAACAGCTGCGGAAGAAAGCGACGCCAATTGCTGAGCCTCGAGGCGCTCGAGAGCTTTCTGATGGGCCCAGGTCTCGATGGTTAGATCGGGCTTGGCGTTGAGTCCGACGCCTAGGATGACGATGGTGAGGAAGCTGGTTATGTAGCAAGGAAGCTCCCAATCCTCCCATTGCCTCGGTTGCCCCGGAGGCGGCGGAATTCTGTTGAAGAGGTAGCCGTTGGGCCGATCCTGGTGGCCGGGGGTAGCCCACCGGCTCGGGCCATCTCCTCCCCCGCCGCGGGTGCGGATAGAGGAGGCCAGCCGGCTCCGGAGCATCCCTGCGGCTGTCGCGAAGGGTTTCGGCGACGGCATTGCTCGTTTTGGAGACTACTAAAAGAGTGGAGAGAGGAGATCGTGCGGTCTCTGCTTCGTATTTAAATCTTATTTTACGAAGGCGGTGACTCATTAAACGGCGGCGTTTAGCTTTCCCACTCAAATTGGGCAATTTAATTCGAAATTACATTATTTTTTGTATTATTCTTCTCTCTTTATTTAACATTGCGTTGGTCAGTTATATGTCAATGTAATACCCCGACCCGATTTAATTATTTGAATTTAAAAATAGCACGGATAATTACAATTATCGCATAATTTAATTGATTTTATTTCATGTTATTGATTTTATCTTATTTCGGAACCTGTGCTCATTAAAACGTTAAATTTTTAGACGTTTTGAGATGTTGGCCTACTAATGAATACTCGTATGGGAAATTTGAGCACGCCATGACGATTCTCGTAATTTTCTGAGTCACCCGGTCTATTCTCGTATTTTTTGAAAAATCAGTACCGGAAGAGTTTCTCGGGATTGCGTAGCATTTTGTGCACGCGCACGCGACCAAGCCCTTGACCGATATAAATCTATCATGGTTCAAATCAAATCCTCTTTTCCTTAAATTAAGGGGTGTGTTCCCTAATTTAATAAATAACCTAGCCTAGTTTATATGTATTTATTAATTTAATTTCTTTTACTCCAATTAATACATATATATGTTTTGTAGCATATAGGCCCCGTTTGTTAAACTTCTTAGTAAGTTGGGATTTGTAAAGTGGTGGGATTAAGATATGATTTGTAATACCAAGGGATTATCAAAACCAGTGTTGTATGTTTGTTTATACTTGGGATATGATTAATAGTGTCATGTTAGTGTTTGTTTGCAAAAGGGGAGGATGGGATTAAATCACGTATTTTCCAAATTTGCCCTCGGCTTGATTGTTTTAATTATTTTTTTTGGTCATTCCAAAAGAAATAAAAAATAGAGTCCATAGCCAACAAAATAAAAAATAAACAATCTCCTAATTTTATTTATCTATTTATCTCATTAGAAACAAATAAAAACAGGTGATAAACAATCTTATTTGTTTAATTTATCCAGAAACTCTTGCCAATTATAACATTTCTCATTGCAAAAACATTTTCATTTTCATTTTCATTTTCAATGCTTAACAAAATATAAGAGCATAACCACAAGCTGCAGAAACAAATCGAGGAGGGTCAATTCGGTCATTCCTGATAGCAACTCCTTGGTCGGATTACCAATACCATGTATAACTTGGTGCTAGTAATACACCTTAATCCTAGGAATATCAAACCGATCGCCTTAACAGTCCCTTCCTTCTTAGGCAAAACAAACAGCCTCTACCTCATCCCATGGGATTAGTAATCTCATCCCAAGTCACAAGGGGGTTAACAAACGGGGCCATAAGGAAAGGTTGAAATTGAATTGGTCATCTCTCTCTCTCTCTCTCACGGCAAAACCTTCCCCCTCCCCCTCTCTCTCGCTCTAACTCTCACACATACTTTCCCTCCAAATCCTTGTACTTCTTCTACCTCCACTTCCTCTCTTGGATTTTATACATCACCGTCTTTTACCGCTACTCCACCACCTCTACATCACCATGTGCCCTAAGACACGCCGGAGTTCCGCCTAGATCACCGTATTCACAGCCCGAGCCACCATTTTCGTCCACCAAACTTTCCGGCAAGGAGGAGGTAAAACACTCTTGTTAAGCGCTTACTTTTTCTTATATTCAAGGCTTTAGATCTTGATGTTTTATATGGTTTAATTTAGATTTTGTTGTTAGAACTCATAGTTGGACACTTAGTCTTCGAAATAGATAGATTGGATCGACTCTCGGACCATTGGAACGCATAGAAATCGCGTCACGAAAGTCACTCGCGAACTTGAGTAAACTATCTTTTTCCCAGATTCTTCGCAAATTTGTTGTTAATTTCGGAGACTTAGATCTTGATATTTTGGTGCTCGAATTACGTTTTGTAAAAGACAAAACTTTGACATAAATACTTTATCTTAAATATAGACGGAATGGATTTGCTCTATGACATCTTGAACGTGTTAAAATCATGCTACGAAAATGACTCGCGGCCTTCTTAAACACTGATTTTTCAGATTTTCCAGATTTTTCAGATTTTTTCAGATTTTTTATCAACTTCGGGTCCTTGAATCTTAATGTTCGGACGGTCAAAATCAGTTTCTTAAAATACGAAAGTTGTAGACAAATATTAAATCTTGAACCTGGATAGATTGAATTATCCTCGAGACCTACGTAACTCACAGAAACCGACCCCAAAGTCAGCCCGAAAAATAGTCTATTTTTGGGGGTTTTCTCTCTCTAGAAATCTCACTCACGCACCCACTTAAATCGCCACACCCGTTAGCCGAATCACAAAATTGACATTACCATGATAAAATTGGGGTTAAATAATGTACGGGATAAGTCTCGGTCCCGGGTTTCGGAGACCGGGTAGTATAATTATCAAAACGCCACTCTTACTTACTTTTGGCATACCGACACTAAAATCACCACACGAACGGACCGACCATGGAATTAGACTTTGATGTGAATAAGGACTGAAAATAAAGTAAGTTGGGCCTCGGTTATATTTTTTATGGCCGATAGCAAAATTACGAAAATACCCTTTTACGGTCTAAGTAACCGGCAATCAAACCAATCGAACGTGAGTCATCCGAGCCTTAGAATATACAAATGAGACTAAGGATTAAGTAATAAAATCGACACGAATCCCGAGAAAGCTCTCGGGGCCACTTGTTAATTGGTAAATTGACCACTTTGCTCTAGAACCCGAATTACATTTTATACCCTTGCGTATTGAGGGATCCGAACGATTATGCGATTCGAGTCACTAAGTTAGTATATTCTTTTAAGAATTGTTGACAATAAGTACCTTTTACATACCATGATAGATCCGGGAATTGGAGATCGTCGGGCCGAGTTAATATAAAGGAATTTCGGACTAATTTCAGGTGAGTCTTATATATGACTTGCTTACTTACATTCTGCAATAAAAATGAATGATTCTCTTTACTTTGATGTATATATATCTATACCACTGAATTAATAGTAGACTGAGCATGATATGTTAAGACACTAAAAAGAATCACGACATTATGAAAACATGAAAATATTATGGCATGAGATCAATACGGCGCTCCGGCCGCTAGGAGGCAGATGAAGATTCTAGCGATGAGGTGAAGTAATAAGGGTAGGGATTATTAGCCAGGTAATCCAACGGGTGATATCACGCCGGCTTATATTTGAGGTCGCTCCCTAATTTACTGGTGGGCCGTAGATCATATAATGTTATCATACATGGTTACAGCGTAAGCCTAAAAATTGGATTCATACGTCACATAACATGATCATTTGATAAGTGTGCATGGTTACAGTGCAAGCCTAAAAGCTGAATTCGTATATCATATATAGTTGGCATTTAATTATAATGAATTTCAAAAATACGGGTTATCTTAATACAGAAAGTTAGTAGACTTGTCATATCTGGACTCACACTAGCCTAGTGCTAATGAAGTTGTTGATGCAACAGGTTTTAATTAACGATGCTGACTATGCTTGAATATTGCAAGTTGTATTGGAATTGAAGTATCTTTTGTAATCTCTAAACTTAGCATGTTTTAATGTAGTTCGATCTTGATTGTAATGTATTTGGTTGACCGGTCGGGAATTTAGACCGTAGTTGATGAGTGCATGTTATTGTGTATCCTACGGCTCAATACATCCATTTTAACTTGCGTGCACGTACTATTCTATGTTTACACTCAATAATGCACGAAAAGGTATTTCATGTCCATCGCAGGTCGAACAGAGAAAATGTGACCCTGAAGTGCGAGAGTCAAGTCTCAACAGTAAAAGTAAGCCCGGAGAGGTCACACGAGGTTCAAGTGGTCAAAGCCCGAGCTTGGTTGAAAGAGCTAAAGGAAGAGGAAGTGTGACACTGGTGCTTCGTTTTCCAACACACCGGTGTCCCTTCCTATTTCACTGAAGGACCAAGATACAGAAACCAATGACACCGGTGCCTCTATTTTTAATGCGTGTTCTTCTTTGTCCTACTGGTTAATTTTTTGCTTATGAACCAACAAAGAACTTTGTAATTCATCAAATGAAAAGTTCATCAACATCATTTGTTTCTTCTATAGAACAGAGAACAAAATTAATTTTTGGTGCGAAGGATCGACGAATCTTTTCAACAAAGGTAACATCATCTGACTTGTCACCATGGATCTGCATCTTGTTAACGATTGCCATCATTCTTAAAAAATAGTCTGTAACTGACTCTCCCGATTCCATTTGCAGCATTTTTGAACTTCGAATGAAGTGCTTGAAGCTACTGCCTCTTAGCCCTTGCTGTACGTTAGTACTTCTTCTTCATGGAATCCCAAATATGCTTAGCGGTGTCCTTGCAAAGAATGATTTCCAAGATTGAGCGATCAATAGTTTGGAAGAGATAATTCTTTGCTTTAAGATCCTTCAACTTCAGCCTTTTAAGCTCCATCTTTTGCGCATCAATCTGCATAACACCTTCTGTTGGTTTTGCTACTCCAGAAACAACAACCGTCCAATATTCTTTGGACCTCAAAAAATTCTCCATGAGCATGCTCCACTGGTCATAGTGACCATCAAAATGTGGAATGGCAGGTTGTACAAAACTTTTGAAAGTCATCAATTGCACTTTTTTTTTTTTTACTCTCCTAAAAAATCAGGCTATGATACCACTGTTATAAATTGAAGAAGAGAAGGATTTTTGTTCACACAATAATAGCTAGGAAAAGCAGAGTTTTTTCTATTAATCTGCATCTTTTTATTAATAAACCAAACAGCCTTTAAATAGGCTCGTAAACAGAAGGATAAGACCAAGAAAATAGGAACTATTACAGCATGAAAATAGGATCAAACTAACTCCTGAAGACTAGGCCAAAGTATGCCATGTAGAGCAAAAAAACAACTTTACTAAAGACTAGGAGAACTACTAGTGTTCGGTTGAGTGTTTCTGAAATAATTCTTGGGAGAAAAAACTCTGAAATGTTGTTTAGTGGGAATGGGGGAGGTGTTGTGCACCTATGCACAGCAGTGGTGCTGTGCACCAAAACGGCGCAGTTTTGTGACGCGACGAAACGCTCTTTTGTGTGTTTTGTGCACGTAATCTCTTAAAAAAATTATTTTAAAATTTCGAGTTCACGGTTAATTTCAAAATATTATTTTAAGTCGACGGTGAATTTTTCAAATTTTTTTGAAAATAAAATTCAGAAAACTGCGGCGGTAACAATAGTAAAAAGTAAACTACAAAAATATATATATTTTTCCGCCACCGCATTAAAAAAATAACCAATACTGTTCATTTGAATCCCTTTAGGTAGTGTTTTCTGAATTTTATTTTCAAAAAAATTTGAAAAATTCACTGTCGACTTAAAAGAATATTTTGAAATTAATCGTAAACTCGAAATTTTAAAATAATTTTTTTTAAACAGGTTACGTGTACAAAACACACAAAAAGACGTTTCATCGCGACACAAAACAACGCTTTTTTGGTGCACAGCACTGCTGCTGTGCACAGCACCTCCCTCAGTTCCTTGTTTAGTGTAAGTATTTTAAAAAAAATCTGGAAGTTAAATTTTTTTGATATTTTCAAAATATCTCTTTCTCTCTCCTTTTATAGAAAAATAAAGTTGTTTGGAAAAAAATTAAAATATTAAAAAAAATTAAAAAAACTTGTTTAGAAAAAAAGTTTGCAAAGAAGCAACCAAACACACATTTTTCCAACAAATATTGCATATTCAATCCTCAATTTTGTGTATTTCAATGGTAACATGCATGTGAATTGAGAAATTGGGAATTGGAGCTAGCATTGCGACTTACAAATTGCTTGCAGTAGGGTTCCTCACATGACTTTGATCAACCGTTGCGGCCTCCCGTCGTCGTCGTCGTCCGTTTCGATCCCTTCTCTGCTCGCCGCGTGCAAAACCATCCGTAACCTTGAACAAGTACACACCAAAATCATCCATAAAGGTGCAGAGCAAGATCACTTCCTCGTTACCATCTTCATCTCTATCCTCACTTCACTTTCTTCTAACATCTCCTACGCTGCCACCGTCTTTGATCGCGTTTCCCAACCCAACATCTATCTCTGGAACACCCTCATCAAGTGTTACTGCCAACACTCTTCTCTTCCACATTCTCTCTCGGTTTTTCATCGCATGAGACTCCGGAGTGTCAATGTTTTTCCTGACAATTACACATTTCCTTTGCTAGTTAAAGCTTGTTCCAAAGAATTGGCGTTGGCGGAAGGTCGAGGAATTCATGGGTTGGCCGTGAAGTACGGTACTTGCGACGATGTTTTTGTTGGATCGAGTTTGGCTGACATGTACGGCAAGTGTCAAGAGATTAAGTATGCTCGTAAGGTGTTTGATGGAATGTGTGAGAGAAACGAGGTTTCTTGGACTGCTATGATTGTTGGGTATATTAATGTAGGAGATGCTGTTGAAGCCAAGAAGCTTTTTGATGAAATGCCGAAGAGAAACCAGTTTTCCTGGAATGCAATGATTTCTGGGTTTGTGAGGTCTGGTGATTTGAAGAGTGCTAGGAAGTTGTTTGAGGAAATGCCTGATAAGAATGTAGTTTCTTTCACGGCGATGATTGATGGGTATGCCAAGGCGGGTGACATGGCTTCTGCCAAGATTTTATTCGAGCAGTCTCCAGATAAGGACCTTGTTTCTTGGTCAGCTTTGATATCAGGGTATTCCCAAAATGGTCAGCCTACCAAGGCTGTTAAGATTTTTATTGAAATGCAGTCGAGGAATGTTAAACCAGATGAGTTCATAGTAGTTAATTTGATGTCTGCTTGTTCTCAAATTGGTAGTTTGGATCTGGCTAAATGGGTTGATTCTTATGTGACCAAACAAAGCTCACTTGACCTCCGTCGGGCTCATGTTGTTGCAGCTCTTGTAGACATGAATGCCAAGTGCGGGAATCTGAGCAGAGCAACGATGTTATTTGAGGAGATGCCAAAACGGGATGTGATTTGTTTTTGTTCTATGATGCAAGGCCTGTCAATTCACGGATGCGGTGCTCAAGCAGTTTCCCTCTTCAGTAGGATGATAAACGAAGGGCATACTCCAGATGATGTGGCTTTCACGGTCGTTCTTACTGCTTGTAGTCATGCAGGACTTGTTGAAGAGGGCTGCCGATTGTTTGATTCAATGATAAATAAGTACTCTCTAGTTCCTTCCACTGATCAGTACGCTTGTATGGTGGATCTTCTCGGCCGCTCTGGAAAGCTAAGACCAGCTTACGAGTTACTAAATTCAATGCCTGTGGAGCCTCATGCTGGTGCTTGGGGCGCGCTACTTGGGGCTTGTAAATTGCATTGTGATATCGAACTCGGGAAGGAGATAGCTTCAAGACTTTTTGAGCTTGAGCCTCTGAATGCTGCTAATTATGTGTTGTTGTCCGATATCTACGCAGCAACCAATCGGTGGCTGGATGTTTCGGTTGTGAGGAACAAAATGGACGAAAGAGGGATAAGGAAGATACCCGGTTGCAGTTGGATATAGTTGGCAGAGCAGAGCATGGGATCCTTTCGTAAACAACGTCATGGAATCCTTTCTTAACAAAGACCATGCTTCGAAAGATATAGTCCCCGGATAGCATATCGAATGGCTGTGATAAGGGCGCTCTTTGAAAACTGATCCGTTAGAGGAGCAGATGGACAAGTGCTTCTTTTGGGGACTGTTGGCAAGGTTTCTCAAGTGTACAATCAAATTTTGATGAGCCCCAAAGACAGGGAGAAGACTATTTTTATCAACGAAGGTTTGGGCACCAGGCCAGAACCACTCCCCTTCTTTCATTCCAATCTGAAGAGAGATTGCAACTGAAGCCACGACTAGGCGCCCTTCTTTCGCCCGACTAGCACAGATGAGAGAATCAAGTGGGTCCAAAGTTGAAGTTTCTGATCTGTCTGGATGGTCTCGATTGGCGGTTAAGGCGGAGGATTCTTAGGATCCATGAAAGCTTGATATTGATATGAGAGAGTTAATACTTATATTAATCATTCCCATAAGCTTAGATAGATGGGGCGGGTTTGGGATGGATTTTACTCATGCTTTTCTCCGAATATGTAATCATTTTATATCCCTACGTCGATCTCCAATGGAAAATGATTTTGGTATGCCATTGCCATACTATAGGTTGAGGAATATGTTTTCTTCATCCGCACTTAACCTTTTATTTCGTTTAGATTATTTTTTTATTCCTTAATTTTTTTGCTTTTTATAGAGAAAAAATAATGTAAGTGATAAAAATAAATGAATTTTGTATGATTTCATCGGAAATATAGTCTCACTATTGGTGATATTTTTTTTCTATTTACATGAACAATTAATAACAATAACATCTAATCGAATTGATCATTACATCATCGTTTAAATAAAACAACAAAGGTTCGTGTATGATTGCTTTATAGTGATATTATTAGAAATTAAGTATTGCATCAATAAATTCTTTTAACAAAAGTTAAAAGCACAAGTTAAGAACTAATGGAGCAAATCTTACCAAAACGTGACTAAAAAATAAAGTAATACAAAAGTAATCTATAATTATTAAGAGTAATATTATGAATTATTCTAAATCTGTTTGGGGTGGATTTTGGGCGAATAATGGGGTAAGGGTATCTAATCCCAGCCCCAAACCAAACTCAAAAATAATTTCTATTTTTTTCCATATTCAACCCAAATCTAAAAATAATACCAAAAACCACCTCCACTGGGACGGAGACTGAATAGGATAACTTGCCATTCGTGGTTTTTTTTTTTTTTCAAATCCATCCCAAACCCAAAAAAAAAAAATAGTGAAAACCGTATCCCATTGGGACGAAAACGAGACAGGATAAATTATCATTCCTAAATTTTACAGTGATGGTGCACCCTCCCCTAGGCTTTGGCCTCCCTTGAACCAAAAAGATTTGTCCACATCCTTTGGGGATTGCAACCGGTCTAAACTCTCCCTACCCCCAGCATCTTTAGTCCAACAAATTGTCATCTCTAAGCTCTAGCTCTCATTTGGTTCATGTGTACCCAAAAAATGCATATTCCCCATCGATCGCTGTTACGAAAGGGTGAGAAGAAGAACTTCGTGCATGCCCTCTTCAAACGCTTGTCCATCGTTCGGAAGCAAGCACACGAGGTAGATCAAAAAGTCACGACTTCCATGCGTTTTCTCCCACTCATCTGAACAACCCCAAGATGCTTCCATCTTCACTCACGTAACGAGCACCGTCACCTGCCAACGACGCTATCTTTCATGTCAAGAGAATATTTATGTTTCAAGATTTTGGTGCACAAAATTCCTACGCTATTCTAAAATCAGTAGCAATGCCACTAGGGAATGTTTCAAAGTTCACCAGTAATCTCCACAAGAGCAGATTCCTCCAACAATATGATGGAAACGGTTTTTATCCCTCAAAGACACTTCTCTTTCATAAACCTTTGACACAAACTTGGCGAAATTATGGCAATCAACACAGATCCTTAGGTTTTTCATAACCTGAACCGGCTTTCCTTGAGGAGTCCCAATAAGCCCACACGCCAAAGCCAGCTTTTCACTATGTCCTAGGAGTATCTTCTCCTTCTGTTCCTCATCCACATCGTGTAATACACAACTTAAATCGGGTATATAACCAGCTTCCTTGATCTTTACTAGTAATTCCTTCACTTTTGCAAACACCTCTTCTTTTCTTGGATGGGTTCGATCACTCGCATGAAAAGTATGAAGAGTTTGGTCAAGCTCAATCCAGCTTCTCCCGGGCTCCTTTATAACAGCTTTCGCATTCATCAACTCCCTTACAGTTTTCACATCTTCCCATCTTCCCACAGAAGCATAAAGATTTGAAAGGATAACATAATTCCCAGAATTTTCAGGTTCTATTTCTAAGAGCCTCTTACCCACTAATTCCCCAATGTCAACATTCGAGTGAACGCGACAAGCACCTAAAAGTGAACCCCAAATGGCAGCCGTTGGTTCAAAACGCATTTGTTTGATAAACTCAAAAGCCTTTTCTACTTTACCAGAACGCCCTAGCAAATCTACAACACAAGCATAATGCTCGATTTCTGGCTCAACCTCATCTTTCCCACTCACCAGTTCATCAAAAAATTCAAGCCCTCTGTCTTCCATATCTCCGTGGCTGCAACCAGATAAAACAGCCAAAAATGTTACGGTATCAGGTTTTACCTTATTTTGTTTTCTCATAAGTTCGAAAAGCTCAACTGCTTCTCTTCCCTTCCCATGTTTACTATAACCCACAAGCATTGCATTCCAAGAAATGACAGTTCTTTCGGCCATGGAATCAAAAATCCTTCTTGAGTAAGCGAGGTTTCCACATTTGGAGTACATATCAATAAGAGAATTTTGAAGAACGACATAGAATGGAAGCTCAGAGCGGAGGACGTGATTGTGAACTTGCTTGCCACGATCTAATGCAGCAAGCCCAGATAATGCAGTCAGAACACTGGCATAAGTAACATAATTGCAAGTCATTCCCTCCCTTTGTAACCTACGAAATAGTTCCAGTGCCTCTTCATCAAGACCAATTTGAGTGTAACCGGAGATTATAGCTGTACAAGAAACAACATCCCTTTCTGGTAAGCATTCAAAAACCCGTCGAGCCTCATGGATTTTACCAGATTTGGCATACATGTCAAGAAGTGAGCTCCCAACATAGATGTGGGATTCAAACATACTCTTGATTATGAGAGAATGGATTTGCTTGCCGTGTTCAATTCGAAGAGCACCCATACAAGAAGTTAAGACACTCGCAAAAGTAAACTCATTTGGCTCTGTACCTACAAGAGTTATATGACACAGCACTTCAGAAAAACAGGGTTTCAATGTTCAATACAAATTACTGAACCGCTGTATGTGAAAATTCTGTGATGTCTTTGTGTATGTCAAATGTATCAACTATCAACCTGATGGCTTTAGGTATACAATATGAACTTAGGGCCCGGATTTGCCCGATTACGAAAGAGGTTCGAATACAAATCTACTGGATCTGTATTTCAAGCCTTTGAAAGTAACAATTACAGAAAGATTAGGCATGTGTTAGACAACCAACCCACAAAACAAAGGGACTTACAATACCTTGGGGAACATGCTATTAGTAAACAGCTCAGTATTTGTCCTGGGGAATAACTCATCCTGTGGAATTATTCATCCCTCGTAGTAGGGTATTAAAATTTGCAAAAGGTCATGGAAATGGAAATTTTCCACTTTTTGAAATTGTTTGCTTTTTGACTTCTGTATCATAATATGGAAGGGATCCCTTAGATTAAAGTTGGCACACTTTAATACTTTCAACACCGTATTGAAACCACTGGTTGCGATTCTGTTCTGTTATGGTTTCGGAACAATGATGCATCCTGAGAAATATATCTCTTCCTAGTTAATGTCCCCTTTACCTCACTTTCAAACTTCAATAGAAAAAAGCTGGTTGCTTTTTCCATGAGTAAATATTTCACATTGTCTGATTCCACATACCTAAGCACAAATTGAACCCTAAATTCTAATCAAGTACCTGATCTTAACATCTGTAGAAAAAGATTCAAAGCTTCAGAGGCATACCCCCTCTGAGAGTAACCCGAGATCATCGCCGTCCAGGAAACTACGTTCCTCTCAGCCATTTCATCGAACACTTTCCGCGCATCACCCAAACACTCACACTTGGTATAGAACACAATCAACCTCGTTCTGAGGTAAACTGGCGGGTGGTAATGGGTTTTGATCATGTGGGAATGGACTCTTTGGCCTTCTCTAACAGCCTTTCGATTTACACATTCGTTTAGGACTGCGTCATAACCTTCAAACTTCATTTCAAGGCCTTGGATGGCCATTTCTAACAGGGCCTCTTTCAGGTGACCGTTGGAGAGTAGGGATTTTAAATCTGTTGGGTTTGGCGGGAAGGAAGAAAGGGGTAGTTGGTGGACAAAACTAGCTCTTGTTGAAGAAAATATATGTCTGGAATGAGAGAAAGTATTAGTCATTTTCGGAAGCATTTTCTAGCCAAGGAGCTATTTTGTGCTACTCCTTCCAAACAACTTATGCTTTAAAACATTTTAGAAAGTCTACACACGCAATTTACGTGCCAAATATGTTCAGAACTGTCTCATATATGTAGAACTCTAAAAATAATATAAAATTTACGTGCACTGGATGATTTTGAACACTTTAGTATTCGAATCTGTGCATATATATTTTGTGTAGTCTTGCTCAACATTTCGCTAAGTATTTTTGCGCCAAAGATGTCTGAAACCAAGCTCCAACCTAGTTACTTTATTCTTCTATTTTTGTTTAGAAAAGGGTCAACGCAATAATCTTCAAAGTAATTTCTCAAGCTTATTCGAACGGGTCTTGCAAGAAAATAAGATTTCATATTAAGCTCCAATATATGCTTGTGGGATAATATAGCTCCTACTAGCTCTCTCAAATAAATAGTATATTTTTGCAAAAAAATACATGTATATTTCTATCCGAATGGGAGAATATGCTATGTATTGCACACAAAAGGATGCGATGTGCGTTAAAATGACGTCGTTTTGGAGTTCAAAACACTGCCAAAAAATTATGCGACTAGTGCCTAATTGTTCGGTCAGTGTTTTGTGCGCTAAACGACATCATTTTAACACACAATGCACCCTTCTATGCATTGCCCCAAGTCCATTTCTACCACACGTTGATAGTTATGTCTACAGAAGAAAATAAACCACAAATCTGATTTCTAAACTTTCGTAGTCTATTTTTTTTTTACAACCATGAACTGTTAACATAACTATTGATATCCGATTGAGTTAATATTTTTAAAGAACCTACTCATATCTACCATATATCTTTTAAAATTTTGACAGCACATCGTTAAAGCAAGAGGGTACATCTTTTGTGATCTCCAACCCCACTACTAACAATAACTTGTTACTCCACAATCAAAGGAAAATCTCTTATTGAACTCAAATTTAAATCCATATGGAACCAATTTCATTCCCAGAGGTTGAGAAATCCTCTACTGTCAGACCAGAGTGGAAATTAAGCAAAGAAATATTATTTACAGTTGATGGCCTGAAATCTAAAGGATTATTCCAACTCCCCGATCGATCCTCAGACCATCTCATCTTTACATCATCAATCACCAAACCCTCAATATGTTCCATGATCATCCCCGCGGTGCTGTGCTTCACGAGTCCTTGACATCCCGGCCTGTAATCTACCAATCCACCGTCGTAATTTGTCCATCTCGTGTACGTGAGATCGACATTAGAGAATTTTAAATTGCGTAAAGGTCCCTCTCTTGATCCGGATAAAAAGACCCCATTTTCTGATCTCGCTGTAATGTTTATGAACTGTAGGGTTGAGATTGAACCTGCTTTGTAGTGTGGGTGTCTAGGGCAGGTTGTCACGTAAATAGGCTCAGCTCTCCCCCACCACGACGGATCATAGTATCTTGTGCTGATGTTTATGTTTGAGAAGGTTATGTCACTTGCATTTCCTGCACAATAAGAAAGTAATTAGAAAACCAAAATTATCGATTTTTGTTATAATAGAGTCTTGGAAGATAAGATCCGACCAAGAAGGCTTATCTAGGTCGGCGATGAAGAATCTGACCAAGAGGGCCTGTCAAGTTTAGTAATAGAGGAAAGTTCGAGGTCGGCCAAAGCTTGATCCGGTCTCTAGCCTCTAGAGCTTGAGATTAACCACTAGATAAGGATGTTTTTTATGTTTGGGCCTAGATCTCGGAGTCTTGCAAGATCTTTGAGATCTAATTCTCATTATAACCAATCTTCAAAAGAGACACGTTGAGAGGTCGGGGGTGACCTCCACTCCAAATAGAAAATGTACTACGGGGACGAGGTAATATCTAATCTTTTGCACTAAATATGACCCTAATTTTCCCGAACCTACTAATTTGAAAGATTAACTTGGACGCTGAAAGGCCTTTGTTGACAGCAAGTGTCCCAAGGCCTTCTAATCTTTTTTCTCTTGTCTTCAGGTTATGTATGCCAGGAGTTCAACCGGACCAAATTCATACGGCATCGATTTTCAATTCACCTGAAAGCCCTTCCTGATGACCTAGCCCTCGTTCACCAAGATCTTCGACTTAGCGCCAAAAGGCAATCCACACGACTCTGCTTGGCAAATCCTGACCTGATCATAGCCCTACGGGGTGAGCCTCTCGAGGTACACATAATCAAGAACTAAATTCATCAATGAGGCTCAAATCTGAAAGAGAGGGTACTTCTATTCAATCCAACTAGCTAAATTTCTAAGATCTTCACCTTGCATTACTTTTTTACTCACTACAAACCCACAAATTTTGCAAGAGAGTACTCCACAATCATTACGATGGGGCACAGGCAGATGAATAAAGAGCTGTCACACTACACTTGGGACACTGTTATCTGTGGCATTTTTCAAGGTCTCTAGCATTACTGTTTTGTTACTTCACAAGCACACATTTGGGGCATCACCAAGCTTGCCAAGATCCAGTTGTTGGACCAACCTATGGTGTGTTCCGGCAAAGCGCCAGTTTGTTGGTAAGGAGTGTGAACGGACGATGAACCCACACAAGTGAAGGACACCCATAGAGCCTTTCTGAAGTGTGGTCCACACACCATGAGGAGAAAGAAAAGGGAGGGAAAAATTAGAACGGGGCATTTAAGCTCGTTGTTTAGAGGCGTGCTAGCCTGCTGAGAAATGCACGGGCACTAAAAAGAGTAATTTTCAGCAGAGTTGGAAGCATGACAAAAGAAAGATTCATCTGTGGCCAAGAACACATCTGAATAACAAGTTCATTGTACCTTGCCTAATGTTTGTTGCAATAGTGGAGCCTCAGCCTCTATGCATGAATCATTACGAGATATTCTATGGATTGCTAGTTAAGGTGGACAAAACATTTATGATCGAGTGAGGCTTACTTATAAACATGCGAGTTTGATAGGGAATGAGCATCGGCAAAGGCATGCAAGTGAGTCAATGGTCGAGGGGCAGAGATTCAGTAAGGAAGCAACACATCTGCGCCCCCTCTTAAGTTGGTACAAGTCCCTGGTGGAAAGAGTTGAGAACAAAGTGGCGAATGGGTACTGATCTTCCCCAAGAGCTCACATCAATGGGAAAGTTTGACACCTCGATGTGACTCTTCGCCACATGAGCCATTGTAGGCTTTTGGCTTCTAGCAAAGTGTTCATTTCAATCTACTTATCAGTACCATTACAAGCATAAGGAAAGAACTAGCCAAGGAATTAGGCATGGGAAGTTGTTACCTCCATCACGAATCTGCAGTGCAAGCCCCCGATGAGAATCTACGATGGTGATGTTATCAAAAACCAAGCCCTTGAATTCAAACCAACTTGCACTACCAAGCTTGATCGCTGAAGATTTAGTTCTGATCCAACAATTTGTGGCTGTAAGGTTATAGAGAGGGGCAGTGTAAGTCTTGGGGCATATTGCATCATCTCCTGTGTCGATGTTGCATCTTGTAATAACTGTGTTATTTGAATCCTCTATGTCTATCCCATCGTTGTTAGGCGAATTGAAATCTCCGTAGATCGATACATCATGAATCTTTGTGTTCTCACACAGAACTATGTGCAAGCTGCAGTCACACCATTATCTTTCTCACTTAGAATCACAAAACATAAGAAAAACACAAGCCAGAAGAATGTTTACAGACTAACAACCAACCTACGGGAGGCATCCGTGGAGAATTTTCCATAGCGAAAACCTTAGAATTCGTCAGTTCTATTTTTCGATGGAGGAAGAGAAGGATATGTTCTATAAATTGTTAAGCGCTAGTCAGGCGCAAGATGGGTGCCTAACGTCTATGCCGGCTAGTCGGTGCATATAGTTATTTCGGTTTTCTTATTATTTTAACCAATATTTAGTATTAGTTGCGACCACTGTGATATACTTAAGTCATAATCTATGGAAATATATTGTAGTTAAAATTGTAGCAAACAAAATTCGGCATTGTAGTCAAAGTTGTAACATATAAAACATAAGGGCAACAAACTGTAAATACACTAAAACCTCCGAAGGGCGTAAGTTAGCAGACGGGCATAGATAAGTTAGCAGATGAGCATAGATAAGAGATAAGCGTGAATAGTACGCACCACCAATAAGCCGGCTGAGTCAAGGTGATGTTCCACAACCTAACATTCCGGCACCGGAGGAATCCAACCAATCTGGGCCTACACTCATCTCCCAAGCACGCCCCAGTCCGATTCCAACTCACCATCACGTTCTTCCTCTCATCGAACCTCTCCACGAACTCCAACCCCTGTCCATCGATCTCCCCTCCGCCAGTGATCCCCACATCAGCCGCGTCCTCCGCCAACACCACGTACCACCTACTCGTCTCCGCCGGATAGTCTTCCAACCTCGTCCCCCCCAATATCTTAGCCCCTCTTTGAACCTCCAAAATCACACTCGATTTCAGAAAAACCGTCGCGGTTAGGTAAAGCCCCGGAGGAAATACCACGTGGCAGATCCCGGCAGACGAAGCGGAGCAGTCGTCGATGGCTGCCTGGATATGCGGGGTGTCGTAGTGGACACCGTTGCCGACGGCGCCGTAGTCGCTGACTGAGAGTTTGACGACGGCGCCGGGATTTGGTTTGGGTAGAATGGTTGGCAAGGCAATTAGTGATGTGGAAGACTGTGATTGGATGATAGTGGAGAAGAAGAATACAATCAGACCCACAAATTTGATAGTCATCTGGTTTGAATTGGGGTGGTTGATTTTGTGGATTTTTGGGATGCTTTTTGAGTTCTGGATCAGTTTTTGCTGTTCATATTGCTCATGTTATATGCATTCCAAATGATTTAAAAATAAGACTGTGACATGTTGTATAATATCACAGTAAAATTATTTAAGTTTTAATAATTAGACAAGTAACCAATTAATTTTAAAATAACATAAGAAAATATAATGGTTATTGACATCATTAAAATTATATTAATTTAACCTATTTTAACCATAATCCTATTAAATTTTAGATTTTTTCTTACTGTCACATCTATATCTTATTTGTGTCTTATATTGATATTCATACTTCATAGAATGTACGGGAATCCTACAAGTATGGTGTGGAGATTTTTTTACTAATGCATTTTTGGAATCACACTAAGCATTTGTATTTTTTAAAAAAAACTGGTATTATCCATTCCTGTGAATACAAATATCCGATCACGATAATTTTTTGTACAAATTAAGTGCATGACAAGTTCTATAAAATAAATGGTTCACACTGCAATGACGATATCTCGAATAACCCTACCGAGCGGTATTACGATTGTATTACATTCGCATTTGGTGCATTAAAAGCCCATGATTTCCATTTTATTCATTATTCATTGACCACACCAATGGTGATCTAAATACAGTACCGTTGCACCAAATTATTATCATTGAAATTTTTTCATCAATCAAAATATCTAAATTTAAAATAACAAATGCATATGCTTCTTTAAGATATCTAGAATAAAGAAAGTCCAGGAACATAGATGTTTCGTACACATTTGAACACAGATGCATTCGAAACCTTCAGATACACATGGAGTCTTTCATAATCATGTGACTCCTCCGTACATTTGATGTTTCCGAATTCATTTGTGTTTGAATATGTACAAAAGATCTATGCTCGTAGACTTGTTCATCTAGAATTACGTAAAAAACAACAAAAAGACATAGAAGAAGTAAAAATGATTTTTTTTTTTTTTTTTATAACTCAACATCCAGATTAAGATAAAGTTAGTAAAAGAACTCAATACGATAAAACGAAATATAGACGAGCTATGAACCACGGATACTTATTGAGAGTCAATAGCCGTATCGAATATCAATATTTACGCAAGGATGGTGATACATCATTGTATTTTTCTTATAATGTTTGGTGAACGGATTACGACGGGAATGAGACCTGGAGAAAGACAATTGCCTTTCACTTGTTTCCTCCATCTCAGACATCCATCTAAAATAAGCACAAGCGAAATGATATCTTAAAAAAGAAGCTCAAGGGAAGGAGAAGTTTCTGCCGGGAAACATTACATGGCTCGCACGAGAGCCCCTCATGCGGACTAGCACTGTTCGATAAATCAACACAGACCATGGGGTACTAACCCGTGGTATAGAAAAAGGAGGACTACGGCTAGATTACTTAAAATATAGTGTACATTGAACAAGTAGGCTAAAGATTCCATGAAATAGTTAGGAGGTAACACTTTAACAATGTTTTCCAATACATGTAGAATCAGATTTGAGTGACCCTCTCAAATTAATGTTTAAGAAATAAAATATATGAAATTTACTAATCTCCAACTGACTAGTAAATAAGAAGGTATGGCAACCCAAATCAAATCTTGAGGCCTCCTCCCTTCTCTGCTGACTGCTGCTACTAATTTCAGGTATGTACACTAGGAATCTAGGATCTACTGGTGGTTCTTCTGTCCATCTTCAGAGCTCCATTTTGAGCTGATTTGAGAGCAGAGATGCTGCGCCCACAGAGAGAGAGAGAGATTGCGTTAGTTCTATAATTCCACAGCAAAGAAGATATAGGTCATGTCTTTGCTGTTTTCACAGGCAAAACTAATAGGCGAAAAATACAAGCTGCAACAAGTCTAGAATGAAGGAACTAGGCAGCTGATGACGGAAAGGCAATTATGCAGGAAAAAAAGGCGCTTGTGGGAGACGTGAACATATTGCGAAAAGGGAAGAAAAGCAAATCATTCGTATAACAGGAAACCTGGAATCGATTAATTAACTATCGGCACTTGCGGGAGACGAGAACATATTGCGAAAAGGGAAGAAAAGCAAATCATTCGTATAACACAAAACCTGGAAGCAATTAATGAACTACCGTTCTGTTCTATCTTCCTTGATTTCCTAGCACTGCAGTAGTCTTGTCTAGCTTTCGTTTTGTTTTTGTGTTTTTGTTTTTTTGGAGACATAAAAATGTTAACTATCGCAGAAAGACGTACACAGAATCGTTTCAGTGGCAACTTTCGCTGTGTTTCCTGCACTGTTTAACAGTCAATGATATGCTAAATCCTGAAATGTCATTGCCTGTGGAAAAAATGCATCTGCAACTATAAAAGCTAGAGTCACAAAAGGAGTTGGACTACCGGGGCTTGTGCATATCCCATTCTCATTCATATAGGTCTTTTCAGCTTTGGATAATGAAATTCAGTGCGAAAAGCTTTTATCAACTCTTGCTATCAACTTCTCTTGGTATGGTATTGATATTTTATTAAAAAACAGGGGAAGTAAAAAAAGAAAAGGAACAGAAAATTGCATATTTGAATGAAATTCACCTGAATTTGTTGAAGAGTCATAGCTCAATAATGCGTTATCTGCAGTAACGAAATTGTGGCTCTCTCTTTCCCAAACTGGCTGATGAAGGCCATCAAAATGCCACATTTGTTGATACTGTTGTCTGTTCCCGTTGACTTGTCCCTCTGGCCACATCAATGGCGTTACCATGCTTGGGAAATTGCTGTCCACTGGAGATCCACTCTGAAAATTTAAGGAGGTTAGATGAAATACTAGCAGTCAACAGGGAATATAAAGTCGAACGGTAACTTCTTAAGAGGTGTGGTCTATTTACTTGCAAGCCTGGTTAATATTTGAGCAGGGTTTACTTCCCATAAGGTGAACTGCTCCACAGGACGATCACCAAACTTAATGCCATGTTAAGGATCAAAGTGGAGCGAGTTCATGCGGTTGTAATTGCAGAAATTACATGTAGGTAGGTTTTAGAAATAGATGTCACGGGGAGGAAGCTAGCAAATGAATTCCAGGGGGCGGAGGCAAGTTTAGGAAAAAAATAAAACTTAGTTTAAAAAAATAATAAATTCTTCTACAAGTGTCATGAACAAAATTACCTTGAAAATCAAACTTGAGTCAGTTCATGCGCTATTTATAATTGAAAAAATGCAAAAGCACTTGCTTCTTTGTGAATAGTATTGACACTATTACACGCCATTTGGAATAGTTTAGGTCATGTAAGGTTTATGTAGAATAGTCACATAAAGGTCAATCAAAACAAGGTTTCAAAAAGTTAAGGGGTCATTCTACATGCATCGTAAAAAAATCCAACAAACAGTAGAATAACTATGAAAAAATTGAGGCAGACATGGCAGCCTTTACCCCTAGAAGAGGATCTAGATTTTATAAGCAGTGGGTCAACTATCTACAACATTACAACATGTATAACTTTGCGGGGCAAGGCATAATATTATGTAGGACAAATTTACTAAAATACCCAAGAAATATACCTATTCTAAGGGAATTTTTCAACTCAGTGCGGCCAACGACCCCACTTGACACTATTTACGTCAGCCCCTAATTACCTCAACTACCTTTTCATCATGGACAAACCATGTAGAAAAGTGATGAGACCCACCATGCCGCATGAAGATATTCAATAAAACATGCAAGTAATATATAGCAGCCCATCTTTTCAGAAAATAGTCCCATTACTTCCATGTTCAGTGGCCTTAACATCGGAGCCCACTGGCCTAAGTGTCGCGTAAACAACTGTTTGGTAAATAGCATTAAGTATGGTACTGTTAACCAAATAGCACAAACATATGGTACTGGTTACCATTCCGGTCAAACACATTTTAATTAACAGTTGAACATGGTAATGCACAGCTGGAGGACACCTTAGGTGGTCCAAGTCTACCCTGTTCTGCTATTATTGGTTGTGAAAAACTGTCCTTTGGAATCTTGTGTTAGGCACCTTTCCAAAGTAGAGCTACATGAACACTTCCATATTCAAATACACGTCCCACAGTCCAACTCTAACTACTTCTGTAGTTTATACTGAATAACTCCCAGGTATTTAGTATAAAATACAAGCAACAAAAAGTTCTTTCATCTCTTGAAGGTGAAATAGTCATTATACCAACTATCCAGCATTTGCAAGTAACACAAAATTGCTTTCATCTCTAGAAGGTGAAATAGTCATTATACCAACTATCCAGCATTTGCAAGTAACACAAAATTACTTACTTCTGCAGCCAATAAACTGTCGAGGTTGAAATCAATTCTGGGGTTAACAGTCGCAAGTCTCATTGATAAGAACTGAGGTAAAAAAAAAAATTACAATCAGAAAAACATTCCACCAGAAAATCGAAGCAAAGAGGAAATAGGGTAAGAAAAACTCCCGAATTGGATAATTTGATGGCATGGTAACTTTTCCAGACTAGAAAGACTTTCATCTTATTGTCAACCGAATTATATGAAAAGTAACAAAAACTAAATCTTATGATACCAAAAATTCCTTTTTCCCCTTTTGCTTTGCCATAATTTCTGGCTTTACACTGGAGTCTTCAACAACAATTCCATCCAAAAAACAACTGAATTGTTATATTGTCCTTAAAACCACACCGAGACTAAATCATAGCTGTACAAATGCAAAGGATGTGTGGCCTAACCTCCACTTGACGTTGTAAGGACTGTACATGGTTAATAATTTCATCCAGCACCATAGCGGTACCCGAAATCTGCAGAGCAATCTTTTCTCAGTACAAAAATGAAGATGCTTAAACAAATGAAAATGTTTCAAAGGCTGCAATTTCTGAGTGAAAACTTTTTCAAGTAAACAGCTAACAGGGTTTTGTAACTTATTCTAACCCAAAGGGAAGAAACATAAGTGGCCCCACTATCAGCTTTCTGTTATAAATGCCAGCACCTTATATGGGAAGAGGACAGTACTCCCCTTAGTTGGGCTGTTCAAAGACTTTGCACTGTTAAGGTAAAATACTAACGTAAGAAGGCTAACAAGAGGCCATTGGTTTTCTCCAACCTGAACAAGTACACCTAACAAATTTTGCAGAGGTCCACAGATGGACTCCACCACCTGTTCAATTTCAGTATGATTTAAAATACGGTAACAGATCATACCATACTACCAGCAAATTTCAGAAATTCACTTTGTGGAAAAGACAATAGTGAAAGTTTGGGCACTAGAGAGAGTAAACATTGGAACTATGATTTGCCAGGCAATGCTTAAGAGGGGTAACCACAGGTGACGCCCCTAAAAAGGGTAGACAGAAGCCATAAATCTTGTAGTAATAATGACGAGGAAAACAAGTTGCCCCAAACGAGCGGTTTCAGTAGCTTATCTACTCAGGTCTAACTCCCTCAGAACCGCATCTCAATTGTACACTACACAAAAAAAAAACAGAAAATTTAACACACAGACCTCAGCCACCACACATCAACATCGACCATACTTTCAAGCCTTAGTAGATCAAACTAGGTGGTCCCCGGGAGGAAGACTATGCTTGGCCTTAATAAACAATCCAGTTGTCTTGGGCATTATTTACGGAGTGATAGGAGAGAGGAATATAATAATCAGATGCTTTAAAATTGCTTTCAAAGAAAGCTACACACTTAACTTTTCTGTAATGTCTGCTCCCAGTTCAGCTCTTATGGTTGTGAACTATCACATCAAATTGTTACAAGTTTGGTCTGGGCTGTCAGCAAGTGTTTCCGTGAGGAATTGTTATTCTGTTGAATCATGTGATTGATGCCTAACTTTGATCCAACATGTGTACCTTCGGCACCTCTCAAGTTCCTTAATAACACACTACCACTAGTGAACAAAAAATACTCCACCAGTAAATAGGACCCCAAGAGCTGTACATATTCATTTTAACTTGCCTGTATCGCATACTTCGTAATGGCTCCAGTAGCCAAATATCAAGCCCACCGACGAAGGTTTTTGTGGCATTTTATATGTTATTCAGTCCAACAAAAATAAGTTCCAGTAATACCTCTTTACCCTTTTCCTTCTGTATTTAGATACTATAAATTCATATTGCCAACAACAGACAGTGACCACAATGTGAAGGGAAAAAGTGGTGAAATTCAAAATGACAAAAACAACCTCAAAGGGAACCCTAACAAACATCTGCAAATTAGGTGGAAAAAGTGGAATTACAAGACTGCCTTTCAGACTTATCTTGCCAAATCTTTTTGTTATAAAGGTGACAATGACATAACCCTTATTAAAAAGCTTAACCTTGACTTTAAAGGCACAATTTCAATTTTAGATACCAAACTAGACGGATTATCGTCACATAATGAACAATTCAACAGCACTAATCATTAACTTTAACCTCGCACAAGCCACGAGATAAATGTTATGATATGCAAACATAATATAATATCATGCAAACAGATTGGGCCTATTTGGGCAATGGTTCCATTTGGATTATTGGCTAAAAGAATGGTTGATAATTCAACATGTTTGCACAAAATTATTCCTCCCAATGGCCAGCCTTATCATCCCCGAGCCGGCCCATGGAACTGTGGCTCATAAGTATTGAAGGATGTGAAATTACTGTACTGCCATTGTATCCACCGAATGCTTTAGAATTAGCTGGGACAGAATCGTCTTTTGAGATCCATTTCCTTCCCAAGCCAGACAAACATTTATTGCGGTCAAAAACCTACTAAAATAATTTAGTTCAAACGAACTAGAGTAAATTAAGTTCTACAAAGGCTTCCTAATCTAATAATCCTCAAGTGGTGATGCATGTTATCCTTTTATTCCAAATTAACATAATCATCATGGTCCATGTTTAAAACTATCATTACCACATCATTCTTAATATGTTTTATCTAAACAACTCCTGTTATAAGTAATGACTTAAGCTAAAAAGTTCTGATTTGCAAACGGAATTGACAGCTAAAAAGTGACTAACCTTGTTGCATCCAGGAACTAGTTCCTGCAGAAGCTTCATCCGAGCATTAATCTTCTCTCTCCTAGCCTGCAGTTAATCAGTTATTAGAAACTAATAACGTGGTTAACAATTAATTTAACTGGTTCGAGTATGAGATTGGTACTCTCTCAGCTAAGCTATGGCTATCTGTAGCTTGACCACGGCGAGCTCGGACGTGGACGTAGGGAAGCTTCTCACCGTCGTCAGAGGTCTCATTTGCCATACTTTTGCTCTTTTTTGTCAACCCTTTTCCCTATTTCAGAATAGAGTGATTGAATTAGTCCTAATCAACCACAAGCGAACAAGATTTTAGAAAATAAATACCACATAAGAAACCCTAGAAACCCAAGTGGGAGGAGAGGAGTGGTAATAGCACCTTCTTCTCTCGCTCCTTTCGCTTTGTTGATTTCTGATTGTTGATCGGATCAGAGGAATTAGGGTTCGAATCCGAATCATCTGGTTCTTGTTTCACTTGTTGCGAGTCGGGAATTTGATTCGCCGGAATTGAGCTCGTCTCCGGTGAATTTTCGGCAGCAAAGACCGAGAACACGGCGGCTCGTTCGAGTAAGGCGGCGTTGGAAGGGAACGTCGGAGTACAATTGAGGGAGTGAGGATTGTAGGGTCGGAATTGAACCGGGTTTTCGTCATTTCCCGGCGTGTGTAAGAGCTCCATGGCTTGGTTCGCCGGGAGTTCTAGAAGAGAAGTGAAGGAATTTCCAGTTTCCGGCGCCATTAGTCCCTCAATTTGTTCGCCCAATTGAAGCGATTCGACTCCGAGGTGTTCGGTTTTTGCTCCGCAATTCGCGGATCTAGCCACAGTTCCTGAATTTCCCTCCATTAAATAGAAAAAAATAGCTTCGAACCGAACCCAATACAAAGCACAAACTCAACTAATCCAATTCCTAGACCATTTGCAAACGAATTCAGAACCAAACCCACAGCAGGAAACTCGAAGAAATTAAAATGGAAAAGCAATCTTCAGTTCAACTGAAGAATTATTATTTGTGTTTCAATGGAAGTTAATCTCTCTCTGAAGGATTGCTTGTGGCGTAATTTCTCTCAGCCATATGAAGTATAAGGAAAGCAACGTTGCTTTGGTTCTTGACCCATTGTGTCTACTCTCTCTCCCTGTCTCTCTCTTTTTCTTATAGCGTTGGTTTCAGAGGGAGAGAGAGGGAGACGGGGGAGAGAGAGAGTACAGCGATTGGGTTGGGGTGTTGTAATTGGGCGGGGACCGGATGCGAATTGAGTCCGACACAGTTTTAATAGTAGAAGATGATAAGTCATTTTCTTGCATTTATAGGTATCGTAGATATACTACCACAATTATATATGTACCTCAAAATTGTGTTGGGCAAGGAGTATCTTTGAGAGTTAAATATTTTTTAAGTTTTAAATAACAGGATAAATTTTTTTTTAATTATGGTGGGGCTAAAAATTAGACAGCGATCTCCAAAATCCATTTTGGGATTCGTGCATACAATATTAAAGACGTTTCAACGATTAAAGTTAGATTACGAATATATATATATATACATATATATATGTATATGTGTGTTGATAAATACTTAACTTGTAACTTGAGAAAGTATATTAGTCTTGTTTTAATGGCTCCTTTCATTGAGCGAATAAGGAAAGATATTACCGGACCTTATGAGAGTTGATTTCGCCTCTCATTTCTTTTTGAAGGGGAGCGACCTACTGAATGAGAGCTCCATCTCTAAAATCTAGAGTGTCCTTTGGTGTTTCATTTGCGGATCTTGTGTGCAAGTCTAAAAAAATCCTCCAACAATCAAGTTGAATCACAAATATATATGAAAAATAAGTCTACTAATACATTAATTGTATATCAAACGATACATCATACATACGTGTCATGTCATTTTAAATATAAAATATAAAAATGAGTCCCATAAATTTTGATATGTGTTCAAATTAGTGAATGTCACGTATGCATAATATATAATTTGATGTATGATGTGTTAATAGCATTACTCATATATGAATGTATATATGAGTAAATACTTAATTGATAGTTTGAGAAAGTACATTGGTCTTGTTTTAACGACCCATTTTGTTGGATGAATGTGGAATAATATTATGGGACCTGACGAGTGATGATCATAATTCCCATTTCTTTTTGAAGAGGAGTGGGCCATTGACTAAGGGTTCTATCTTCAAAATTTGAAGCCTCCTCATGTGTTTCATGTGTGAGATCTTGTCGAGTGACTCCTCCGAAGAGTTCTTTCTTACCAAACAACATTTGATATAATTAGGTGTCAGCTGAGAATTTGAAAATTTATTGGCAAGTGTCTAAATTCAAGTCATTGTGTGTTAAATGATCGGGTGCTGAATTAATTCAACCTCATTAAATTATAATTATAATTATAATTTATAAAACATATTTGAATAACACGTGCAAAATAAATTTTTTAGGAAAGATAGCGTAAGAAAATTATAATGAGAATGCAAAATATAAAATGCAGGACGGAGTACCCAAATATAAAATAGTCTTAAACTTCAATATAAAATTAGTTTTTAATTAAGCTTAAATTTTATAAACTTAAGTTTTCGAGTTTCGTCCGAATTTTAACTATAGAAAAGTTTTAAAAATTGTACACAGGTTATTTCGGACTTGATAAGAATTATATTACAGTTTATTTTGTCAGAAAAATTTCAAACTTAAAGTTTTAATAGCTTAACTAACGATATCTGACTGATCTTGACAATAAGAGAGACCATTGTAATTGTTGTTTTGATTACAATAATGAATTTCTTTTTCTAGCTTGATAAAGGACCTTTTTTTGGTCCAAGATAAAAAGGACTTTACAGAGTAAAATCACAAGTTATTTTTACTGAAAATAATAGGGCCAAGCCCATCTCATGTGACACTAGCTGAAGGCCCAAGACACATGACCTGACCAGCAGCACATTGCCGTGTCATTTTCTTTACCCGTGGGTGAACAAACTTTAATCACTTTTGGTTGCGTTGGGTCACTTTAATATTTTATTTTAATGACTAATACCATTTATTTTGTTCATGTTCAGTGACAGTGAAAAAATTTAACTCAATCAAATATCGGTAAGTATTTAATTTATAAATTTATTTTTTTAACTTGAAAAATTAGAAGTTCTGAAGTAAAAAATTAATTGAAATTTTGAAGTAAAAAATTAAACTCAGCTGGATATTAAATATCGGTATGTACTACAATGGTTCAATTCAAGTTTAAACAAATTCCAATAGGAGCAAACTAACTCGCTTTTCTTCACTACATGATTGTAATTTAGGGCCGCATTATATTGTAGAACTCGCCCAAGGGTTGGGCCTAGGATCAGGTTGAACGGATTGGAAGCCCAACAATCTCAGATCCCAGGGCTCGATATCATGACGGGTCAAAGATGTTACCGATGGAGAATTGAGCCAACATGTCACCTAGGGAATCCGTAAGAGATCTAGAATTTATGGAAAAAAGTTCAAAACAGAAGTTCGGGACCTAAAGAAAGAAACCTATTTGGGAATTCGAAAAATTATGGAAAGATTCTGGACTGAAATCCACAAATAATAAAAAAAGAATACCGAGCAGATTTCACTACCAATTTTTTGAAACAAACAAACATCTATATATAACTTACAAAAGTATGCAATCGATGCAAGTAAAAATACTTTTATAATTTTTCTCTCACAATTTAATTTAAATATCAGAATGCCTTCTAATTGGTTTCGGTCAAATGACACTAACGAGTTGTTCATTGTAAATACAATAAGCGTTAATTGAATCTGAAAATGAGTATTAGATTAGATTGACGAATCAAATAATTCTACATCTATATTGAAGAATCGTAGCAATGTATATTTATATAACATATGAGTAAAAAGAAATGTTTTAAAACAAAGTAGATACAGTTTATATATATATATATATATATATATATATATATATATATCGATTAAAAAGAAACTTGAATGCTCCTGAGTCCTGACCTTCAATTGGGGGGGGAGACCTAAACTGGCACCAAAGCATGGGCCTATGATCCCCAATTGGGACCAGAAATAAAGAACTGAGCCAATTCAAACGTGCCATTACAGCTAAAAAAGAGGTAGTCGTAGGTAAATAGCAATAGGACAATTATTGGGTCACAGTTTCAGAAACTGGCAGCCTCTCTCCCTATGCCCTAATCTGAAATTTAGTTAATACCCTATTAATTAGTCTGCAAATCTTGGGTCATGCTACAATCCATATACATCCATCCCTCCGTAAAATCGGAGAGTTGTAAAACGACATTGTTTTGGTGTAAGAATAAAAACTTCTACTGTTAGGAGTTTGTTCGAAATAATATTCTGTACGTTAAAATGAGTAAGAACGAAAACTCTTACTGCTAGGAGTCTGTCTGAAATAATATTTTGTACCAAAATGATGTTATTTTGACATACAACACACCATATTGTGCATTGTACACAATAGAGCCCCAAGTCCTCCCTTTTTACTCATGCACACTTTCGCGTGTTGGCTCGATTCTGGCCATAAATTGACATTGATAAGATAGTTTGGGTCTTTAATCTCGTATTTGATACTTGACATGAAATAGCAAGAGCAAAAAATAGTACTATGAACTATAAAACTCAATAAAAAATTTTAAGTGTTAGTATTGCAGGAAGCCTTTTAGTGAGGAAGCCTCTCAAAGCGATAAGTGACATAATTATATTGGTCTTTCATTAAAATTTTAAAGGAGCATACGTGAGATATTTCAGTACGCCTATTTTCTTTCTTATTACAACATTCTTATTATTATAATGAGAATAAAATATGTAAAACTCTTTACTTTACCTATCCTTAAGAATAAAAATGAAATTTCATAATCATGTCAACCAAATTAAATTCATGCTAAATCAAGCGTCACTGAGTGAAAACACTATATCCAAAGCGATTGGCTAATGTTTTTAGTTTAAAAAATATATTAATTATAAACGATATAAAAATTACCATGAAGTATTTTTAACTGACAAAAATACAGCACGAGTCATTGCTAGTATAACTAATACATGTCATTATGGCAATAAGAATATTATAATAATTTTCTTTGGAACGAACTATTATATCCCTCCAGAGGCAATTAAATATGCTCAGTCTATATCAAACCTAAACATTTATTCGGGTTTGAAAATTTTATTTTTTATTTTTGCAAATGTTTTGATAAGTGCAAAATTCAGATGAATAGAAACTTTAGTGGCTCAAATGATTAACTATATAATTGTTGACAAGAGTAAATAAAATATGATTTCGTTTCCAATTTTGTATACTTGGAGAATGTATAGTCCTTGGGATTAAGGCATCTGGGCATTACTAGAATTGAGTCAGGGCAAATTGAAATCTGTCACAATTTTATATCATTTATTCAGTGACTCATATTCACCTCCAAAATAAATCAATTATTTTTCTAAATGACTAGGACAATGTTAATTTTATCCCGACGGTTGTTCTCTATCATCTTATTAGTGTGTGAAAATAACTTTTACGGAGGGTAATTTTAAAAAGTAAAAAAATATGGCAAAACTTCAAAAAGAAGAGGACACCAAGTTGTGCTCTCTCTTTATATTTAGAATAGATATTCTTCTTTTATAAAAATAAACAAACTAAGTAATTATTAATCTCTCATTTTAAATTAATCATTCCTTCTATCAGATCTACCTTCCGTTGGTGTAGAATTTGAAATCTTCGTAAAATGAACCAGTATAATGAACTTGCTTCGAGGCGCGTTACAATATCGCTTTTCGAAAAATAGTATTCACCTCAACCAGTTGGTGTGCACCAGGTTGCAGTGAATATGTTTCGAAGATACAACGAAACCCGATTGAAAGATCTTTTATCTGTGTCCGCACAAACGAAGGGCAAACAGAATACCGAGTCAAAAAATAAAAAAACAAATGAATCAATGGACTCTTAAATTCGTTTCACATATTAATAAATTAACAGTACAAAAAAATGATTTATGGAATGAAATAGTTATTCTGATTAATGTAGTGTGTCTAATGGCTATGATTTGAGCTCAATTTATAGGCACAAATGTACCCAATCGTGTAGGGTTGTACTTGTTTGCCTATGGACATGCCCACACCCAATCGGTTTACCCGAATGGGTACGAATCATGGGTCGCGTCCAATCCCACGAGCGCACCCCTTGTGACTCAATCACCACACGTACGCAACACATGTGCCACATCAGTGCCACCTTTCGACGTTTCGATTCATTACCCTTGTCGTTGCTTCGCCAAAATTTCTTCTTTCCTTTACCCTTGTTGGAGCCTTTCCCTTCTTCCTCCATATGAATCTTGGCGATATTAGCCCCAGGTTCTTCTTTCTCTTGACGCTTTGACTCTTTCTCCACACAAAGGTGGACAGCTAATTGTTCTAGCATAAGATTCTTAGTTTTATGTTTAAGACTTTTCTTAAAATCTTTCCAAGAAGGAAGGAGTTTATCGATCACAGATGAAACTATAATCGATTCATCCATATTCATACTTTTAATCTTAAACTAATTCAAAATATGTTGAAATTCATGCAGTTGATTAATCATAAACTTGTTATCTATTATTTTGAAATTCATAAGCTAAGTAATCAAAAACTTTTTATTTGTCGCAACTTTTATCAGATAACGGCCCTCCAATGAATCTCACATTTCTTTCGTAGTCTCCGTATTGGTATATACATCGAACAGTGAGCCCGATAGTGCATTCAAAATATGCCATTTGCAAATCTAGTCATCATTCTCAAACTTCATCCTCACTTGATTCTCCTCAAATATTTCATCTTCTTTTTCTTTCGAATAGGGGATGGTAAGAACATAAATGACATTCAAAGTTGTAAGTATAAAATGCATCTTCTTTTGCGAACGCCTAAAGTTACCGCCATCAAACTTATTCAACTTCACGAAATCTTGTGTTAAGTGTCGAAGAGACTTTGACGCCATTGCGGAATATTATTTTTCGATTGTTGTTGTAGAATTTGAAATCTTCGTAAAATGAACAGTATGATGAACTTGTTTTGAAGCGCATTACAAATGTTGCTTTCCGAAAAATAGTATTCGCCTTCACCAGTTGGTGTACACTAGGTTGCAGCGAATATATTTCAAAGATACAACGAAACTCGATCAAAAGATCTTTTGTCTGCGTCCACACAAACAAAGGGCAAACAGAATACCGAGTCAAAAAATTAAAAAACAAATGAATCAAGGGACTTTTAAAATTTGTTTTTGCAGAGTAAAGAACTAACAGTACAGGAAAACGATTTCTAGAATGAGAGAGTTTTTCTGAATAAATCAGTGTGTATAATGGCTGTGATCTGGGCTATATTTATAGGCTGGATGCACCCAATCACGTAAGGTTGTGCCTGTTCGCGTATGGACATGCCCACACCCAATCAGTTCATCCGAACGAGTATGAATCATGGTCGCGTCCAATCTAACGGGTGCACCCCGTGTGACTCAACCACCACACATACGCAATGCGTGTGCCACGTCAGTGTCATCTTATTGCCAAGTCACAATAAGAAAGGGCGTCTACTAGGCTCCTCGCACTAAGTGCAAAGTGCGCCATTGTGCACCATCAAAACGCCATATTGCAACCACATAGCCCACTACTACGCTCATGCACGTGCTCACGGGTGCCAATGCGGGTGTGTGGGTATGTGCAAAACACCTATGAGCCAAGCCACTTTAGAACTAAACTATTAAAGTGAACTTGATAAGTATGACCATTTAACTTTTTTCTATTTAAGCAATGTGAGACAAACCTCTACATTTTAAAAGAAGTTTTCTCAAGCACAAATTTTTTTTGATAAAACACCCATCTAAAAATCTATTTTATTTTAAAATTTCAACAATTCCCCACCATTTTCAAAATAAATTAATCATAAAAAATTCCCCTTTCATAAAAAGTAAATAAAAGCAACTATTAATCTCTCCTTCAAAATTAATTCTTCTTTGTATCATATTCATCTCTTATTCTCCTTTCATTATATCTCTTGTATTTCTTTCAAAACTTCAAGAACAAACAAACGGCTTATGTTATTAAATTGCATGACTTAGGCTCAAATAAAGGGTTTTGTTATTAAATTTCATTATATCTCTTGTATTTCTTTCAAAACTTCAAGAACAAACAAATAGCTTATCTATTTGGCCAAAGGCAATTATTGGCTTTTTGAATTGTTTGGACGACAAAAGTTCCGCCCATTTGAGCTAAATTATTCAAGATTATATGAAAAATGGTTTCTGGTTTGTCCAAAAAAACAAAATTATCCCCTTGACTCAAATAAAGGGAGTTCAAGTAGAATTAGCTTATAAGGTATTTACGTCATTATACTTTGTAGGTCAAATAAAATCCTACATTTAGTGTGATCAACATATGTCAAAAATAATTTAGTACAAATGGGTTTAACAAGATTAAGTTCTAGTTGAGGCAATATAATTCAATAATCCAATATTTATTTTGATTGCCGAAATATATATCTGGTCAACTTTAAAATTATCACAAAGTTAATGCTGACTAATTCTTGGGATCCGACGTTAACGACAAGCCCACTAAAATCAATTATTAAGAGTCACCGACGGTTTGCCCAGTTATATTTCAATAATTACGCCAAATAAACCCTTATTCACCAACATCAATTTTCTGCTGACTTAGGGCAGAGAGGGAACAAGAAATCAGACAGGCAAGGAGTTGGCAGATCAATAATTGCGTCAGTATTTATTGTCAATTGAAATGAAATAGCAATCCAAAGGCACATTATACAATTCTTTTTTGGACTTTTCTACTTGGAAAAGAAAATATTAATAATTTTTTTGGAAAATATCTTGACTAATCAGCAATAGTGTTTAGATCTAAAGTACTCGAAGGGTTCAAATAAAAAAAAAATTATGAAAATTGTATTGAAAAACAAACTTTTTTTTTTTTTTTTATAAAATATTTTTAGACAAATTAAGAACTAATTGCAAGAGATTGTTGATACTATGTATGAATGACAGGTGGTGGACAAACTAAACCTCACATAACTTAATGAACCAATAATATATATTTCAGTTATAAATAGAATTTTGCTTATAACATGATAAAATTCTAAAAAAAATAATAATCTCTTTTACTATTTTTTAATTGATTCTGCTAACTTGTACTCCAGAGACACAAGATAAGCCGTAATAAATATACATATTTTGGTAACTTATATTCATGGTAATTCAGAAATATTACTTTTTTGAACCTAGTAGATATAGATGTTTGTGTTATTTTTTATAATGACAAGATTGCCGTTATTTCTTTTTTAAAATTTGGGCATGTGATATTGTAAAATATAATATACTTAAAATATTGTAAATATTCAAATCACTCATAACTTGTCAAAACATCATTATCTTACAAAAATAACCAAATATCCTACCAAAGCATCCATATTTTATTTAAAAAATCAAGTAACAAATATTTAAAATATTGAACATCAAATGATAAGATAACACACCATCTATATGTTAAAACAACCATTGAATCTTAATTATCAATAATTGAAAGAAAAAGTAAATTACGAATTGCCTAACCACTAGACAAAAATACTTGAGGAATAAAAAAATAAAGAATAAAAAAATTCACGCTAATATGGAAATAAAAAAAATCCTTGTTTTAAGAATCCCTCTTTTTAGAAGGAAAAAAAATAGAATAATTAGATCATTAGAAATATGGAAAAATCTCTTCTTTTTTATTTTCATAGAGTTGAATAGTTATAAAAAATAAATATAACAAGTTATGGTCATTTTTGTTATTTAACTTTTTTTTTAGTGAAATATTATAAAAATAAATTATTAAATGAAGCTTAACTTATGCCCCTGGGGCACTCTTTAGCATTTGTCTTTTTTAATTAGCTCCGATTTAAGACTAATTAACTTTGATGAGTCCGATATAGAACCTGAGCCGACCAACAGTGAACAGGCATCTCAGATCGTGTAGAACTCTCCTGACCCAGGCATAACTGACTATCTGCCTTGCGCATTTTCGGTCGATTAGCCTCTACTCATACCTCCCAAGCAGCGCTGCGATTGAAGAGTTGGGGTGACACCACACGTTCGCCCTTTGATTGCTCGGACAATTCCGAATACAGCACCCCTGATTGCCCGGCATCCCATAGATGGTGCATGAGATCAAGACATAGATCTTCTAATATGAAATGCGGGTATTGACGGCGACAACCTATTCGCTTGAGATGGCTCCTTCCCTTTGGGTATTAAAACTCACTCACGGCCACAAAACAAGGTACGTTATCACCCTAACCTTAGTCTGCATTCGATTTCCACTCCAAAAAAACGATTATAACTTGATCGTCGGAGGGTTCTTGGCTGGATAATCTCCTAGCCACCAAACTTGGGTGCATGAGCCCAAAGCAAGAGTGCAATTTCAATTACCATTTTTCCACACCATCAAACTCAATTTCGTTAAATTCGTTCTAATTACGAGTCGGGATCTCACAATCGGAATGCATGGTTAAATCATCTCTTGTCTTTTAATAACTGAACAAGAATATATGTTGATCGAAGTGTTACCCTCAAGATTTTCTGCCATATAATTTGTTAGAATTTAGAAATACTAGTGTAAGTACAACATGATACTCTGAAACCATTGAATAATATGCCATTAAATCTTTTTCACCATCAATGTTCCACTGAAATGAAATGAGAGGGAGCAAGAAAACAGAAGGGCAAGAAGTCGGCAGATTAATAAATGCATCCGATACTTACTGTCAAATGAAATGAAATAACAGTCCTAAGGCAAAAGGTACAATCCTTTTTGGGTGAATTACATTGACTTCCCCTGAGATTTTTGTCAAATACAGTGCACCCTTGAAATTTTTAAAATTACTATAACCTCCCTTATTTTTTAAACTATTATACAGTTACCTCCCTATTGTTAAAATCAGTCAAACATCGTAAGTTAAGCTATTAAAATTTCAAGTTTGATATTTTTTGACAAAATAAACTTTAACATAATTCACATCACGTTTGAAATAATCTATTTTTAAAATTTTTAAATTTTTTTGAAGCAGAAATTCAAACAAATTTTAAAATTCTGTCAGAATTTGGACTTCAATATAATTTCAAAATTCAACATAGGTTATTTCCGACGTGATAAAAAATTATATTACAGTTTATTTTATTAAGAAAAATCTCAAACTTGAAATTTTTAATGGCCTAATTAATTATATTTGATTGATTTTAACGAGAGGGGATGTAACTGCATAATAATATAAAAAATAAGAGAGATTATTGTAATTTTGAAAACCTGAAGGGGGCATTGTATTTTTCACAAACCTTAGGGGAGGTCGGTGTAAATCACCCATCTTTTTTTCGACTTTTCCACTGTGAAAGGAAAATGATTTTTTTTTTGGCATTTGGCTCTAAGGGAGCCAACTTTAATTTTAGTAAACTGAAATTAAAATTAAAATTTTATTGACATATTGGAGAATTAAATCTTGAGAGGTTGTTGTTATCATATATTAATATGATACTTGACATAATAGTGTAACAATAAGCTATTGATGCTTATAGTAATTAATCCACGTAATGTAATGTATTTAGAGTAAATTTGCTCGATATGTTTTAGTTTAGAGTGAGATTTTATATATTTTCTCTGTATGTGATAAAGTTTTAAATAAATCTATGAAAATATTTTCCGAAAGTTATGGATTATCCCTTAATAGTTTCGCTCCTGCAACTACGGCCCTATTTGGCCAAAATTTTTTTTTTTGACTTATTTTTTGTCTTTATTCAAAAATTTTTTGTATTTGTTATTTTTATGTCATTTTTTCGTGGATTATTGGTTCGTATCGACGAAAAGAATCTAAAAAGTATAAAATTATGTCCAAAAGTTAAAAAAAAGTCACTAAAGACGAAAATAAGCCAACACGGACGCTGTTTTTGACTTATTTTTTGCCTTTTCTGAACTTTTTTCAAATGTAGCCGATGATTGATAACTTTTCTGAAAGCTCTTGTCGAGACGAACCAACAATCATAAAAAAATTGATGAAAAACAAAAAATTAAAAAAAAAATTCAAATAAGGACAAAAAACTAAACAGTGAATAATCCAATAATAACCACAGGCCAAATAGACCCGTTAGATGAAATCTTGCTCTCTAGCTTGGAAAAGAAAATGAATCACTCAATTGGCAGCAAAGTGAGCTTTTGAGGGGAGCAATGCACATCAAGGGTAGTTCTCCTCAGTGTTCAACCCTGAGGAGAATTTTCCTACTAGTGGATTAATTTTCCATACATAAAAAAGTGGCTTAGGCTTTCTGCATATGGGAGCTCTATATAAATAATTAGGGTTATTTACACTTTTCTCTCTTCAACTAAATATAATATATATATATATATATATATATATAGACACACACACACACACACAATATATTTGTGTGAAGGGTAACTTAGTTACAAGTGATATTTTTTAAATGTACACGTATACCGTACATGATATTTACCATTAGATGTAGGACAAAAAACTGACATTAATAGAGCTCCTATGCATACTTTCTGTACTTCAAGGGAGTAACTTATAACCCTATTACTTTTAAAGGGTAAGATGAAAAAGAGTGATAGTTGAAAGGAGCAGAATATAATTAACACAAATAATTATCCCTTGTTAGAACTCGCGGGTGGCAAGATTCTTGTGCGTCGTGGACACAATCATGGACTTGATATTAACATTATGTCAAACTATATGAAGAAAAAATCAAAAGCTCTGCCCTCTATCTCTATCTATCCAAGAGATGGAAGGGCACAAGAAGTCTTTGGTGTTCCCTCCAGTCAAGGTTATTAAGGGAAAAATGAAGTAAGAGCATATATTGAAGGCATTGTACTAATATATGTCGGGAAGGCCTCCGTTTGATTGTGTACGAACGATATACGAGTCTAAATTGACCTTCTCTTAAAAGCAAGGCCTTCTAGACCTTTCAAAAAGATAAATTTTGCATTGCCCCTTGAATACGATTCTTTTTGGGCGGTGGTGTCTATCTCTTCAAAAGAAGCGGTTTGAGGACACCCGTTACACCCTAACTTTTCTATTCCAAAATTCAAAGAACTTTCTAATGGAGACCTTTACCTCTGGAATCAAGATCTTGTGTTGTGAGATTGATTTTCTCAAAGATCGAGGAAGGGGGACCTCACATTTCAGAAATGTGATGGAAATAAAGAGAAAAGACCACCTTAAATGGCCAAAGAATGGTGATATAAAGAGACTGGATTGATTCATCATAAGAGCGTGACGTTATTAAATCCATTTCTATTGTACACAATTTTTAAGCTGCAACAAATTGCCATGTAATTGTAGAAACTAAGACACTTTTTATTTTAAAAAGTTTCCAAATTGGGTGTTCACATATTGTCCCGGGTTTGGGTATTCCGTATTATTATCACTGTCTTTTTGTCAATTTTTTATTTTTTGTTAAATTTGCATCAATTATATTGGATAATAATTCATATATAATAATTCAATAAAGTTTAGTAAAGACGAATAAAGTTCAAAAAATAGAGTTTTTCATTGTCTTTACTGTCTTTCATGTCATTTTGTTCGAGATTTTTCAATTATGATTCATATTTTTGTAATTTTTTATTTCTCATGTCAAGATATAGAATTAATTTCACAAAATTTAACAAAAATTTAATCAAAAAATCATTAAACATAAAAAATACCGACTACCTTTAGTAAAAGTTAATTTTGTCTAAACATGTTAAAAACAATTAGCAGTATTAGTGTTTATTGAATTTTTGTCTTTTCGTCAACATTAGTGCTATTATTTATTCATCTCAATTAGAGAAGCAAAAAAAAATTATTGAAATGTAAATCAACCTTAAAAAAGTTCACATAGACAAAAAAAAAAAAAAGAGCAAATTTAAAATTTTTTTCGTCTACCAACATTATTTTTAATCATGAATTTTAAATTTTTAAATATTTCATATCAAATCGAATGATTAATTTAAAAATTATAACACAAATAGAATAAAACCTAAAAAAAACAAATATCAGCGGACACTCCACATAACTTTAAGGCAGACACAGCCTCAGTTTTCACTTAGGACCACTTTAAAGTTGTCCACCATGGTTGGTATTCAAGCACAAAGAAGAAGGGTCGGTTTAAAAAATTATTCTAATATTTTAAATTTTTTAAATTATTATATAGTTACTTCTTTTATGATTAAAATCAGTTAAATACCATTATTCAAGGTATTGAAACTTTAAATTCAATTATTTTTTGACAAATCAAACTGCAACATAATTTCTACACGTCCGATTTTGTCTATGTTGAATTTTTGAGATTTTTTTGAAATCAAAACTCGAACAAAGTTTTTGGAATTTGTTAAAGTTTAAATTTCAATAAAATCTTAAAAATTCAATATAGACAAAATCAGACGTGATAGAAATTATATTACAATTTGATTTGTCAAAAAATTCAAACTCAAAGTTTTAATAACTTGACTAACTGCTTGACTGATTTTTCAAAAATTAAGAAAATTTGAGTAAATTTTCAAACTATAAAGGAGGTCATTGTATTTATGAAAAAACTTGAGGTAATGTCAGTGTAATTTTACTAGACCAGGCCATGTGCTACCAACATAAGCAAGGCCCACGTTGCTTACAACAGATATTGTTTTGGAGGAGTACTACGGTTCTCAAAAAAATTTCTGAATGTAAAATTAAGGGTCAAAATCTATTGGGATTTGAAATTCTAAATTCAAATAAATTTAATTTATTAATTTAAATCTTGAAAAATTTTCTTTAAAAAATTTTTGGAATTAAAGCCTTTTTCATTATTTTATTGGGATAATTGCTCTGTGTCAGTGAAGAAAACCAGGCCCAGACACCAAAAGTCAAGCGAGCAATGCTAGGATCCCAGAAATGTCCCAAAATATTAAGGTGACAATTCCTCATTTCTCTCTTACACACTCAACACTTACAACATACCACTTTCCTTTAGACATCTAACAATTCTTGAACATTTACGAGATCTTAGCATTTCTCAAGGTCAAGCGGACTCACAAGTCTTTTTTTGTACGGGCTACAACAATAGGGCCTCTTTCTCTTTCTGGGCCAGTAATTTGAGCTACATTTTATGATTTTATTTGGAAGGAATCTGTTCATATCTTAAGCAAATTGAAGTTCTATATTTAGCACCCTTGGAAGGGCAATTGATAATGGTGTAGAGTCCTAGGTCCGGTGGATCTTATTCTGGGTTGCTTGCACTAATTTTGGTTTGATTGATCTGCAGGAGAAATAATAAGTTAGTGTTGATCGGTCGAAGATAGATTGAGGGCACTCTAATACTTAAATTAGTTCAATAAAGTGGAAAGTGAGTAATAGTACTCACCTTGTATTAGGTTCCTTAATTACCTTATATAGAAGATCTCCCTAAGCACACACACCACGAATTTTTAGAACATTGAGTTGTGGACCATGATGCTTGGACCAATCACCTTGTGCGTCACGTCAAGGACAACTGTCCTGTGCATCGCGACGTCAAAAATAACTGTCTCTATCTTTGATGTTGTGTGTGATGTACATAGTGTTAGGTCCTATTTCCATACAGATGTACCGAACTACTTGTCGACTATATAGAGTTATAAAGTTGTTGTACCGTGGTCATGTCAAACATCTACGTTCACCTTAACCTACATATTGTTCGTGCGCCCAACGGGTTGTTTGCATGACATGCAGGTCTATATGAGCTTTCATTTCGGCCCAATGTTGAAGAGAACCGAGCTGATGACCCACTATGGCAAGAGGAATAATTAAGTCTTCGATCTTTCTTCAATTCGACGGTTACTGAATCCACTCCATACCCATATATGCTGTAACCTGACGTCTCATAGATCCAGCATACTACAAATGAAAAAACTGCAGTGATGAGGGCAAATTTGTTTACTTGTTGAGAAGGTATGTGAATATTACCTATTTGGCATGTATCCCACAACACGATCAAGAAAAGATAGCAAACAGAAAGCATGACACTGAGCCGAGATTGTTACGAGATTCTCCAAACATATAATTAAGTACATTTACGACTCATAAGAGTTCGTCTATCAATTGAAATAAATAAAAGTACAATAGTTATAACCTAGGGTTATCACATCACCAACTAGTGAAATACCCATGTCTCACACTATAGCCAGTGGAATGATGACTAAAGTTGAATCGGCCTTTACAAACCCATCAATATTTAGAAGATAGATGTCTAAAGATACTATAACACCGTAGTGGGACAATTTTTGCTTCAAAATTAAAAATAACATCAAACAATAGACTTGATCTATTTTCATTCAATTTTTCAAGTTATTTGTATCTACAATTTTAACGGGTTTGATTTTATTATCTAATCTAATAGTCTAAGGACCAAATATGGACCAAACCAGAATAATGAGAACTTTAAAGCCCAAAGTGAGAACTGAGTACCACATCAGGACAAAAGATGTAATTTACCAAATCTAATATTGTACACTATAGTGGGCTAGTTCATCATCGATAAGTTTGATTGTCGGATTATGTTTTAGAGAGATAAAAAAAAGACAAAATAAAGGTTGCTGACAGAGAGATATGTGGGGTCTACCGAAATTAGTTAGAGTGAGGTGAAAATAAAGTACGAAAGGTTTCATGGAGTCGGGAGTATACCAAGTCTCGTATAAGGTACTATATGGATCTTGAAGTTTAGTCGAGAAATTGAGAGACTTTGTCGAACACAATATACGTAATTGAGAAATAGAACTAACTATATGTTGTGCAGAATCAATGCTTCGGGCCGCATATAGCTTGCTTACGGCACCTGACTTCTCCGACGACAAAATAAGAAGAGATGTACTAGGGGTAAAAGTAAAACTGAAAAAAAAAATTGATTGAAATTGGTTCGGTTCGGTTCTGTCCGTTTTGACTTTCTTGGAGAAATTTTTTAGTCTGTCGGGTCGATTTTGATTTACTCATATTTTATATTAAAATCGATCAAACCAAACATTTTCAGATCAATATTATATTTCCTATCTAATTTAACGGTGTCCATCAAACCCTAAATGATTTAGACTAAATGTATTGATGCCTTCCAGTCTTCCAGATGTGTCCCATGGTTGCACCCTTTTTTGATCCTAGTCCGATTAGGTATGGCCTTTTTCTTGATTCTGGATCATTATTGAGGCTTTTTCTTTGGTTTTTGGTACATTGATGTACATTGCTGAATACCGCTCTCATCGTCTTTCTAATGCTCGGTCTCTTTGATTCTCTCTATATCTACAACCATGTTTGATTGTACCGAACCTTCGACGCCTTCAACATCAACAACGACGTTGTACGTACAGCCTCGAAAAATTCAAGTATAGACTCCTCTGCGATTTTTGTGATGTGTTTGCGATCCTATTTTGAAAACCAATTTGAAGAACATGTGTTTGATTTAGTTTTAATTTGTTGATTAGAACCCATTCGGGGAAATCAATTTGAGGAACCCATTTGGAGAAACCGAATACCCTAAAAAACCGACAGAACTGACTTCGATTTTAGGCAAATTTCGATCAGAATCGATTTGCGAAAATTTCACTCCAAACTAATTACACCTATGTACAACTAGTAGCTCTGATGTTCACGGAGAAAGAAGGGTACAACCGATGGTCAGGTGACTCAGGTATAGCCTAACGGCTGGGGCCCTCTCGATAGCGTCACCCTCCTGGCACAAACAATATTTGACACAGTGGGCCAGTGGGCCCAAGGAGAAAACACACAGAGGCATCTCCAGTCCAGCTTGGCCCATGAAAAAGACCCAACCTAAAGATTGAGTGGTTAGAAATGTCCAATCGCTGGACCCACTAAAAAGTAGGTCGGGCCCATTACCCTGCTAATAAAACAGTTGTCTGAAAATGTCCAATCAGTGGGGGCCCATGAAGAATTTGGGGACAACAATATTTGGGCCCATTAAGCTTGAGGATGTTCCAAGTGGGGCCCGCCCAACTAATCAATCCTAGTAGTTAACGTCCTATTATTATTTAAGGGTCAATACTATTACTTTGGATAACAAAATGTCATTAACCATGAATGATATTATTAAGTATAAAAATATCATCCACGTATTTAATTTTTTCATATCTTCCATATGCTTAAAAATATTCAAATAAATTTTTTTTTATAACTATTTACGTCTCCATAATAGGGTAAGCCCTCGTTACTTTCTAGTTTCTAGCCTACAACACACAACAGGCCCAAAGAGTCTAATGAAATCCTCGGCCCATTAATAACTGGCCCGCATTAACTTGGTCAATTGTCATGTAGACCAGGAGGAATATTTTTAATGCTATTATTGAGCAATTTCTATAGTAAGCATTTAGCTGAATTGGGCTTATTCTAAATGGGCTGCAGATGTGATTCGAATGGTTGGGCCTATTCATTATATGTTGGGCTTACCTATTTGATAGTGTGGATATGCCTTTTCTTAGGGCTTTGAACTCTTCTTACCCTTACAAATAATGCTAGTGATATTTTTTTACTTTATATTTTACTCCATACTGAGGTGGAGAAAAATAAATGGGTGTGTGTGTGTGCGTGAGAGAGAGAGAGAGGGGGGGGGGGGGGGGGGGGGGGAGAGGAAAGGAGTGTCACTTCAGCATAGAATAAAAGATGAGGTAAAAAAATGTAGTGTCATTAGCATTACTCTACCTTTACCAGATTGTTTTTTAGTGAGAGCATGTGAATCAATATTTTTGGTGGTTGTCAATCCTAATCAATGGTGGATGTAACTGGTTCTTCGATCAAATGCATCTTGAGAAAGTCTCCTCTAGCATTGAATGCCTAGTATGATCTTTGAAATGCCAAATAAATGAACATGCGGAACATATTGATGAAGACTTTTTTGGTCAAATGAATGACAGCTTGGAACTCACTGAGCTAGTTACCTCAGGCACGGTTGCTTAGATGGTTAGGAACATCTAGAGAGAAACAAGCAGTTTTTCTGTTTGGTTAGAAGAGAAAACAAGCCATGTCTTTTGATTGAAGTTAAAGCCTTGAAAGAGAATCTGAAAAAAGTCGAATTATTTAGCATAATAGAAGGTCTGCTTAGAGCATTTCGAAGTAAAGCTACCAAATTTCTTTCTAAATTAGTTTCTGTGACACGTGATAAGTTGAAGAGCTACATGAAAGAAATGCAATTAAAAGGACTTTTCAAATGTTAAGTTTTTTTTTCAAAAAAAAAAAAATTTAAAATAAATAATCATAAATATTACATTTAATGACGTGACAATTTGAAGAGCCATTTCTCACTTTATAAAAACTGCACGAGATGGAGTAGCAATTTACTACTTTACTCGTGGTGTTTTTATTTACACGGTGATCACTCTTCAAATATAGTTTAGTTTTAATTTTGCTACCTCTCATAGAGATGCACTTATGACTAATTATATTAATTTCAAACATTATCTATTTGCTTCCCTAACTTCTATAACTAGACACCTGAGATGATATTGATTTCATGTTATCGAAAGAAAATGCTTCTAAAACCTAACTCATCACAATTAGTTTGGAACTAAAGTTTGAATCTATATCTATTTTTATACTATAGCATGTGTATGATATACGATATATTTTTCATTCTTAAAAAAAAATACACAAAATAAATTCACATAAGTTTAATATTTCTCTTCCCTCTATATTCATGTGCACGCTGATAAATTTTTTTTTCAATCTTAATGGTCAGAGATAATCACCTTATCACAACCCCGCAAAGAGAGACTCCTAATGGGGGTAAGAGACTAACAAAAGAGGTAAAGAGGGACGAGGGCTAATGGAGAGGGACGGTCTATTGTTCTAACACTACTTTGATTATCTTATTATTCTTTTCGAAAAGGATTCGTTGACTGACTTAGGTATCAGAGTGGTGTTAGTCGGCACCACATCGATATTCCCAATTTCTCTGCAGGTCATTGCGGAGGAGGGATTAACAGTGGCGTTATTAACACTTATTTTACATATTCGAGGAATTTAGAAGTAGTTAAAATTTCTTACTGCATTTATTTATAGAATCTAATATATTACAATGGTAACTTAGCACTGAGGGAATGTTCACAATATCCTCTTTAACTCAAAGAAAACTTTCTGTTAGGACAAATATAAAATTCAGCATATTTTTTTATTGGGAAAATATTATGAATTATGGAAAAACACTCAAGTCACTTCTATTTAATTAACTCTTTCTACAAGCAAAATTAAATATATAAAATTCTACCATTTTTTAGTCAAACGAAAATGATTTTTTTTAACCAAGTTTCAATAAAATTAAAACTTAAGCTCAATAAATAATGAAACGATGTATATTTTGAAAATATTACTTTGCTCCTTACAAGTTCTTAAAAACATTAACAGTACCCCTCTAAACAATAAATAAACATAATCATCAAAATGGCTAATAAATTTTCAATTTATAAAATTTTTGCACCCACCACTAATCATTGCTGGTGAAAAAGAGAACCCGTAAACACAAACTTTCGTGCAAAAATCAAGATAAATAAGTGTCCGAAATTATATGTTGTATATATAATCTACAAAATAATAAAGAGTTTCGTATTATCTAGACATATCTATGTTCGAACTTCCTTCGAGCTATTTGAACTAATGAAAATTGGTACGTTCTACATTTGCACATTCTTTAGAACATAATGGATAATGGAATTTTCTTGGGTCTTGTACTTTGGAAGATGGAGGAGTCATTGAGGAATTTACGAACTTTAGGGGATTTGATTGCTCAGAAGTTTCTGTCTTCTGACCCGCTCTGTTGACCTTCAAACGACACCGTAACAACGTTGCCTAGGGACCATAGCGTGCTGGAGAGTTCCAGAGTCGATACACAGTAACTTCACCTTCACAGATTGGTAAGCTGCCTGTGATATTATCACATCCAAACAGGGCCTTAAACAGATTATCCCATTTCTTCTTCAAACGTCACCAAGGCTTTGGCAAAGGTAATTCTTTACTTGAAGAGTCTTTCTTCCACTTTTGAAATCTGTAGCTTTCTTTTGGTTTCATTGTCAAGTTTTTTGTGAACTTTCTTCAGCTGGGTTATTGTATTTTTTGCCACTTATAGTTTTTGCCGTTATTCTCTTGCTTATTGAGTATTCAACAGGTTCAATTTCCCTCATTCCCCAATTACGTATTGAAATTTATATTTATGTTGAGGATATGGTCCATTTGGGTTTCATTACCTAGTTTAGTCAAGGCATTGTTTGTCTTCGGTTTCAGAAGAAATGTCTGAATTCCAATATCATCTTTGTCATCGAATTCACAGTTATCGTATAGAATCCGGTCAATCGAATTACTTTCTGAGAATTTGTTATGGTTGTTTGGATGTTTCAAATGCAAATTGTCTTAAAATGGATAATGGGTGCCATAGGGAAGCCATTTCAGCGTCCCAAATTGTCTTAAATTGTTTTGATGTTTCAAATGCAAATTGCCCTCACACCTTTGTCATACTGAAGCTCAATAATTTCACTCAGTTTATAAGCTTGTGTCCATTAGAAATGTTGAAAGTGCCTTGCATTTGGGGGGAGCGTCTGGACAGGAGTGATGTCCGTCCCAACTGTAAGCTACTTGGAAAGGACAGGTGATGTGCAATTCCGGATGGGAAATGCATGTCAGGCCTCCAATTTTCTCCTAAGTCATTTTTTTTGGGATTTTCCTATTTATGAGAGCTTTGGGGAGTTCTAGGGTTAAGTTCCTATGTGAGTTCTTGATCTTGGGTGGCTCTTTGAAAGTTTCAGATACAGCCAGCTCTTTGTCATCTCTCTTCGTTCATAGTGAACCCTCTGGTTCTAATCGCCCTTGGATTATGTTTAAGTTCATAGTTATTCAAAACAACGCAAAATCTTTGTGTTATTTTGTAATTGCCCTATAGTTTGTTTCTCTCGTTTTCGTATTTGTATAACAAGAAAGAAGTTCATTCCAAATTTCACGTCTTTGGTCTATTCGCTTTAACGACGAGGTTACAACATTAGTGTCCATATTAAAACAATTCTTGATCTTCATTATTTGATTAACTTCAATCCTTTCCCCATTATCTGTTGTAGTAATTTTACGTGTCATGGTAGGATAGATTTTAGAATGCAAAAAACACTACTAGTACACTGTCATATTCTAGCAACAGGTCCACAGCCATGAAACTGTCTCTAGGGCCAAATGGCTGCCCTAGTTTCTGTGTTTCCACTTCATTAGGGCTGCATATTGTCTCGTCATCTACCAAACATTTTGTCATACGTGGTCTTGCTCTTCAATCTGATTAACCTGTGGGAATTACGAATGTTTCAAAGCTTGCAATGACGTGGATTTTGATGTCAGATATTTGGTTCCTGACTTTGTTCAACAATATTCGCATTAGATCTCGGATGATCCTGCTTAATGAATATTACTTCTTGTTGCCATAGTGATGTAATGGTCAGTACACCAGTACGGATATCATGTGAATATATCTTGTTATATCTTTATGTATAATGCAACAACAATATTAGTAAGTACAACAAGGCAAATTAACAAGTGTTGCTTGATTGCATTTGGACGTTTGGATTGAAAGATTGGATGAGGTTTTAAACTCTCGAGTCTCAACCATTGCACAAAATAAGTTTTTTGGTCGTTATTGTAAAGGATTCCAAAAATAGATATTTTTTTAGACATATTCACACTTTTTTTCTTGACAAGTACCTAGACATATTCCTAACTTAGTTTGAACCCTGTAGAAATAACCTTACTCCCTAATGAAGGTTTTGGAATTTTAATTTGAACTCAAAGGAAAAGGACCTTCCTGCCTAGGGCTGCAAACAAACTAAGCTATTCGCGAGCTCGGCTCGGCTCGGCTCGGCTCGGTAAGGGCTCAGTTTGGCTCGGTTCGTATAGTTAACAAGCCGAGCTCGAGCTTGAGTCTTAGGCTCGTTTCATAAATGAGCCGAGCTTGAGGCTCTACTCGTTTAAAGAGGCTTGTTAAGTAAATAAACTTAGTTTGGCTCCACTCGATTCGTTTACAAACGAGCTGAGCTCGAACTTGAATTTTAGGCTCATTTAGTTAACGGGCTGAGCTCAAACACTCAAAAGCTCGGCTTGGCTCGTTTGCAGCCCTATTCCCGCCTAGAATATTTAACGTTTCAATGTCAGTCACTAGGTCCATTCGCCTTCAAATTGGTAAAAGTTGCAACTTTGACTGATTAAGAGTCCTGAATTCAAACTATCTTTAGTTCTTTTCGTCTGTAATCACTAATCAAAATGGCCTTTTTTTTTTTGATTTAAGATTTGTAATGAAGCGGTGTTTCTGCTGTACAGTGCTCGGTTTGATTTTGGCCATGTAAAGGTGCTGTACCTTTGCGTCTCTTGGTATCCCAAGGTTATGCCAACATGGTTGGTTGCTCTCACTTCAGCAATTATGTGAAAACTCTGGCCCGCCTGAGAGGCTGTGCACAAAGTCAGATGAGCAATCACACAACTGGATTCATTTCCCAAACAGCAAGAAGATCATGTTTCTATATTTCCAGAGGCCACTCCAAACTGAAATATAGTGGGGAATCTTTTGCTAAGACAAACTCTTCTTCATCTGTTATTGGCTTTCAAGCATCAGAAGGGAACTGTTTTGGATCTTTCACTTTCAAGCAGAGGAGAAACTTGCATTCATTAAGTATTACAAATGGAGTTAGATCTATGGAACCCCAGAAGATATGCTTTGATATGTCATCTGGGTGCAAAAAATTGAAGGTGAAGCTTTCCATTCCAAATCAAGGGACTATGCCCAAGGTAAAATGGAACGCGAGACGTGCATCCACAGGCTTCATTTTTGGCCTATTGGTTTGTTATTCGACTTCTGAACCAGTACATGCTGAGGCCCATTCAGAGGAGAATAAAGACGACCCATCTGTCACCTTTTCTCATGGGAAGAAAGTCTACACTGATTACTCTATAACTGGTGAGCAGTATATTACACTCTCCCTTTGATATTCTTGTTTGCCAATGCATTTTAAACATTTTCCGTAAACTCGATTTTATTTCCAAGTTCCAACGGATGTAATTTGATGGTAATAATTGCTCTGTTGTGTACAGGCATTCCGGGGGATGGAAGATGTTTGTTTCGCTCTGTTGCTCATGGAGCTTGTCTACGATCTGGGAAACCAGCTCCAAATGAGCGCCTTCAGAGAGAATTAGCAGATGATTTACGAGCTAGAGTGTGTTCCCATGTCTCTGATCATACTAATATGTTGAAGATTGTTTGTTCCTTTGGCTTTTCACTCTATTTTATTACGTTCACTTGGTTGTTTGCTTGATTTTCTAATCGTGTGGTACTCCATGCAATTTTTAGTCCAATTCCGGCATGCATGTAGTTTTAAGTTGCGACTACAATAGTAGAACTTCATCATAGATTCATAGGGTTGAACTAATACACTTTCTGCTGGTTCTTATACTGGAACTCTCACTATGTAAAGGTTTCCACTTTCTTCATAAACAGGATGCAGTCGGCATTGGTGGGGGCAAGTTTGGGGTTACTGTCTTAAGTAGGCAATAGCATGGTTTTCTATCAAGGGATGATGTTCGATGCATTAGCCTTAGTTAAGGTTGCCAGATTGTCCCGGGTCTGTTATTGTTTCCCCTTTGTCTGTATTATTTTTTGGGCATCAATGACCTATGTTACATTGCTCTTCTAAAATTTAAGTAACCTTTTTGGATGCTTGGCATCCGGTCAAATGTGCGGGATATGCCTAATTTCCCACAGATTTTTTGACAATGTCCACGGCCGTCCATCCACACAATTCAGTCTGAAAGTGTCCACAGGTGTTATTTGATAACTCAATTCATCATTCATAATTGAACAATTATAGTAAGTTAATATGATAACTGCATTTCATGTCACTTGAAAATTTGGGTATTTGTGTTTATCATAGTTTCCATAAAGTATACAGCGAGCTAAGTGCGTTTCTTCCCACAATTCCCGAATTGGTATACCTATGAATTTGCGTTTGATTGGTACGCGCCAAGGTACGCAGCCCACATTGGATACCATTGTTGGAGTTTATGTAACATAGTAGAATGGTTCAGCTCGCATTTATACATCTAGAGAGATCGTTTTACATAACGGGGGAATTAATTTTTGTGTATGTTGAACTTGCCCTCGCAGTATCCGGCTAATATTGTTTCCTCATTAATGCACTCAGGATGAACTTGTTTGCATAAAACCTTAATAACCAAAGTCCATTGACCGAAGATGCTTTTCTTCTCCAGGTGGCTGATGAATTTGTTACAAGACGAAAAGAGACGGAGTGGTAAGTTTTCTGAGCCGCTTCAGTCGTACAACGAAACTTTCTGGTTTTTTTTTTTTTTCCATTCTATTCTGAATTTCTGATGGCTGGGGTGTAATTTATGGCTACTAATGTGATTAGGTTCGTAGAAGGAGATTTTGATACTTATGTATCACACATACGGAAGCCACATGTATGGGGAGGCGAGCCTGAATTATTCATGGCTTCACATGTTCTCCAGTAACTCTCTCTCTCTCTCTCTCTCTCTCTTTCTCTCAGCGTGTCGTATGTCTGTTTCAACGATATATTCTATCACGTGCTAGTAGTCTATTAACTCAAGTCCAGTGATTATCTTGTTAGGCAAAGAAGTTGCTTGGTGACTTGATCCAGTTGCCAATCTCGGTTTGTATGACTTTGGGGTCATCATGGTTCAATTATCTCTCATGAGTATGCAAAATTTCCTTTTTGGGGTTAAACAACAGAAGCAACATACCATATCGTTTGTGCACTCCAATGGAATTTACAATGAGCATAGGAGATGTTTGTCGCTGCGCGTTATTCTCCCAACACACTCTCTCTAGGGGGATGGTTTTACCCATAAAATCTTTTACCTTTTGCATTTGGCATTGTGTTTTTTGGTTGCTTTAGTAGCAAATCTATGCTCCATGATATGCACCAACACAGGCCCTTACAAAAACTAAACCAACTAACAACTGACGTGGGATTGCCATTATTGGCCGAACCCAACGCCAGCCGCAAGGCTTTGGTCCCTCTGGTTCCCAAGTGTGAAACTCGTCTCTAGGATGAAAAGTGTCTTGCGAGTAGTTGCGCTGTCTTATATGTCTATCCTAAACATCGTTGCAACTGATGTGGGATTCCAACATTCTCACCTCGGCGCAGGCACAAACCTAGCTCTGATAGCATTTAAGATGCGTGGCCCAACCTCCACCCAAAAGTATTGTTAGCTTTTGGCCCAGCCCTGGCGGCCTTGTTCCTCTGGTTCCTAAGCCTGCCTCCTGGATAGTAATGTACTTTTCATTCTCCTAAGACTGTAGCCCTCGTTCGTCAGGTACAAAAAATGACTCTCATCCTAAGTCTACCTTCAGCTCATTACCCACTTTCCTAGAAACAAATACTACCTAGTGCATGAGGCTCCCGCTAATGCAGGGTCTGGGGAAGGGTTAGGCGTACACGGTCTTAACCCCACTGCTCTGCAAGGGGGTGTTTCTGTGACCCGAACCTGTGACCGCTAGGTCACGTTGAGGCAACCTCACCCTTGCTCTTAGGCTGCTCCACCCCCCTAGGAGACTGCAATTTTTGCACAGTAGCGGTCGAAATCCAGTAGAACCTCATTGATGTGAAAAGAAGAGCTATTAGCTAGCTCATCTCCAAATGCTAGTCGACACAACTTCAAGTTTAGGAATTTTTTGATATGTGAAGCGCCCTTGAACCATATGCTGGATATATAGATTCGAAAGCTTCGATTGACGAAAAATACTGATGGAATTACACTAGTCATTAACGAACTATGGATCTCGTAACTGCAGGATGCCAATAACAGTATTCATGCACGATGAAGATTCAGGCGGCTTGATAACCATTGCTGAATATGGGCAAGAGTATGGCAAAGAGAATCCCATCAAAGTACTATATCATGGCTTTGGCCATTACGACGCCTTGCAGATTCCGGGGAAGAAGGGTGCCTCATCAAGACTGTAGAAGTATTTGTATCCAGAAGTTGAAGAAAGGTGAGTAGCTACATCAAAATCTTGGGGCTTTGAAATGGTTCCCTTTTAGTTATTGTTTTATTCTAGCCTATCTCAATATTAGTGTTTTTTTATTTTATGAATTACCGTTTCAAGCATTGCTCCCGTTGAACCAACATGCCGCTTCTTCTACATTCACCTCAATTCCATAACAGGGAGTCATAATAATTCGAATTCGTTAAAAAATCAAAATGTGAATGAGCTAGGCTTATGAACTTATAATTAAAAATCTGATGATCGAATCGATTCCATCATTGCAAGTGAATAGAGATTAAGGAGTTGGTTGATGATGCTAGAATATATGCTTGTTTTGAGCTCCTGTTTGTTTTCTATTGGCGTTTATGGATTGTTTGCTTTTCTTTCAGTACGCCGAACAATGGGAAGGACTATGAACGGCGGGAAGGGCCGTCACTCAACGAATAAAAGTTACTCTAAGGGTAATAAGGTGATTTTCCCCAAGAGAATGAATAAGCACTTGTGTTCTAAATTAGAGGATGTATTCTTACACAAACTCTTGAGGCAGAACAAGATACTTCTGTGAGAACTAATTGTTATTAAAATTTTAGATTCTGTATTGTAGATATAAGTTTTTAAATTATACTGAGAATCTGTAACGTTGTCTGGTGTGCAAAATAAAATTTTCGGAAGCGTTTTGTGAGTGAAAATATAACCACAATTTAAAAGGTTTCAGTAGTAGTGATTTTTAAATTCTTCGCCTGGAGTTCATTTCTCATAATGCATTTTTACATAAGTTATTTTATAATCTGTTTTTTGTGTTTCGGTTTTTTAACAAGCCCAAATACCATTGTCCTGATTCATTGTTCACTTTTACTATTTCAGAATTTTTTAAAAATAATTTATTGCTTTTAATTTATAATTCACTTTATCTGCAATTTGAATCTTGTTCGATAAATCTCGATCAATTTTATTAGATAATATTTTCATAATTATAAAAGTTAGGGATGGCAATCTTGTCCGATCCAACCCGCTCCTACCCGTTCCCCGCCCCGAATGGATAGGGGATTCGGGGATTTTTTTGGGGATCGGGTAGGATTCGGGTATAAATTTTTAAAAAAAATGGGGATCGGGTAGGATTCGGGGTTAGGTGTCTCCACCCCGATCCCCGCCTCCACCCCCGCCCCTCCCCGTCCCGCCCCGCCCCTCCCCGCCCCGTGATTTTTTATCCTTTTTATGTAATAGGTTTGTAAGGAGAAAGAGAAAATAACCATGGTTTGCAATTGGTAGAGGAATACAACAATCTTTAATGGACTCAATGACAATATTCTTGAGTATGTTTGGTTATTTTTGTTAGGATTGAAACTTGTGGAACGATGTTATGTTTATTTTAATTAGTTATTGTTGTTGTTTTTGAAATATTTTAGATTGTAAAAAATGAATTAATTTTGCTTAAAAGTTTGCATATTTTTATTTACTCTCTTTTGTTATTTTTTTTGGATGAAAAAAAGAATTATTTCAAATTTTAAGTAATTACTAATATAATTTTTTAATTTTTGGATATCCAATCTCCATTTGGAGATCCCCGTTCCCCGTTCAGGGCGGGGGTGGAGAGCAAAAGTAGTCCCCGTTCGGGGATCGGGGCGGGGATGGAGATTAGATATAGGTTCGGGGATCGGGGATGGAGACAGTAATATCCACTCTCGATCCAACCCGTTGCCATCCCTAATAAAAGTATTATCAAATATATAGTGAGATTTCGTAAAGACACAAAAAGCAACTAAATAAATAAAATTTCATCTTTCTTATTCACTTTTCTCCGTATCTTGACTCTTTGACTATCCAAGATAGTGACGAGATTCTTCGTCTTTGTCTCCATCCTCATTCCTATCGTCATTCTTATTCTCATTCTCTTTCTCAAGTCAAATGTTCATTCTCAAGTTAAACAGTGGGTTACACTCCATATTCGACCATTTTTACCTCGCTTCGAGAATAATCAGTCTTGTTCATATCGAACAGCTCCTCGAGTAAAACAATCACGGAAAAAATTATGTTGCGAGCAGCAACAAAATTTGATTGAAGTATTAACTCATGTCTTTCAAGATAAATATGCTCTTGAAAAGATATTTATCTCTAGATTGTCACATTGTTGTTCTATTCCACGAGCACAAATCCAATCATTACAAAAATCGAAAAATAAAATTACGAACGGTTGAACTGCGCAAGATCCAGTTCACTGCCTAACTTGAGAGAAACCATTATGCAGATTTTAAGCAATAGAGTCATGAAAACCCCGAGAGGTTTTCTTAGTAGAATGAGAGATGGTGATAGAGAATTTTGTCCTCAAAGGTCACGAGGTCGAATCGCAATAGAACCAACCACTAAGGCTCACTAGAGAATTATGCAGTCGTTAACTTTAAAATTCTGAGAATTGCGCGACATTAGATTGAGAATTCTTAAAGCCGATCGGATATCTTGGATATGAAATAACAAAAAAAAAAAAAGCAATAGAGTCACGAACAGCTTGCCTCAAAATAGCAAGTGACCTAAAAGCTTTTGGTCCCCAGTCAGAGGACCAATCGCTGTTGGTTTGGGCTTTCTTTTTGGTCCCCAGTCCAGTCCCTTCTTTGGGCCACAAAAACTCAAAGTCAAAGGTGGCCTTTTCGTAGGGTATGACTTTTTTTTGTAGAAATTTTTTTATTTTTGCTAAAATTATGATTGGATGTTTAATTTGTCGAGAAAGAAGACGATAAAAACTTGAATCTTGTTTTTTTATTAATACAGATTGTCGGAATTAGTTTATGCGCAGTTTAATTAGTTTTTGAGAATTAACCTCACTGTCTATTACTGAGGATTCCAATTAAAGTCATAATAAAGTTTTGTTTAGACAAATGTTATTTATCCCGTACCGTATTAGATGGTACGTTCCGTTTTGGTCAAAGTATCGGCCTGTTCTAACTTGTTCTGGATTGTTCAGGCTGGTACCGTACCGGTCCAAAATTTTTTTAAAAAAATTAATTAATGATTTTTGAGTAATTAGACATAATTTTTGACTAAAATTGTCTATTTTTATGTGTGGTGATTTGTTTTTAAGTTGTGACACTTTATTTTATATTTTTAGTATGATTTTTTACTAAAAAATATTATCTGAAAAAATAAATTAACTTTAGCCATAAATTCAAAATGGTACATCAATACTGGTACATACTGTACCAGTAATGAATTTGGTACACTCACCAATACGAGATTGATAACTTCAATCTAGACTTATGTATAAGAATTTATAACATCCGAAAAGTTTTAAACTTAAGAACTTAAAAGAAAGTAATCTTCTAAGTATTATGCCTTGATTAACGTCTTGAAATGGATAAAAATTTAAATATTTGTACACATACATATATAATAAATATGTATGATTTATTAAATATCCAAAATAAATATTTAGTGTAGGAGATTTTCAGTATTAAAGGTTGGGAAAGATTGGATATAAATAGTTTTATCCACCAAGCGAAATGGTTGTTTTAAAAAAAATTAACCAAGAGAAAAACTTATTTAACTTTATAAAGTACATCAAAAATAGTTTTGGAAGTTAGGAATACTCACATACACAGATACATACTTATATATGGATTCTTTTTTTTATTCATGAAAATTATTTAGAAAAAAAATTCGACAGAATAACTTCGACCTTGTTAACGCATAATAAAAGAACAAAATTTGGGTAAATACCAATACCTACTACGGATAAAAAAAATAGAGATTGAAACAAATAATGATCCAATTTATTGTAATTGATTAGTTAATAAGTTGGTTAACCATATTCTGAAACACGAAAAAGAATCATTGACTTATATATATATACACACACATACACACGATGAAGGGTTAGGAATCTAACCTTAGTTTAATGGGAGAATACAAAAAGTGGTGAGCCTGGTGTGTCCATGTTTCTCTCCACACAAACACTGCCTTACATTAATTAGAAACATTGACTTGTAACTTTCAGTGTCATTATTTTATTCTGCAAAGATTTTTATTGACACCTCAATAAAAAACTTCAAAAAAGTAGAGAGGACTTATTAGATCTTTAGATTCTGCACACATCAGGTTGTGTTGTGTCTTAATATTTAGCTCGTCAAAAGATGATTCAAATCGTTCATTTTATTTAGCTGGTCGAGTTTTTTAGATGTTCAAAATTATATTGATTAAAAATTAGTTAAAGTATGAACAAAACACGTAAGTCTTGAAAAATTTAACGTTTGATATGATTGTGAAAATAAATTTTGAGACAATCGTGATTCGTACTTGTACCTATATTATTATTTTTTTAATGAAGAAAAAGTTTAAATAGAATGACGTAAAACATCGAGCAAATTAAACTTATTTCTTTAATTTCCATCGTTTTGCAATTTTGATTTTATTTTATTTTGTCATTCCAATACAATCCCATAATCCAAACATAGCCACGTCGCTACAAAATTGGATAAAAAAATTAAAGGGATAACGAGCAAGACGGCATCAAAATAGAAGAATCCGAATTTTGACGCCCGAGACACTGACAAGAAAAAAAAAACTTTTGTGTCAGAGAATTGATTAGATTCAGGAAATTCCTTCAAAAAATTTATGCTTATCTTATTCCAGAATCATATAACTATATGAAATTATCATCCTGTACTACTGATTATTCTCCTTTCATATTCATTATTATTCTTATTCTTATTCTTTTTGGTCCTTTTATTTCTCTTCTACTATATGTTTTAATAGATGCAAATACAATATTGTCCATCTCACTAGGAGTTGTATGGTCCATTTTTTTTCAATAATAAGAAAAAGAAATCTACGTTTTTGCATATACAAAACCATAAGAGGGAATAAATGTAAGAAATTTCCTGAATTGTCAATTTAACACAGTTAGGTCTCCTTTCGACAAAATTATCGATATCAACATCACTTTATTCTTGATCAATTTTTTCTCAGGTTTTATCAAGTTTGTGATAAATATTTTAAATTAATTATTTGTCCTGACAAAAAGAATTTTAAAAAAATAAATAAATAAATTCACTAAATACAAAAATCCACTTTCTAAAAATAATAATTAAAATTTGGTTAAATAAAAGTCCACTCTCTCTGTCCCGAATGTTTCAGACACATCTGTATCTTAATATATTTGAAACATCCGCGTTCTAATATGTTCGGAACATCTGTGTTCTTGGCATTACTCAAAAAATAAAAAACTTGTTTGAACGTGAAGCTTAAGCACGTAGATAAAAAGACAAAATTTTGGATATGGAGCTGCGTTCGGAAATTTTTTTGACTCAAAAAATACTGTCCGAATAATTAATAGTGTTCAAATAGTATTTGTGCAACAAACAATGTTATTTCGAATATAGTATGCCCCATTGTGGACAGACTCCCTCATTTACCAAAATTTGCAAGTTTATTGAGTAATATGTAAAAACAAAACAAAAATGGACCTTCCTACAAATTGGAAAGCCTTAGACCTTTCAACCGTGAGACCATTTTGTTGATAAACAAAATTTTGTCCATTCTCTTTGAAAATTTTTCATTGAATTCTGAAAAATTAATTAAAATAAATAAATAATTTCAATTATTGATATGAAATTTCAAAATAATCACATACAAATAAAAAATGAACAAAAAGCTTTCACTTGCAAATAAACAAAATTTAACTCCTCAATCATGTAGTCATTGATCACATATCTCAAAGGGATATATGTTTCAGAAACACGGATGTATAGTACTTTTTTGAAAATATAACTAGTAGAGAGAGAGAGAGAGAGATAAATTAGAAGAGTATAAAAGTGTATAATCTTCTTGGTAATTTTTCTCGTCATTTTGTTTGTTGTTGAAAAACTTAGCCGTGGTTTTGAGTGAGATTAGCTAAATGACTCCCCTAATTGCAATTTAAAAAAGGAATAGGAGAACGTGTAATTTCATAATCACCTATAGATAATATTTTTAAAATTTTTATACAAATGTACACGTTATCTTTCTATAAAATTTAGCTACCCATTATCATTCAAGCATTTTCTTTTGTAAACTCTAATTATAATCTATAATTTAGAATTTTAGATCAAATACTTACCATTGATTAAATTAAATATTTTTGTGAGATTTTAAACAATATAGATAATTTAATCATTAACATAAAATCACAAAATAATCTAAAGATGGCGGCGGGTGAACAAAAATAAACTTGCTTAACCAGAATTGGCTTGCAATGGCAAATAGGTGTGAATTCATGGGGCATTATAGAGAATTAAATGTTGAGAAAACGGCGGGCATGTGAAGTTGATGACGTTCACGTGTAAAAGTGGGGACACTTTTTGACGGCCGCGTGCGGGTAATCTGGATAAAGATATGCTACTGCGGATCTGATGCGGTTCAGTCACCGTCAACCCATTCAATTATCAGTGACGTCGAATCCTATCTCACGGTGGGGCCGACTCTGCCTTATCCAAAAGCATCTGATGCCTATCCAGGGAACAATCCTTTCTTTAATTATCTATTCTCCCCATTTCCTCTTTGAACATCCACATTATCCACATTAATTTATCTATTTTTAGATTAAATTAAAAAGAGATTTTTATTTCTAATATATCAAACTCTTTAAATAAAGTGAATAATAATTAGTTCTAATTTTGCTTAATATAAACAGCCATGCATTTACCAAATAAAAAGGACATAAGAGAGAGTAGTATGAATGCTCTAACTAATATTAGAAAAAAAAAGATAAATTACACTAGTTTCTCTAAAATAATTTTTAAAAAAATTACTAACCACTGCCTGTTACACTAGTGTTATGAATTTTAGTCTTGATTTTATAATGAACGATTCAGAAAACTAAAAAGAACAATTTTGAATAAAAATATGAGTGTCATAATAAAATAGACGGTTAGTATTTAATTGTCCTTTATTTTACTACTAATACGATTCGATCACCCCAACTCTAATTAACTAATAATATATAATAAATTAAAAAAATAAATAACTTAAATTATCAAATAAAATTAATATGTAGTCTATTTTAGGTTACGCAAAGGTCCGGTGGGAGCATCTCATGCCGGTATCTTGATTCGTCCTGTCACCTAGAAAGAGTAATTTTCCAGACAGGCAAGAAAACAGATGTGTGTGTGAGAGAGAGGGAGAGAGAGAGAGAGTTTTCGCCGGCTATTTTGTCACTTGCATCTGACTTCGGAAAAGAAAAAAAATGAAAACAATTTCCTAATTTGATTCCTCAAATTCTCTCTCTGTCCCTCTCGGCTCTCACTCCTATCTCCACCATCAACGCCCACCGCTACCCGTCACTACCAATCTACCATCACCTCTTTCTCTCTCTAAAACCCAAAATCCCGTAGGTTGGACTATTGGAGTAATATACGTATACGATACACACACACACACACACACACTCTCTCTCTCTCTTTCGAATTCCAGTGATTTAAGATTCGTACTTCAATCTCTCACTCTGATTCCCGAGTGTCTTCCCTTTACAACCCTTCAAGTTCCGTATAATTACGAGCGACTCCTTTATTTTCCCTCTTCTGCGCCTCGTTTTCATGGCAAAGAGACAACGCCAGCATATGTGAAGTTTGAAATTCCCCCCCTCTCTCTCTGCCAGATATGGGTTTCGAGGATTATACTTCAGTTGCTTCCCCTACAAGATTTGAATCCCAGCTGCTTAGAAATCAAGCAGTTTTTTTGGAAAAAGACTGTTCGAATTTTCCCGGAAAAGTGGAGGAATGTATGGTGATTCTCGAGCATTAACTCCTGACCCAGCCGCTATATTTTCCGCGAATTCGAAGCCCAACGAGTACAAATTAGAAAGAGTCGACAATTTCGATCCGAATTTCAAAGGGGACAAGCGTACAAAAAGTCTGCACCCGTTTGTTGGCAGAGAGAGAGAGAGAGAGAGCTGTCCTCAGGTCTGATAATTTCTTGAAATCAGTAGTCATCACTTTTGGTGTACTGTAATTTTGCGAAAATATGAATAATCAAGAAGAGTACAGAAATTACCCAAATAATAATACTCATCATCATCATCACCAACAATCTAATTCCAATTCTGGGTTGTTGAGATATCGCTCTGGTCCGAGCTCTCTGCTTTCCAATTTCAACAATGTCGCCGGCGATTATGGTGAAAAGAGCTCGAGCCCTGAGAATCTGATTCACGATTTGGAAGAGACCAAGCCTTTTGCAAATGCGTACTGTTTGAGTCCCCAATTGCCGCCTCAGTACCAGAGACAGAACAATAACTCCTCCTATGCACTTGTGGGTTCGAATGGTTCTTCGAATCATCATCTCACGAGGCAGAGTAGCTCCTCTCCTGAGATTTTCTCTCACCTTTCTCCTCAAAATGGTACTGTTCATGTTCTTTTTTGCTAATTCGGTTCGCTCTTAATTTTGATTATAATTTACTTGCAAGGTGGAGTGGATATTGTAATTAATTTTTTTTAGGCCTTAATCACTTTAATCAGTCTAGATTCATTTGCTAGACCACTCATTTGAGAAAGCACGTGAATACAGACTCATTCTAATTCAGTTATATCTGTTTGAAATTGTTCGATACATATAGAATTTACAAAATAACGAAAATCTTTATGATCATTGAACGGTTCCAAACATATTTATGTGTCCGAATGTGCGTGTAGACTTCTTGTTCCTTGTCAAAAGTTCATTTTTGTTGTCATTTTATTTAGATTTTTAAGCATTTGGTGTTTTTTTTCTGAACAACAAATTTTTACAAAAAAAACCATTTAAATACTTCATATAGTTAAGAATGTGCATGAAGGCAAAATATTTTTATGCCAGTTCATACTAAAGAATGTGAACCATACTCTCGTGTATAGATGTTTTTAGAATTGTTCGATGCACTTAAATGTATATAGGCCCCTCTACTATGGGGCCTACGTGCATTTGCGTGTATCGGACAGTACCGAAGATATCTGTGTGTCTAGATCTGTGTATGAGAGTTGTGTGTGTAGACTTGCTCTTTATACTATAAACATTGTGTTTTTTAAGGTAAAAGTCATTGTTGTGAACAAGTAAAATGAAATTAGTATTTAACCGACATTAATATGATCACAAAGGGATCAACGGTAAGGTTGTCATAACGTGATCTTGTGATCACGGGTCTGAGTAACATAAACAGGTTCTACCTTTCGGTACAAGACTGTATAGTTCCAATTATTTTTAAATCCTGCAATAGTGAGAGCCTTTTACATTGGGAAGTAATCCTATAAAGTTGTACACTTGGTGATCACGGGTTCGAGTAATACGATAAGTTTGACTATTGATGTTCAGTTGCTAGAAATATGTATGCTAATTATATGACAGCAAATTTGCAGGCTACTCTTCTTTAAGAAGTTATGGAAATTATAGGGTGGGGAATGGTACTAACAATGGAGATGTAAGTCCATCATCAAGCAGGTTGAGAAGTCCGATGAGTTTCTCATCTGGGGTGCCTTCTTCATTAGGAATGCTGTCTCAGATTTCTGAAATCGAGGACGAAAGTGTCGTGGGGTGCGATATCAAGCTCGGAAATGGGAGTCGGGATTCGCAGTTTTACACATTTGGTTCTTGGAATGATTCTTCACATTTTGCGGAGAATTTCTCTGTGCTGAAAAGGGACTCGGATTATGATGGAAAGTTATTTGCCGGTACTCAGGTATTATCATTTTGCTACTTAGATGCATTCATCTACATATTTGAACTGCTTGTTTACTCGGAAAAAGGGGAAACAGGTCACGCCAAAATAACATCGTTTTAGTGCGCATCCCGACGACGTATTGGCTCATTGCACACTCTGCTATATGGTGTACAAACAGGGTCTCTGTGTCGTGTTTGTTTACTCACCATCGAATTAGAACAAGAAGTGATGTTAATTTGTTGTTTTTTTCTTCAAATTAACACTGTATTTTGATCTTGAATTGGTAGAGGGAAAGGAGTACGAGGGAGAACATGTTCTATTTTTTGGACGAATTTTTACAAAACCCACTCACATTCTTGAAAACACGTAAAGATGCTTTCGAATTTTTGAACAGTAGAGGTTGGGCACGCACTTGGTGCATATCTTTTGTTAGTCCTGTATATATATATTTTTTGATCGGCAAAGCAAAAGTCCCATCAAGTGATAGTTGCCGTTTCGGGTGCCTCTTTCCTTGATTCTCCTCTTTACTATACCTGTTTTTTGTTAGTTTTATATTCTTAGTGATTGGATTTTGATCCAGAAGTTGTGTGCTAATAATGATCAGACAGGGGAGGTAGAACATCGGGCACATATATTGTCACACCACTTAAGTTTACCAAAGACAGCAGCTGATATGGAAAGGTTACTGCAGTTTCAAGATACTGTTCCTTGTAAGGTTAGAGCAAAGCGAGGTTGTGCCACTCATCCAAGAAGTATTGCAGAAAGGGTAATTCTTTTTTTGTTCTGAAAATTTTACAGTTTTTGACCATCTTTAGGTTTGAGAAAGATAGATTTGTTCGTTTGAATTTGGTTGGAAAGTGAAACTAGAGTGGATATTGAAAAAGCGCAGTCTGTACGCGGAACTCCCGTAGTTTTGTTCTACTAAAATTGTCAATTATATATACCCTTTTGGTATTCCAATTGGCATGTGATGGACGATCAGTGATGTGCCAACCTAGTTGAAATTCTTTCGTTTTCATAGAGATTTTGTTTTTGCCGTAAGTATCGTAAATTACATAGACCATTTTTGGTATTCCAGATGGCATGTGATGAACGATCAGTGAGGTGCCAGCCTAATTCAAATTCGTCTGTTTTCGTAGAGATGTTTTTCTTGTTGTTAGGCTGTATTAATCATTGTAGTACTTTGTTTGATATAAAATTCGTTTTCCCTTATGGGAAAAAACAACAACAAATATTATCACCTATGTTGTATGAACGATTATTGCTTCAGTTTTGATTGGAGTTAGCACGCTCTGCTTTTTTTTTTTTTCAAAATTTAAGTTTCTCGCTTGTTAATTTAGGCTTTGAAGTCACCTAGTATTTATTGTCTAGCTAAAGTGGTGTTTACTAGTTGTCTTTGACTTTTTCCATGCAAATTATAGGAGTTCTACGCATAGTTCATGAGAAATAGAAAATATACTTTATAAGCTAATGTCCTACTAAACGTGTTCGATACAAATCCCATACCTTATTCGCATGTTCTTTTTTTGTGATAATTCAGAGATTCAGAATATCTGAGGGACTAATTCTACCACCCAATTAAAGTTAGGGCAAAACCTGTATGGGTCGGTCCTAAGAATTTGGCCGAGTAATTAAGGCTCGAGATTAGAGTTTGCTCTCTTTTAAAGTCTCTGGAACTTGAGTGTCTGGCACAATACTATAGATATTGAAAGATCCAAATATAGATGATGACAGTATGAATGTTATTTTTGCAGGTGAGAAGAACAAGGATCAGTGAAAGAATGAGGAAACTACAAGATCTAGTTCCAAACATGGACAAGGTAAATTTTTACATTGCACATGTTTCCTTTAAGGTTTGGATCTTGAATTTGTGGAGGATTTCTCTCTCTCTCTCTCTCTCTCTCTCTCTCTCTCTCTCTATCTATCTCATGATCTTAATTCATGTTTCTTGTTGGCAGCAAACAAACACAGCAGACATGTTAGATTTGGCTGTTGATTACATAAAGGACCTACAAAAACAGTACAAGGTAATCATGTGGAAGAAAGAGAGAGAAGAAATCCAATATCATTTTCATGAATATTTCTATGGAATACAGAAATCTACAAGACTACAACGTAATTGGTCACAAGAAAGTACTTAGACGAGCAAAATTTTCTATAAACACATCCCGCGAAGAAATCTCGTTCGTCTGTGTACTTTATGTGCCAATTCTGTTATCGGTTTATGTGTTTGCGGAGTCTTTTACTGTTGATCATTTGACCCATTACTCTATTCGAAAGTCTTTTATTAAATTTCTTTAGAACTACAAAAGCAAGAACAAGTTTTTGCGGTCCGGTCGATGTCGGTCGAAAAACGCTATGATGCTCAATTCATTATGTGAAAATGTAGAGAAATAAAGTGTGTACCATACTTTTAACATTTCAGTTACCTTATATAGTTACACCTAGTTTGGTGTCAGAAATAACCGTCACTATTATTGACGTCATGCATGACGTACTAGACGATAGGTTAGACACCACGTGTCAGGACCGAACCACCTAGAGAATTGGTAAAAAGACAGGTGTTGCTGTGTTGGTCAGGTCATCTGGATCGGGATCGTTTCGTTCCGGCCACATGGTGCGCGCCTACAAAGTAGGCTGTTTGTGCAGTACCGTGAGGATCATATTGGGCTTTCGGTTCGGTCCATTGGAGTTGGTCTTTGCTTGACATTTTATATGTTTTCACTTTTTCAGATACTCAACGATTACCGGGCAAACTGCAAGTGTTCTTCAAGTATACAGAAGCCATTCTCAAATCTTTCTGCTTGATTTGCTTCTGTACAAAATAATAGAGAGGATGTAGAAGTGGAGAGAGAAACAATACTTAGTAATCTCTCTTTTTTCCCTTTTATGTTTAGTGGGTATGAAGTAGAATGGCTGTTAGAATACCCAAGATATCAGATCCTGTAATTTAACAGAATTTGGCTTTATAATTGTGGGGGGAATATAGGTTTAACTGTATAGGACCTTATGTTATAATAACAGAATCCTTTCATAAATGAGTGTTTTTCCCTTTCATAAACGGTGCATATATATATTTATAGTTTAGATATTCAGTCGGTTTTTTAGGATTACTTTCAACCTAATACTGACTAGTTCTCGGGATTTTAAAGTTAACGGCCGGTTCAACTCGAAATATAAGATAAATTGATTAATGAAAGCCCTTTTCAAATGAAGTAGTGCATCTTGATTTTGGAAAGTTTGCATTATATACTTCTACGCGCTACTTGGTATCATGAAGTTCACTAAACAATTAGTTTTCAATAGATTACAATGTTAACCATGTTAAAAGAAAACGTAGGCATTTCATAGAAACAACATTAACCATGTTAATCCATGCTTTAATTCCTACAACATTCTGGTTGGGAGCATTGTTTACCGCTGTCTTTTTGAGTCAATAGATTACTCATTCTTCCTTAAACTATCAAGTATCTTATCCTGTGCTATTTCATGCCAAGCCTGATTATCATATGTTGAAACCCTTTGAATGTGCATGTTTTTCTTGGCTAAAACCTTACAATCAACATAAACCTGTTCCCAAATCAACTCCTTGCGTGTTCTTAGGACTAGGACATTGTGCCAACACAAGGATATAGATCTAATGATCCAAAGAAACATAAGGTCTTATATCAAGGCATTTCAAATTTATTGAAGATCAATTTTCAGTTCTACTTACTTCTTTTTTCCGGGTTTCAAGTGCAATTTCAAGTTCAAGTACCTACTGTCGCTCCGTAGTTTTCCAAATCTTCTTCATTCAGATGACTTGCTCCTTCTGTTTCTATTCCCGTATCTTCTCTTCTTTCATAACCAGAAGTTTCTCATTTGTCTGCAAATTCTACCGACACTTCAATCAATCTAGTTTTGTCTTCTATTTCTAATTTTGTTCCTTCTAAGTCCATGAATCCTCCTATTGTGTCAAGTCATCCTATGATCACAAGCTCCAAATCTGGGATTGTTAAACCAAGACACCCTTTGTGATTTGCTTGTCTAATACAGATCCACCTTTATTTGAGCATAAATATTTTGGAAAAGCTGTTAGAAATTGTGTGTAGCAAAACGTCAAGGCTGAACGATTTTAGGCTCCCGTACAACAAGGCACATGGACCTTAGTTCCTCGTCCATCTCATGGTCAAGTGATCATGTCATTGAATATTCAAGATTAAGAGACATTCTAATGGAGATATTGCTAGGTACAAAGCTAGACTTGTGGCTAAATGGTAACCAACAGTTTGAAGCTTTAGACTTTAATGGGGCATTCAGTCCAGTAATTAAATAGCCCACAATCAGAAGTGTCTAAGTTTGGCTATGCATCATAACTGGGAGTTCAGACAATTAGATGCGTCGAATGCATTCTTGCACCAAGAGCTTGGTTGTCTACCTTTTCTGGCTTACTGCTGCAACATGGCTTTGTTAATTTATAGCAAAGTTGACACCTCCATTGATTCTTCAAACATGGTCTATCATTCTCTTAGTCAGCCATTTCTTTGGTTTCAAACATGATAATCCATCTCTAAATGTTTGTTTTTAAGGTCCAAACTGATGGTTGGCAAGGCACCCATGAGTTTGCAAGGGGTGTAAGAGATACCGGTAGTCATGCTAAGCCTGCATCATGTGAAGACCATGCCATAAGTAACAATTTTGAGCCTCGTGCATTAATTCATGAAGACCAGGTTGAATGAAGTGGTTAATCAATATCAGTTGTGATTAATTCTTAATTAATCAGTTATTACTCTTGTTAGTTTGTATTTAGTTCAGTATTGAATGTAACAATGAATCAGTGTCATTGAGCAGGAGTTTAACTGGTGATGAGCTGGCATTGTAAGGTTGTTAAGTCGGTTGACGATAGTATTAGACACGTGATATAAATGTAATTGTATATAAGGCAATTATGTAAGTTATTGAAAGTAATGAGAATCATTTTCTGTTTTTCTACGGCAACTCTTACTTGGACTAGGGGGGCTACATATCAGGGCGTGCTGCGTGTCAAAACGATATCGTTTTGGTATGCAAAACACTGCCCGGACAGTCATTCGCTGATCGAATAATTTTCGGTCAACCTTTTACCCGTCAAAACAATGTCGTTTTGGTGCGCAGCACGCCTTGCTGTGCGCAGGGTCCCCAATTCCCTCTTGTTTCTTCTGTTTTGTGTTTTTTTTCTGGTTCGTGTTCTTCATTCTAGGGTATTAATCCTAAATTGATAAATTCTATAATAGAGAATATAACTTCACAATAAAATCTTATTTTATTAATAAGTTTTGCAGACAATCACAATCACACTCCTTTTTTTCCCCCTCTTTTACCTTCTCATATGATTGGGAGACATCAAAATAAAAAAGTACTTCAAATAAAAAAATACGTCTCCTTCACGTCCATCTAAATTGGAGTATTTATTAAATTAGTACTCATTGTTTTTTCTTCATTATTTAATTTTTTATATAATTTTTTGTTTTCTATTAGTTTTTAGTTGTTTGTTTGTTTGTCTCAATGAACGAAATCTAAATAATATAAAATTATGTCAAAAATCTAAAAAAAGACAAAAAATTAAGTAAAAAATGGTCCCGTTTTAACTTATATTTTGTATTTAGTGAACTTTGTTTTTAGCTTTTGAACATAATTTAAAATTTTTTTGATTTCTCTTATTGTGACAAACCAAAAAATTCCAAAACTTGATAAAAACATGACAAAGACAAAATAAATTGAATAAAGGCAAAATAAATAAATTAGATAATTTAGGCCGAATAAACCAACGGGCTAGGTCAGCCGGCAGGCTTGAAGGCGGGCCGAGTTCTATTCTTATGCCCAAGCCCAATTTATATGCTATTTGGGCTGACCTAGTCTGCTTGTTAGATCGGCTTGGACTGTACTGAACCGGGCAAACTTTCGACCCGCGAGTAGAATTTATTTTAATATGGAAAGGTACTACCAATTTTGATGTGATTTTATAAATGAAGTGATATACCAAAAGTGATTTTTATTATTACATTCCAAAGATTTTTTTTTTTTACTGATTTGTTAAAAAAAATAAATGTCAAAGTTAAAATATAAAAATCACAATGTCAGGTTAACTAATGAAATTGCTCAATTTAACTACCCATTCCCACATTTTACTTTTACACATCACTTGCACATTTTACTTGCACAACATACATTAAGGGTGTTCCTAGTCCGGTTTGGCCTAAAAATAATTTGGACCAAACCGGTAATTTCAGTTTGAATTGTTACAAATTAAAATTGAACCAAACTATTTTGATTTAGTTTGGTTTGATTTTTCCTATTTCGGTTTGGTTTCTATCCGGTTTTGGTTTGATTTGGTTTGGGCCCAAAATTAAAAAAACTTCTAAGAAATTAAGAAGCCCGTGTTAAATAAATCAAACCTAGATTATTTTTTATCTTAAATTAGTTTCCCGAACCCAAGTCCAAATTAAAAAAAGAACTTTTAAAACATTAAAATTCAGTATAATTAATAATGCAAATTCTAAACCATGTATGAATTAAAATTTTTTTATTTCTTAGGATTTTTAGTATAAGAACCGGTTCAGTCTAATTCTTAGATGACTAAAATCGAAAATCAAGTTGACTTTTTTAAAAAAAAAAATTCCAAATAAGATCGAATTGGACTGATTAAACTGAAAAATCAGACAAAACTACTGATTCAATTTAATTTATTAATTCGCTTCGATTTTTCGATTTAGACTTTCTTCCAACCTACATATTCAATTATGCATGTGCATACATTGGGGGTGGGCCAGACTATTACTACACTATGGCCCTCTTGGAATAATCATGATGTCACTACATTCCTTAGAATTTGCCGACACAACCTTTGATCACAATCTTAGATTGAAAAGGCAATACAGACCTTCTATCATATCTAATTACACGTCGAGAAAATAAAAAATAAAAAATAAAAAATAAAAAATAAAAAAAGTAAAGTATCAAAATTAAAAAAATCAACATGGTAAATTGAGCTAATTTTGTTGCCGAACCATGAAGCTTTATGTTGATCTTTCTGAATCATAACATTTAGTTATGTTACTGCCTTGTGAGAATTATTTTGTATATGTAGTCACTGTTTTCTTTTAGTCCGGAAGCAGATAACGGGCATCTAGACGCTCGGGCATTGGAATTCTCGTTCCGGCACTTGGATTCTTCGTAAATTCATTGTGACGCAGGTTAAGATTGCTTAGACACAACGACACGAGAAAAACCTCTTTTAAGCAGTAATTTTGTACCTTTTAGGGTTACGAGATCGTTATTGAGTAAGAGAGAACCATTGTTTTATAGAGAGAGAATAGAGAGAACATTTGTACTACATGTATATTTCAACTTAGTGATCAATCCATGTGGCAAACCCCAGGAGTAGACACGTTGTAAAATCTCGTAAAATTTTTGTGTTCTTGTTCTTTCGATTACTCGTTTAATGTTTTTACTTGTGATTGATTTATGTAATTTATATTTCTCGAAAATTGTTAGGATTAATAAACTCGTTGTTTAAATCCTACTATCATAAATCTTCATAGGCATCGGAACCAAGTGGAGATCGGGGCCAACCGTAGACCCGGACATCTCGAGGTTGACGACCGTTAATTTTAGGGTCCCAAGGACTAATCAGTATTAGGTGGGAATGCTCTCAAATTTTATCCCAAGTTTGGTCTCAAGCCGGTTGGATATCTCGGTTATAAAAAAAAAACTGATGAGAATCTATACTATATATTATTGCAGGGCGACTTTTCGTGAGAGTCGCCCTGCGCGCGACACGTGACATATACAAAACTAGAAGAGAGTTTTTAGAATGGAAACATGTATTGCATAAAAAGGAAAACAAAATCATTGAATTATAAGGGTGATTTGCTGTGATTCCGTAGGAGAATTTCCGTTTTTATAATTCTCCATTCCGTAGGAGAATTATAAGGGTGTTTAATTGGGTTTAATTTTTTCCAGGTAAACGTTTCCAAAAATATTTTTGACGGATTTAATTTATAATTGAAAAATTGCCCATCCGGAAACGTTTCTAAAAATTAGGTGATTCACTGCAAAAACGTTTTCGATAATATATGCTTTACTTAATTTTTGCATCTAACAGAGAATATACTTTACTTTTTGCACCTCAAAATATATAATTAAATTATGTCGTGACTTATGTTCCCTCAAAAGGAAAATTAGAAATAATCTTCAAAGATATGAGGATATTTAAAAATTCTAATTGTCTCATTCCATTTAGCTCAAGTCAATCTCTTCAAGTGGAAGCAATTATAGGGGCTTCGGATATGAGGTAAGCCTTCCTGTATCATTGGTAGGCAAAGAGGTAAGCGAACATGGTTGTGTTGTTTGTTAATAAGCAATTCCTCCATCAGATTATGCTCCTCTCTTCATTTTCCTTTTATTCTTTCCCTTGTCGTCTTTCAGTCGCGTTTATTCTGTCTTTCTCTAATTCTGTAATGGTCCACTGAACTCTAATATATATTCACAAATTGCTCAAACTGTTGCGGAGAACTAGGTGAGGAGGAAGACAAAGACTGAGATCAAAATCACGATGGAGATCGATCATTCGTATATCTGATCGCTCTCTCTCTCTTGGGTTTGTTACATAGACAAAGGATTATCAATTATTGGGTTGGCTAATTGCCAACGCATGTCCTTATTTTTTTTTCTTTCCCTTTTATTATCTATTTCACTAATAGTCCTTCTTTTTTGATTGGCCTATTTGTATTGTACATGTTTCACCATTTCAATATAAAAGGCTTTTTGCTGATCACAAAAAATTGAACCGAAACTGCAGCCAACTATGTCATTAGTAGGTGGTGAAAGATTCTGTAAGAAAAAAGAATGTTTTAGCTGTAAATGTGTTCTATTTTACATTTGGAAAGAAACTCATAGATTGGGTTGAATTCTATGTTTGCTTTTGATGCATGATTATATGCGTTTTATGATTTTGGTGGATTTCTATGATTTTGGTTGATAGGGTATAAATATTAAGTCCATTACGTAGAGAATTTTAACGAGTTTTATATTTGTACGGTTGTTATTTAAATGAGAAACAAAAACTTTTGATATTTTTTGAATCTATACTATATATTATTGTAGGGCGACTTTTCGTGAGAGTCGCCCTGAGCGCGACATGTGGCACCGCAAAAAAAAAAAAGTATCAATAAATAAATTAATATCAAATCAAATTTGTAATTAGAAGTAAATGTAATTGTAATAGTATTATTTCCAAAACAAAAAGATTTAAGGTGAATAATACTTCAAAAAAAGTATACACAATCAAGATTAAATTTAAATTAAAGTTAGATTTGCTAATTTATTATGTAGATAGGAAATAGCAATATTAACAAAATAATTTCTCCTTTCTTTGGAGGGATTTAGTATCCTTTTGGGGGTGAGAAAATCAATACGGGGATTTAAAACTAGATTTGTTAATTTATTATGTAGATAGGAAATAGCAATATTAGCAAAATAAACCTCTTTTTTTTGGGGAGGAATTTAGTATCATTTTAGAGAGAAAATTAATAAACGGGGATTTAAAATAAAAAATTTAAAGAAAATCTAAAATTATTTATATTTTGTTCTTATATAACTTTGCTTCTATATATTGCTAAAAGGTTTCTTTATTAATTTCATTTGTTCATATTTTTCTTATTAGTGCACATTATCTTCATAATTTGCTAGGTGAATCTTATCCTTATTTTAATATTGTTCAAGGAATTTATTCTCACCACCAAACATATTTTTACAAGTAATTTGATTCAGCATATTCTAAGACCTTTTCATCCAGTTTTGGATCGCTCACATCATCGATTGAAGGTAACTCTTATCTATTCCTTGATTATTTGAAGTGGTTTTCTAATTTTTAATAATCACTGCGAGCTTGTGAGTTGCCATTGAGATCAGAATATTAGTTACAATGTCAGTAAAAAAGGCCATACAATACTATGCATGGGGTCAAATTAAGTATTTGAGGGTGAGAATAAAGCCACGAATTTATGCATGAGGTTTTACATAAAAGAAAAAACTCACATGATCATAAATAGTTAGATTGTTCATAAGGATGAGATTGATTTGATCTAATAACTCAATTTTATTTTATGGTTCACATTTTTTTAAAGTCATTTTAAAAGTCAAAATCTCAGAACCATAAGAGGGCAAAGGCTCAACTTTAAGGGTAATAACTCACATCAACAGAATTTTTCCTGATGTTTTGGAACAATTCGAATATGAATATTTGATTTTTCCTGAAATGAGATCCAAGAAAATATCACTGAGGCGAAGGAAGTTGAATTAATCTTTCTACATTGTTCTTAGCAATATGAATGTTGACAGCATGGGACAAATAAGAAGGTGGTAATGTTCATCCATTTTTAAAATAAATGAACGAAATTGTATTGATTTTGAATTATTGGTGAAATATATATAAAATATATAGAATTCCCTTTTTTTGGTTTTTTTTTTTTTTTTTTTTTGGGGGGGGGGGGGGGGGGGGGGGGGATTGCACTTATTAATTTTCATCACAAGTCGTACACAATTTTCTTTGGGTTTCTCCTCAATTATTTCAAAATAAGACTTAGACATATATTTCTAAATAAAATGTTAATTGAGATTCGAATAGATATTTTCTTACTAAAATATTCAGCTACGGATTCTTTTTCCATAAAATTTAGTGTTTTCTTAATAAAATTCCATCTCTCTCTAGAAAATGCAATGTTAAATTATTTTCTCCACATTCCAAATATAGCTTCAAAGTTTTGAGTCTCCAGCATGCTCAAAAAAAAAAAAGAAGAAATATGTGAAATTCCAATATTAGAAACCAGTGATTAGATTAAAGATTTTATAGTTTGAACATAAAAAAATACGTGTAAGATGATAATTTGAAAGTAAAAGTAATTATTAGTAAGCACAAAACTATCTAACAAATTTTTTTTTTGAATTTAAAATCTATCAAATCCTATTCTTTCTTAATATAATTTTTTGTTTCTATAATGAGTTTAAAAATTCTTAATAATTGATATGCACATTTATATAAGAATTAGAATAAAACTAATAAAATTCAATCATGTTTGTTATGCTTAGCTTTCAGACAAAAATTGTTAGGCTTAGCTTACTACCGTATTTGGTTGATGGTGTAAAAAATATACATATTTTTGCTGTTAAATATATTGAAATTGCATTAGTTTTGCTTTCGTATCAATAAAGTATACTTATATACGTCCCGTGCATAGCACGGGATTTTTGCTAGTATCTCTTATCCTTTAATGAATTTAAACAGAATCATTTTCGTTGACAACTAACGATAATCTTCAAACATGACTTGAGTAAAAGAATTATTTAAAAAATCGTAATTAAGTTTCACTATCAATGCCACTCAGATCCAGCACATAGGTATAAAGCTCAGAAAAAGGAAGGGAAAAAAAAATTATTCCCCTATTATTGACTGGTCAAAATATGATTTTGCCGGCAAAACTAGATCTTAGTGATTTTATTTTGGAAAAGTCTGCTAACGCAAATTTATGTTCTCAGATTGATATTCAGATATGTTCGAAATCGTCTGATACACATAATAAAAATAATAAAACGCACGTGCATCAGAACGTTCGAACACATCTACATATATTACAAGACTGGGTACAATTTTTACATATCTTCAATACTTAGCGTGAAATACTAGGGGTAGAAAGTAGTACGTGATCTATGAAGTTTGATAAATAATTCTATCCTTATAATTCAATTCATGTATATGACTATTATGGATGATGCACAATTTGTTGAAAACGATAACACATAAGTGCGAGAAAATAAATGAGACCAATATACTAAGTCTCATCATACTTTCCATTCTAGAAGTCCAAAATCGGAGCCAAGTTGTTCTTCAACGAGCCATGTCTCCAAATCATACAATTCTGACCGTGCTAATTACCACATCATAGAAAGAATGGGGGAGCGTGCTGTGCAGCAGGGCATGTTGCATCCCTAAATAACGTCATTTTAGCACGCAAAATACTGCTAAAAAATTATTCGGTCAATATTTTGTGAGGCAAAATAATATCATTTTGGCACACAACATGTCCTGTTGTGCACAATACGCACAACAAAAACCTCAAGTCTATCATAAAACATAAACTAGGTGTGCAAATTACTACTTCATTAAAACATCAAGGTTATTAATATTCAAACGTTAGTCAACGAACGTTGCGTAGTAGACTTATTCTTCATTTTTATATCTTACGCACAGACTTATCAAAGTAGTTCAACATATTATTGTACGTAAAAAATTTGTGCTAATTACTACGTTATAGAACATCAACTGAATGTGCTAACTCTACACTTTTATATAGCAAGTAATGTCCGTAACTGGTGCAACATTCATAATGTGGAGTATGATCTGGTGCAGATGCTAATGGACAGAAATACACATATCCCCATCACCATGTGAATCGGTCAATTATAACAACGGTCTTGATTTGAATAATTCTCAAGGAGTATGATCACAGACACACCAAATTACAAAACAATTGCATCAGTCAAAGTCAGAAATATCCAGTGAAGACTTTGAGAGAAAGATACGTGCGGATTTCTATTGGAGGGAAAGGGACAAAAAAGGGAAAAAGAAAAGAAGAGAAAATGCACTTCCCTAGTAAAGCCTTCGACTTCCCTTTTTTTCTTCACAAATATTCCATTAGTTTATATGTTAGGTCCTAATTAACGGACTTCTGCTTGATAGGCACCGTAATTTCATCCGATCTGACCGCCTTTACTCCAACCTCCTCTTCAAAATGGATCTAGATTTTGGGAATTCTTACGAAACTTGAATCGGACTTATAGATACATTTTTAAAAAAGATAGATGGGATGGAGGGCAAAAATAATTTCTCATTGGATATTGGGGTACGAACGGGAACAAAAAATAAATTTAGAAATTAGACACGAAAATTGTAACGCCCCGAATTTCGGACACGTTAATAAAAAGAGTAAAGTAACTAAAATACCATCATTATATTGAAATATGAGTTTGATACATGAGATCGTCAAAATACATTTCAGAAGAGACTGTTTACATTCAAAAAGACTTTAAAAGTAAAGTCAGAGCAGTCTAAACTAGTCTAAGTGATCCACGGCTCGATCACGTCTTCTGCGGGGTAAGCGCCATCATAAGGTGTAAAGTCGGGTCCGGCTCCATCATCGTCAATACCTGGTTATGAAATACCAGGGGCAGGAGGAAGTTGCACCATGAGTTTTGACACTCAGTAAGTTTCCTACCCTTAAGTTTCCTTTTTAATGTTTTAGAGCATTTTACAAGAATATGCAATGTGTAAACGTGTAGAAATAATCAAGGTTTGGTAGTATCATACAATAGGTGTGAACAGTAATAAATACAAGATTTAACCAAATGAATAGAATTGCAGTTTATAACTAACACAGAGTATATCAATTTCAAATCTTTCACAGTACTCGACTTTAATCAAAATATTCTAAAGTATGACCACGTCATATAATTCGAAAAGGCTTTTCTAACATCAATGACATCGTCACATATTTCGAATAGGTTTCTCTCAATCAATACAGTCCAAATGGTGCTCCCGAACGATAACGATCCCGACCGCCCAACTAACCGATGCTTCCCAACCGCCCTGCGCCCCAACCGCACTGCTCCCGATCGTCATGTTCCCAATCAAGATGCTTTCCCTAACATTATATCCTTTTCTATCGCGCCGGACAATATAAGTTTAAAGTTTTACACTAGAAGATCGTTAGACTAGAAAAGGCACGATAGGGCTAGATATAATTTCGGCTCAAGCGAAATTTGGCTAAACGCACGACACGGCTAAATTACAGCGCTTGGGTGATACAAAAGCTTGGGTCTATCACACCCTCTGGTTAAAGTCAAAGCTCGGCTCATGTCGCATCACGGCTACAAGACACGCATAATATTCCCACGGGGAATAATCCACAACAACTAAACGTATATGATTATCAGTGTGTTTACGTTCGGGTATCCACGGGACACCCTGAGTCAAGTAACCATAGCAATAATCAGGATAATCTCATGCTCGACTAATATTCAACTATTAAAGAGAAATTGCATAAGAATAAGATAGTTGTGCAAATAACATCATAGTGATAAAATAAATAAGTTTACTTATAAAATAAATTAGAGTAAATTTGTAATTTAAGTATAAAACTGTGATTTAATAAAATAGGGACAAATCTGAAATTTTATAATAGGATCAATGTGTAATATTATAATTAATGATACTGTATATTTTAAACTTGGGGTGCAATTAGTAGTTTATACAAATTAACGTATCCTCATAATTAAACTAATAACTACGGAAAAATGTAATTTTGTTTTAACAAAATAAAACAGAGGCTTCATCTGAAATTATCCGGCCGGACTGCCTTCGCACGTTCGGCACCATTTTCTTTCTACAGGACCTCGTAATACTCTCGAACATTAAAACGGACACTCCAGAGTAAGAATCTTACAGTGGTTCGAAGCTTTGGTCGCGTATTCGGTTCGAGGAGTGACTGCTCTTCTTCTCCTTCCTTCCTTCCTTCCTCTTCTTGGCTGGATGATGGTGTGCGTTGTGGTGAAGAAAAACAGAGAGGGGGGTTTCCTATTTATAGAGAAAGAGAGGGGACAGATCAACGGCTGGGAGGAAAACCGGGAAAACCAACGGCGGGGGCAAAACAATGATGGTTTAGGGGTGGCTGTGGCAGGAGTAGCTGACGAGGGATGGGAGAACGGCGACTTGATGGGGAGGAGGTGGCTAAGGCAGAGAGGAGTAATGAGGCGGTTGATTTGATGGGTGCGGCGACTTGACGGGGATGAGGTGGGGTGGTCAGAGAGGAGGCTTGGGGAAGACGTTCTGTCTTCTCCGTTCCCCAGCGCGCGCGCACACACAGATATACGCACATATAAATATATATATATATATATATATATAAAATATATTAGTTTAAATATATATAATATCATAACCGGGCAAAACCGCCCAAAAACCGGCCGGAAAACCACCGAACCGGACCAAAAACCGGCCAAAACCGGACGAAAATAAACCGGGCAGCCGGCCGGGCACGGCCCAAAAGCCGGGCACGGCCCAGGCGCCGGGCACGGCCCAAATGCCGGGCACGGCCCAGGCCCAGCCCAAAAACTGCCCGACCCGGCCCAGGTCAGCCCAAACCCGTCCAGGTCAGCCCAAACCCGGGAGAGAGAGAAGAGAGAAAAAGAAAGAAAAAGGAAAAAAAATAATTCCGGGTACGCAAACGCAATAAAAATAAAATAAATTTTAAACGTGGAGTATAAAAATTTTCGAATTTATTTATTGATTAAAAATTTTACGGGTTATTACAACCTATCCCCCTTAACAAATTTCGTCCTCGAAATTACAGAGTGTCAGAATTAAAAAGGTGTGGGTGATTGGCTCGGATAACATCTTCTCTTTCCCAAGTAGATTCTTCAATGTTGCGATGACGCCATAAGACTCGAACAAGACGGATGGTCTTTCCTCGTAAAGTCTTCTCTCCATGGTCAATGATGCGTATCGGCTGCTCTTCGTAAGTGGTGTCCTCGTCAATGGTGACTTCTTCCCAATTGAGGATATGGGTCGGATGTGCCATGTACTTGCGAAGCATGGATACATGGAACACATTGTGCACACGATCAATCTGAGGTGGAAGTGCTAAACGATAAGCAACTTCTCCGACTCGCTGCAATATCTCAAATGGTCCAATATATCGTGGCGATAACTTCCCTTTCTTTCCAAATCTGATGATTCCTCTACGCGGTGAGATCTTCAAGAAAACGTGGTCTCCAACGTTGAAAGTCAGAGGTCTGGTTCTTTTGTCGGCGTAACTCTTCTGTCTACTCTGCGCTGTCAGAAGTCGCTGTCGGATGACTTTGACTTTCTCTGTGGTCTCTCGTACAAGATCTGGTCCTAAAAGACTAGTCTCTCCAACTTCAGTCCAACATATAGGTGATCGACATGGGCGTCCGTAAAGTGCTTCGTACGGCGCCATCTCGATACTCGCCTGATAGCTGTTGTTGTAAGCGAATTCTACTAGTGGTAGATGTCTCTCCCAATTACCTCGAAAATCTAGGACACACGCTCTAAGCATATCCTCCAAGGTCTGTATGGTTCGCTCTGACTGCCCATCTGTCTGAGGGTGAAAAGCTGTGCTCATACGAAGATCTGTTCCCAAGGCTTTCTGTAAGCTCTGCCAAAAAGTTGACGTGAATCTTGGGTCTCTGTCTGATACAATTGATACTGGTACACCATGCAGTCTGATGATCTCCTTGATATACAATCGGCTGTACGAATCCATTGTGTCAGATAGCTTGATTGGTAAGAAGTGTGACGACTTAGTCAAGCGGTCAACGACAATCCAGATGGCATCGTGTCCCTGAATTGACTTCGGTAGTCCTGTCACAAAATCCATCGATATATGTTCCCACTTCCATCCTGGTATAGGCAACGGCTGTAGCGTTCCTCCAGGTCTCTGATGTCCTGCCTTGACTTGCTGACATGTGAGACAAGTGGCTACGTACTTGGCCACATCTCTTTTCATTCCGCTCCACCAATAAGTTCGTCTCAAGTCCTTGTACATCTTATTCCCTCCAGGGTGGACAGCAAAGTTTGACTTGTGAAACTCTTTCAATACTGATTCCCTGAGCGTACCGAAGTCTGGCACGAAAAGACGTCCAAGATATCTCAATCCTCTGTCTGCTCCAATAGTCCATCCTGCTGATGATTCTCCTTTAGCTAGTCGGCTCTTGACGAGATCTGACTCCGAATCAAGGGTCTGTACCTTCAGAATTTCTTCATGAAGTACCGGCGTAACTATTACTGCACACAGATAAGCTTCTCCTTGTTGTTTATTCTGCTGGAGTCCGTACTCCTGTATCTGGTTCATTAGTTTCCACTCTCTGACTGCCAAACTGGCAACGTGTCCTCGAGACTTGCGACTAAGTGCATCTGCTACGACATTAGCCTTTCCCGGGTGATAGGACAAGGTGAAGTCATAATCCTCTAGATACTCCATCCAACGTCGTTGTCTCATATTCAGATCCTTCTGAGTGAATATGTACTTGAGACTCTTGTGATCCGTAAAAACTTCAAACTTCTCACCGTAAAGGTAATGACGCCAAATCTTAAGCGCGTGTACCACAGCGGCAAGCTCTAAGTCATGAGTCGGGTAGTTCTGCTCGTGTATCTTCAGCTGGCGTGATCCGTAGGCTATGACCTGTCCTTCTTGCATAAGCACACAGCCTAATCCATCCTTTGATGCGTCACAGTAGACGATGTACCCAATATCTCGTCGTGGAACGATAAGAATAGGGGCATTGGTCAATCTATTCTTCAATTCTTGAAAAGACTTCTCACATGCATCGCTCCAATCGAACTTGATTCCCTTCTGAGTTAGCCGAGTCATTGGTTTGGCTAAAGCCGAAAAGTCCATGATGAATCGTCTATAATAACCGGCTAGTCCCAAAAAGCTACGAATCTCGAAAACTGAAGTAGGCTTCTTCCAATCCTTGATGGCCTCGATCTTGCTGTCGTCGACGGAGATTCCTTTCTCTGACACAACGTGTCCTAGGAATTTGACTTCTTTCATCCAAAAGTCACACTTGCTAGCTTTGGCGTAAAGCTGGTTATCTCGTAGAATCTGAAGTGTGGTCCTTAAGTGTTGCTCATGTAGCTCTTCCGTTACTGAGTAGATCAATATATCGTCGATGAATACTACCACAAACTGGTCCAAGTACTGAGTAAAGATCTTATTCATGAGGCACATGAATACTGCTGGTGCGTTGGTAAGTCCGAAAGGCATCACTAGAAACTCATAGTGGCCATACCTTGTTCGGAAAGCTGTCTTCTGAATGTCAGAATCTCTAACTCGCAACTGATGATACCCGGATCGTAAATCAATCTTTGAGAAACAAGTTGCTCCTCTAAGTTGATCAAACAGGTCATCGATTCGAGGTAGTGGATATCGATTCTTGCTTGTGACTCGATTGAGTTGTCTATAGTCAATACAGAGTCGAAGTGTGCCTTCTTTCTTCTTCACGAACAGTGCTGGAGCTCCCCATGGTGAAGTGCTTGGTCGAATGAATCCTTTCTCTAGAAGCTCTTGAAGCTGAATCTTCAATTCCTTCAATTCGGCTGGTGCCATTCTGAATGGTGCCATGGATATTGGTGTTGTTCCAGGTAGAAGCTCAATGGTGAAATCCAATTCTCGAGTCGGCGGTAGTCCAGGTAGCTCATCGGGAAATACATCAGCGTACTCACAAACTACGCGTGGTAATCCCAATTCCATCCGATCTTCTTCTCCTAATGTCAGACTAGCTAACCATCCGGTTAGGTTGTCATGCCATCGTGATCGGGTCTTCGATAGTGACATAAACTCTTGCCTATCCCCCTTAAATTTGAAACAAGTTCCATCTAAGGAGTAGGCTGTCACTGTCTTCTGGTGACAATCGATAATAGCGCGGTGAGTGGATAACCAGTCCATGCCTAAGATGACATCAAAGTCGGCCATGGCTATGACTCGAAGGTCACACGTTAGGCGCAATCCTGAGACTTCTATCTCACAGTTCTTACAAACTAAGCCCACAGAAACTAGTCCTCCTAAAGGTGAGGTAACGCACATAGGAGTTTCTAGTTGTTCAGGTACAAGTTCTAAAGTACTAACACATGCTGTTGATATAAACGAATGCGAAGCACCCGTATCAAATAAAGCTGTAATGCACGAGTTAAACAGTACTAGTGTACCTTGTATGACCGAAGGATCATACACTTCTTCTTCTGTGGCTTCAGTTTCTCCTTCCCCTTGGAGGGCAAAGATCCTTCCTCCATTGTTCGGCCTGGGCCCAGTCGGTCCTCTGTTCTGTCCGGTTTGATTGTTCTGCCCGGGCCTCTGCTGGTTGCCAAAATTATTCCGTGGCTGCCACTGTCCTTGTGTCTGCTGTTGAGGTCCTCCAGCTGGAGTGGTCCCCACTCTCTGTTGGTTAGCTCCAGTGGCATTGGATGGACACTGAGTTTTGATATGGCCTTCTTTGCCACAACCAAAACAAGTGACAGAATTCTGCTTCCCTGGGTGATGTGGTGTGGAATAAGGAGCACTCCTCTGTTGAAACTGCTGGTTCTGCTGGGGTGGTGGTTGATTGTAGTTGCTGACATTGTTGCGGCTGACAGTGTTGTTGCGATTAAAATTTCCAGTGTGGTTGTTATTGAAGTTGTTGCCGTAAGACCTTTGCATGGGGTTCTCTCTTGAATTCCGCATTGGTCCACCTAACTGTGGTCGACTGCGGCTGTCGAAGATTCTCCTTGAATCAGCTGCTTCTTGCTCCACCAGTAGAGCACACTCTACGACTCCAGCGTAGGTTTGTTCTCTTTGAGTTACTACACCCTTCCGGATGTAGGGGCTGAGTCCCCACTCAAATTTCCTGGCCCTGGTGGCGTCAGTTGCCACATGCTCAGGGGCATGTCGAGAAAGTTCTTCAAAGCGGGCGGCGTACTGAGTAACCGTACGGTTGCCCTGTTTGAGGTTCAGAAACTCTAGGACCAAAGCCTGCTTCACAGGGGTAGGAAAGTACTTAGCCAGGAACAAGGTCTTGAAAGTCTCCCAGTCCATCATCTCATCATCGTGCGTTGTCTTCACTAGGTCCCACCAGTAATCTGCCTCTCCTTGAAGCTGATACGTTGCTAGGGCCACTCGATCTCCATTGTCGGGGACTTGCATGATGTGCAGAAGTTTCTGAGTCTGCTTAAGCCAAGCCTCTGCAGCTCCAAGACTAACATCGCCGGTGAAGACCGGTGGTCGTCTTTTGCAGAACTCGTTGAGCAAGATACTACGGTTGGGTTGCCCATAGTAATGTGGAGTTGCATATGGTTGGTATTGTTGCTGTGGCGGCAGAGCTGTATGATTAACTGAGATAGGGGGTGGAGGTGGTGGTTGGCAGTGTTGGTTATGTTGATTTTGTCCAGTTGTGTCACTCGTGTATGCTCCATTACGTGTTTCTACCATATTTCTACAATTAAACAAACATATAGGCCTAAATGAGAACGAGTAAAGAACACAATTTATAAAAGAGAATACTTCATTAAACTTAAGTCTTTTAAACAAAGCTAGGCCGAATCATGCATACTACAAAGTGAATGTATGCTATGATTTATACGTTGTGGAGTGTTTTACAAAGGTTTTTCTAGTTAAGCTCGCAAAATAACACTCTTTACGCTACGCAAATCTGTCACTGAAAAAGACGGGGATAGTCTAGGCGGAGGTGAGATTCACGCTCTCGGGTGGTCTCAATGCAGCCGAAACATCGCCAGTATGTTTTGTAACTCCAAGAGTTACGCTCCCACGGATTCTGCATCTGACGATCTTCAATCATAAAAGGGCGCTCTATGTAGACAAACCGATTGGTGAAGTCCAAATTTCCTTCAGGATCCACGATCCTACTTTCGTCATCTGGCCTTGCAATCTGCACCCATGAGCGGGGCGCGGTGTTTCCCACTTTCTCTACAAAACCGACGGGCAAGCTCAATAGGTAGTTGCCGTTGGGATCTTGGTCTAGGAGCATCACCGGTCCCAAGAAATAAGGCTCCGAACGCACTTTCCAAGAGCATCTCTTTGCTGGTGAGATCTTCACATATACCATAGTGCCTGCTTCAATGTCAGGGGTCCAACCCCACTGCCTCCACGTTTCGACATCCATTGGTATCTTCTCGGGTTCAGGTGTCGGTGGTTGTTCGACATCGCTTTCTGGGTTGGCATCCTCGGCTTCTTCGTACGCTCTGATTTCTGCAAGGTAAGCTTCTTCGCCGTCGTCTTCCTCGTCGCTATGTACTGGCTCGTACTGGATCCACTGTGCTGCTTCCTCCCAGTCTGGTAATGGCTCTGGAGACGCTGGTGGTATGTATCCCGGTGCGTCTTCAGGGAATTCCATCTCTGGTGCCTCGAAGGGGGGAATATATTCGTCATCTCCTGGAAAAGGAGGCTCTTCAGGATCTTCATCCTCGCTGTTGTCGTCGTTAGCGCTGCTATAGTCAGTGCTGCTGTCGCTGTCGTCCGAATATGGGACCAATTGTGGCCCGTCCACTGGTAGTCCGTCCATAAGTTCGTCTTCCGAGATATCGTCGTCTGAGTATTGCGGTCCGCTCCTATAATCCATCTGTAAAATAATTATAAATTAGACTTATGTATATCGTATCATAAAAGGAAAAAGACAAATAAAAGTCTAATTACTCGGAGTAAGAACGCTCGAATGTGTAAGCTACCCAAGTCTACCCAAGGTCGAGAGGTGGTGAAACCTAGGCTCTGATACCAAGTTGTAACGCCCCGAATTTCGCACACGTTAATAAAAAGAGTAAAGTAACTAAAATACCATCATTATATTGAAATATGAGTTTGATACATGAGATCGTCAAAATACATTTCAGAAGAGACTGTTTACATTCAAAAAGACTTTAAAAGTAAAGTCAGAGCAGTCTAAACTAGTCTAAGTGATCCACGGCTCGATCACGTCTTCTGCGGGGTAAGCGCCATCATAAGGTGTAAAGTCGGGTCCGGCTCCATCATCGTCAATACCTGGTTATGAAATACCAGGGGCAGGAGGAAGTTGCACCATGAGTTTTGACACTCAGTAAGTTTCCTACCCTTAAGTTTCCCTTTTAATGTTTTAGAGCATTTTACAAGAATATGCAATGTGTAAACGTGTAGAAATAATCAAGGTTTGGTAGTATCATACAATAGGTGTGAACAGTAATAAATACAAGATTTAACCAAATGAATAGAATTGCAGTTTATAACTAACACAGAGTATATCAATTTCAAATCTTTCACAGTACTCGACTTTAATCAAAATATTCTAAAGTATGACCACGTCATATAATTCGAAAAGGCTTTTCTAACATCAATGACATCGTCACATATTTCGAATAGGTTTCTCTCAATCAATACAGTCCAAATGGTGCTCCCGAACGATAACGATCCCGACCGCCCAACTAACCGATGCTTCCCAACCGCCCTGCGCCCCAACCGTACTGCTCCCGATCGTCATGTTCCCAATCAAGATGCTTTCCCTAACATTATATCCTTTTCTATCGCGCCGGACAATATAAGTTTAAAGTTTTACACTAGAAGATCGTTAGACTAGAAAAGGCACGATAGGGCTAGATATAATTTCGGCTCAAGCGAAATTTGGCTAAACGCACGACACGGCTAAATTACAGCGCTTGGGTGATACAAAAGCTTGGGTCTATCACACCCTCTGGTTAAAGTCAAAGCTCGGCTCATGTCGCATCATGGCTACAAGACACGCATAATATTCCCACGGGGAATAATCCACAACAACTAAACGTATATGATTATCAGTGTGTTTACGTTCGGGTATCCACGGGACACCCTGAGTCAAGTAACCATAGCAATAATCAGGATAATCTCATGCTCGACTAATATTCAACTATTAAAGAGAAATTGCATAAGAATAAGATAGTTGTGCAAATAACATCATAGTGATAAAATAAATAAGTTTACTTATAAAATAAATTAGAGTAAATTTGTAATTTAAGTATAAAACTGTGATTTAATAAAATAGGGACAAATCTGAAATTTTATAATAGGATCAATGTGTAATATTATAATTAATGATACTGTATATTTTAAACTTGGGGTGCAATTAGTAGTTTATACAAATTAACGTATCCTCATAATTAAACTAATAACTACGGAAAAATGTAATTTTGTTTTAACAAAATAAAACAGAGGCTTCATCTGAAATTATCCGGCCGGACTGCCTTCGCACGTTCGGCACCATTTTCTTTCTACAGGACCTCGTAATACTCTCGAACATTAAAACGGACACTCCAGAGTAAGAATCTTACAGTGGTTCGAAGCTTTGGTCGCGTATTCGGTTCGAGGAGTGACTGCTCTTCTTCTCCTTCCTTCCTTCCTTCCTCTTCTTGGCTGGATGATGGTGTGCGTTGTGGTGAAGAAAAACAGAGAGGGGGGTTTCCTATTTATAGAGAAAGGGAGGGGACAGATCAACGGCTGGGAGGAAAACCGGGAAAACCAACGGCGGGGGCAAAACAATGATGGTTTAGGGGTGGCTGTGGCAGGAGTAGCTGACGAGGGATGGGAGAACGGCGACTTGACGGGGAGGAGGTGGCTAAGGCAGAGAGGAGTAATGAGGCGGTTGATTTGATGGGTGCGGCGACTTGACGGGGATGAGGTGGGGTGGTCAGAGAGGAGGCTTGGGGAAGACGTTCTGTCTTCTCCGTTCCCCAGCGCGCGCGCACACACAGATATACGCACATATAAATATATATATATATATATATATAAAATATATTAGTTTAAATATATATAATATCATAACCGGGCAAAACCGCCCAAAAACCGGCCGGAAAACCACCGAACCGGACCAAAAACCGGCCAAAACCGGACGAAAATAAACCGGGCAGCCGGCCGGGCACGGCCCAGGCCCAGCCCAAAAACTGCCCGACCCGGCCCAGGTCAGCCCAAACCCGTCCAGGTCAGCCCAAACCCGGGAGAGAGAGAAGAGAGAAAAAGAAAGAAAAAGGAAAAAAAATAATTCCGGGTACGCAAACGCAATAAAAATAAAATAAATTTTAAACGTGGAGTATAAAAATTTTCGAATTTATTTATTGATTAAAAATTTTACGGGTTATTACAAAAATAGTACCGATGTCAACTCTTGTCCCGTCCCGTTACCATTTCTCAGCTTGCCTAACCATTCGTATTATGTTGACCAGTCTATCATCACAACTCTTAAAACTTTTTTGTTTAACACTAATTTCGGATCCACATCAATGACGTGAACTAATGAACATATTGCAATAACAATCATTTAAATGAAATAATTAGATTGATTGGATAAAAGTATGAAAAGAACACGAGTATCCTTGCTTACTTCCTATATTAATAAAAGAATTATTTACGCTAAAAAAAAATATCTTCGACTCTCACTTAAACAATATATTCAAGTAATTCATTTTGGAAGTTTATCGGATAACTTGATTAGTTTGTTAAAGTATTCAAGTCAAATAAGCATTAGTTTAAGAAAAATACTAACTACTCTCTATTAGGCGATAGATAATGTATAAAAAATATAGCGATATTCATAAATTTTATATTGATATCCGTGAATATATATTAATATTCGTGTTTATTAAGCATTATATGTATATTATTCATTGCCCACTAAACAATCGTAAGGAAAGACCCTTAAATCATGATATATATCATCTTCATCCCCTATCCAGTCACTGGTCAAACACTACATACAGCATATTGCCGCCTTTTATATTCCCAAAAGCATGTCTACAAACATATACGGACAATGCATATGTACACGTGAAGTTTTTCAAAATAATGTGAGTTTTATGTGCATTAAATGATTCTACATATATTTATGTCTGAATTTATGTATGAAAAATTATGTTTTTAGACTTTTTTGTATTCCCAAACCCTATTTTCTTTTTGAACATAACTTTTTTAATAAGTCTACATACACACCATTTCACAGCCTATCTATATATTTGAGATTTTGATTTTTGATTTTCTTTTAAAAGTTAAGTGGGTGGAGCGTATATGCAAAATAGACAAATGCTTAATCGAGATGGATAGGCTAAATGGTTGAGATAACAAAAACTATTTTTCTTCTATTTTGTTTTATTATTATTTTTTTTTGAAAATGTCTGTTATTGTTGACCACAATAGAGTCTATAAATAGAAAGCTTCACATGTCTTACATAAAGTAAACCAACCAAAGGAAAATAACAAAACACCCACACACAAACATGAATACCGCTACTCTTCCTATCCTCTCCACTTTCACCCTCTCTCTCCTCCTCTTTCTCTCTCTACCCTCCCCTTCTTTCTCCGCCGACCGCTGCAACCCGCAAGACAAAAAGGTCCTCCTCCAAATAAAACAATCGTTCAACAACCCTTACCTCTTAGCCTCATGGGTTCCAGCCAACGACTGCTGCGATTGGTACCAAGTGGAATGCGACGCCACCACCAACCGCATCATCTCCCTCACCATCTTTTCCGGTAACCTCTCCGGCCAAATCCCTGCCGCCGTCGGCGACCTCCCTTATCTCGAAACTCTAATTTTCCGAAAACTCACGAATATAACCGGAACCATCCCGTCCGCCATTGCCAAACTCTCTCACCTGAAAATGGTCCGGCTCAGCTGGACTAATTTATCCGGTTCGGTTCCTGTTTTTTTCTCCCAGCTCAAAAACTTAACGTTCCTCGATTTATCGTTCAACGATTTAACCGGTTCGATCCCCGTTGAGCTTTCTCAATTACCAAATCTCGACGCGATTCACTTAGACCGGAACAAGCTCACCGGGCAAATCCCCAAATGGGTATTCACCGGCCAAGTCCCCGATATTTACCTCTCTCACAACCAATTAATCGGAACGATACCGGAATCATTCGGTTACTATAACTACACAACCATCGATTTCTCCCGAAACATGCTTACCGGCGATTTATCGTTCTTCTTCGGGTCAAACAAAACAGTTCAGATCGTTGACTTTTCGCGAAACTTGTTCTCGTTTAATCTGAGTAACGTGGTGTTTCCGGCGAGTTTGACGTCGTTGGATTTGAATCATAATAAGATATTTGGAAGTCTTCCGGCGGAGTTGACCGCACTGAATTTTCAGTACTTGAATGTGAGCTATAACCAGCTGTGTGGTAAGATTCCGGTGGGTGGGAAGCTGCAGAGCTTCGATGCGACGTCGTATTTCCACAACCGGTGCTTGTGTGGGGCCCCATTGCCGGCTTGCTAGTAGAGCCTATAATTGGCTTTGTTCAATTGTATGTCTGCAGTTTGAAGTGTTGAAGTTCGTCGTGTTAGAGGAATTTACTTTTGGATCCAATAAAATAATAGAGAAAGCTAGATATACCATAGCATAATATATATATATATATATATATATATATATATATATATATATATATATATATATATATATATAGTTTTATTTTGTTGTTTAAGTATTATATTGGTTTCATGTTTCGTATTTTTCAATTGTATTTATGAATAGCAATGTAATACTAAAAATAAAAATTCTGCATATTTATTGTTAATGTACGAAAGTTTATGATCAACTACAAACTTTTTTTTTTTAATAACCGAGTATACGGTCAACTTAGAATTAAGTTGGAGTAAAATTCTGCAAAGTCTCAACTTAATTACTAACTAATTGTTGGGCCATTGAGTGAAAATGACCGGACAAATCCTCCAATGACCCCAACTATTATGTTGTTGGGTTTTGACTGTAAGATATTTGTGTTTATAGATCATCCGCTCTACTACTCAGAGCTGATACCCCAATGGGGTTATTAGCTACGAAACTTGATGATTCATCTATTACGCATCTTTTAGATATGATGTTTTACACAAATTTCGTTCATTTGTTACTATTGTTTATGATATTTCTTACATTGTGTTTTGATACAATAAATGTGTAGGGTACACACCAAAGTATTAGTTAGAAATCTATGGGACTAACTTAACTAAGAAAATTGACTTGTAATTAAGATAAGAATTGCTCAAAACTTATAAGCAAAAGAAGGAAAACTAACATAGATGATGTGAGACTCACTAATACCCTATTTCACACGAAGTGTGGATCGTAGATGTGGGGATGGCGCGCGGAGGGTTCTATGGGAGGATCCGAATGCGTAATGAGTGCATAACAGACCTAACTCTGATACCATGTTAGAAACTCATGGACGTAACTCATCCTTGAAAATTAGATTATAAGATAAGAATTGTTCAAGACTTATAAGTAGAAGACTTAGGAGAACTAATATAGTTGATGTGAGACTTGGTAAGAGTATTAAAAATTATTTTGATTAGTAGTATGTGTTAGTTACTATAGTTTTGGTCAAGTTACACAAATTTTAATTGTACCATACACCTCTCCATAACCAATTGGAAAGGCCTGTTTGATATTTACGTTGGTTCCATTCCGAGAGTGTTTAGAACTCTTTTCTTTGTTCCTTGACTTCTGCATGAAGAAAAACACATTGTTCGAAATAAATATCGAATGAAACACGTTTGTTTTAAGTAAAAACAATGGCTAGTACGGTTTTAAAATAAGTTTGGGAATGCATGTGTCTCACTCACGTGAATTCATATTCGACGTGAATAATTCTTTACTCAAATAACGAATAACCTGTAGGTAGGATTTTGGATGGGCTCATCACCAACTTGATTGGCGGTTGATCTCTTCGTCTGGCTAATTATTGGGCGAAGGTGATTGTGGATAGAGAAGCAACGACGACGGGTAAGGCTTGCAGCGGTTGAGGAGGAGACGATCTGCTTAGGGGTGTGATCTGACATGCGAGTTCGATCTGTTTAGGGATTTGATCTGCTTACGAGCGAAGAAGGAGACCTGTTAAGATTCTAGTATCAAAGAGTCATTGTGTTGTGGATCTGGTTGTGGGGATTATATTGATGGGCCAAGTTGATAATGCATTGAGGAGGCAACAGTGATGGGTATGACTTGCAGGGGTTGAGGAGGAAGATGGTGAGACAAAAGGGGTTTTTGTGGTGGTCTCTGAGAATTTCATCAGCGGTAAATGGGGGTGCGAGCGGTGGTTTAGTGATTTTGTGGTGTGATGTTTCCTTTTTGTCTTTCCTTTTTAATTGTATTTTGGTACTTTTTTTTTTTTTTATCATTTCAATTTTAGTTTAGTTTTCTTTTTCTCAAATCTGACTACTCTGTATTATGGTGATTTTGATTTGTTGATTCTTGGAAGGTGGTGGTTCGATGATTTTGAGTTGTTGGTTGAGATGTAGGGGCGGGGTCCAAGTGGTGGTGGTGTATGAGGTGACAGTGAGGAGTAGGCAAGGGTGTATTTTGTAGCAAAGATAGAGAGTTGCTGAAGCGACTACATTAGAAAAGAGGAGGTGGTGGTGTCGGAAGAAGTAAAGGTTTTGATGGTGAAAGAGGGTTAGGTATATGCGGGGGTAGTCACAGAGATAGTAAGGGGAGAGTTGTGCAAGTTTTGAGGCATGTTGTTCTATAGAAATATGGGAGAGTTTAGAGAATACGTTTTTTGAAATTATGTAGTTTTCGATTGCGGGTTGACTCGAATGGTTAGATTTGAGGGTTTTTAAAAATTTGTAGGGGTTATTTGGAGTTGATGCTTAATAACTTTTTTTTAGTTTTGGTGTCTTTATTTAAAAAAAATGACAGGTTTTGAGGTAGAATGAACAATAGCAAGTAGTAGACGCAGGAGGTCTATGCTGAGAGAATACAGATTGTGCGTTAAATCATTATATCTAACACGATCCGTGCTAATTGCAAGTATCCTATGTGGATTTTCGATTCTATAAATCTACTTGGTGAGACCGGTAGGGCTTGTAGCAATGCAAGGACTCAAATTTTGACTCAATAAAAACAAAGTTTATCAATTTTAATTAAAGTTGATGCATAATTTATTTAATTTCATGAATAATAGATTATTGTATGCATGAAAATTAATTCGGCCTTATTGATTTTATGTAATAACATGGATTGTATGAATAATTGAACCCAAGCCCAATTTCCGTTTTTCTAAACCAGCCCAAACAAGTCTCTTTGTTCCCAATCTTGACCTAAGTCAAAATTAATCTAAGCCCAAACAAAATTTCCTCTTTTTGAGGCTGACCTAAAACTCATTTTGACCCATTATCCTTCATTGTCCCAAAACCCAAGTCTATTCGGCCCACTTTCCCTTGTTGGCACAAGGACTCAACCCGTGTTTCTTGCACGCACTCACACACAATCATTTTCCCTGTCATCATCAGCCCACATGTCTCCTCCTTTAAATTCACGTACAAAATATCCCCTATATCTCTCATGGCAGAGCTTCTTCCCCTCCACCAATGGAGCTCCTGCTAATCTTTCTCTCACACTCCACCTCAAATTTTTCAAATCTCCATGGCTGACAGATCTTTTCTTCTTCACCCCACCACTTTCCTATTTATAATCCTCCTTTTCCTCCCTTTTCTTCACCACAAAATGATAAACCTCGAAAAACACAAGAAAAAGCACCTTTTGGCGACTAAAAATTGCTGACCACTACTTATTTGGTCGCCAAAAAAAAGACATTTAGCGACGACATTATGTTTCGTCGGCAAATAACCTTTTACCGGCTACTACTCCATCCGTTCCGGTTTGTTTGTCCACTTTTTGACTTTTAGATGTCCCAAATTGTTTGTCTAACTTTGAAGTTGACTTCTCAAAATTTCCCTAATGCCGTTCCTTTTTTAAAAAATCATGTTTTGGGAAACGTAAATTCTCATTTAATGTTAAAAAAGTTAAGGGTATTCTTAGAAAGTAAACTTTTTAAGAGTAATAATTGTGTTTCCTAAATAAATTGGAATTTAGAGAATGGACAAACAAATTGGGATGGAGGGAGTACTATTTAGTCGCCCCAATAATAAGCCATTCCGCAACCAAACTATAACTAGTTGGCCAATGGTTAACTATTAGCGACTACTTTGTGGTTTCGTCGCCAAAAGTTTCGTGGGTTAATTTTTCCCATGCGGGAAAATGTGGTGGGTTAAATAACTAATGCCCGACTAACATGGCAAGGTCGCTGAATGTAACTTAAATTACCCAAAACGACGTCGTTTTAGGTAATGGTGTGTGTGCGCGCGCGCGTGCTTCTCTCTCTCTCTCTATATATTATATTAGGATCAGTAAATAAACCCTAAATCCTAAAATTCATTTCATCTGGTGAAGTTGATTCTCTAAGCTGGCCCTGTCGCCTCTTCAGTCGTCGCTTGTCACCTCCTAAAGTTTCCCTATCACCGTCCCCGTCTTGTCTCCGCCGCACCTCACTGACGCCTCCTACAGTGTTGCCTTCGCTGTCGCCTCCTATAGTTTCCCACCACTAGGATTGGTTTGCACTTCCAACAATGGTGGTCGTCAACACTACAGCAAAAAGGCCCATTCCCTGCATTTAATTTCCCGCATTTTTAATAAATCCCACAAATATACAATTAAGGAGAAAAAAAAGCACAACTTAATTTATATTCTTTTAGGGTGTGTCCTCTCTTCCAGCACATTCCCTCCTAATGATGGAAACCTAGCCACCATCACCCCTCACCATTGCTCCCCTCGCCGCCCGTCCCTCCCTCGCCCCCTCGCTCCCTTGCCCTAAACACCGTTGCAGATGCGTCCTTTACTCTCTCTCTTTCTTTTTTCTCCAAAATTTTATTTCTCGTTTGTCAATTCTTCCTCCCAGCCCTTCTCACCGTAGCTGCGCCACTTGTTGTCACTGCACCATGATGAACCTAAGGCTCCATTATACGTTCTTGGTTGGGCTAGCGTTGACCTTCAATTCTTCCTCCTAGCCCGTCTCTCTCTCTCTCTCTCTCTCTCTCTCTCTCTCTCTCTCTCTCTCTCTCTTCGTATGTGAAGTTTTGATAGCATTTTTGGTAGCATTTTTGACAGAAAGTTGGAAGTTTGATTAGTTGTGTAACTTCTTTACTTCATTTTTTGTTCGTACATGGTGGTGTTATACTGATTTTTTTGTCTTATGGTTCATTGGAGTATCACCTCAATTTTACCTGAATGTTGATATATTTTACTTGAATGTTGATACCTTGATTCTTTTTGTTCAATTCTGAAGCCTTAACCTCCTATCGGAGTATGCGAAACAAACATATATGGGAGTTATAAGAAGGTCTTTCATACGAAAGTTTATTCAACAAGGTTAGGTTTTTATTATTGCTTAGTCTCAAATTCATATCAGGAGGTCTTTCACATTTTATAAGTTAAAGTTTTCTATAGCCTAACACATGTTTGATGAAATGCTTCAACAACGGAGTATGTTTGTTTCGCCTTTTTGCCTTTAAATCCTAACTTCATATTGATGAAATGCTTCACAAGTGAGTGTAACTGACTTGTGGAGTTGATAGATTTGTTCTCCATTGCAGAAAGGATTCTTCTGTGAAGCTGTGGGAAGTTGGCACTGGAAGACTGCTCAAAAAATATGTAGGAGCTACTCGTACGCAGTTGCGATGCCAGGTATGTTCTTGGCTTCCTTCACAACCTTCGCTTGGAGAATGTCTCTGAATAAGTTTTATAATCATAACATCCTTCATATGCTTCAGTCTCAAGCAGCAAATATTTTAAGTGAAATAGAGTAATGAAGTCTATGCATGGAGTTAGTCAACAATTATTGATGTGTCTAATAATGTGTGTTAGTCATACCTTATAATAATATTTTGTGAACAAGAAAAAAATGGAAACAGAGTAATGAAGTAGTTATATCTTTTGGTATAGAAGCAAATAAGATAGGTTATGTAAAGTTTGATATGTCGTGTATATGTACTGGCATAAAACTCCTTTGGATAAATTTGGTATCTTTTTGTTTGGTTAATGTTCATGCCAATCAGATGTAAAAGAGATGATACTTTGACTCACTATCGCCCCACTAAAATCGTGTCCACGCCTGCCCTAAGTCACAATGTAACTAGTCTAGGGCAACATAATCATTGGAGTAAGCAAACTTACAGTGAGTATTGTCATGTCTTCAAAAAAAGAAGTTCATTTATGTTTTAGTTACGGAGCACTGGTGTGGAGTTAATTTAGCTGATTAGGTTCTCCTTAGCCCCTAACTTCAGTGTGAATTTTGTCAAGCTACCTAAACAACAGAACAAATCCTGCTTCACGATTAACACTATCTAAGGCTGCAGTGTAGTTAAATCTTAAGCATCATGTCTTCGTCTTGGTGTTTATTAGGCAGTAAGTAAGGAGGACCGAAGGAGCTCGAGAGGTGGAAACTTTTGCAGATTGATTTCATACTACTTCCATCACCATCGCTTCCCCAACAATGGCTACTGTGCCAACTATAGAAAACCATGTCTGACATGTATGAAATATAACCTTATAAAACACTCGAAGACGGTAAAATGATTACGTAGTTAGACCTATCTTTCGCACTTTCTGATTGCTTAAGGATAGATTTAGGTCAAGACTTCTATTTTCTTTTTAGCTGGCCTGATTTACTTTTTCTTTTGTTTTGCAGTTAAGAGTGAACTCTACCAAATCTATGACCGGTCACCTTCTAGGCGCAGCTGGAGCAGTTGAAGCTGTAGCTACTGTTCAGGTGACCAATTAATGGCTTCAATAAGTGCTCATTGTTCTAGATTAGATCCCGTAAAAGGCCTATTTACATTGCATTTTATTCCTGTGGTAATCACCACTAGGCAGCATGATTGGATACTCGTTGCTGCTGTTCTTTACTTTCAGCCATGGGTTATTTGTTCTTGATATCAGTCAATAGAGAGTAGACTAGCCACTCCTTTCCATGTTTTGCTGGCATGATGGTCAAAATGTTCACAATACTGTCAGCTAACGACATGTATAACTGTTATGTAATATTGAACTCAGGAAACAGTGAAGTAATTTTCCATGCTAGTGGGGCCATCGTTAAATTCCTTTATTTGAGTAGGTCAGAGTAGTTTACCCTTTTCTTTGTTAGTATAGGTAGCATTTCATATGTTGGTTAACTACGCATATAGTTTCATTATGGTTGTTTTATTACTAAGTTTGGGAAGGGTCCTCGGAATGCCTGTTCCTATTGTTCAATGGTTTTATTCCACATCAAATCAATTTTACTGTCTTTGCTGGTTTCACTATTGTTCACCGACATATTAACAAGTTTCAAGTAGGGTCTAAAATCCATGCCACAGGTTGGTTCTTATTCCATTTTTGGTTTGGTGTTGACCTATCTTATGTCTTCATATAGGCGATACGGACAGGGTGGCTACATCCAAATATGAATCTTGAGAATCCAGATGAAGGCGTGGTATGTGTTTTTCCATGTTCCATGTGCTTGCTTTTAATAGAATGATGATTAGAATAGATGGTCAATTCTTCTTAAGGGAAGCATTACATGATTTTAGCTGCATTTGATGATCTCTGTCATGGGCCTAGTTTCGGTGAAAATGACATGCCTTGTGTTATTTTGATCTAACATTTGTTCTGTTTATATCACAGTGGTGTTGAAATAGGAGCAAGACAAGCCCAAAACCAATGTAGCGATTGCCTTGTTCATTTGTTTTCATTTTCCCAAGTTGGAAGTTGGATTGCCTTGTTCAGAACTTGTACTCCGTCAATGCAGTGATTTTTTTGTTTGGTTAGATCTATTGCAACATGTACTCTTTCGTGAATCACTGGGATGTCAGTTTGTTTTTGTAGGGTGGGTACATCAATAGTTTTAAACATATACGTGAAATATTCATTGTTTTATCTCATTGTTCCAATTTGAAATCCTATTAGCTTTCATTTCGCCTCTTATGGTAGCGTTCATTAGTTTATGCAAGAGGTTCTGAATTAAAATCTGGATCATGTATTTTGGTTTGCTTAGTGAAGGGTTATTAAATATATTTTTACCGACATTTTAAAAAAATTTCACAAAAACATTTCCGGTGTTTTCCCAAAATATTTTTGCTCCCCCAAAATACATTCCCGGCGTTTTTTAAAATGTGGGGAATACCAAATGTTGCCGGAATACTTACGTCGCCGGAAAAGTTTTCCCGGCATTTTAGAAACGCCGGCAACATACGCCAGTAATATTAGCGGCGTTTGTAAACGCCGATTAGTTTTCCCGACAACGTTATCGGCGGCGTTTTTTACAAACGCTAGTAAAACATAAGAAAACGCTGGTAAAGCTTATTCCCGACGTTTTTCAGACTTTTTTCAGGATTTAATAAGCGTCGGGAAAAGTTTGTTTTGTTGTAGTGCAAAGACCAAGCTATTGGGAGATTTGATTAGTTTGGAGATTGGTTTTCTCCTTGTCCTTTTGCATCATGCAGTTCTTGACTTTGTTCTCATTGTGTGATAGCCCCTATTTTGGTATTATCAACAGTAGTAAAAAACAATACGAGTTCCTTATTTAAGACACGGAGAATATCAAAACTATTGGATTGTTTTCAAGCATTATTTGCGTTATTTTTTTACTATTTTTGTACTTAAATCTCATTGTACAGTTGCGTATAGAATAATATATTCACCATACTCAAATTAAGTTTCTTCTTGAGGAGACAAATGTATAAAACAATGAGTCTATTAAATTAATAGTCTACATTACACGTCCATCCCATTCGATGGGCACATGCTTAGATAATTAGCAACCTTTGTTTAATTTCAGACTTTAATATTTCAGTAGTGTTAAAAACATTAAACCCCACATGGTTATGTTACATGAAAGAAGGAGAAAGAAAAAAAGTACAGTAAAAAGAAAGGGTAAAGTAAACAATGAACATCCTGTGTTATATGGATGATAGCTTGGTTTCTTTTCCTAGTTTAACATTAGGATATGATGAAACATGTTCAAATTAAGAGTATAAATGTTGAAACAATCGAAGCGTACGTACTTAAGCTCTAGTCTTAATTAACATATGTCATGGAGTTCTAACCAAATGGATGAAAGCCATTGTAACTACTACAGACGTCAAAAAGCATCGTTGTCATTTTGCATTGTTCTACAAAATTTGATGGTAAATTGGTGATATACAAACCCTTCATAAATTACTTGCTTTCGTTATTTATGTCACGGTACCACAAAAAGTATACACACAATTTTTCTAACAGTGATTTAGTTGATTTGAAATTTGTTAAGAGGTCTCATATACTTATCTAATCTTTATGTCTCAAATAGGTCTTTAGTGAAGTAAGAATTAGGAAATACATCATACAGAGTAGAGCCTCTCGTTGATAAACATGATAACTCATTATGAATCCACATAATTACCAAACCTCAAACCATGTGTTGTCCTCCTTTGATAATATACAGTCTCGTTTTTTTTTTCTTTGGAAACAAACATAGGTAATGGCCTTTAACCCATGGATAAGACACATAATGGAATAAATAATTCAAAAATCACAATACTTTACCAAATAAAAAGATTGCAAATGTAACGACAATCGTTGTGTTTCGGATTTTCTCTCAGGAGGAAAACTTACTCTTCGCTTGGGAATTTGGATATGAACTTCTCGTTCGTTTGCCTTCGATCAGAATTTCTAGTATTCTTGCTATGAAATCTAAACTTTTCTACAGACAGCACCAATTGTAAGTAGGTAAAAATTTATACCTAGAAAGTTAAAGACCTCGGCTATGGTCGAACATGTTAGCTCTTTGATTTGCTCAAAACCCTAATTTTTGCAAAACAATAAACCATTTAAGGACCCCCAGCCTTTGGGCGGCTCCGATGATTAAGTAAGTACTTAATCGTGGAAGACAACCCAAATCTATGCATCAAAACCATTCACTCTGTGTTTTTTTACCACCTTTCTCAGGTCAAAAAATATATTTTACCACCTTTCTCAGGTCAACAAATTATATATCTGATCTGTTTGATATTTTACCACCTTTTTCAGGTTAGCAAATATATTTATAAGCTCGATAACTTGTTCGATAAGAATCCTAATTGGATTTTACCTCTTTCAATATTTTTTCATGACTTTCGGAGGAATTAGCTGAGCAACTGAAAGAAAAAGTGAGAGAGATGATGGTGGAGACAACCGATAAACCTTCATACAGGCTGAACTTGATTGATGCAATTCAGCAGCTAAGTGTGTCCTATCATTTCGAAATAGAGATTGAGGTAGCATTGGAGCGCGCCCGCACACACACACAAATATATATAAATCTTATCATGAATTGGCCATAGATCAAGATCTTTATACTGTGGGTCCCTCATTTCGAGTACTTAGACAACAAGGATATCCTATCTCTTGCGATAATTCTCTTTGCCATAGGTAGAAAATTTGAAGAATCCTTGATGGATCATCATGGATTTGTTGTATTCCAATTTGACAACAATGTTGTTAATTTCTTTGAGGTGAATTTGTTTTTAAAGTCCTTGTGAAACGCAACTTGGATTCAGACTTGTTCTTTTATGCCATCTCGTACGGAGTAGAGATAGAAATTTCTTTTAGTCAGATTCGATTCGTCCCCTTCGGATTGGAGTTTCGGGGATAGGGTTGAATTTGGAGGCAAAATTTAAAAAATAAAATAAAAAACAGGGCGGATGCAAGTCTTAGTATATTTGTCCCGTTTCGTGTTCCGTTTTAAAATAATTATTAAATAGATATTATTTTATATTTTTTCACTTTAGATATAAGTATTTCTAATTTTCTGTTAGGATATTAGAATTTAGAGCTTTTATTTTATTTTCTGTAAAGATAGATCTTCAAAATATAAAAAAAAATATTTTTTATTTTTTACTTTTATATGAGATGAATGATTTTTTTTTATTGAAAAACATGAGCTGGGGCGGGGCGGGGATCCCCGATCCCTATTCGGGATGGGGAATAGAGGATGAGGTTCATTCCCTATTTGGAAAACAGGACAGGAATTGAGATAGATTTCAAATCCAGAGATTGGGGATGGGGATAGTCAAATCTGCCCCCGATCTGTCCCGTTGCCATCCTTGGTACTGAGCCACTAGTTTACGTTAGGAGTAAAACTTGTTTTCCTGGTAGTGCTAGTCTTTTTTATGGTTGGGTCTAAAGACAAGACGGTCCCATTTAGAGATAAATAAGGGAGCGGCTTTCTTGTGGTAGTAAAATTACGAACTCATCACTTATCGCTATTTATTCTTGAATTCTGTATAGATGTGGAGAATCAAACACTGTTCCTGTTGGATCGATTATTACCTTAAAATCTTTCAAATTGGAATCGATTATTACCTTAAAATCTGTCCCTGATCGACTTAGAACGCAAGCATGGGATCATGATCGTTAAAGGAATAGACAATAAACAGTAGAAGAAACGAACTAACCTAGAGAACTTCAAAGACCAGGATAACAGGTGGCACTTGCAGAACTAGGGGCTTGACTTAACAACAATGACGGTTTGAAAGTCTAAAGGAGAAAGGTTTATAGAAGAAGAATGGCGTTATGAAGAAGGGTTGAATCTCAGTGCAAAAGCATGAGGTTAGAGAGAGAAAGAAATGGAAGATATTTGTTCTTAAAATGAAAACTTTGTGTATGCTTGGTTAAATAGTGGAAATTTGAAAAGTTACTATTGCTTGACCGACCGAGTGACTAAAAAAATAACACTAAAAGACGCATTCCAAGCGTAGGACTCTCGACCGATGTAGCACAATACCTGGAAGTACCAGGATCGAAATCCACAAGGACGGACTATTGTGTGCTGACTCAAAACTGTGAATTCTAATTTAAATAGCTCTTAGGTAGCAACCCCTTGTTTTTTTCTGGATTAGTTTAACACGCTAAAATTTAATCGAATTTACTAATGAATTAAAGGAGAGCACAGCCGTGGGGACTTGGCGTCCGGTATTCATCTAATTAACATTCACTCGGGCCACAAGTAATGGTTTAGTTGATTTTAGATTTTGAGAAATCGGATTCTAACAAATGCGCACCGCTTGTTACCAATCCCTTGCGCATTCGGAATCCGGCAATGCCTGGGTTTTGTTTGCTAGAAAAGCGTTTCTTTTACCTAAAATTGCGTCAAACACAATTAGTTCGTCCCGAGGTAAACTCCAATTAGATTAACCACGGATTTCAACGCCCCGCGGCCATGCTCAAGACGACTACTCACTCATATTTAAATAAAACGTAGAAGTTTGATTCGACCTAGATCTAGACATAATCAGGTAATGAAAAGAAACTGAAGGAATAATGAAATATATTACCGAAACCTTGCTAAAACGAATGTAAGGAAATCACCACGCGTAGGAGAACAATCCAACTTGAAAACAAAGGAACAATGGAAGAACTTAATCTGGAAAAACAGGATCTGAAATAGCAGCTGCTGAAGAAAGAAAACTAAACCTAATTAATTCAAAAACATCCACCTAAAACGCCTAAACACACATATTTATACTCAAACACACTTAACCCTAATAAAACTAAATAAAAGAAAATATAATACGCGGAAGTGTAAGACGACGACGTTCAATGGCCATGATAAGCTCTCGGTAGCGCTACACCCAAAATGGGGTAGCGCTCCCGAATGGGTTAAGTCGCCCCTTTGAACCTTTGGCCGGTGTTGACCCGTTGACCTTCTAATGCTTCTGTAGCGCTACACAGGAACTGGGGTAGCGCTCGGGAACATTCTGGAGGATTTGTAACCAATTTCGAGCGCTACATGTGTTTGTGGGTATCGCTCCTCGACATTCTGGACGTTTTTGGGACCTTTTGTAACAGTTTTGGAGCGCTCCGGGACTTTATGTGTAGCGCTCCCGATGCTTTTAAACCTTTCCTTCGAGTAACTTGGCCACCACGTCTCTTTTCCACAGCTCTTCTCCTTCACGGGCCCACACAATCATCAAATAGCGCCAAAATTATCCCATTTTTCCTGCAAAATTACCATAAACACCAACACCAACCACGTGCACGAATTAACAGGAAAATAAGAATTAAACCGCTCATCTAATGCGCTAAAACCCCTACTTAGGCGCTAAAACACATGTATTTCACGCGCCTATCAACTATCAATTCGAAAGGGTAGCGTTTGCGTGGGAATTGATGAGACAAAATTCTCTCAACCAATCAATTAGCGCATCCTTTCACCTGACACTGGATGAGTGGATGATTGACGTGTGTCACCTGCCTCATAGGTGAGTCGAGCTCACTTGTAGGGGAAGTCACCATCATCCCCCAGGATAACTTCCATTTCGGCAGTAGCTCAAGTCAGTCTAGTTTTAGAGATCAACTCCTCATGTACCGAACAGATAAAGAGTTGACGGGTTATTGTGCAAGACCATATTGGGATGACATCTAGTCAAGACCGAGATGATCGCAGGCTGCGCTGATTCTGAACATAAAGATCCTTAAACAGATGGGGTTGAGCCCCCACTTCGGGTTCATCTTTGGCCGAGCTCCAACCGAGACCACTACTTATGACCCGAGACCACTACTTATGACCATGTGTCAATAACTTGCTAGATTGAGCTGGCCCATATCTCAGCACCGTAACTAACCGATCCTAGACCAGGCCCATGACACATATTGTTCCTTAAGTCTGGGAGACATTTCATGGGTCTGGGCCAGATAAAATGTTTTTCTGTCGAGCTGAGCTTACTTATATCAGAGTGGAATCTCCACCCGACATACAATTAGACCAGCATGTGAAGCATGATCTGTCATTCATCATTTCGAAGGGTGAGATCATAACAAAATTCAATTATGGGTTACAATCGTCAGGAGTGTGCTCTACCCATGCCAATCCAAGCTTGGTGCTCAAGCTAAGTGTAGAATATAATGTATAGTACTTGATGGGAAAAAGGTACGCCTAATCTTGCAAACCTAGCTCGGTATTTGCTTTGTTCTTCTTCAAGTAATGACTTAGGCATTAGAGTGTTTCCTGGCCCAACTTCGACTAGTGAGGCATTAACCTTTGGTTGTGGTAGCAAGACTAGGTACCCAGAAGCATTGTTTCGTCCCAGAATCGAGAGTGAAATCGCAAGGCAAATTAAAAAGCTCCACAAGATCCACAAAGATTATGCAAGTATGGAATGGAGGAGTTTGTTGTGTAGCAAAACGACGTCGTTTTAACACTTAAAATATTGCCAAAAAATTATCCTATTGTTCGGAATAATTTTGTGCGTCAAAACAATAAAACGACATCGTTTTGACGTATAATACGCCTTGCAAAGCCCCCAAGTCTATGCAAGGACATCCGCACCCATTAATTGTAATTTGTTTTCATACCTTTGCTTGAGTGACCTTTTATGGGTTCCATCATATAGGTACTTGCATATATTCTGTTTTTCATGGTCGGCAAATAAAAACGAATTTATTATTAGAATAAGAGAATAAGAGAAAATTGAAGGAGACCAAAAAACGGCATCACAACGGCATACATAGATCCCAATTAAGTTGACACTCACATGGCCGACAATCATGCACCGAAAAAAACCCAACACAAAGAAGAAACACACCTCAACTAAAATAGAAGAAAAATCAACTACTCGAGTGGAAATATAACAACACAATAGGAAAAAAGAAAGAGAAAGATAAATAGAAACTACATATTCGGTGACCACTTTTCGTGACCAAATACGTTTTGGTCACTGAAACGTATTAGTGACAAAAACACTTGGTCACTGTAGGATACCAACAAAGATTAGGGTTTAGTCACGGAAAATATCATTTGTTAACCACAATACTTGGTCATTAAAATATGCAAAATTAGTGATCACTTTTTGGTCACTGAAAAATAGTTTTCAGTGACCAAATTTTTCTCGTGATTAACGTAGTTGGTCCCCATAGGATATCAGTAGTGACTACTTTTTGGTCATTAAAACAATCATTTGGTGACCAAAACACTTGGTCATTAAAAGATGAAAAAACAATAATCGCTTTTTGATCACTAAAAAATCGTCTTTAGTGACCAAATATTTTTCGTAATTAACTTAGTTGGTCACTATAGGATACCAACAGTGACTAATTTTTGGTCACTCAAAAATTATCTTTTGTGACCAACCTTTTTTGTGATTAACTTATTTTGTCACTATAGGATATCAACAGTAACTAATTTTTGGTTACTAAAAAAAATATTTAGTGACCACCAACTATAAGTGACGAACCAATTTAGTCACCAAAAAGAATATTCAGCGACCACATTTTGATCACTAAATATTTTTTGGTCACAAGTACTGTAATACCCCGACTCGATTTAATTATTTAAATTTAAAAATAGTGCGGATAATTACGATTATTACGTAATTCAATTATTCGATTTGGAAAATTCAATTTTAGAACCTACACTCATTAAAACGTTAAAATTTAGGACATTTGGAGATGTCGGCCTACCAACGAATACTCGTATGAGAAATTCGAGAACGCCATGCTGATCCCCATAATTTTCTGAGTCACTTTGTCTATTTTCGTATTTTTCAAAAAACCGACACAGGAACAGTTTCTCGGGATCGCGTAGCAATTCGCGCTGGCGTATGCGATCGAGCCCTTGACCAATGAAAATCTACATGGTTCAAATCATAATTTCTTTTTTTTTCTTAAATTAAGGGGAGTGCTTCCCTCATCTCATAATTAACCTAGTCCATATTTATTTATTTATTTATTTTTTTTCCAATTAATACATAATACATATATGCTTTGAAAGCATGAACATGGCATTTCTCTCCCTCATCTCTCCCTCTCACTCACGTCTCTCTCCCTTTCTCTTTCTCTAACTTCTTCTCTTCCTTTCTTTAAATTTAGACATCTTCTTCATTTCCTTTATCTTTTTTGATTAAAATTTTCACCACCTCCCACTACGTACATGGCAACCGCCTCTACATTGCTGCGCATATTTGGATGCCCTGGAGCCCTTTCGTGACTGCCGTATTCGTGGCCGAGCCACCATGTCCAGCCATTAAGCTTTCCGGCAAGGAAAGAGGTAAAACACTCTTGTTAAGCGCATATTTTTCTCATATTCGAAGTTTTAGATCTTAATGTTTTATATGGTTTGATTTAAATTTTGTCGTTAGAACTTGTAGTTGGACACTTAGTATTCGGAATAGATGGGTTGGATCGACCTTCGGACCATTAGAACCCATAGAAATCGAACTACGAAAGTCACTTGCGAACTTGAGAAAACTGTTTTTTTTTTCTTCTTCTTCTTCAGATTTTTCTCAATTTTTTAGCCAAATTCGGAGACTTAGATCTTGATATTTCGGAGTTTCACATAAACACTTTATCTTAAACATAGATGGAGTGGATTTGATCTATGACGTTTTGAACGCGTTAAAATCATGCTAGGAAAATGACTCACGACCTTGTTGAACACTGATTTTCCAGATTTTTCTAGATTTTTTGTCAACTTTGAGCCATTGGATCTTAATGTTTGAATGGTCACAATTTGTTTTTTAAAAGACAAAAGTTGTAGAAAAATATTAAATCTTGAACGTAGATGGATTGGATCGTTCTCAAGACTTACGTAGCTCACAGAAATCGACCCCAAATTCACTCTGAAAAATAGTCCCTTTTTGGAAATTTTCTCTCTCTAGAAACTCCATTCATGTACCCACTTAAATCACCATATCTGTTAGTCGAATTGCGAAATTGACTATACTATAATGAAATTGGGGTTAAATAATGTGCGGGTCAAGTCTCGGTCCCGAGTTTCGGAGATCGAAGAGTATAATTACTAAAATACCACTCTTACTTACTTTTGGCCTACCGACACTAAAATCACCATACGAATGGACCGACCATAGAATTAGGCTTTGAATATGAATAAGGACTGAGAATAATATGGGTCCGGCCTCGGTTATATGTTTGGACGGCCCATAGCAAAATTACAAAAATACCTTTTATGGTTTAAGTAATCGGCTACCAAACCAATCGAACGTGAGTCACTCGAGCTCTAATACATACGAACGAGACTAACGATTAAGTAATAAAATTGACTCGAATCCCGAGAAAGCTCTCGGGGCCACTTTTTAAATTGGGTAAATTGACCACTTTGCCTTAAAACTCGAATTACACTTTGTGCCGTTACGAATCGAGGAGTCCGAACGAGTATGCGATTCGAGTCACTAAGTTAGTATATTCTTCTAAGAGTTGTTGGCAATAAGTACTTTTTACTTATCATGATAGATCCGAAAATTGGAGATCGTTGGGCCGAGTTAATATAAAGGGAGTACGGGTTGATTTCAGGTGAGTCTTACATATGACTACTTACTTACATACTGCAGTAAAAATGAATGATTTCTTACTTTGATACATGTACATCTATGCCACTAAATTAATAGTACACTAAGCATGGCATATTATGACTTTAAAAAGAATCATGACATTATGAAAACATGAAATATTATGGCGTGAGATCAATACGGCGCCCCGGCTGCTAGGGGAGCAGATGAAGATTCTAGCGATGAGGTGATGTAATAAGGGTGAAGATTATTAGCCAGGTAATCTAACGGGTGATATCACGCTGACTATATATTTGAGGTCGCTCTCTAATTTACTGGTAGGCCGTAAATTTTCTCTCTTCCTTTATCTAAATCTAGACATCTTCTTCATTTTCTTTATCTTCTTTGATTAAAATTTCCACTACCTCCCACTACGTATATGGCAACCGCCTCTACAGTACCATGCATATTTGGATGCCCTGGAGCCCTTTCGTGACTGCCGTATTCATAGCCGAGCCACCATGTCCGGCCATTAAGCTTTCCGGCAAGAAAAGAGGTAAAACACTCTTGTTAAGCACATGTTTTTTCTCATATTCGAGATTTTAGATCTTAATGTTTTATATGGTTTGATTTAGATTTTGTCGTTAGAACTCGTAGTTGGACACTTAGTCTTCGGAATAGATAGGTTGGATTGACCTTTGGACCATTAGAACTCATAGAAATCGAACTACAAAAGTCACTCGCGAACTTGAGAAAACTGTTCTTTTTTTTTCCAGATTTTTTTTTCCAGATTTTTAGCCAAATTCGGACACTTAGATCTTGATATTTCGGTGCTCAAATTACATTTTCCAAAAGATGAAAGTTTGACATAAACACTTTATCTTAAATATAGACAGAATGGATTTGCTCTGTGACGTATTGAATGCGTTAAAATCATGCTACGAAAATGACTCGCGACCTTGTTGAACACTGATTTTCCAGATTTTTCTAGATTTTTTGTCAACTTTGAGCCCTTGGATCTTAATGTTCGGATGGTCACAGTTCGTTGCTTAAAAGACAAAAGTTGTAGAAAAACATTAAATCTTGAACGTAGATAGATTGGATCATTCTCGAGACCTACGTAGCTCACAGAAATCGACCCCAAATTTACTCCGAAAAATAGTCACTTTTTGGAAATTTTCTCTCTCTAGAAACCCCATTCATTTACCCACTTAAATCACCACATCCGTTAGTTGAATTGCGAGATTGACTATACTATAATGAAATTGGGGTTAAATAATATGCGGGTCAAGTCTCCGTCCCGGATTTTGGAGACCAGATAGTATAATTACCAAAACGTCGTTCTTACTTACTTTTGGCCTACTGACACTAAAATCACCGCACGAACGGACCGACCATGGAATTATATTTTGAATATGAATAAGTACTGAGAATAATGTGGGTCTGGCCTCGGTTTAAGCAAAATTACGAAATTAGCCTTTTACGGTTTAAGTAACCGGTGACAAAACCAATCGAACGTGAGTCACTCGAGCTCTAGTACATACGAACGAGACAAAAAATTAAGTAATAAAATTGACCCGAATCCCGAGAAAGCTCTCGGGGTCACTTTTTAAAATGGATAAATTGACCACTTTGCCTTAGAACTTGAATTACACTTTATGCCATTACGAATCGAGGAGTCTGAACGATTATGCGATTCGAGTCACTAAGTATATTCTTCTAAAAGTTGTTGGCAATAAGTACTTGTTACTTATCAAGATAGATCCGGTAATTGGAGATCGTCAGGCCGAGTTAATATAAAGGGAGTACGGGTTGATTTCAGGTGAGTCTTACATATGACTTGCTTACTTACATGCTGCAGTAAAAATGAATGAGTTCTTACTTTGATACATGTACATCTATGCCACTAAATTGATAGTAGACTAAGCATGGCATATTAAGACTTTAAAAAGAATCATGAGATCATGAAAACATGAAAATATTATGGCATGAGATCAATACGGCGCCCCGGCCGCTAGGGGGCAGATGAAGATTCTAGCGATGAGGTGAAGTAGTAAGGGTGGAGATTATTAGCCAGGTAATTCAACGGGTAATATCACGCCGGCTATATATTTAGGGTCGTTCCCTAATTTATTGGTGGGCCATAGATCATACAATGTTGCCACACATGGTTATAGCGTAAGCCTAAAAACTGAATTCATACGTCACATAATATGATCATTTGATAAGTGTGCATGCATGGTTAAAGCGTAAGCCTAAAAGCTGGATTCGTATATCATATAATGTTGGCATTTAATTATAATAAATTTCAAGAATACGAGTTATCTTAATACAGAAAGTTAGTAGACTTGTCATATCTAGACTCACACTAGCCTAGTGCTAATTACGTTGTTGATGTAACAGGTTTTAATTAATGATGCTGACCATGCTCGAAATTCTGCAAAGTTGTATTAGAATTGAAGTATCTCTTGTAATCTCTAGACTTAGCATGTTTTGATGTAGCTTGATCTTGATTGTAATGTATTTGGTTGACCGGTCAGGAATTTGGACCATAGTCATGGTTTGTAAGCCCATAAGTGTTATATTTTTGCACTTTATACATCGAACTCTGGAAGTTAATTTTATTTTCGCACTTTGATATCAGATATGTTGATAAAAAATTCCCAAAATGGTATATTTTTAAAGGTCTTACGAGTTTCACTCGTGGCCGGTCACGTGCCTTAACTTTTACGTGATGGGTCGTGACAAGTACCTTTCTGTTACTAAGGTTATGTGATCAAAATATATTTGGTCATGGTTGACTTTTGGTGACTAAATACGACCTTTTAGTGATCAATTTTTTCGTCACTAAACAAATTTTTTTTTTCCTATAGTGAGAACACATCTAACCAATATATCTAGTTAAAATGTGTTTCATGTTGTTTTGGTTGACCCCACTTAGGAAATAGAAGGTAGCCATTTCAAAAAATGAGATTTTTCTGATTCGTGAAACATCAAACACGGTACGTAATCATGGTCTCCACATGACAAGAATTCCAACTAAAGGACTTTAAGACCGTGCTACGTGGACTTTAAAGATAAAAGGAATTATGGGTAATACGGTACCACAATGGAAGGAATAAGAATTCCAACTAATTAAGTTCATGACATTCAAGCTATGTTCTTAACAAGCTCAGTTCATTGAAAATTTGTTTGTTCAGTAAAAAATCTATGTTTTAATTATATTTTTAAAATCCTTTAAACTTTTAAACAAAATTTGATTAATCAAGTGTTCGGCTCATTTTGCTCGTTTGTTAACTATGCTTTGTCTGTAGCAATAGGGCACATTTAACTATGCTTTTGGTGACTAAATACGGCCTCAGTGACCAATTTCTTCGTCACAAACAGTGTTTGTTTTTTTGTAGTGCCAAAACACCTAAGCAATATATCCTATAAAATGTGTTTCATGTTGTTTTGGTTGACCCCACTATACAAAGAAGCAATAAATGAGCCCTTAGAAAATAGAAGGTAGCCATTTCAAAAAATAAGATTTTTTTGATTCTTGGAACATCAAACACGTTACGTAATCATGGCCTCAACATGACAAGAATTCCAACTAAAGGAGTTTAAGACCGTGTTACGTGGACTTTAAAGATAAAAGGAATTATGGGTAATGCGGTATCACAATGGAAGGAATAAGAATTCCAACTAAGTTCATGACATTCAAGTTTGCGATTAAAACCAGTTATTAGCTAGACTAGATCGTAACATGAACTGAGCTTGTTAAGAACATAGCTTATATACCAAAAAGTTTTAAGTTACTCAAAATTAGTTCGATTAAAGCTCATGACGTCGAGCTCACGTAAAATTTGTTTGTTTAGTAAACACTCTATGTTTTAATATATTTTTAAAACCTGTTAAATTTTAAACAAAACTTGAATAATTAAGTGTCCGGCTCGTTTTATTCGTTTGTTAACTATGCTTTGTCTGTAGCAATAGGGCACATTTAACTATGCTTTTGGTGACTAAATACGATATCAGTGACTAATTTCTTCGTCACAAACAGTGTTTGTTTTTCTGTAGTGCCAAAACACCTAACCAATATATCCAATTAAAATGTGTTTCATGTTGTTTTGGTTGACCCCACTATACAAAGAAGCAATAAATGAGCCCTTAGAAAATAGAAGGTAGCCATTTCAAAAAATGAGATCTTTTTGATTCTTGAAACACCAAACACAGTACGTAATCATGGCCTCAACATGACAAGAATTCCAACTAAAGGACTTTAAGACCGTGTTACGTGGACTTTAAAGATAAAAGGAATTATGGGTAATACGGTATCACAATGGAAGGAATAAGAATTCCAACTAAGTTCATGACATTCAAGCTTTCGATTAAAACCAGTTATTAGCTAGACTAGATCGTAACATGAACTGAGCTTGTTAAGAACATAGTTTATACACCAAAAAGCTTTAAGTTACTCAAAATTAGTTCGATTAAAGCTCATGACGTCGAGCTCACGTAAAATTTGTTTGTTTAGTAAACACTCTATGTTTTAATATATTTTTAAAACTTGTTAAACTTTTAAACAAAACTTGAATGATTAAGTGTCCGGCTTGTTTTATTCGTTTGTTAACTATGCTTTGCCTGTAGCAATAGGGCACATTTAACTATGCTTTTGTTGACTAAATACGATATCAGTGACCAATCTCTTCGTCACAAACAGTGTTTGTTTTTCTGTAGTGCCAAAACACCTAATCAATATATCCAATTAAAATGTGTTTCATGTTGTTTTGGTTGACCCCACTATACAAAAAAGCAATAAATGAGCCTTTAGAAAATAGAAGGTAGCCATTTCAAAAAATGAGATCTTTTTGATTCTTGAAACACCAAACACGATACGTAATCATGGCCTCAACATGACAAGAATTCCAACTAAAGGACTTTAAGACCGTGTTACGTGGACTTTAAAGATAAAAGGAATTATGGGTAATACGGTATCACAATGGAAGGAATAAGAATTCCAACTAAGTTCATGACATTCAAGCTTTCGATTAAAACCAGTTATTAGCTAGACTAGATCGTAACATGAACTGAGCTTGTTAAGAACATAGCTTATACACCAAAAAGCTTTAAGTTACTCAAAATTAGTTCGATTAAAGCTCATGACGTCGAGCTCACGTAAAATTTGTTTGTTTAGTAAACACTCTATGTTTTAATATATTTTTAAAACCTGTTAAATTTTAAACAAAACTTGAATAATTAAGTGTCCGGCTCGTTTTATTCGTTTGTTAACTATGCTTTGTCTGTAGCAATAGGGCACATTTAACTATGCTTTTGGTGACTAAATACGATATCAGTGACCAATCTCTTCGTCACAAACAGTGTTTGTTTTTCTGTAGTGCCAAAACACCTAACCAATATATCCAATTAAAATGTGTTTCATGTTGTTTTGGTTGACCCCACTATACAAAGCAGGGGCAGACCTAGCATTAAGATTTGGGGGTGTCACCATCAAAATAAAAAACAACTAAGAATAAAATTTGTATTCAATAATAATTATAGGTATTCAAATCTAATCAACCATAATATTTTTTAATTGAATCATAGTATAACAAGTGGACCAAACAAAATTATATAATGATATAATATATAATACTATAGTGTCATTCTGCATTAAGACTTGGGCATAATATATTATAAATTTACAATGATATAAATTGTAATTTATAAGGGCATTAGGATTTAGGTATTAAGCATAATACTATAATGATATAATTTTGGAAAAGCCTCCATAGACCAATACTTTTTTAAACCAGTATTAGACTAACATCTAAATTCTTCATTCATGATTAAATTTTAATGATCTAAACTGTTCAATGTGTTTAAAACGTGTTTTTAAGGCTAACCGTGAGAAATCAGTTCAAAATATTACTAGAAAATACTTAATCCAAGCAGTGATTCAAAATGCTGATCACAGGAACTGTTTTACAAACTATTGCTTGGATCAAGACATAATTTTCGGTAATATTTTGAACTGATTTCTCGCAGATATCCTTAAAAACATGTTCTAAACACATTAAATGGTTCGGATCATTAAAATTTAATCAGGAATGAAGAAATTTTGATAATAATCTAATATTCGTTTAAAAAAGTGTTGATCCATGTAACTTTTTCCCATAACTCATATAATATAATATATAATACACAATACTTGTAAGGTCATTAGGCTAGGCATTGCTAGCTGCCGCATTAGGCATTAACATAATATATACTATATATATATAATTATATTTTATAAGGATGCAAAGTGCAGCCCGCACCTATAGTAAATTCCGAGGCCCAAGCGGCAAAGGCACAAGGCTCAGGGCCTCAAGCGGCAAATCTGCAGCTGCTGCAGCCTGCAAGCGGCACTGCCGGCCCCGGTTGTCACCAGCTCAACAGCTCAAGCAGCAAACCTGCACATGTATGAGACATCACGGCCCTCACCCTGCGCAATCCGAGAGAGATAGAGAGAGAGAGAGAGAAAGAGAGACGTCAACGCTGTCGCCCGTAGCCAATTGCCTTGCTGAATCGCCGATGAGGATAGAATAGGACAGGGGTGGCAACAAAAAACCTAAAAATTGTAATAGGGAAAACTGAATCGACTGTAAATCTAAATCTGCTTATTTAATTTTTTTTTTAATTGGACTGGACCTAAGGGTGTCACATGACACCCCGCCCCTCAACACAAGTCCACCCCTGATACAAAGAAGCAATAAATGAGCCCTTAGAAAAAAGAAGGTAGCCATTTCAAAAAATGAGATTTTTTTGATTCTTAATTGAAACACCAAACACGGTACGTAATCATGACCTCAACATGACAAGAATTCCAACTAAAGGACTTTAAGACTGTGTTACGTGGACTTTAAAGATAAAAGGAATTATGGGTAATAAGAATTCCAACTAAGTTCATGACATTCAAGCTTTCGATTAAAACAAGTTATTAGCTAGAATAGATCGTAACATGAACTGAGCTTGTTAATAACAATATAGCTTATACACCAACAAAACTTAAGTTACTCAAAATTAGTTCGATGAAAGCTCGTGAAGTTGAGCTCGTTTAAAATTTGTTTGTTTCATAAACAATCTACGCTTTAATATATTTTTAAAACCCATTAAACTTTTAAAACAAAACTTGAATAATCAAGTGTTTGGCTCGTTTTACTCGTTTGTTAACTATGTTTTGTCTGTGGCAATATGACACATTTAACACCTCTCTCACCTGAAAGATCTCTATATATAGGACGCATGAGAGAGTTATTTTTTGTTCAGTCCTCTTCCCTTTATCGTTCAAAGTTTACAGTCACCCCAACCCCCAGAAAAATGGATACAGTTTCATTAACCAAAATTAACGTACCAGATGTCACACAACGTCGCTCTGCAAATTATCATCCCTCCATTTGGGGAGATTATTTCCTTGCCTATGCTTCTGCTGTCATGGTAAAAATATTGTCTCAATTTCTTGGTTACATACAGTCATACAAATTAAGGAATTATTTTACTTACAATATTCATTTTGTTACCATTATATTTTCGCTTTCCTCACAAATTCAAGATAAAGTATGACAAATAATTATCAAGTTTTGTACGGTACTGAAAGTTATGTCTATCTTTTCTACAATACATGATATTGGTAAAACTCGCTTTTTTATATTGGTTTCTATTTTTTGTTGAATTTTTTTATTTTTCTCCAAAATTAAGATTATTAATTACAAATATGTTTTTGTCTAAACGTTACAAATAAATTGTTTTTATTCATTTTATAAGCTTAATTTTTACAATAATACATCAAATCCATGACAAATGGCAAAAGTATATTTTGATAGTTTAATACATCTTCTTTTTTCCTAACAAAGCCAACATACACATCCATCAAATCGCTGAACTATTCAACACACTCATTTTAATACCCCATCCCATCACTGGGTATTTAACAAAACTTTCTTAACCATCACATCGTTGTGGATCGCCCCATCTTATTTCCCGCACTCAAAATTAAAATGATATCCAATTGGGTCATTAGTGTTAGCTAGGATACTACACTAATTAAAAGTACGCTGAGTTGAGCTAAGCATATTTTTTCATGACTGTGGTAGGAAGTAGATGCTAAAATGGAGCAACGAATTGAGCAACTGAAAGAAAAAGTGAGAGAGATGATGGTGGCGACTGTCGATAAACCTTCAGACAAGCTGAAGTTGATTGATGCAATTCAGCAGCTAGGTGTGTCCTACCATTTCGAGGCTGAGATTGAGGCAGCATTGGAGCATATATATAAATCTTATGATCATGAATTGGCCATGGATAAAGATCTTTATACTGTGGCTCTCTCATTTCGGCTACTTAGACAACAAGGATATCCTATCTCTTGCGGTAAATTGATCTCTTTGCCATTAGTAGAAAATTTCAAGAATCCTTGATGGATTTGTTGTAGTCCAATTTTTTTTTTTTTTAATAATCGGGGTATCCAGTCGGTTTGGAATCAAGTTAGGATAAAATTTGGGAGAGTCTCCACCTAATTACCGACTAGTCCTCAGGACCCTAGATCAAAATGAACGGACAAAACCCCAGTACACCTAAGTATTAAGTAGCCGAGTTTCGACACCTTAATATCTGAGTTACAGCTCATCCGCTTTCTCACTTGGACAACTCCTTGGGACGTTGTTGTAGTCAGGGGAGTCCCCCAAATTATATTTGGCCTTCTCCCTTTCTCAAAAAAAAAAAAAATCTTGACCCGCTCGCCCCCCAAGACAAATCTCGAATCTTAATTTCGTTGTAGTCCAATTTGACAACCTTGTTGATAATTTATTTGGTGTGAATTTGTTTTAAAGTCGGGCATAAAATCTTTCAAATTGTACGGATTATTAATTAAAATGGTTATGTTGTCTCTAATATAGTAACCGTCGGCGGAGACATGTGAGTACGGGGTGCTCATGGGGCTTAAAACTTCTAAAATTGTACTTAGACCTAGGGGTTTAACTAAACCGGATCGTTTTGGGAGAAAAACATGGATCGAATCGAAAATTTGGTTTATAGTTTTTCAAATCAAACCTAGCTATTTCAATGTAGTTTGGTTCGATTTTTTCGGTTTTGATTTGGTTCGGTTCGATTAGATCAAGCCAAATGTAAAAAAATATATTTAATTTTTTGATTTAAAAATAAGTATTTTGGATATCAAAATTCAATATAATAAAAATACATCTTGTAGAAAATTTAAAAAATAAAGATTAGAAAAAATCTATGTTATATAAAAAAATACATATTACAAAAAAATACAAAAAATTGAGATTTTCTTTTAATTCTTGTCCCATTTAGTCCGGTCCGGTTTTTAGAGCTATAAGACCGAATTGAACCGAACCGATTTAACTAAAAAATCAAATCAAACCGTCGATTCGATTTGTCGATTTTCACTTAGACCCTACTAGAGGTTGACCACACGCATTGCACGTGCAAGTCGAATACCATTAAATACATTAAAAAATACGTATGAGGTTAATATCGCTTCGGTCATCATAAGCTTAAGCAGAATTTTGGAGAATAAAATTGGTGGAAGTTAAAAATTGTTCGTATTTAGAGAGGTGATTACAAACTTTTGAAAATATTGTTATAATGAGTGTGGAGAAGCGGGTAGTTTGTTTTTTTGAATAATTGAGACAATGTCAATTTTGTTTGGAAGGTTAATTCTCTATCATTTTGTTAGTGTATAAAACTAATTTTTGTTGATGGTAATTTTGGCAAGTTCAAAAACATGACAAAGCTTAAAAAAAATGAACTCCAAGTTGAGCTCTCTCTTTATAAGACATACGAATATGTCGCGTTTTCTTTTCATGCATAGTTCATTGGGTGTTGTACGGTTTAAATTTTAAACAGATGTGTTCAACAAATTCACGGATAATAGAGGAAAATTTCAAGAATCCCTAATCGACGATGTGCGAGGAATGTTAAGCTTGTATGAAGCTACACATCTCAGGGTGCATGGAGAACATATATTAGACGAAGCATTGGATTTTACGACTACTCGTCTCAACTCTGCACTACCCAACTTAAGCAATCCTCTTGCAGCACAAGTAGTCCATGCTCTAAATCAACCCATCCACAAGGGCTTGACAAGGATCGAGGCGCGAAGTTACATCCTCTTCTATGAACAAGATGATTCCCACTGTAGAATTCTATTGGAGTTTGCAAAGTTGGATTTCAATCGTTTGCAAAAGTTGCACCAGCGAGAGCTAAGCGACATCACAAGGTGATTGACTTCGTTAATCAAGTCGAGTGGTAGTTGTTTTAAAAGTTGAGATATTAATCTTGTTCCATGATACTTTTTTTCTTTAATTATTAATTGTTATTTTTTTTAGGTGGTGGAAAGATTTAGACTTTGCAAATAAACTACCTTTTGCGAGGGACAGAGTGGTGGAGTGCTATTTTTGGATAGTGGGAGTGTACTTTGAGCCGCAATATGTCTTTGCTAGGAGGATGCTAACTAAAGTGATTGCCTTGGTTAGCGTATTGGATGACATCTATGATCTCTATGGCACCTTAGAAGAACTTGTGCTTTTCACCGATGCAATAGAGAGGTTAAACTCATGTCACTCATATTTCATCTCATACAAAAATCAAATTTCTACTTTAGACAATATTAAGGTTGTGTTTAAATCTTCGATTTGTGTTTTAATCTTGGTATTTTCTTCTTTTTTGTTCAAATACCTAAAAAAATTCACGGTCCAAATTCGAGCTACGACTACTAATGCAAGGATTGGTCATAGATTTAACATAGGTTATTTGATTTTCAGATGGGAAATCAGTGCACTGGATGAACTTCCAGAGTACATGAAACTATTTTATCAAGCCCTTTTAGATGTTTACAACATGATTGATGATGAGATGGTTAAGGAAGGAAAATCATATGCGGTCGACTATGCAAAATCTACAGTAAGCCTCATATTGAGTGACATTAAGATTCAATACTCGCTGATAGAATAGAAGTGAAAAATGGATACTAATACAATTTTATAAAATCCCAGATGAAGAATTTAGCCAAGGCATACTTTAACGAAGCCAAATGGTTTCATGGAGGCTATGTTCCAAGTATTGAAGAGTATATGCGTGTTGCACTAGTTTCTAGTGGCTATAAAATGCTTGCAACCACTTCCTTTGTTGGCATGGGAGAGTTGGCAACCAAAGAGGCCTTTGGTTGGGTATCAAGTGATCCTTTAATAGTTCAAGCTGCAACCGTAATTGCCAGACTCATGGATGACATGGTTGACCACAAGGTAAGATAACATAAGTTTTGTTCTTTCTTAAATCACGCTAACATTTTGTGTTACTGTAATTGTAGGATGAGCAACAAAGAGGGGACGCACCGTCGGCAGTTGAATGCTACATTAAACAACATGGTGCCACAGAGGAAGAGGCAATCGTAGAACTTCAAAAACTAGTTACAAATGCATGGAAAGACATGAATGCAGGATTCCTCCGACCGACTGCCGTCCCAATGCCTCTCCTCGTGCGAATTCTTAATCTTGCACGAGTGATATATGTTTTATTCAAGGACGACGACAATTACACTCATTCTGGGACTAGGCTCAAGGATTTTATAACCTCGGTGCTTATTGATGCATGTACCGATTCCGAGGTTTGAATAATCAATTTATATTGGATAAAATAAATGCATTGCGAAGTGAAATGAGATAATTTGCAATGCATTTAAATAAAAGAACTAATAGTACTCACATATCACTACTTATATATGCATTAATGTCACATGTTGAGCTAGCTGACGGGTGGTCTTGGTTTCGGGTACTCTACAAATATAACGCAACCATCCAAGAGCTACAAAACCAACAAGACAAGAAATCAATGATCTTTGTCTACGTTTACGCTTCGATGTTGTTTCTATGTATTTTATTTTCGTATTTTTATCATTTACGATAATAAAAGGTTTGTTAGCCGATACAAAAACACAATTTTAGACCCAATGATTGATAATTGCAATAATAATTGAAAAGGGCTGTCTCATGCATACCGAATCACGCCACATGAACAGTGAATTAGCATTTGGTCATTAGATTCCGAACATCTGGTCAGGCCTAGTACCGAAGTCGAGTATTGCAACATTGAGTTGGGTCTCCTCTTTTTGATAAGCAACAATGTTGAGCCACTACCCGAACAATGAAAGGCCTTGTCTCTCTTTTGAAGACCTTTGCACTTTTCCTTTGGTGACGTGGACATCATCAATCTCAAGCACCGACCATATAAGGAGGCTCGGTCCTTTTTTGGGCCGTGTGTCGAACTGGACTTGAAGCATGCCAGACAGGCCTTTCGAGTCTCATGATCCAGCATGCTTTGGTCTGTCTTTGGACTTAACATAGCTCGGTCCAGTGCAAACGAGCGGAATGTGCATTTGGGCCGAGGGCCCATCCCTTCGTATAGTGAGTCTACTAGAACGGGCTTATAATCACGAGTCGAATCCTTAGTCTCTTCGATTGAACATGCATGTGATATGCTACATTTACATGACCCATCTTTCAATAGCAACGAAGTCGAGATACATTCATTCCTCGGTGGCCAACAAAATAGTAGGGGTGAAATTTTTACCGAGGAAATCGAATCACCTGAAAAAACCATCTGAAAAAAAGGTTTGGTTCGGTTTTGAAAAAGATTTTCCGGTTTGGTTGGGTTTTGAAAAAGCTTTTCCGGAACAGTCTGTCAGTTTGTAGGATTCCGATTTAAAGCCGGTTCGGTTTGGTTTTGAGAGTCTATCAACCGATTGACCCTGCACCGAACCAAATTTTTAGGATTTCGATCCTAGCCGTTCGTAATTAAGTTGTATCACAACCATTCATAATTAAGTTGTATCACAAGGGGGTGAAATTTATCCGATTTGATTAAAAACTTGAACCAAACCTATAATTTTAGTTTCGATTAAAAACCTATAATTTTAGTTTCGATTTTTTGAAATCGAAACCGAACCAAACTACTTCGGTTTGGTTCGGTCCGATTTCGGTTTTTGGACCAAAAATTGAAAAAACTTCTAAAAAATTAACTCAAATTATTTTTATTTTAAAATCGATTTTCGATTTGATTTGGGCCAAGCCCAAAATAGAAAAACTTGGCCGATCTTCTAAAAGATTTAAGTATGAAGTATGAAATTAGGTTTTTTATTTTTTACGGTTTAGTGTATGAACCGTTTCAGTTTGATTCTTAAGTGAGTAAAAATGAAAATCGAACCGATTTTTTTTTTTAAAGTGCCAAACCAAATGGAATTGAATTGATTCAATTGAAAAATCAGATCAAACCATTGATTCGTTTTGATTTACGGATTCAGTTCGATTTTTCAGTTTTGACTTTCCAACGTTAAACATTCATATGTTTTTCTGGTAGATCTAATACAAAAGATTCAAAGAGGAATTGAAGAACTGATCTCTTCAACCATTCAACATTTGATTTCTTCAACTTTCTTGGATTACTTCTCCCTAAGTCAGAGATGAATGAATTGAGTTCTTAATTTTTGTTTTAGGGTTCGAAGATTCGAACCTCTAGAGTTGAAATCAAAGAACCCTAGATAGGGATTGAAGATCTATCACCTAAGAAGATTTGTACCATCTCCCAGTTGTCTCTTTGAAAAATTCAGGTGGAAGTATTTTATGTTCTTTTCTTGACTAAGGTCGAAAAGAATTTGGCTTTTCACTTTTTCTATATAAAAAAATAATAATCAATTATCCATCCAATTACGATTTGACTTTGATTATTATGGGTTAGTACCAAAATTGAGACCTAGACAAACAGGCCTAATTTTAACAACCGGAACAATAACGGTGAAAATGTCTCATTCAGTGAAATTGTATGAGCAAATGCCTGACCAAAATATGTTATTGCTATGGGAATATGCACAATTATAAGGGGAATGTTGAGTACATATGCTTGTAGTACTATTCAGGGAGTCGATAAACTAATTCCTATGGATGTTTATTTGTCGGGGGTTAAATTTCATTTATTTTATTCATTGTTAAGATATACCTTATCTCTATTTCACATCAAGGTGGGAAATTAGCAAATGATAAATCTGGCAAGACGGATCAAGAAGGTAGCGAAATTCATTTTTCTTTAATGATAAGTGTGGAGGACCGAAAACAGTATGGGCCGACCCGGTAACAATACAAGGGGAACATTGGGCTGGGCCACTGCATGAACTATGTCGGCATTGTGGGACTTTGGCTGATGCATTGCCGAATGGGCTAGTCTGGCGGGCTAGATTCTTAACTCGCAGCATATCCGTCAACGACATGGAGCTTCAGCCAACGTTGGGACCGAAGGAATATTCTCTAGACTGGGTGGACACGAAAAAAATCAGCCTACCGCGACCCCACACTTTGATAGGGCGGTGGAAGATCTAACTTGCAGCAGCCTAAAAACAAGAAAGGGCACATGTGGCAATAATCGAATTTGGTAAGTGCGCCAGATTTGGGAAGTCTCCTTGTACGAAGATACCATGATTTGAGGTTGTAAAATAAGGAAAGATCCCTAAAATAAAAATTGTGTTGCCAAATATAGATATTCGATGATTTGTAAATAAAAGATTATAAGCCATTAATTAGGTATGTGATTATTTATTGTGAAATTAATATAGCGCTTTGATTTTTAAGTGTTTTGACAGAAACAACCTCATTGACCCTAATTGACTATTCATTGTGCAGGTACTGGCGCGATTCAAATTGCAGAATATTCATATATCATATGAAACCAATCATGTACTGTCATCATCAAAGTACTTTTACTTTTTCATATATATAGTGGAGAGTTATCGTGATTTTTTCTTCTTTTCAAGGGGTATTTTTGTCATTAGATACCAATCTTGTATTGTCATGATCAATCCATGTTTTCTTCCTTTCCTAATTTTGCTGAGAAAAATTCCACTTTGCTATCAATTCATTGTCTCTTAGTGAAAAATCACATGCATTGATGCGTTGATTGATTATTGAATTTTATTTCGATCAATTAATCGATTTAATCAGCCATTTAATTTATGAGATCATGCAAAGTAAACAAATAATAGAACGCATGAAAGAATAACTAAATTCGAAGGGAAATTCTAATTTATTACAACTCAATTCAGAATCTAATTCCAAGGGGAATTGCTATATAATAACTAAATTCTAAAATTCACACTTAGAAATTATTCAAAGTACATATAAACTAACTGCAAAAATCAAAATTGTAAATAATTTGCTTCAATTTCAGTATTGGTAATTGGGTAGATGGTAGATGATAGCGTTCCAAATCTTTTCAATCGACATTGAACTGGGGTGCCTCCCTAGTACTGAAGTGGACGGGCTTTGCTATTAGCAAGGATTCCCAACAGGAACCGGAAAGGGAAGACACGTGCCCGCCCAAACCACCCCCCTCCCCCCACGGGGGTTCCTAGTTCTACCCCCTTGTACCACATGCATTTGTTGACCTCAAAGCGCTCTCTCACTCTCTCTCTCCTCCCTCCCCTTTTTTCACGGACAAATAATCGCCCACACTTTTGTGCATAATATTTTTGTACCAGTTTAAGAGCTAATTAAAAATTTTAAAAAAATTTTGATTAAAAAAGTAAACTCTGAATTTTTATTTTTTAAAAAAAAATATATTGATTAAAAATTAAAAATATAAAGTGTCAGTGAAAATTTTGTTTAAAAAATTGTGCCAGTTAAAATTTTCAATTAGCTCTTAAACTGGTACAAAAATATTATGCACAAAAGTGTGGGCGATTATTTGTCAATAGACTATCATTAGAAACAGACGAAGTATAATTTTTTTAAATTCAATTTGGACTAATTTTTTTTAGAATAATGTTTTTGTTTTTATTTGAAGATATTTTGCAATTTTTTTATTTTAATCTCAAATTTTTATATATTATGAATTCGTCTCGACAAGAAATTCTAAAAAAATAAAAAATCATGAACTAAATTTGAAAAAAATTAAAAAAAGATAAATAATCCAAAAATTCTTTATGTTTTGAACCAAATCGAACCCATTTCCTAACATAAAGCTCTCAAAATTTTCTACATAAAAGCTTAGCTATAATAGTTAGGAATTAAAAATTAATGTTATATATTTTATAGAATATGTTAAAAAATTTAAAAAATGTAAATGATGCAAATAGTAAACATTCAAATGAAATTGAATGTTTTAACATTTTTCATGTATCATTTTTAGGGGTGAAGAAAGAACGACCAATCCGAATTGGCTAAAAAAATCGAGTCGGATTTTTTTGTTCGGGTTGGTTGGTACGGTTCGATTTGGTTCAAAATAGATAGAATTTTTAGATTATTCGTCTTTTGTTAATTATTTTTTACTTTTCTAGAATCTCTCATCAAGAGAAATCAATAATTTGTAAAATATTGAGGGGCAAAACAAATAAATTACAAAATATCTTTAACTAAGAACAAAAAAATATTCTAAAGAAAAGTTTGTACTCCAAATCAGATTTTTGAAAAATTATATTTTTGTCTGTTTCTAATAATAGTCTATTAATAAATAATCCTTCATATTTTTGTGCATAATATTTTTGTACTAGTTTAAGAACTAATTAAAAATTTAATTGGCACAAAATAAATTAAAATTTTGCACCGACACTTTATATTTTTTATTTTTAATATAATATCTTTTTTTTAGAAAAATATAAAACTTCAAATCTTAATTTTTTCTAAGGGTGGGTTTAATCCTCTTGTCCATGAAAAAGGGGAGAGAGAGAGAGAGAGAGAGAGAGAGAGAGAGAGAGAGAGAGAGAGAGAGAGAGCAAGCTTTGGGGTCAACAAATACACGTAGTACAAGAGAATAGCACTGGGATCCACCGGGGGAAGGGGGGAGGGGGTGTGGTTTGAGAGGACACGTGTCTTCCCTTTCCGATTCCTATTGGGAATCCTTGCTCATAGCAAATTCCAAAGTGGACCCATCAAAGGAGACTTCACCTTGAAGTGTCTTTGCAAGCTAGTGAACAACGTAATGTTGGGTTTTTCGTATTCATTGTAAGTGAAATGGGGGGCTTTTGCAAACCCGTTAAGGTTGAGGACTTTAATTAACATCTATATTACCATAAAAATGTGTACCTTAGATCATATTAGAGGATGATCCATCCCCAATCTTGATAATTCTATGTGGACACTTGTTCCTGGAGTACTTTTATTTTTATTATTTGCTAAGGGAAACAAAATTTATTGATCTTTGGAAAAAAATACAAAAAATAAAAGAAAGACAAACATTCGGCATCACAACAACAAATCAAAACAGTAAGGACAACTAATTATAATTGGTTTACACTACAAAAACTATCCCTCTTGAGTCCTTCCTTGCGTGTTCTCATCTCATTTTCCATCCTTTTTGTTTGGATAAATTGCATTGATCTCCCATGAGGTCTTTTATAAATACAAAGACACCGTTCATTTTTACTGATAAAAGATAAAATTGTCCTTTATTCTTTTTACCTCTATTTTTGTATATATTTAGTCTATTAACGGATGTTGTATAAAAATGTAGATTATATAATTACATATATTACAGAGGGAGTCGGCACAAAATGATTTTTAAAATCAAAGCGAGAAATTTTGAAATCAAATTAGATTTAGTTATATTTTTATCGACTTTAAGACCGTGTTACGTGGACTTTAAAGATAAAAGGGATTATGGGTAATACGGTATCACAATGGAAGGCATAAGAATTCCAACTAAGTTCATGACACTCAAGTTTTCGATTAAAACCAGTTATTAGCTAGACTAGATCGTAACATGAACTGGGCTTGTTAAGAACATAGTTTATACACCAACAAAACTTAAGTTACTCAAAATTAGTTCGATGAAAGCTCGTGACGTTGAGCTCAATTAAAATTTGTTTGTTTTGTAAACAATCTACGTTTTAATATATTTTTAAAACCCGTTAAACTTTTAAACAAAACTTGAATAATCAAGTGTTTGGCTCATGCATTTTACTTTCAATCAAGTGTTTGGCTCATTTTCCTCGTTTGTTAAATGTGTTTTGTCTATGGCAATATGAAACATTTAACACTTCTCTCACCTGAAAGCCCTCTATATATAGGACGCATGAGAGAGTTATTTTTTGTTCAGTCCTCTTCCCTTTATCATTCAAAGTTTACAGTCACCCCAAACCAGAAAAATGAATACAGTTTTATTAAGCAAAATTAGCGTACCGGATGTCACAAAACGTCGCTCTGCAAATTATCATCCCTCCATTTGGGGAGATTATTTCCTTGCCTATGCTTCTGCTGTCATGGTAAAAATATTGTCTCAATTTCTTGGTTACATACAGTCATACAAATTAAGGAATTATTTTACTTACAATATTCATTTTGTTACCATTATATTTTCGCTTTCCTCACAAATTCAATATAAAGTATGACAAATAATTATCAAGTTTTGTACGGTACTGAAAGTTATGTGCAGTGATGACAATTTGTTTTTTTGGTTGGGCTAGTTAGCAACCTTAAGGGTTGTTTTAATTTGGTGCCCTAATTTTTATGCATTAATTCTCTGTCTTTTCTACAATATATGATATTGGTAATTGAATGAATTGGTAAAACTCGCTTTTTTATATTGGTTTCTATTTTTTGTTGATTTTTTTATTTTTTCTCCAAAATTAAGATTATTAATTACAAAATATTTTTTGTCTAAACTTTACAAATAAATTATTTTTATTCATTTTATAAACTTAATTTTTAGAATAACACATCAAATCCATGACAAAGGGCAAAACTTTCTTTTGACAGTTTAATTAATACACCTCTTTTTCTAACACACCCAAAATACACATCCATCAAATCACTACACTATTTAACATACCCGTTTTAATGCCTCATTTAATCACTGGGTTATTTAAAACACTCTCTTTAAACATCACATCATTGTGGGGCACCTTATCTTATTTAACACACTCAAAATTAAAACGACATTCAATCATGCCCTTAGTGTCGGCTAGGATACTACACTAAAAAGTACGTTGAGCTAAACTGAACCGAGCAGAGCATATTTTTTCATGGCTTTGGTAGGAAGTGGATGCTAAAATGGAGCAACGAATTGAGCAACTGAAAGAAAAAGTGAGAGAGATGATGGTGGCGACTGTCGATAAACCCTCAGACAAGCTGAAGTTGATTGATGCAATTCAGCAGCTAGGTGTGTCCTACCATTTCGAGGCTGAGATTGAGGCAGCATTGGAGCATATATATAAATCTTATGATCATGAATTGGCCACGGATAAAGATCTTTATAATGTGGCTCTCTCATTTCGGCTACTTAGACAACAAGGACATCCTATCTCTTGCGGTAAATTCATCCTTGATGGATTTGTTGTAGTCCAATTTTTTTTTTTTTTAATAATCGGGATATGCAGTTGGTTTGAAATTAAGTTGAAATAAAGCTTGAGAGATTCTCCACCTAATTACTGACTAGTTCTTAGGACCCTGAATCAAAATGAACGGACAAAACCCCAGTACACCCAAGTATTTTCGACACCAGAATATCTGAGTTTACAGCTCATCCGCTTTACCACTTGAACAACTCATTGGGGTTGTTGTAGTCAGGGGAGTCCCCCAAATTATATTTGGCCCTCTCCCTTTCTCAAAAAAAAAATCTCGAATCCTAATTCCGTCCCTGATTGTAGTCCAATTTGACAACCTTGTTGTTAATTTATTTGGTGCGAATTTGTTTTAAAGTCAGGCATAAAATCTTTCAAATTATATGGATTATTAATTAAAATGGTTCTGTTGTCTCTAATATAGTAACCGTCGGCGGAGACATGTGAGTATGGGGTGCTCATGGGGCTTAAAACTCCTAAAATTGTACCATTAAATACATTAAAAAATACGTATGAGGTTAATATCGCTTCGGTCATCATAAGCTTAAGCAGAATTTTGGAGAAGAAAATTGGTGGAAGTTAAAAATTGTTCGTATTTAGAGAGGTGATTACAAACTTTTGAAAATATTGTTATAATGAGTGTGGAGGAGTGGGTAGTTTTTTTTTTTTTAAATAATTGAGACAATGTCAATTTTGTTTGGAAGATTAATTCTCTATCATTTTGTTAGTGTATAAAAGTAATTTTTGTTGATGGTAATTTTGGCAAGTTCAACAACATGACAAAGCTTAAAAAAAATGAACTCTCCAAGTTGAGCTCTCTCTTTATAAGACATACGAATATGTCGCCTTTTCTTTTCATGCATAGTTCATTGGGTGTTGTACGGTTTAAATTTTAAACAGATGTGCTCAACAAATTCACGGATAATAGAGGAAAATTTCAAGAATCCCTAATCGACGATGTGCGAGGAATGTTGAGCTTGTATGAAGCTACACATCTCAGGGTGCGTGGCGAACATATATTAGACGAAGCATTGGATTTTACGACCACTCGTCTCAACTCTGCACTACCCAAGTTAAGCAATCCTCTTGCAGCACAAGTAGTACATGCTCTAAATCAACCCATCCACAAGGGCTTGACGAGGCTCGAGGCACGAAGTTACATCCCCTTCTATGAACAAGATGACTCCCATAGTAGAATTCTATTGGATTTTGCAAAGTTGGATTTCAATCGTTTGCAAAAGTTGCACCAGCGAGAGCTAAGCGATATCACAAGGTGATTGACTTCGTTAATCAAATCGAGTCGTAGTCGTTTTTTAAAAGTTGAGATATTGATCTTGTTCCATGATACTTTCTTTCTTTAATTTGTAATTGTTATTTTTTTAGGTGGTGGAAAGATTTAGACTTTGCAAATAAACTACCTTTTGCGAGGGACAGAGTGGTGGAGTGCTATTTTTGGATAGTGGGAGTGTGCTTGAGCCGCAATATGTCTTTGCAAGGAGGATGCTAACAAAAGTGATTGCCTTGGCTACCGTATTGGATGACATCTATGATCTCTATGGCACCTTAGAAGAACTTGTGCTTTTCACCGATGCAATAGAGAGGTTAAACTCATGCCCACTTCATGACCATAATTCATATTTCATCTCATACAAAAATCAAATTTCTACTTTAGACAATACTATAAGGTTGTAAAAAAATTCACGGTCCAAATTCGAGCTACGACTACTACTGCAAGGACCGGTCATAGACCTAACACAGGTATTTGATTTTCAGGTGGGAAATCAGTGCACTGGATCAACTTCCAGAGTACATGAAAATATTTTATCAAGCTCTTTTAGATGTCTACAACATGATTGATGATGAGATGGTTAAGGAAGGAAAATCATATGCGGTCGACTATGCAAAATCTGCAGTAAGCCTCAGATTGAGTGACATTAAGATTCAATAATCATTGATAGAATTGAAGTGAAAAATGGATACTAATACAATTTTATAAAATCCCAGATGAAGAATTTAGCCAAGGCATACTTTAACGAAGCCAAATGGTTTCATGGAGGCTATGTTCCAAGTATTGAAGAGTATATGCGTGTTTCACTAGTTTCTAGTGGCTATAAAATGCTTGCAACCACTTCCTTTGTTGGCATGGGAGAGTTGGCAACCAAAGAGGCCTTTGGTTGGGTATCAAGTGATCCTTTAATAGTTCAAGCTGCAACCGTGATTGCTAGACTCATGGATGACATGGTTGGCCACAAGGTAAGATAACATAAGTTTTATTCTTTCTTAAATCACACTAACATTTTGTGTTACTGTAATTGTGGGTTGAGCAACAAAGAAGGGACGCACCGTCGGCAGTTGAATGCTACATTAAACAACATGATGCCACAGAGGAAGAGGCAATTGTAGAACTTCAAAAACTAGTTACAAATGCATGGAAAGACATGAATGCAGGGTTCCTCCGACCAACTGCTGTCCCAATGCCTCTCCTCGTGCGAATTCTTAATCTTGCACGAGTGATATATGTTTTATATAGGGACGACGACAATTACACTCATTCTGGGACTAGGCTCAAGGATTTTATAACCTCGGTGCTTATTGATGCATGGACCGATTTCGAGGTTTGAATAATCAATTTATCTTGGATAAAATAAATGCATTGTGAAGTGAAATGAGATGATTTGTAATGCATTTCAAATAAAAGAACTAATAGTACTCGCATATCACTACTTATATATGCATTGTCACATGTTGAGCTAGCTGACCGAGGCAGCCGGTGGTCTTGGTTTCGTGTACTTTACAAATATAACCCAACCATCCAAGAGCTACAAAACCAACAAGACAAGAAATCAATGATCTTTGTTTACGTTTACTCTTCGATGTTGTTTCTATGTATTTTATTTTCATGTTTTTATCATTTACGATAATAAAAGGTTTGTTAGGCGATACAAAAACACAATTTTAGACCCAATGATCGATGATTGCAATAAATAATTGAAAAAGGCTGGCTCATGGATACCGAATCACGCCACTTGAACAATGAATTAGCATCTGGTCATTAGATTCCGAACATCTAGTCAGGCCAAGTACCGAAATCGAGTACTGCCGCACTGAGCTGGGTCTCCTTTTTTTGATAAGCAACAATCTTGAGCCACTACTCGAACAATGGAACGCCTCGTCTTGCTTTTGAAGACCTTTGCACTTTTCCATTGGTGGTGTGGACATCATCAATCTCGAGCACCAACCATATAAGGAGGCTTGGTCTTTTTTTGGGCCGTGTGCCGGATTGGGCTTGAAGCACGCCAGACAGTCCTTTCGAGTCTCATGGTCTGGCATGTTTTGATCCGTCTTTGGGCTTAACCCACCTCGGCCCAATACAAATGAGCCAAATGTGCATTTGGGCCAAGGGCCTATCCCTTTGTATAATGAGTCTACTAGAACGGGCTTATAATCGCGAGTGGAATCCTTAGTCTCTTATGCCTGTAATATGCTACATCTACATAACCCATCTTTCAATAGCAACGAAGTCGATATACATTCGTTCCTCGGTGGCCAACGAAAATAGTAGGGGTGAAATTTTTACCGAGGAAATCAAATCAGCCGAAAAACCATCTGAAAAAAAGGTTTGGTTCGGTTTTGAAAAAGATTTTTCGGTTTGGTTGGGTTTTGAAAAGGTATTCCGGTACAGTCTGTCAGTTTGTAGGATTCCGATTTAAAGCCGGTTTGGTTCGATTTTGAGAGTCTATCAACCGATTGACCCTGCACCGAACCAAATTTTTAGGATTTTGATCCTAGCCATTCGTAATTAAGTTGTATCACAACCATTCTTAGGGGTGAAATTTATCTGATTTGATTAAAAACTTGAACCAAACCTGTAATTTTAGTTTCGATTTTTTGAAATCGAAACCGAACCAAACTACTTCGGTTTGATTCGGTCTGATTTCAGTTCTTGGACCAAAAATTGAAAAAACTTAAAAAAATTAAGAGACCAAACTCAAATTTATTTTTACTTTAAAATTGATTTTCGATTTGATTGGGCCAAGCCCAAAATAGAAAAACTTGGCTGAACTTCTAAAAGATTTAAGTATGAAGTATGAATTTAGGTTTTTTATTTTTTACGGTTTAGTGAAGGAACCATTTCGGTTTGATTTTTAAATGACTAAAAGCGAAAATCGAACTGATTTTTTTTTTAAAAAAAAGTCGCAAACCAAATGGAATCGAACTGATTTGATTGAAAAATTAGATCAAACCATGCATTGATTCGTTTTGATTTACGGACTTAGTTTGATTTTTCAGTTTTGACTTTCTAATGTTAAACATTCATATGTTTTTCTGGTAGATCTAATATTACAAAAGATTCAAAGAGGAATTGAAGAACTGATCTCTTCAACCATTCAACGTTTGATTTCTTTCTTCGATTACTTCTTCCTAAGTCAGAGATGAATGAATTGAGTTCTTAATTTTTGTTTTAGGGTTCGAAGATTCGAACCTCTAGAGTTGAAATCAAAGAACCCTAGATAGGGATTGATCAAGATCTATCACCTAAGAAGATTTGTACGGTCTCCCAATTGTCTCTTTGAAAAATTCAAGTGGAAGTATTTTATGTTCTATTCTTGAATAAGGTCGAAAAGAATTTGGTTTTTCACTTTTTCTATACAAAAAAAAAATCAATTATCCGTCCAATTATGATTTGACTTTGATTATTATGGGTTAGTACCAAGATTGAGTCCTAGACAAACATGCCTAATTTTAACAACCAGAACAATAACAGTGAAAATGTCTCCTTCAGTGAAATTGTATGAGCAAATGCCTGACCAAAATATGTTATTGCTATGGGAGTATATACAATTATAGGGGGAATGTTTAGTACATATGCTTATAGTACTATTCTAGGAGTCGATAAACTAATTCCTATGGATGTTTATTTGTCCGGGGGTTAAATTTTATTTATTTTATTCATTGTTAATGTAAATTCCATATTTTATAAGATTGGCATTTTCCGGTAGAATTAGAATTATTATGAATTGTAATTCTTTTTCTCATTAGTTTAAATGACTTAGAGTTATTATTGAAGACAAAGTTGTATTGGATAAATACCAGAATCGTGTTAGATAAGGCTTGAGAGTGATTGAATCAGATTAGAAAGAAATCAAAAGAGAATATTCCGGATCCGAAGATTTGAAGGATCAGAAGAAATCAGAAGAGAATATTGCGCGGATCTGAAGATTTGAAGGCCGCTCGAGCGACCTACAGCCCGCTCGAGCGAGCTAATGCGTCTAAAAATTCCAGTAGCCTTCAAAAGACCGCTCGAGCGAGCTGGGGGGCCGCTCGAGCGAGGTACTGAAATATAGAAGTCTTCTATAAATACGTCCTTATGCGTCCAGCCTTCAACCTAATGATCCAGAGCTTCTTTAAGAGAGAAAAACGGCAGAGAGGGTTCACTATATTGTGAGTGAATGATACTTTGAGGAAATCAATGATCCGTTGATCAAGATTGGAGACTTAAACTTTCCTCAAAGTTCTTTGGTTTGATATATCTTGCGAAGTCTTCTGAAGGCGTTCAGAAGCAAGTTTGGAGGAAGATCTAAGGAAGCGTCCTGTGACAGTTCTTAGGATTCGAGGAGTCGAATCTTGAAGAAGGCATCTATTGAAGTGAGCAGTTCACGAGGAGTCGACAAAAAGATTCTGAATCAACATAGAAGAAGCTAGGTTTGATTGTGAGAAACTTTTTGTTCTGCGATAGTTTATAGTGCATTCTTCCCTCCCGTGGTTTTTTCGCCTCCTTGGGGTTTTCCACGTATATCTGCGTGTCTTGCTTTATTGCTTACTTTACTTACTTATCGTGCATGCACACGTAGAGTATATCTTAAATTAATCGAATAGATATTCAATAACCGTAAATCAAACTACGTTTCACCGGCCTTGGTTTTTCAGTTAAGATATACCTATCTCTATTTCACATCAAGGTGGGAAATTAGCAAACTATAAATCCGGCAAGAGGGATCAAGAAGGTAGAGAAATTCATTTTTCTTTAATGATAAGTGTGGAGGGCCGAAAACAGTATGGGCCGACCCGGTAACAATACGAGGGGAACATTGGGCTGGGCCACTACATGAACCATGTCGGCATCGTGGGGCTTTGGCTGACGCATCGCCGAATGGGCTAGCCTAGTGGGGCTGGATTCTTAACTTGCAGCATATCTGTTGGCGACGTGGAGCTTCGACCAATGTTGGGACCGAACGGATATTCCTTAGACTGGGTGGACAGGAAAAAAATCAGCCTACCGACCCCACACTCGGATGGGGCGGTGGAAGATCTAACTGGCAGCATCCTAAAAACAAGCAAGGGCACACGTGGCAATAACTGAATTTGGTAAGTGTGCCAGATTTGGGAAGTCTCCTTATAAGGACCCGGAAAATTTGAGTTTTTTAAAAAAATAATTATTTGAAAGTTTGTTCCGGATAAATAAATCAAATTAATTGTATTATATATATATCAAATTATGATCATAGGAATCGAGCCCGGAGTCCTTTGGATTATTTCGCGCGCGTAACCTCACTTATTAAATTACGTGGATACCCTTTGGGGGTTAATAGTCAGATTTTTGGAGAGGGAGGGGAGTTCCCTCATTTTCTCCCTTAGCTCTCTCTCACTCCCCCTTTTGTGCTCCCCCTTCTCTCTACAAATCCCACCACCTCCCTTCACCATTGCCAAATTCCTCGGAGATTTAGGAGCTTTGCACCGTGTCTAGCAAGGACTTGAAGTTGGATCGTGGATTGAAGCTCGGGAGGCGCGGATTTGAGCTTTGGAGCACCAACCGAGCTAGGGCTTTCATCTTTGGACCGAAACTTCCACTTCAAAGCTTGAGGTAGGGATTTCTATCTTCTATTATGTGTATGTGATGTGTTTTGGTGCCTAGTTCGTGCTAAATTTGTAGTTTGGTGCGAGGTGGATCGAGTGAGAAATCTAGAAATCGCGCTGATTTCTGCACAGGTAGCGCTCCCTGGGTTTTGGTGTAGCGCTCTTGGTGATTCTGGAATGAGAGGGTAGCGATCCCTTGTTTTTGGTGTAGCGCTCCCGGATCCGAGACGGGTAGTGCTCCCTCATTTTTGGTGTAGCGCTCCCGAGGCTTATAGGGTAGCGCTCCCTTGTTTTTGGGGTAGCGCTCCTGGGGCTTCTGGAATGAAGACCGTGCGCTTTTGGTGTTCTGATTTTATTTCCGTTGGGTTTTATACTGTGGAACCTTGTTAATTGATCGTTTGACATGAATGTAGAAAATTGGGATTGGATAAGTGTGGATGAATTAATGAATGTGAGATGTGAATAATTTGCTTGACATTAGTTGTCGTGAACGATAAATGTAATACTAGCCTCCGTCGGGAGCGGTGCTAGGAAAACTATGAGACTAGCTCCCGGTTGGGAATGTGCTAGGAGATGCCATGAATCGGCACTGGCTAGCCTCCGTTGGGAGATGTGCTAGGTTATAAGCATGATTATTATTTGGCACGACATGATGCCTTGTCTAGCCTCCGTTGGGAGAAGTGCTAGGGTATGAATATCTTGGCTTGTGTGAGTGTAACCGATTGGCATTGGATGTGAACGATGAGTAAATTTTGAGACTTGGTTGCTAGATGTGTATTGGCGGACAGTGGATGGTTATTCGCGTGATTGCGTACGATAGATGAAAGTGATGCATTGTTATACCATGTTCTTAGTGCATGCCATGCATCTCACATATACATAATTTTGGCATAGATTTTCCTACTGGGCGTGTAGCTCAACCCCTCCATCTTTCAGGTACCGTAGCTGAAGAGTAGCATGGATTGGCGTGACATCTTTGACTAAGACTAAAGGAGAAGTTATTTAGCATCTGCATGGGTACTCTTTTTGGAGTAGATGTACTATAGCTTCATATGTATTTTTGTTAACTCAAGTGGGACCTCTAATCCTTTGAAAATTATGAATTTTGTAACTTGGGCCGGTAGTGCCCCTTTGACTTTGAAACGGTAATTGAAGGAATTTTGAGTATTATTTTGTGATTTTTATTATATGGAAATTCGGGGCGTGACAACTTGGTATCAGAGCAAGAGTTGGAATACTTTGAGACCGTGGGGAGACTTAGAGTCTCGTGGGTTCAAACTTTGCATTTTTGAAAAGGCATGTGTGTGCTTGTGTGCATGACATTCATACGCATCATACAACTTGTTTCTTATGAGGAAATATAGAATTGATGAAATGTGTTGGACTTCCGTGTTAGGCATTGGCCTCGTGTTAGTTGGTTGTTGATCTTGTTAGTGTTGGTACATTGTAGAGATATGCCTCCTAGACGTGGTGTGAGGTTGGGCGGACCCCGAGGCCGAAGCCGGGGCGGTGGTCGCTACCGTGAGATCCTATTAGAGGATGTGGTGAGTCATCAAAGAGAGGTTCCTCGTGAGGAGGAAGTGAATGAAGAGGTGGAGCAAAGTGTTGAACCACCGGTTGCTCCGGGGGTGTTTGCTCGGGAGTTCGTGGCGGCGCTTGCCGAGGCCAACATGTTGAGGACAAGTGCAAGGGCCGATGATGGGAATCGGGCAATGGATGCCATGAGGGAGTTCCGACGCTTGAATCCACCGCAGTTTAGCGGGGTATGTGGTGATTTTCTTGCGGCCGACTATTGGCTTTCTGAGACTTGCAAGCTGTTTGATGCTTTGGGTATAGTGGAGGATGACCTTAGGGTCAAAATTGTGGCATGCCAGTTGATTGGAGAGGCGAATGAATGGTGGAAATCGGTTCTTGAGTCACGCAAGGATGCACGGAGGGCTGCGAGGCGAGCGGCTGGGACTAGTGAACCGGATAGAGAAACTTTGACTTGGACAGATTTTGAGGTTCTCTTCGAGAACCAGTACTTCCCGGAATCTTATCGTGACCAGTTGCGTGAACAGTTTGAGACGTTGGAGCAGGAAAATATGACTGTGTCCGAGTATGCTGCAAAGTTCCAAACCTTGTCCCGTTTTGCACCGGAGCTCGTGGCTTTGGAAAGTCGTAAATGCAGGCGTTTTGAGAGGGGTCTTCACTCCTCAGTTAAGAGGCTCGTGGTGAGCCAACGGAAGATGAACTTTGTGGATGTGGTCGAATGTGCAAGAAGTGTTGAGTTGCTCAAGGAGGCACAACGGGGTTCCAGAGTGTGGGAACCAAGGCAGCCGAGTGCGGTGCCAAGTTACTCTTCATCTTTGGGGAGTTCGGGAAGTCAAGGGCGTAAGCGCCAGAGGGAGCAGTTTCAGTCCCAACGAAGCCATTCCAACCTTAGGCCACCTGTTTCGTCGGGCTCGCGGAGCACTACTTCGAGGCCCCAGAGTGTATGTTTCCGATGCAATCAACCTGGTCACATTCGTACTCAGTGCCCGGTACCTCCTAAAGTTTGCTATACTTGTGGAAAGGAGGATCACATTTCGAGGAATTGTCCTCAAGGGGGAGGGACACGCAGTGAGGTTGGCTCGGTGCAACAACCGAGGCAAGGGCAGGGGCAGCAGTCTCATGGGGCTCCACAACGACAACAACAGTCCCATTTTCGCCAAATCACTTCGGTTCAGGGTTCTCAAACCGAAAGAGGGGCTAGTTCTTCGGCACCAGTAAATTTTGCTCGACGGGGAGGCGGGTACATGCAAGGGCATCAGGTTTCGGCTAGAGCTTATAACATCACTACTGCAGTGGCACCTTCGACTTCTCAAAGTCCAGACCCGTCAGTTGTGAGGGGTACATTTCTTGTGTTCAACTCTTTTGCAAGAGTTTTATTTGACTCTGGAGCATCTCATTCATTTATTGCTGCATCATTTGCTTATGCTTTGCGTTTGGAGACCACCTTGTTAGACCCACCGTTGTATGTTGAGACACCTATTGGGGGAAGATCACTACTTGACCGGGTGTGTAGAGATTGTGAGCTTATGATACTTGACCGTCGCTTCACTTGTGATTTTATTGTGTTGGGCATGACCGGGTTTGATGTTATTTTGGGTATGGATTGGTTGTCTGCCCATCATGCCATGATTGATTGTCTTAAACGTCGGGTCCGCATTTGTTCACCTGTTGATGGTTGCTTTGAATTCTTCGGAGAACGACGGGAGCCGTTAGAACCTTATTTGTGTGAACCTCGAGCGCGAGACTCTATTTATGCGTTGTTAGCTAGTTTGACCCTTGATGAGAATATGCATGTGCGTGGTGAGTTGCCGTTAGTGGTTCGAGATTTCCCGGATGTGTTTCCGGAGGAGTTACCCGATTTGCCTCCCAAGAGAGAGATTGAGTTTACAATAGATTTAATTTCGGGTACCACACCAATTTCCATGCCTCCGTATCGTTTCGCACCGGCTGAATTGAAGGAATTGAAGATTCAATTGCAGGAGTTGCAAGATTTGGGTTTTATATGTCCAAGTACGTCACCGTGGGGAGCTCCTGCTTTGTTTGCACGGAAAAAGGACGGGTCATTACGATTATGTATCGATTACCGGAAGCTAAACCGTGTAACCGTGAAGAATAAGTACCCAATGCCAAGAATTGACGACTTGTTTGATCAACTCCGAGGAGCTAGGTGTTTCTCAAAGATTGACTTGAGGTCGGGGTACCATCAGTTGAGAGTCCGGAGTGAGGACATCCCAAAGACTGTCTTTCGGACACGTTATGGGCACTATGAGTTTGTGGTGATGCCGTTTGGGTTGACCAATGCACCGGCAACGTTTATGGATCTTATGAACCGTATCTTTCGTATGTACCTTGACCAATTTGTGGTGGTGTTTGTTGACGACATTTTGATATACTCAAGTACGGAAGAAGATCACGAATCGCACCTTGCTATCGTTCTTAGACTTTTGAGGGAGCATCGGCTTTATGCTAAGTTGAGCAAGTGTGAATTTTGGCTTTCCGAAGTCAAGTTTTTGGGGCATGTGGTTTCGCAAGGAGGGGTGTCCGTTGATCCGGGAAAGATAGAGTCGGTAATGAGTTGGCAATGACCGAAGAACGTTTTTGAGATTCGGAGCTTTTTAGGTTTGGCCGGATACTACCGTCGTTTCGTACTTGACTTTTCTCGTTTGGCAGCACCTATGACCCGTTTAACTCGTAAAGGGGCGCGTTTTGTTTGGGATGACGCATGCGAGGCAGCGTTTGAGGAGTTGAAGCGGCGTTTGACTAGCGCGCCGGTGTTGGTTGTACCTGAAAGGGGAGTTGGTTACTCGGTATACTGCGATGCATCGAAAGAGGGACTGGGGTGTGTCTTGATGCAGACAGGACGAGTTGTGGCCTATGGGTCAAGGCAATTGAAGGTTCATGAACGGACTTATCCAACGCATGATTTGGAGCTTGCTGCAGTTGTGTTCGCACTGAAAATCTGGCGACACTACCTCTATGGGGAGAAGTTCGAGGTGTTCTCAGATCATAAGAGTTTGAAGTACTTGTTCTCTCAGAAGGAGCTGAATTTGAGACAACGCCGTTGGATGGAGCACATTGAGGATTATGACTTTGAGTTGCAATACCACCCCGGGAAGGCAAATGTGGTAGCGGATGCCTTGAGTAGAAAACCAATTCAATTGGCGAGCTTGGCCATTCGTGAATGGAAAATGGTAGAGGAGTTGGGGAGTTATGCGACGTGTTTTGAGGAGGCCGGTGATGGAGCAACGTTGTGCAATATGACGATTAAATTCACCTTATCAACCCGGGTAGTGGATGCTCAACAATACGATGAGGAGACGGAAGAGTTACACCGAAAATTCTTAAGTGGTGGTGCCCGTGATGGATGGATGATCTACGCGGACCGAGGTCTTCGCTTTCAAGGGAAGTTGTTTGTACCCATCACATGTCGGGAGGAAATTTTGCGGGAGTTTCATCACTCACCCTTAGCGGTTCATCCAGGTGGAACAAAGATGTATCATGATTTGCGTAGGCAATTTTGGTGGTTCGGAATGAAACGGGATGTGGTGAGTTTCGTGGCAAGATGTTTGACATGCCAACAAGTAAAGGCCGAACACCAACGACCCGCGGGGGAGTTAGAACCTTTACCAGTGGCAGAATGGAAATGGAAAAACGTGACGATGGACTTTGTTATGGGTTTACCGAGGTCGCCGAGAGGGCATGATGCGATATGGGTAGTAGTGGACCGTTTGACCAAGACCGCTCACTTTCTACCAATTCGGGTTACTGATTCAGTGGGGAAGCTCAGTCGACTGTACGTTCGTGAGATTATCCGATTGCATGGGATTCTAGTTTCCATTGTGTCCGACCGAGACCCTAGATTTACGGCACGATTTTGGCAGAGCTTGCAGGCAGCACTTGGCACGAACTTATTATTTAGTACTGCTTACCATCCCCAGACCGATGGGCAATCTGAGCGTACAATTCAGATTCTTGAGGATATGCTTTGGGCATGTGTTTTGGATTTTCGGGGAAGTTGGGAGGATCACTTGCCTCTTGTCGAGTTTGCCTACAATAATAGCTACCAATCGAGCATTGAGATGGCACCATTTGAGGCTTTGTATGGTAGACCTTGTAGATCACCCATATGCTGGACCGAGTTGGGTGAGGCAACACTTGTTGGGCCGGATTTGATTGGAGAGACTACCGAGAGCATGAGGTTGATTCGCAAGCAACTTTCGAGGGCGCAAGAGAGGACTACTGAGTTAGTCAAGACAATTCGCCAACGATTACTTACTGCTCAAAGTAGACAGAAAAGGTATGCCGATCGACGCCGTCGTCCGTTGTCGTTTGAGGTGGGAGACCATGTGTTCTTGAAAGTATCACCACGACGGGGCTTGTCACGTTTTGGGCGGAAAGGTAAGTTATCACCGAGATATATCGGGCCGTTTGATATCATTGAGAGGATTGGAGAAGTTGCTTACCGTTTGGCCTTGCCACCCAAGTTGCCGGGTGTGCATGACGTGTTTCATGTCTCGATGTTGAGGAAATACGAGCCGGATCCTTCTCATGTTTTGGAGTGGTCCGAGTTGGAGCTTGAGGCCGATGCATCTTATGGAGAACAGCCGATACGTATTTTAGATGCTCGAGAGCAAGTGTTGAGAGGTAAGACGATACCTTTGGTTCGGGTATTATGGGGCAACCAAGGTAAGGAGGAATCCACGTGGGAGCGTGAGGATGAGGTTCGGGAGAAATACCCGCATTTGTTTGACTTTTGATTACTATATGCTTATTATTGGGTTGGGGCGTGTTTGCCACCATGTTTTGTGTTTATTGAATGTGAATTAAACATGAGTTATGTGCTTGTTTATGATATGAGCTATGGAAATTGGAAATTTGACTATGCGTTAGTTGTTATGTACTCGATGAGCACGGTATGTGCACGATTGTTATGTGCTTGGTTGTTTCGGTTTAAACATGATAACTTGATAGTTGGTATCCGTTGAGCTTTGTGAAAGCACGGATTGATTTATGGTAAAGATTGAGAAAATAGCGGTGTGTCCGTATCTGGGAGTATCTGTATCTGACTTGTGGTTTGTGTATAGGAGTATCAGTGTCGACATGTTGTCTTAAATTTCGAGGACGAAATTTCCTTAAGGAGGGAAGGATGTAAGGACCCGGAAAATTTGAGTTTTTTAAAAAAATAATTATTTGAAAGTTTGTTCCGGATAAATAAATCAAATTAATTGTGTTATATATATCAAATTATGATCATAGGAATCGAGCCCGGAGTCCTTTGGATTATTTCGCGGGCGTAACCTCACTTAGTAAATTACGTGGATACCCTTTGGGGGTTAATAGTCAGATTTTTGGAGAGGGAGGGGAGTTCCCTCATTTTCTCCCTTAGCTCTCTCTCACTCCCCCTTTTGTGCTCCCCCTTCTCTCTACAAATCCCACCACCTCCCTTCACCATTGCCAAATTCCTCGGAGATTTAGGAGCTTTGCACCGTGTCTAGCAAGGACTTGAAGTTGGATCGTGGATTGAAGCTCGGGAGGCGCGGATTTGAGCTTTGGAGCACCAACCGAGCTAGGGCTTTCATCTTTGGACCGAAACTTCCACTTGAAAGCTTGAGGTAGGGATTTCTATCTTCTATTATGTGTATGTGATGTGTTTTGGTGCCTAGTTCGTGGTAAATTTGTAGTTTGGTGCGATGTGGATCGAGTGAGAAATCTGGAAATCGCGCTGATTTCTGCACAGGTAGTGCTCCCTGGGTTTTGGTGTAGCGCTCCTGGTGATTCTGGAATGAGAGGGTAGCGATCCCTTATTTTTGGTGTAGCGCTCCCGGATCCGAGACGGGTAGCGCTCCATCATTTTTGGTGTAGCGCTCCCGAGGCTTATAGGGTAGCGCTCCCTTGTTTTTGGGTAGCGCTCCTGGGGCTTCTGGAATGAAGACCGTGCGCTTTTGGTGTTCTGATTTTATTTCCGTTGGGTTTTATACTGTGGAACCTCGTTAATTGATCGTTTGACATGAATGTAGAAAATTGGGATTGGATAAGTGTGGATGAATTAATGAATGTGAGATGTGAATAATTTGCTTGACATTAGTTGTCGTGAACGATAAATGTAATACTAGCCTCCGTCGGGAGCGGTGCTAGGAAAACTATGAGACTAGCTCCCGGTTGGGAATGTGCTAGGAGATGCCATGAATCGGCACTGGCTAGCCTCCGTTGGGAGATGTGCTAGGATATACGCATGATTATTATTTGGCATGACATGATGCCTTGTCTAGCCTCCGTTGGGAGAAGTGCTAGGGTATGAATATCTTGACTTGTGTGAGTGTAACCGATTGGCATTGGATGTGAACGATGAGTAAATTTTAAGACTTGGTTGCTAGATGTGTATTGGCGGACAGTGGATGGTTATTCGCGTGATTGCGTACGATAGATGAAAGTGATGCATTGTTATACCATGTTCTTAGTGCATGCCATGCATCTCACATATACATAATTTTGACATAGATTTTCCTACTGGGCGTGTAGCTCAACCCCTCCATCTTTCAGGTACCGTAGCTGAAGAGTAGCATGGATTGGCGTGACATCTTTGACTAAGACTAAAGGAGAAGTTATTTAGCATCTGCATGGGTACTCTTTTTGGAGTAGATGTACTATAGCTTCATATGTATTTTTGTCAACTCAAGTGGGACCTCTAATCCTTTGAAAATTATGAATTTTGTAACTTGGGCCGGTAGTGCCCCTTTGACTTTGAAACGGTAATTGAAGGAATTTTGAGTATTATTTTGTGATTTTTATTATATGGAAATTCGGGGCATGACACTCCTTGTACGAAGATACCGTGATTTGAGGTTGTCAAATAAGGAAAGATCCCTAAAATAAAAATTGTGTTGCCAAATATAGATATTCGATGATTTATAAACAAAAGATTATAAGCCATTAATTAGGTACGTGATTATCTATTGTGAAATTACTATAGCGCTTTGATTTTTAAGTGTTTTGACAGAAACAACCTCATTGACGCTAATTGACTATTCATTGTGCAGGTACTGGCGCGATTCAAATTGCAGAATATTCATATATCATATGAAACCAATCATGTACTGTCATCATCAAAGTACTTTTACTTAATTTTCATATATATAGTGGAGAGTTATCGTGATTTTTTCTTCTTTTCAAGGGGTATTTTTGTCATTAGATACCAATCTTGTATTGTCATGATCAATCCAAGTTTTCTTCGTTTCCTAATTTTGCTGAGAAAAATTCCACTTTGCTATAAATTCATTGTCTCTTAGTGAAAAATCCCGTGCATTGATGCGTTGATTGTTTATTGAATTTTATTTTGATCAATTAATCGATTTAATCAACCATTTAATTTATGAGATCATGCAAAGTAAACAAATAAAAGAACGCATGAAAGAATAACTAAATTCCAAGGGAAATTCTAATTTATTACTACTCAATTCAGAATCTAATTCCAAGGGGAATTGCTATATAATAACTAAATTCTAAAATTAGCACTTAGAAATTATTCAAAGTACATATAAACTAACTGCAAAAATCAAAATTGTAAATAATTTGCTTCAATTTCAGTACTGGTAATTGGGTAGATGGTAGATGACAACGTTCCAAATCTTTTCAATCGACATTGAACTGGGGTGCCACCCTAGTGCTGAAGTGGACCCATCAATGGAGACTTCACCATGAGGTGTGTTGGACCACTGGGATTAGTACAAAACCAGCTTTAGTCACTGTAGGAAAAGAGAGAGTCTGTGTATACAGACTTGTGTACACAGATTCGGACACAAATGTGTCCAGATCTGTCGGATGCACGTGGGACTCTTGAATTATTAAGGGCCCCACGTGCATCCGTGTCTGGATCTGTGTACATAGCACTGCTCAGAGGAAAAATAATGAGAAGACAAACTCTGTCAATTTAAACCAACCTGTCCTGTCATGATCAAACCACCCTTTCCTGGAAGATCTAACTGGCAGCATCCTAAAAACAAGCAAGGGCACACGTGGCAATAATCGAATTTGGTAAATGTGCCAGATTTGGGAAGTCTCCTTGTACGAAGATCATACCGTGATTTGAGGTTGTCAAATAAGGAAAGATCCCTAAAATAAAAATTGTGTTGCCAAATATAGATATTCGATGATTTATAAACAAAAGATTATAAGCCATTAATTAGGTACGTGATTATTTATTGTGAAATTACTATAGTGCTTTGATTTTTAAGTGTTTTGACAGAAACAACCTCATTGACGCTAATTGACTATTCATTGTGCAGGTACTGGCGCGATTCAAATTGCAGAATATTCATATATGATATGAAACCAATCATGTTTTTTTTTGAAAAGAAAAGAAGAAATTTTATTGAGAGAGAAGAATATACAAGAGAACTACAACAAGAAAGAAGGCCAAACTAAGGCTAAGGGCTCAGCCAGCCAACACCAACCCCGGCCAAGGGGTATTTTTGTCATTAGATACCAATCTTGTATTGTCATGATCAATCCATGTTTTCTTCGTTTCCTAATTTTGCTGAGAAAAATTCCACTTTGCTATCAATTCATTGTCTCTTACTGAAAAATCTGCATTGATGCGTTGATTGATTATTGAATTTTATTTTGATCAATTAATCGATTTAATCAGCCATTTAATTTATGAGATCATGCAAAGTAAACAAATAAAAGAACGCATGAAAGAATAACTAAATTCCAAGGGAAATTCTAATTTATTACAACTCAATTCAGAATATAATTCCAAGGGGAATTGCTATATAATAACTAAATTCTAAAATTAACACTTAGAAATTATTCAAAGTACATATAAACTAACTGCAAAAATCAAAATTGTAAATAATTTGCTTCAATTTCAGTACTGGTAATTGGGTAGATGGTAGATGACAGAGTTCCAAATCTTTTCAATCGACATTGAATTGGGGTGCCACCCTAGTGCTGAAGTGGACCCATCAAAGGAGACTTCACCTTGAGGTGTGTTGGACCACTGGGGTTAGTACAAAACCAGCTTTACTCACTGTAGAAAAAAAGAAAATCTGTGTACACAAAGTTGTTTACACAGATTCGGACACAGATGTGTCCAGATCTGTCGGATGCGCGTGTGACTCTTGAATTATTAAGGGCCCCACGTGCATCTGTGTCCGGATCTGTTTACATAGCACTGCTCAGAGGAAAAATAATGAGAAGACAAACTCTGTCAATTTAAACCAACCTGTCCTGTCATGATCAAACCACCCTTTCTTCCTTTCCTTTTACGAAGCAAAATATTGCTAGGGATATGTAGGGTGGTGGTGGTCCCAGGTGGGTGTGAGTGGGGGTGTGATTGAAAGGGTGTAAGAGTGCATTTTCCATACAACTTGGAATTGCTATCAAATCATTACTTCTAAAAAATCTAGGGTAAATTGCACTCACCTCCACTGATGTTACTAACAATTGCAAAAATCTATCATATGGTTTTAAAAAAGAAAAAGTTTGTGATTTGTGTACACAGATGTGTACGGTTTTGTTAGATACACGTGGGGTTCTTGATAATTTAAAGACCTCATGTGCATCCGACGATGCCAGACACATCTATGTTCAGTATGTGTCTATAAGGTATGTGTACGTAGGATTACACTTTTTAAAAATGCATGGACTTTTCTTATTTTAAACTCACGTAAAGTGCAACACATTTAGGGTTTTTTTTTTTTTCGTGTTTCGGAATGGGTTAGGATTTTAGTTTGCTTTTAGTATAAACAACACATATTGTGCATGAATTTTTCCATGCTTTTTGTAATCATTGTAACTGAAATGGTGTCTTTGCAAGCTAGTGAACAACGTAATGTTGGGTTTTTCGTATTCATTGTAAGTGAAATGGGGGGCTTTTGCAAACCCGTGAAGGTTGAGGACTTTAATTAACATCTATATTACCATAAAAACGTGTACCTTAGATCATATTAGAGGATGATCCATCCCCAAACTTGATAATTCTATGTGGACACTTGTTCCTGAAGTACTTTTAATTTTATTATTTGCTAAGTGAAACAGAATTTATTGATCTTTGGAAAAAAATACAAAAAATAAAAGAAAGACAAACATTCGGCATCACAACAAGAAATCACAACAGTAAGGACAACTAATTATAATTGGTTTACACTACAAAAACTATCCCTCTTGAGTCCTTCCTTGCGTGTTCTCATCTCATTTTCTATCCTTTTTGTTTGGATAAATTGCATTGATCTCCCATGAGGTCTTTGATAAATGCAAAGACACCGTTCATTTTTACTGATAAAAGATAAAATTGTCCTTTATTCTTTTTACCTTTATTTTTGTATATATTTAGTCTATTAACGGATGTTGTATAAAAATGTAGATTATATAATTACATATTACAGAGGGAGTCGGCACAAAATGATTTTTAAAATCAAAGCGAGAAATTTTGAAATCAAATTAGATTTAGTTATATTTTTATCGACTTTAAGACCGTGTTACGTGGACTTTAAAGATAAAAGGAATTATGGGTAATAAGGTATCACAATGGAAGGAATAAGAATTCCAACTAAGTTCATGACATTCAAGCTTTCGATTAAAACCAGTTATTAGCTAGAGTAGATCGTAACATGAACTGAGCTTGTTAAGAACCTAGCTTATACACCAACAAAACTTAAGTTACTCAAAATTAGTTCGATGAAAGCTCGTGACGTCGAGCTCATTTAAAATTTGTTTGTTTTGTAAACAATCTACGTTTTAATATATTTTTAAAACCCGTTAAACTTTTAAACAAAACTTGAATAATCAAGTGTTTGGCTCATTTTACTTTCAATCAAGTGTTTGGCTCATTTTCCTCGTTTGTTAAATGTGTTTTGTCTGTGGCAATATGAAACATTTAACACTTCTCTCACCTGAAAGCCCTCTATATATAGGACGCATGAGAGAGTTATTTTTTGTTCAGTCCTCTTCCCTTTATCATTCAAAGTTTACAGTCACCCCAACCCAAAAAAATGAATACAGTTTTATTAACCAAAATTAACGTACCGGATGTCACAAAACGTCGCTCTGCAAATTATCATCCCTCCATTTGGGGAGATTATTTCCTTGCCTATGCTTCTGCTGTCATGGTAAAAATATTGTCTCAATTTCTTGGTTACATACAGTCATACAAATTAAGGAATTATTCTACTTACAATATTCATTTTGTTACCATTATATTTTCGCTTTCCTCACAAATTCAAGATAAAGTATGACAAATAATTATCAAGTTTTGTACGGTACTGAAAGTTATGTGCAGTGATGACAATTTGTTAAGTTAGCAACCTTAAGGGTTGTTTTAATTTGGTGCCCTAATTTTTATGCATTAATTCTCTGTCTTTTCTACAATATATGATATTGGTAATTGAATGAATTGGTAAAACTCGCTTTTTTATATTGGTTTCTATTTTTTGTTGATTTTTTTTATTTTTCTCCAAAATTGAGATTATTAATTACAAATATTTTTTGTCTAAACTTTACAAATAAATTATTTTTATTCATTTTATAAACTTAATTTTTAGAATAATACATCAAATCCATGACAAAGGGCAAAACTTTCTTTTGACAGTTTAATACACCTTCTCTTTTTCTAACACACCCAAAATACACACCCATCAAATCACTAGACTATTTAACATACCCATTTTAATACCTCATCTAATCACTGGGTTATTTAAAACACCATCTTTAAACATCACATCATTGTGGGTCACGTTATCTTATTTAACACACTCAAAATTAAAACGACATTCAATCATGCCCTTAGTGTCGGCTAGGATACTACACTAAAAAGTACGTTGAGCTAAACTGAACTGAGCAGAGCATATTTTTTCATGGCTTTGGTAGGAAGTGGATGCTAAAATGGAGCAACGAATTGAGCAACTGAAAGAAAAAGTGAGAGAGATGATGGTGGCGACTGTCGACAAACCTTCAGACAAGCTGAAGTTGATTGATGCAATTCAGCAGCTAGGTGTGTCCTACCATTTCGAGGCTGAGATTGAGGCAGCATTGGAGCATATATATAAATCTTATGATCATGAATTGGCCACGGATAAAGATCTTTATAATGTGGCTCTCTCATTTCGGCTACTTAGACAAGAAGGACATCCTATCTCTTGTGGTAAATTCTCTTTGCCATTACCATTAGTAGAAAATTTCAAGAATCCTTGATGGATTTGTTGTAGTCCATTTTTTTTTAAATAATCGGGATATGCAGTTGGTTTGAAATCAAGTTGAAATAAAGCTTGAGAGAGTCTCCACCTAATTACTAACTAGTTCTCAGGACCCTGAATCAAAATGAACGGACAAAACCCCAGTACACCCAAGTATTAGATTGCCGAGTTTCGACACCAGAATATCTGAGTTTACAGCTCATCCGCTTTACCAGTTGAACAACTCATTGGGGTTGTTGTAGTCAGGGGAGCCCCCCAAATTATATTTGGCCCTCTCCCTTTCTCAAAAAAAAAAAATCTCAAATCCTAATTCCGTCCCTGATTTTAGTCCAATTTGACAACCTTGTTGATAATATATTTGGTGTGAATTTGTTTTAAAGTCAGGCATAAAATCTTTCAAATTGTATGGATTATTAATTAAAATGGTTCTGTTGTCTCTAATATAGTAACCGTCGGCGGAGACATGTGAGTATGGGGTGCTCATGGGGCTTAAAACTCCTAAAATTGTACTTAGACCTAGGGGTTTAACTAAACCGGATCGTTTAGGGAGAAAAACATGGATCGAATCGAAAATTTGGTTTATAGTTTTTCAAATCAAACCGAGCTATTTCAATGTAGTTTGGTTCGATTTTCTCGGTTTTGATTTGGTTTGGTTCGATTAGATCAAGCCAAATGTAAAAAAACATATTCAATTTTTTGATTTAAAAATAAGTATTTTGAATATCAAAATTCAATATAATAAAAATACATCTTGTAGAAAATTTTAAAAATAAAGATTAGAAAAAATCTATGTTATATAAAGAAATACATATTACAAAAAAATTGAGAATTTCTTTTAATTCTTGTCCTATTTAGTCCGGTCTGGTTTTTAGAGCTATAAGACCGAAATTGAACCGAACCGACTTAACTAAAAAATCAGATCAAACCGCCGATTCGATTTACCAATTTTCACTTAGACCCTACTAGAGGTTGAGCACACGCAATGCGTATGCAAGTCGAATACCATTAAATACATTAAAAATACGTATGAGGTTAATATCGCTTCGGTCATCACAAGCTTAAGTAGAATTTTGGAGAAGAAAATTGGTGGAAGTTAAAAATTGTTCGTATTTAGAGAGGTGATTACAAACTTTTGAAAATATTGTTATAATGAGTGTGGAGAAGTGGGTAGTTTTTTTTTTTAAATAATTGAGACAATGTCAATTTTGTTTGGCAGTTAATTCTCTATCGTTTTGTTAGTGTATGAAACTAATTTTTGTTGAGCTCCAAGTTGAGCTCTCTCTTTATAAGACATACGAATATGTCGCCTTTTCTTTTCATGCATAGTTCATTGGGTGTTTTACGGTTTAAATTTTAAACAGATGTGCTCAACAAATTCACGGATAATAGAGGAAAATTTCAAGAATCCCTAATCGACGATGTGCGAGGAATGTTGAGCTTGTATGAAGCTACACATCTCAGGGTGCGTGGCGAACATATATTAGACGAAGCATTGGATTTTACGACCACTCGTCTCAACTCCGCACTACCCAAGTTAGGCAATCCTCTTGCAGCACAAGTAGTCCATGCTCTAAATCAGCCCATCCACAAGGGCTTGACGAGGCTCGAGGCACGAAGTTACATCCTCTTCTATGAACAAGATGACTCCCATAGTAGAATTCTATTGGATTTTACAAAGTTGGATTTCAATCGTTTGCAAAAGTTGCACCAGCGAGAGCTAAGCGACATCACAAGGTGATTGACTTCGTTAATCAAATCGAGTTGTAGTCGTTTTTTAAAAGTTGAGATATTGATCTTGTTCCATGATACTTTCTTTCTTTAATTTGTAATTGTTATTTTTTTAGGTGGTGGAAAGATTTAGACTTTGCAAATAAACTACCTTTCGCGAGGGACAGAGTGGTGGAGTGCTATTTTTGGATAGTGGGAGTGTGCTTTGAGCCGCAATATGTCTTTGCAAGGAGGATGCTAACTAAAGTGATTGCCTTGGCTACCGTATTGGATGACATCTATGATCTCTATGGCACCTTAGAAGAACTTGTGCTTTTCACCGATGCAATAGAGAGGTTAAACTCATGCCCACTTCATGATCATAATTCATATTTCATCTCATACAAAAATCAAATTTCTACTTTAGACAATACTATAAGGTTGTGTTTGAATCTTCGATTTGTGTTTTAATCTTAGTATTTTCTTCTTTTTTTGTTCAAATACCTAAAAAAATTCACGGTCCAAATTCGAGCTACGACTACTACTGCAAGGACCGGTCATAGACCTAACACAGGCTATTTGATTTTCAGGTGGGAAATCAGTGCATTGGATCAACTTCCAGAGTACATGAAAATATTTTATCAAGCTCTTTTAGATGTCTACAAGATGATTGATGATGAGATGGTTAAGGAAGGAAAATCATATGCGGTTGACTATGCAAAATCTGCAGTAAGCCTTAGATTGAGTGACATTAAGATTCAATAATCGTTGATAGAATTGAAGTGAAAAATGGATACTAATACAATTTTATAAAATCCCAGATGAGGAATTTAGCCAATGCATACTTTGACGAAGCCAAATGGTTTCATGGAGGCTATGTTCCAAGTATTGAAGAGTATATGAGTGTTGCACTAGTTTCTAGTGGCTATAAAATGCTTGCAACCACTTCCTTTGTTGGCATGGGAGAGTTGGCAACCAAAGAGGCCTTTGGTTGGGTATCAAGTGATCCTTTAATAGTTCAAGCTGCAACCGTGATTGCTAGACTCATGGATGACATGGTTGGCCACAAGGTAAGATAACATAAGTTTTATTCGTTCTTAAATCAGACTAACATTTTGTGTTACTGTAATTGTAGGTTGAGCAACAAAGAGGGGACGCACCGTCGGCAGTTGAATGCTACATTAAACAACATGATGCCACAGAGGAAGAGGCAATTGTAGAACTTCAAAAACTAGTTACAAATGCATGGAAAGACATGAATGCAGGGTTCCTCCGACCAACTGCTGTCCCAATGCCTCTCCTCGTGCGAATTCTTAATCTTGCACGAGTGATATATGTTTTATATAGGGACGACGACAATTACACTCATTCTGGGACTAGGCTCAAGGATTTTATAACCTCGGTGCTTATTGATGCATGGACCGATTTCGAGGTTTGAATAATCAATTTATCTTGGATAAAATAAATGCATTGTGAAGTGAAATGAGATGATTTGTAATGCATTTCAAATAAAAGAACTAATAGTACTCATGCATCACTACTTATATATGCATTGTCACATGTTGAGCCATCTGATGGAGGCGACTTGTGGTCTTGGTTTTGCGTACTCTACAAATATAACCCAACCATCAACTATCTTTGTGTACGTCTGCTCTTCGATGTTGTTTCTATGTATTTTAGTTTCTTGTTTTTATCATTATGATAATAAAATGTTTGTTGGCCGATAAAAAAACACAATCTTAGACCCAATGATTGATGATTGCAATAATAATTGAAAAGGGTTGGCTGAAGGATACCGAATATTGAATCAAGATTTGGTCATTAGATTCGGAACATCTGGTCAGGCCTAGTACTGAAATTGAGTGCTACCACTGAGGTTTTAAAGGGTCTCCTCTTTTCTATGACAAACAATCTCGAGCCACTGCTCGAACAAGGAAAGACCTTGTCTTGTCTCTTTTGAAGACCTTTGCACTTTCCCTTTGGCAGATGTGGACATCATCAATCTTGCGCACTAACCATATAAGGAGGCTCAGCTCTTTTTTGGGCTGTGCATTTCAATTGGGCTTAAAGCACGCCAGACGGGCATTCCGAGCCTAATGGTCCGGTATGCTTTGAATTATAAATAATGTAGATCTTTTAACTGTTGATGATATACATTATAATCCGAATCGATTTCAGTTTTCACTAAATTTCAGTTGAGATTAATTTGTAAAAATTTCATTCCAAAGCGATCACTCGTGGCCGGTCACGTGCCTTAACTTTTACGGGATGGGTTGTGACAAGTACCTTTCTGTTACTAAGGTTATGTGATCAAAATATATTTGGTCACGGTTGACTTTTGGTGACTAAATACGACCTTTTAGTGATCAATTTTTTCGTCACAAACAATTTTTTTTTTCCTAGAGTGAGAACACATCTAACCAATATATCTAGTTAAAATGTGTTTCATGTTGTTTTGGTTGACCCCACTTAGGAAATAGAAGGTAGCCATTTCAAAAAATGAGATTTTTCTGATTCGTGAAACATGAAACACGGTACGTAATCATGGCCTCAACATGACAAGAATTCCAACTAAAGGATTTTAAGACCGTGTTACGTGGACTTTAAAGATAAAAGGAATTATGGGTTATACGGCACCACAATGGAAGGAATAAGAATTTCAACTAATTAAGTTCATGTCATTCAAGCTATGTTCTTAACAAGCTCAGTTCATTGAAAATTTGTTTGTTCAGTAAAAAATCTATGTTTTAATTATATTTTTAAAATCCTTTAAACTTTTAAACAAAATTTGATGAATCAAGTGTTCGGCTCATTTTACTCGTTTGTTAACTATGCTTTATCTGTAGCAATAGGGCACATTTAACTATGCTTTTGGTGACTAAATACGATCTCAGTGACCAATCTCTTCGTCACAAACAGTTTTTGTTTTTCTGTAGTGCCAAAACACCTAACCAATATATCCAATTAAAATGTGTTTCATGTTGTTTTGGTTGACCCCACTATACAAAGAAGCAATAAATGAGCCCTTAGAAAATAGAAGGTAGCCATTTCAAAAAATGAGATCTTTTTGAAACATCAAACACGGTACGTAATCATGGCCTCAACATGACACGAATTCCAACTAAAGGACTTTAAGACCGTGTTACGTGGACTTTAAAGATAAAAGGAAATATGGGTAATACGGTATCACAATGGAAGGAATAAGAATTTCAACTAAGTTCATGACATTCAAGCTTTCGATTAAAACCAGTTATTAGCTAGACTAGATCGTAACATGAATTGAGCTTGTTAAGAACATAGCTTATACACCAAAAAGTTTTAAGTTACTCAAAATTAGTTCGATTAAAGCTCATGACGTCGAGTTCATTGAAAATTTGTTTGTTCAGTAAAAAATCTATGTTTTAATATATTTTTAAAACCTGTTAAACTTTTAAAAAAAACTTGAATAATTAAGTGTCCGGCTCGTTTTATTCATTTGTTGACTATGGTTTGTCTGTAGCAATCGGGCACGTTTAACTATGCTTTTGGTGTCTAAATACGATCTCAGTGACCAATCTCTTCGTCACAAATAGTGTTTGTTTTTCTGTAGTGCCAAAACACCAACCAATATATCCAATTAAAATGGTTCATGTTGTTTTGGTTGACCCCACTAGACAAAGAAGCAATAAATGAGCCCTTAGAGAATAGAAGGTAGCCATTTCAAAAAATAAGATTTTTTTGATTCTTGGAACATCAAACACGGTACGTAATCATGGCCTCAACATGACAAGAATTCCAACTAAAGGACTTTAAGACCGTGTTATGTGGACTTTAAAGATAAAAGGAATTATGTGTAATACGGTATCACAATGGAAGGAATAAGAATTCCAACTAAGTTCATGACATTCAAAAATAATCATTTGAGATATTAAAGAGTTAAACCCAACGTAAAACAATACATATTACATAAAACTAAGAGAATAGAGATTAAAAATAAATAAAGATTACCAAAAAAATACATATGACACAACTTACAAAAAATATAAATCATTAACAAAAAAATTAATATTTTTATTTCAATTTAGTTCGATTCGGTCTGGTATTTAAATATAGAAAATTAAAACTGAACCGAATTTTTTTCAAAAAAACGAATAGAAATTTTTTATAAAAAACCAAACCAGACGATTGAGCTCAAAAACAAAGTCATGCCGTCGTTTTGATTTGGTTTTTCGATTCAACAATGCTACAAAAAGATCACGTTACACGTCATGTTGCACATCATGCTTATATAGTATTTATTAGTTTGAAAACATAACAAAATTTACGTGATCGATCCACTTTTATATTTTATCTTATAATAGTATGCCACGTAAACATAATATACATTTTGATGCGCAACTTGATATATTACTAGACTTATCCTTTTCGATCTAATCCGGTTTGTCGGTTTAAAATTGCGCCCCTAGTTACACGCAAATCCCAATTTGGCCCCATTTTTTTGTCTATTTTATTGTTAAAAGTCTACCTTTGTTGAATGTTGACCATCATGAAATCTATAAATTGAACGCTTTCACATCACAAGGATCGTCGTCTAAGCTAAACAGTCAAAATTCACTACACAAAAACGATGACTTATACTCGTCCTGACTTATACCCATTAACTTATTTTGAAAAGCCAATCGACCATGCGTCGTGCTCCAAGGAAAATAACTTGTCCTTCCTGAATGGGACGAGGAACGATGAAAAGTGTAGTGGATGTGCACAAAGCATCTCGGGTCCATTTTACCACTGTGTTGAATGCAAGTTTTTCCTCCATGTGTGCTGTGCACAGCTACCTGAGGAACTACGACACCCATGTCACCCACAACATAAACTTGTCTTAACCACCGGTAAGTACTGGCGGGAATTGCTGGAAGTATGCAATTGTTGCTATCATAGTAGCCTGCTATTTCCTCAGTACGAATGTAGAATTTGTGATTTATTCATCGACCGCAAGTGTGCTTTCCTACCTCGAGTTATCAAACATGAAAGTCACTAGCACACTCTTTCCCTCAGGCCAATATCCTCCTGCATTTGCATATCATGTAGTGATGAATTCGAATTGTCGTTTGAATGTGGGAGTTGCAAATTCAATCTATGCATATGGTGTGCTTGTTTACTGGGTACTGTTCGGCACAGATATGACAAACACCCATTCAACTTAACCTACTCTCCTCTTCCATTCGAGACAGAGGACGATTTTTGTATAATTTGCGAGGAAGGGATTAACTCCAAGCGCTGGTTCTATCATTGTGGCAATTGCAACCAATCTCTTCATACGAAATGTGTAAGGACCCGGAAAATTCGAGTTTTTAAAATAATTATTTGAGAGTTTATTTTGGATAAATAAACTTAATTAAGTGTGTTATATATCGGATTATGATTGTAGGAATCGAGCCCGGAGTCCCCTGTGTTATTTCGTGCGCGTATCCTCACTTAGCAAATTACTTGGGTACCCTTAAGGGGGTTATAAGGCCAGATTTTGGAGAGGGAGAGGGACTCTCCCATTTAGCCTCAAACACCCACCTTCACCCCCCTTGTGCTCTCTCTCTCCCCCTTGCCAAATCCCACCACTTTCACTCACCATTTTCAAATTACCCGGAGATATAGGAGCTTTGCACCGTGTCTAGCAAGGACTTGAGGTTGGATCGTGGATTGAAGCTCGGGAGGCGCGGTTTCAAGTTTGGAGCACCAACCGAGCTAGGGCTTTTCATCTTTGGGCCAAACTTCCATTTCAAAGCTTGAGGTAGGGATCTCTACCTTCTATTATGTGTATATGATGTGTTTTGGTCATTGTTTCGTGTATATTTTGATGTTTGGGAAGGATTTGGTGAGTTTGAGAAATCTGCGATCGCGCAGTTTTCTGCAGATCGCGTCGGGGCGTCCGGACGGGAACCTTGGGCGTCCGGACGGCTGGCCCAGGAAATCGGACAGAGAGATGGTGAAATTGGCGTCCGGACGGAAGTGCCAGGCGTCCGGACGGAGCCGGCCCAGCGTCCGGACGGGACCGGACGGTGACCGGGCGGCCGGTTGTTTTACGTGCTGAGTTCATTTTTGTTACGTATTGTGCCGTGGAATGTCGTTATTTGGTGTTTTGATATGAATATAGGTTATTTGGAATTGGTTGTGTATGAATGAAATTATTGAACGTGACATGGATTTCTTGACTTGTCATATGTTGTTGGGAATGAAAGGACAACGAGACTAGTACCCGGATGGGAATGTGCTAGGCGGACAATGAAACTAGTACCCGGATGGGATTGTGCTAGGCGGACAGCGAGACTAGTACCCGGATGGGAATGTGCTAGGCGGACAATGAGACTAGTACCCGGATGGGATTGTGCTAGGCGGACAGTGAGACTAGTACTCGGATGGGAATGTGCTAGGCGGACAATGAGACTAGTACCCAGATGAGATTGTGCTAGGCGGACAATGAGACTAGTACCCGGATGGGATTGTGCTAGGCGGACAATGAAACTAGTACCCGGATGGGATTGTGCTAGGCGGACAGTGAGACTAGTACCCGGATGAGAATGTGCTAGGAGGACAATGAGACTAGCTCCCGGTTGGGAATGTACTAGGAGATGCCATGAATCGGCATTGTCTAGCTTCCGTTGGGAGAAGTGCTAGGATATCACCCATCTTGACTTGTGTAATTATATTCGATTGGCATTGGATGTGAGCGATGGGTTGATCATGAGATGTGGTTATCGTATGTGTATTGGCGAATGGCGGATTGTCATTCGTGTGGTTGTGTATGACATATGAAAGTGATGCATCGTTATACCATGATAATTGTGCATGCCATGCATCCCCCACGCGTATATTCTTGGCATAGATTTTCCCACCGGGCTCGTAGCACAATTATTTGTACATCACGTCGAGTCTATGAGTTTGGGCTAGTTGTGCGTGATTAGAGAGTGTCGACGGACACTTGTTCGGTATGACTTTAGATTGGAAGAAATTATACAATGGACCATAAGGGATTGGAGGAATTCAATGACATCTTGAGGATGGTTGGGGTTGAGTCGGGAATCGGGTAAGGACAATGTTTTGACCTACGAGATGAAAGTTATGTTAGAACTTTAAGCCAGTAACAATGATGGTTTATTGGGAGGGAATCTTATAATTTGTGAAATTATCGGGCAATGCTAGAATTGGATGTGAGTCACATTTTGACGGGTTACAAGTATGCCCTTGTATTGAGGTGAGCCTGCATCGAGACTACTATCACCCTTGTGCCCCTCATAGGAAAGTTGTCTATCTATCCTTAGGCTCAGACTTGCTTGCGAGGTACCGTACCTTTGACTGAGGGTTGAATCGGGTTGTGAGATATTCGTGGGAGAGAATCTTCTTGCTTGAGCTTATGCCCCTGGTTATCATGTCTAGAGGTGATCTACTATGTCTTAGTGTTGTGAAGGATTCTTTGGTTCCGTGAAAGAATGAGAAACCTTGGAATGCCTTGAGACTTTAGAATAATTGGGGTCGGAGTAGAGTACGGTTGACAGACCAGTATGTTGATGTGCCTTGTTTGTGAAGATTGACACGCTTGTGAGAGTTGATAATGAGTTCTAAGGAAACGACTTGATTGTGAAATGTGTGATGAGGATTCGGCTTGAAAGACATGTTAGTTTGTCGGTGAATGACGTGCGGTGCAAGGTTGCTAGTACGTGCTTTGACGTTCAGTTTCTTTATTGCTAGAACGGATAATCGTGTGGATATCGTAGAGTGTTGTCTCCTTGACTTGCTGAACCGCATGGGATTGATAGACCGCTCTTGTGTGACCTTGGACATTGGATGGTAAAGTATGAATGAAGGAAATTAAATGAGAAATGTGTATTAGCTTTGACTAGCCTCCGCATGGGCGTGCGCTAGGTGAATCTTAACATGATTAGCCTTTGGTGGGAGATGTGTTTGCTAAACCCTAATATTGTTTGGCTTCCATTCGGATACGTGCCAGTTATCTTTCGATGTTTTCTAGCCACCGTGGGGTGAGGTACTGGTTGGAGAGATAATCTTCGAATCGATACGAGTAGTGAGAATTGAGAAATGTGAAAATACTTAGCACGACAATGTCCTAAGTTTATGAAAGGAATGGATGATAACGATTTGATGATGAGATTTGGAAGTCTTGAGTGGATATGGAGTGGAGCAATGGATGGGTTGATGAGGAAATGTGTGGATGGGTTGTGCATGTCTAACTTAGATAATGTGCAAGTTCATACTTATGTGATTGTTGAGTATTGGGTGGCATGCCATTTCATTTCATATGTTCATAATATCTGTGTAGACTTTCCTACTGGGCTGTGTAGCTCACCCTATCCCTTTCAGGTATCCTCTCGGAGTTTAGCATGGAGAGCTTGGAGTGCATGAGATGATGCATCATTCTGGAGGACTACGCATAGATTGCATGTTGAATCTTATAACTCCTCTGAAATATTATTATTTTGTTAAAGCTATGTACATTGTAAGCTTCATGTTGACTGGATGGTCGGTTGTCAATAAAATATTTGGGTTATCAGTGAGAATTGTGAGGTTTTTCTTAAAAGATATGTATTATTTTTATGTTCGAAATTCGGGGCGTGACAAAATGCATCTTTCCCTTTTCTAAAAAGCATCCACACCGTCTCACTTGTGTCCAACTCCAATACATTGAAGACTTCTCATGTAGAATATGTAAGAGAAATATGCATTGTCAAAGGGTTCACATATGTTCACAGTGTAAGTTTGGAATGTGCTACTTTTGTTTTTGTAGATTTGGAGCGGTAGATTGGAAAGAACTGTGCCAGAGTCCATCTAATGGCTTATTCACAAGTTTAAATTTGTTGTGTCATTGGATGAAAAATATTTTAATTTTACATATTTTCTATAAAAGTATTATTAATAAAGACAACTTTCTTTATCAAAATTTGAGAGACAATTAACAAATTAAGAGGAATGTTTTCATTCGTTTCTTTCTTCATACATCCCATGAATTCTGTTAATAAATGAGAACTCTTTTTCGAAAAACATTGGAATGACATTTTAGAATTCTCGGAAACAAATTTCCAAATAATGGATAAAATAGAAGTCGATAAGTAATTTATTTGCATAAATGATTTGAAAAAAAGTTATTGCATAATTTTGAAAATTGTAACCAATCAGGGCAGGCTTGTTCACTGTGTCGAAAAGTGGTAAAGTATGAACTGAAGATTGCAAAAGAAAAAAAATTAAACAGAAGAAAAAAAGACACAAGCAGAGGACACTAAAATTTGCGTGAAAATCCTTGAAAAAGAAGATAAAATCACGAGGTAACCAATAATAAGGCAACTTTAGCTAAAATTATTTGATATTAATGTCACGGTTTTGCTTTTATTTTTTTAATTTTTGTTAAGTTTGCGTTAAAAAGTCTAAAAACATATGGGCAAAAGTTTCACATGTTCACTAAAGACGAAAAAGGTTTGGAAAATAATGTTATTTTTTTAGGTGTGTTTAGCATCGTCCTAATTGAACGCTTTTGTATTTCAGTTCATATTTTTATACTTTTTAGATTTCTCTTGTCAAACAATGAGAAAAAAATAAAAATTATATGTAAAATTGTAATACCGATTATCTTTTAACGAAAAATAATTTAGTCAAAAACCCAACATATAGCTCTCCACTATATCAAAAATAATTAAAAGACAAATTCTGTACATTTTTATTTGGTTAAACTCTCTAGAAAAAAAATGGGGAAAGGAGGGAGGAAAAGAAAAGAAAAACTGAAAAATTGAAGGAAGCTTGCATGGAGAGAAGCCCCTCCTCAAAATTGGCCCTGGTGTAAGGGTTGAATGACTTAGGATTTGAGGTTATTTTCGTCATTACACCTCCAGAATCAAATAAAATTATATATTAAATGCGTTCAAAACATGCCAAAGATAATTTAGTTTAAATATACTTGACTAGATTAAATTGTAATTATGACAATTTAAAAATCAAATAATTCAATAATAAATATACATGTCACATTAAATTGGGGTACCTAGTAGTTAGGTGGACCTCATCACAAGAGACTTGACCTTAAAGTGTGTTGCACACTTTGGAGAGAAAAATGCGACGGAGCTTAAAGAAGAGCAAAAGCCGAAGGGTACTGTCAAATTATACGTCACCAATTTATCTCTGTCTTGAAGCAAATGCCGAGTAATGGACAAAATTTGTCTTCTCATTATTTTTCATATATATAGTGGAGAGTTATCGTGATTTTTTCTTCTTTTCAAGGGGTATTTTTGTCATTAGATACCAATCTTGTATTGTCATGATCAATCCATGTTTTCTTCCTTTCCTAATTTTGCTGAGCAAAATTCCACTTTGCTATCAATTCATTGTCTCTTAAAGAAAAATCACGTGCATTGGTTCGTTGATTGATTATTGAATTTTATTTCGATCAATTAATCGATGTAATCCGCCATTTAATTTATGAGATCATGCAAAGTAAACAAATAAAAGAACGCATGAAAGAATAACTAAATTCCAAGGGAAATTCTAATTTATTACAACTCAATTCAGAATCTAATTCCAAGGGGAATTGCTATATAATAACTAAATTCTAAAATTAACACTTAGAAATTATTCAAAGTACATATAAACTAACTGCAAAAATCAAAATTGTAAATAATTTGCTTCAATTTCACTACTGGTAATTGGGTAGATGGTAGATGACAGTGTTCCAAATCTTTCAATCGACATCGAACTGGGGTGCCACCCTAGTCCTGAAGTGGACCCATCGAAGGAGACTTCACCTTGAGGTGTGTTGGAAAAATAATGAGAAGACAAACTCTGTCAATTTAAACCAACCTGTCCTGTCATGATCAAACCACCCTTTCTTCCTTTCCTTTTACAAAGCAAAATATTGCTAGGGATATGTAGGGTGGTGGTGGGCCCAGGTGGGTGTGAGTGGGGGTGTGATTGAAAGGACAGGTTGGTTTAAATTGACAGACTTGGAATCGCTATCAAATCATTACTTCTAAAAAATCTAGGGTAAATTGCACTCACCTCCGCTGATGTTACTAACAATTGCAAAACTCTCTCATATGGTTTTAAAAAAGAAAAAGTTTGTGATTTGTGTACACAGATGTGTTCGGTTTTGTTAGATACACGTGGGGTTCTTGATAATTGAAAGACCTCATGTGCATCCGACGGTGCCAGACACATCTATGTTCAGTCTGTGTCTATAAGGTCTGTGTACGTAGCATTACACTTTTAAAAAATGCAAGGACTTTTCTTATTTTAAACTCACGTAAAGTGCAACACATTAGGGTTTCTTTTTTCGTGTTTCGGAATGGGTTAGGATTTTAGTTTGCTTTTAGTATAAACAACACATATTGTGCATGAATTTTTCCATGCTTTTTGTAATCATTGTAACTGAAATGGTGTCTTTGCAAGCTAGTGAACAACGTAATGTTGGGTTTTTCGTATTCGTTGTAAGTGAAATGGGGGGCTTTTGCAAACCCGTGAAGGTTGAGGACTTTAATTAACATCTATATTACCATAAAAATGTGTACCTTAGATCATATTAGAGGATGATCCATCCCCACACTTGATAATTCTATGTGGACACTTGTTCCTGGAATACTTTTATTTTTATTATTTGCTAAGCGAAACAGAATTTATAGATCTTTGGAAAAAAAATACAAAAAATAAAAGAAAGACAAACATTCGGCATCACGACAACAAATCACAACAGTAAGGACAACTAATTATAATTGGTTTACACTACAAAAACTTTCCCTCTTGAGTCCTTCCTTGCGTGTTCTCATCTCATTTTCTATCCTTTTTGTTTGGATAAATTGCATTGATCTCCCATGAGGTTTTTGATAAATACAAACAAATCGTTCATTTTTACTGATAAAAGATAAAATTGTCCTTTATTCTTTTTACCTCTATTTTTGTATATATTTAGTCTATTAACGGATGTTGTATAAAAATGTAGATTATATAATTACATATATTACGGAGGGAGTCGGCACAAAATAATTTTTAAAATCAAAGTGAGAAATCTTGAAAACAAATTAGATTTAGTTATATTTTTATCGACTTTATGACCCTGTAACGTGGACTTTAAAGATAAAAGGGATTATGGGTAATACGGTATCACAATGGAAGGCATAAGAATTCCAACTAAGTTCATGACACTCAAGTTTTCGATTAAAACCAGTTATTAGCTAGACTAGATCATAACATGAACTAAGCTTGTTAAGAACATAGCTTATACACCAACAAAACTTAAGTTACTCAAAATTAGTTCGATCAGAGCTCGTGACGTCGAGCTCATTTAAAATTTGTTTGTTTTGTAAACAATCTACGTTTTAATATATTTTTAAAACCCGTTAAACTTTTAAACAAAACTTGAATCTTGTTTGGTAACACTTCCTGTTTTCTGTTTTGTGTTTTCTATTTTTGTTTCCTAATTCTTGTTTTTGTTTTTAAAAAAACAAAAATAAAAAACTTGTTTGTGTTAACCTGTTTTTAGTTTGTTATACATATAGACTCTATAGTGTGTGTATAAAGACTTATATACATATGTACATGTATATAAGTATATATCAAAGTTTATATATATTTATATATATAAGTATATTTATTTATATATATAAGTATAATATACTTATAATATATACAAGTGTATATATGTATATATACATGTATACATATATATGTACATATAAGTATATATATACTTATATATATATAATTATATAATTATACATATACATATGTATTATAACATACATATATATGTATATACATGTATAATGTATATGTATAATGTATTATTATATATATACATCTACATATTTAATATATATTATACATATATATATACATACTTGTAATATACTAATGTATAATATATATAAGTATGTATATATATGTATACACTTATATATATATATAAGTACGTATATATATGTATATATATATATATATATATCATACATATATATATATATATATAATACGTATATAATACTATATGATTATGTATACATTATACATATGCATATGTATTATAATATACATATGTATATGTATTATAATATACATGTATATACATAATATACATGTATATAATATATATAACTGTGTGTATATATGTATAATGTATAATATATAATAATATTTTATTATTATAATATTATTTAATAATATTATAATAAATATTATTATATATTATACATATATAATAATATTTATTATATATAATAATATTATAATAAATATTATTATATATTATACATTATACATATATACACACACACATTATACATATATATATGTATTATAATGTACATGTATATACATATAATGTATATGTATAATGTATTATAATTATAATGTATATACATAAACATATTTATGATATATTATACATATATACATATATATCTATACATACTTGTAATATACTAATATATAATATATATAAGTATGTATATATATGTATACACTTAGATATATATATATATATATATATATTATAGAGTGAGCTTCTAATAAGGGATCCTTTATTTTGCTACGGTGTGAACCTTCTATTTTTTGATCAAATTATGATGATCCGAACCGTTCAATGTGTTTAAAACGTGTTTTTAAGGGTACCCGTAAGAAATCGGCTCAAAATAATATCCGGAAAGACTTGATCCATTCAATTTTTCATAAAATTGTTCCTGTCAGCATTTATCAAAAACTGTTTAGATCAAGCTCTTCTCGATATTATTTTGAGCCGATTTCTTTCAGGTTCCCTTAAAAACGTGTTTTAAACAAATTGAACGGTTCGGATCATCAAAATTTGGTCAGAAAATAGGAGGTTCACACCGTAGCAAAATAAGGAATCCCTATTAGAAGGGGACTATATATATATATATATATATATATATATATATATGTATATATGTATGTATGTATGTATGTATATGTATATGTGTGTGTGTGTGTGTGATATATGTATATAAGTGTGTGTATATATACATGTATATAAGTACATACACACAAATATGTATAAATATACATACATATGTATATGTATATACATATATGTATATAATTATACATATTATATATGTATATGTACATAAGTATGTACTTATAAGTATATATATTATACATATTATATAAATATATATATTATATGTATAATAAATATATATATGTATATATAAATAAATGTATAATATGCGAATATATAATTATATATACGTCTAGTGTATATATATACATGCATACATATACATATACACATAGTTGGTTTTTGAAAATAATGAAAACTGTTTTTGAAATAAATAAAAGCTCACTTTTCATAATTTCACTTTTTTTGAAAATAATGAAAATTGTTTTCAATTTTTTGGAAGTAAAACATCAACCAAACATATTTTTTTTTCAAAAAACAGAAAATTCAGGAAATAAAAACAGAAAACAGAAAACGAAATGGTTACCAAACATAGCCTAAGTGTTTGGCTCATTTTACTTTCAATCAAGTGTTTGGCTCATTTTCCTCGTTTGTTAACTGTGTTTTGTGCAATATGACACATTTAACACTTCTCTCACCTGAAAGCCCTCTATATATAGGACGCATGAGAGAGTTATTTTTTGTTCAGTCCTCTTCCCTTTATCATTCAAAGTTTACAGTCACCCCAACCCAGAAAAATGGATATAGTTTCTAGTCCAACAGTTTCATTAACCAAAATTAACGTACCGGATGTCACAAAACGTCGCTCTGCAAATTATCATCCCTCCATTTGGGGAGATTATTTCCTTGCCTATGCTTCTGCTGTCATGGTAAAAATATTGTCTCAATTTCTTGGTTACATACAGTCATACAAATTAAGGAATTATTCTACTTACAATATTCATTTTGTTACCATTATATTTTCGCTTTCCTCACAAATTCAAGATAAAGTATGACAAATAATTATCAAGTTTTGTACGGTACTGAAAGTTATGTGCAGTGATGACAATTTGTTAAGTTAGCAACCTTAAGGGTTGTTTTAATTTGGTGCCCTAATTTTTATGCATTAATTCTCTGTCTTTTCTACAATATATGATATTGGTAATTGAATGAATTGGTAAAACTCGCTTTTTTATATTGGTTTCTATTTTTTGTTGATTTTTTTTATTTTTCTCCAAAATTGAGATTATTAATTACAAATATTTTTTGTCTAAACTTTACAAATAAATTATTTTTATTCATTTTATAAACTTAATTTTTAGAATAATACATCAAATCCATGACAAAGGGCAAAACTTTCTTTTGACAGTTTAATACACCTTCTCTTTTTCTAACACACCCAAAATACACATCCATCAAATCACTAGACTATTTAACATACCCATTTTAATACCTCATCTAATCACTGGGTTATTTAAAACACCCTCTTTAAACATCACATCATTGTGGGTCACGTTATCTTATTTAACACACTCAAAATTAAAACGACATTCAATCATGCCCTTAGTGTCGGCTAGGATACTACACTAAAAAGTACGTTGAGCTAAACTGAACTGAGCAGAGCATATTTTTTCATGGCTTTGGTAGGAAGTGGATGCTAAAATGGAGCAACGAATTGAGCAACTGAAAGAAAAAGTGAGAGAGATGATGGTGGCGACTGTCGACAAACCTTCAGACAAGCTGAAGTTGATTGATGCAATTCAGCAGCTAGGTGTGTCCTACCATTTCGAGGCTGAGATTGAGGCAGCATTGGAGCATTTATATAAATCTTATGATCATGAATTGGCCATGGATAAAGATCTTTATACTGTGGCTCTCTCATTTCGGCTACTTAGACAACAAGGACATCCTATTTCTTGCGGTAAATTCTCTTTGCCATTAGTAGAAAATTTAAAGAATCCTTGATGGATTTGTTGTCGTCCATTTTTTTTTATATTTCAAAATCGAGTTATCCAGTCGGTTTGGAATCAAGTTAGGATAAAATTTGGGAGAGTCTCCACCTAATTACTGACTAGTCCTCAGGACCCTAGATCAAAATGAACGGACAAAACCCCAGTACACCTAAGTATTAAGTTACTGAGTTTCGATACCTTAATATCTGAGTTACAGCTCATCCGCTTTCCCACTTGGACAACTCCTTGGGCCGTTGTTGTAGTCAGGGGAGTCCCCCAAATTATATTTGGCCTTCTCCCTTTCTCAAAAAAAAAAAAATCTTGACCCGCCCGCCCCCCAAGACAAATCTCGAATCTTAATTTCGTTGTAGTCCAATTTGACAACCTTGTTGATAATTTACTTGGTGCGAATTTGTTCTTAAAGTCAGGAAATAAAATCTTTGAAATTGTACGGATTATTACACTAAAATGGTTCTGTTGTCTCTAATATAGTAACCGTCGCCGGAGACATGTGAGTACGGGGTGTTCATGGGGCTTAAAACTTCTAAAATTGTACTTAGACCTAGGGGTTTAACTAAACCGGATTGTTTAGGGAGAAAAACATGGATCGAATCGAAACTTTGGTTTATAGTTTTCTATTTCAATGTAGTTTGGTTCGATTTTTTCGGTTTTGATTTGGTTCGGTTCGATTAGATCAAGCCAAATGTAAAAAAACGTATTTAATTTTTTGATTTAAAAATAAGTATTTTGGATATCAAAATTCAATATAATAAAAATACATCTTGTAGAAAATTTAAAAAATAAAGATTAGAAAAAATCTATGTTATATAGAGAAATACATATTACAAAAAAATACAAAAAATTGAGATTTTCTTTTAATTCTTGTCCCATTTAGTCCGGTCCGGTTTTTAGAGCTACAAGACCGAATTGAACCGAACCGAACCGATTTAACTAAAAAATCAAACCAAACCGTCGATTCGATTTATCGATTTTCACTTAGACCCTACTAGAGGTTGACCACACGCATTGCACGTGCAAGTCGAATACCATTAAATACATTCAAAAATACGTATGAGGTCAATATCGCTTCGGTCATCATAAGCTTAAGCAGAATTTTGGAGAAGAAAATTGGTGGAAGTTAAAAATTGTTCGTACTTAGAGAGGTGATTACAAACTTTTGAAAATATTGTTATAATGAGTGTGGAGAAGTGGGTAGTTTTTTTTTTTAAATAATTGAGACAATGTCAATTTTGTTTGGAAGGTTAATTCTTTATCATTTTGTTAGTGTATAAACGTAATTTTTGTTGATGGTAATTTTGGCAAGTTCAAAAACATGACAAAGCTTAAAAAAAATGAACTCCAAGTTGAGCTCTCTCTTTATAAGACATACGAATATGTCGCATTTTCTTTTCATGCATAGTTCATTGGATGTTGTACGGTTTAAATTTTAAACAGATGTGTTCAACAAATTCACGGATAATAGAGGAAAATTTCAAGAATCCCTAATCGACGATGTGCGGGGAATGTTAAGCTTGTATGAAGCTACACATCTCAGGGTGCATGGAGAACATATATTAGACGAAGCATTGGATTTTACGACTACTCGTCTCAACTCTGCACTACCCAACTTAAGCAATCCTCTTGCAGCACAAGTAGTCCATGCTCTAAATCAACCCATCCACAAGGGCTTGACAAGGCTCGAGGCGCGAAGTTACATCCTCTTCTATGAACAAGATGATTCCCACTGTAGAATTCTATTGGAGTTTGCAAAGTTGGATTTCAATCATTTGCAAAAGTTGCACCAGCGAGAGCTAAGCGACATCACAAGGTGATTGACTTCGTTAATCAAGTCGAGTCGTAGTTGTTTTAAAAGTTGAGATATTAATCTTGTTCCATGATACTTTTTTTCTTTAATTATTAATTGTTATTTTTTTAGGTGGTGGAAAGATTTAGACTTTGCAAATAAACTACCTTTTGCGAGGGACAGAGTGGTGGAGTGCTATTTTTGGATAGTGGGAGTGTACTTTGAGCCGCAATATGTCTTTGCTAGGAGGATGCTAACTAAAGTGATTGCCTTGGCTAGCGTATTGGATGACATCTATGATGTCTATGGCACCTTAGAAGAACTTGTGCTTTTCACCGATGCAATAGAGAGGTTAAACTCATGTCACTCATATTTCATCTCATACAAAAATCAAATTTCTACTTTAGACAATATTAAGGTTGTGTTTAAATCTTCGATTTGTGTTTTAATCTTGGTATTTTCTTCTTTTTTGTTCAAATACCTAAAAAAATTCATGGTCCAAATTCGAGCTACGACTATTAATGCAAGGATTGGTCATAGATTTAACATAGGTTATTTGATTTTCAGGTGGGAAATCAGTGCACTGGATGAACTTCCAGAGTACATGAAACTATTTTATCAAGCCCTTTTAGATGTTTACAACATGATTGATGATGAGATGGTTAAGGAAGGAAAATCATATGCGGTCGACTATGCAAAATCTACAGTAAGCCTCATATTGAGTGACATTAAGATTCAATACTCGTTGATAGAATAGAAGTGAAAAATGGATACTAATACAAGTTTATAAAATCCCAGATGAAGAATTTAGCCAAGGCATACTTTAATGAAGCCAAATGGTTTCATGGAGGCTATGTTCCAAGTGTTGAAGAGTATATGAGTGTTGCACTAGTTTCTAGTGGCTATAAAATGCTTGCAACCACTTCCTTTGTTGGCATGGGAGAGTTGGCAACCAAAGAGGCCTTTGGTTGGGTATCAAGTGATCCTTTAATAGTTCAAGCTGCAACCGTGATTTGCAGACTCATGGATGACATGGTTGACCACAAGGTAAGATAACATAAGTTTTATTCTTTCTTAAATCACGCTAACATTTTGTGTTACTGTAATCGTAGGATGAGCAACAAAGCGCACCGTCGGCAGTTGAATGCTACATTAAACAACATGGTGCCACAGAGGAAGAGGCAATCGTAGAACTTCAAAAACTAGTTACAAATGCATGGAAAGACATGAATGCAGAATTCCTCCGACCGACTGCCGTCCCAATGCCTCTCCTCGTGCGAATTCTTAATCTTGCACGAGTGATATATGTTTTATTCAAGGACGACGATGACAATTACGCTCATTCTGGGACTAGGCTCAAGGATTTTATAACCTCGGTGCTTATTGATGCATGGACCGATTCCGAGGTTTGAATAATCAATTTATCCCCAAAAAAATGCATTGCGAAATGAAATTAGATAATTTGTAATGCATTTCAAATAAGAGAATTAATAGTACTCATGCATCACTACTTATATATGCATTGTCACATAACATCTGATGGAGGCGACTAGTGGTCTTGGTTTCGCGTACTCTACAAATATAACCCAACCATCAACTATCTTTGTGTACGTCTACTCTTCGATGTTGTTTCTATGTATTTTAGTTTCATGTTTTTATCATTTATGATAATAAAATGTTTGTTGGCCGATAAAAAAACACAATCTTAGACCCAATGATTGATGATTGCGATAATAATTGAAAAGGGTTGGCTGAAGGATACCGAATATTGAATCAAGATTTGGTCATCAGATTCGGAACATCTGGTCAGGCCTAGTACCGAAATTGAGTGCTACCACTGAGCTTTTAAAGGGTCTCCTCTTTTCTATGACAAACAATCTCGAGCCACTGCTCGAACAAGGAAAGACCTTGTCTTGTCTCTTTTGAAGACCTTTGCACTTTCCCTTTGGCAAATGTGGACGTCATCAATCCTGTGCACTGACCATATAAGGAGGCTCGGCCCTTTTTTGGGCTGTGCATTTCAATTGGGCTTGAAGCACGCTAGACGGGCATTCCGAGCCTAATGGTCCGGTATGCTTTGAATTATAAATAATGTAGATCTTTTAACTGTTGATGATCTACATTATAAATCCGAATCGATTTCAGTTTTCACTAAATTTCAGTTGAGATTAATTTGTAAAAATTTCATTCCAAACCGATCAATTTTGATTTTCGACGTAGAGAAATTGACCAAATCCGAACCGAAGCCATTGGATTGGATTGTGAAGGTGGATTCGGTGTCTCTTTAAAAGAGTGGCATTGACTATCCAATGGGGATTCTAAATCCATCAAAGTCACCAGATGGGCCATCATGGGCGGAATGTGGTATTATAAAATCTTATCCAGTTGGATTCTACCTGTAAAGACCACTTTGCCCATCCTTCTTTTACTTATTGACACAAATGTCCGACGAACTATATAAACAAGGACAAATCTACTACTCAATACAACCTTTACCCCTTCAAGGGTAAAAGTGAAAATGAATTACTTTATCCAATCATCTCCTTATGTAAAACTATATAAGTATGGGCTTGGTCTGGTGTAGGCTTTACCTTCACACAATGACTAGTTCCTTTGTATTTTAATATACATTAATAAAAGAGTAATTCACTTTGTTTAATAGTTTTCTTTTTGTTCAAAAAGAGTACTATTCTATATGGAATGTGGATACATTGCGTATAGAAGAACGTACTGCGTGCTTAAATGACCTCAGTTTAGGAGCAAAATAGTGATTGAAATTTGTTCAGTCAATACCTAGCTAACTGTTCCATCAATATTTTGTGCGTTAAAACGATAGTATTCTAACGCACAATAGCCCTTGCTGTGCGCAATGCACATTAGGGCTGTGAAGCCCATTATGTATTGTACATCAAATGGAGGAACCAAGAATGTGATCGACCCTGGGCTAACCCAAAATTTAATAAAGTGTAATATATATTTGCCGATCAAATATATTTATATATATATTCACTCTTAGTTTAAAGAATGACAAAAGAGTTTGTCTTCTCTGTTTTTTTGCCATTTCATTTTAATTTAAACGTAAAAGAATAAGATTATAATTTGTAAGAGTCAATAATTATAGTGCATTAACAATATAAGCAAAAATCTAATCACACATGTCAGTACTTTGCATTAAGAACATAACTAAAAATTAAAGCGCATCTGCCATTGCTCTGCGTAATAAGATTTTTGCTTTCTACAACTTCTTTCACAATTTGTTCACTTTCTGCAAAAAAAACGAATCTCACATGTAAATTAATTCCTACAAATTACACATCTATACTATATATTATTGCAGGGCGTCTTTTCTTGAGAGTCGCCCTGAGTGCGACATGTGGCACCACAAAAAAAGTATTAATAAAAAAATTAATATCAAATCAAATTTGTAATTAGAAGTAAATGTAATTGTAATAGTATTATTTCCAAAACAAAAAGATTTAAGGTGAATAATACTTCCGAAAAAGTATACACAATCAAGATTAAATTTAAATTAAAGTTAAATTTGCTAATTTATTATGTAGATTGGAGGGATTTAGTATACTTTTGGGGGTGGGGAAATCAATACGGGGATTTAATATTAGAATTAGATTTGTTAATTTATTATGTAGATAGGAAATAGAAATATTAACAAAATAAACCTCTTCTTTCTTGGGAGGGATTTAGTATTCTTTTAGGGGAAAAATCAATATACGGGAATTTAAAATAAAAAATTTAAAGAAAACCTAAAATTATCTATATTTTGTTCCTATATAACTTCGCTTCTATATATTGCTAAAAAGTTTCTTTATTATTAAATTTCATTGGTTTATATTTTTCTTATCAGTGCACACTATCTTCATAATTTACTAGGTGAATTTCATCCTTATTTTAATATTTTAATATTTTTAATATTGTTCAAGGAATTTATTCCCACCACCAAACACATTTCTAAGACCTTTTCATCCAGTTTTGGATCGCTCACATCACCGATTGAAGGTAACTCTTCTTTATTCCTTAATTATTTGGAGTGATTTTATAATTTTTAATAATCACTGTGAGTTTGTGAGTTGCCATTGAGATCAGAACATTAGTTACAGTGTCCTAAAAAAGGCTATACAACACGATGCAAGGGACAAATTAAGCATTTGGGGGTAAGAATAAAGCCATGAATTTATGCCTGAAGTTTTACATAAAAGAAAAAACTCACATGATCATAAATAGTTAGATTTTTCATAAGGATGAGATTGATTTGATCTAATGACTCAATTTTATTTCATAGTTCACATTTTTTTATAGTTACTTTAAAAGTCAAAATCTCGGAACCATAAGAGTTGCACTTATTAATATTCATCACAAGTCGTACACAATTTTCTTTAAATTTCTCCTCAATTATTTCAAAATAAGACTTGGACATATATTTCTAAATAAAATATTAATTGAGATTCGAATAAATATTTTCTTACTAAAATATTCAGCTACGGATTTTCTTTTCCATAAAGTTCAGTGTTTTCTTAATAAAATTCCATCTCTCTCTAGAAAATACAATGTTAAATTATTTTCTCCACATTCAAAATATAGTTTCAAAGTTTTGAGTCTCCAGCATGCTCGAAAAAAAATAAGAAATTTGTGAAATTTTAATATTAGAAACCAGTTAATAGATTAAAGATTTTATAGTTTGAAAGTAAAAAATACGTGTAAGATGATAATTTAAAAGTAAAAGTAATTGATCTACATGCATAATAATATCTTTTGAAAAATAAAAATAAATTTTTTGTAGAACACATCTATGCATTGCAGCTAAAATATCAAGGGAATAGAATTCAAACAAATTAATGTAATTTACATAAGATACCTTTAAAAGAAAATAGATATTTTGTAATATATAAACATGGGTATACAAGAAAAAAATTTTAAAATTAAAAAAAAGAAAAGAAAAAATACAAAAGAAAATAAACAGTTTTAGATATTCCAAAAATTGAGTACTATATGTCCTTGGTATTAAATATGCATTAATAAGAAATATCTTAATTTATCTCGTGCATAGCATGGATTTTTGCTAGTATACATTAGTGTAAATTAATTCTTGCAGATTACACAATGATCAACCTATAATGATCTCTCATACAAAAATTGAAGAATGCGTCAATTGCAATTAGTAACACACTTCATTTTTTCCAAACCAAAAATGGGAAAAAGGAAAAAGTTGAATGTTGATGCTCAATGATTTGCAGTTAAACCAAACCTTGTATGCCATTCAATTGGTATCATCTACATGAATCCTTTCAGAGGCTAGATGTCCCTTTGATGTGTCAAGATGGTATCACTGCAGATTACAATATGGGTGTACTAGTGTGCTATTAGAGGAATAGTGATCACCTTATGTGCAGAACTTTATAATTTCTGACTGATAACCACTAGTTACCTGAGCCTTATAGCGATTATTCTACAATACGTAACAGATTTCAGTATCATTTCTTTTTGTGTTTGGCTTTCTCTTGGAGGCAATCAAATCATGTTGAAATTGCAACAATCTATGTTAGTCTGTACTCAATATTGGTCGAATATAGTCCATACTCAACTTGTTTTAAAGTCCAGATTTATCTTTTGATACTTTTGCAGTTTCAAATAAAAGAGAAACTTCTTGTTTCACATTTTACAAGATTCTGCCAATATTGAGAGTCTGGGACTATCTTACAAAAAATCAGTAATTCTTCCCTATGTTGCAGAGAAATTTTACTATTGCTACATCTTTTTTTGCTTGTTGCTGTTAGTTTGTTTCCTAATAGTCCTATGAATGATCTAAAGCTCTTAAATAGATACTACACTATGTGTCGTTGGCTTTTTTCGAACAAGTCTTACACCTATGTTGTTGGCTTTTGTACGAATACACTTTTCACATACTACTTTCTTCTGATATAGAGTTTTATATATGGTTGTAAGGCTTGTTATCAAATTTCATGTTCCTAAACATGGTGATGTAGGATGAGATTGTTAAAAGAATTGAGGAGCAGTCGCAGCCCGATGTAACAAATCCCCTATCAGAACAACAGATTTCCGTTGATGTGCTTGGTAAAAGATCGGGCTACTTGAAGGGATATGGCATCCGTAAGAGCAACTACAGTACACAATCTCAAGGAGCCCCAAATCCAGATGTAGAAGCTCTTAAACAACAAGTTGCTGATTATGCAAAGAAATTTGATGATCTGATGCTCATGTTGACGAATGGTATAAATCCAGCCATCATACCTGGGTTAATTCAAAGGAGCGAAAATATGGAAGAAAACTTGAGTGGACGTACTAATTAAAATTAATGTCAAACATATAGTTTTAGAGATAATTTTTGGTCTTACTCGATGCATTGGACATCAATATTAGTTTTTGGATGCATTGTTGCTCGAGTAAGTTTTTGACTTTCTCTTGAATGTTTGGACAAGTTGAGATAACTTGTTTTTGAATTGCAATATATATTATATTAGAATGAATGTATCTATTGATTAAAATGAAGTTTTTAATTAGTTTTGATGGATAAATGTATGTTATCGGGTAATTGGGAAAAATAAATTTTATCAAAAAAAAAATTTTTAATTTCTTTTGCCGATGCAAAAAAGCAATTGCCAAAAGTTACTAACAAATATATACAATTTACCTTTGGCGACAAAACGTTTTGTTGCTAATAGTTTTATTCTTGCCAATGTAATATTGCATCGGTAAAAGTGTTATATTCTACAAATAAAATACACTTTTGCCGATGAGAATTTATGTCGCTGAAAGTACTTTTTTTTGCCGATGAGAACTTATGTCGCTAAAAGTATTTTCTTTTGCCGACGAGAACTCATGTCGCTGAAAATACTCTCTTTTGCCGACGAATGGAGTATGCATCGGCAAATCTCATTAACGACATGCCTATGGCGACAAGGTGCCAACACAAGGACTTTCGTCGGCAAAGTCCTTTGCCGACACAAATATGCATTTGCCGATATACTAAATTACATGGGCGTTGCCGCAATTTGTTGTAGTGAGCTATGTCATTTTCTAGCTCCAATACATCAGAAACACAAGATTTCCACCAAATGCACAAAATTTAACACCAGACAAGGAAGACCTAGAGAAAGAATCATCAAAATCATCTACCATGTGTGATTTTTTTAATAAATTCATTTGAACATCTTCTTCCCGGCACATGCACTAACTGAGCTAGAGCCTGGAGGTCAACTAAGTCTTTTATTGTTTTCAGAGATATAGAATTGAATATATTAAAAATCATTACAGATATGGCCCAATTGTAACCCCTAGACAACTTTCAAGTTTCAACAGAAAGAAATACAAAATTTTACCAAAATTTTCATTATTTATCATCAGCCAAACAAGACCCAGAACAGGATTCCAAAATCCCAAAGGAAAAACCAATTTCTATAAAATTTCGATCTCTTAGGAACATGAAAGAAAGAGTACCGTTTATAAAGTGTACATCAATTAGTGCTTGATACAAATGTAACAGATGGGTGTAGAGCTGTAGGAATGATTTGTTCTGAGCTAGATCCTTTATCCACTTTTTCCATTCAATCCTCGACCTTTGTATGATTTAGAATTAGAGTTTTTTTTCCTTAAAATAAATTAGAACACAGTTGGGTTGGGTTGTATTTTGAACCAGGCCAAGAATAAATTAGACTAAAAATAATGGGGGCGGACTAAAATTAGTTGAACTAAAATTTTACATATAAAAAAAAGAAAGAAAGTTGCACAACTCACCTGGGCTATAGCCCAGTGTAGCCCTCCTTTACTTCCGCCCTTAGTACATCAATGCATAACACGTATAATTTTGTGGGGTAAAATATATTATCTGTAGAGCAAAACATCATATTTTGTAGGATAAGTTCAAAAAAATATCCAAAATATATATCCATCAAGGGAACTTTCCAAAAAAAAAAAAAAAAGGAAGAAAAAGGGAGTTTGGATATAGCTTCTCACAATGTGCTGTATCTATTTGACTTTGGGGGTGTTTGGCCCCATGATTTGGATCTTACATTTTTGTATTTTTGGTATTTGACATCGATCGAATTATATAATGCATTTTGGAAAATAAAAAATGAAAAATAAAGTGAGAAATGTATAATTTTAAACTCATTTCTAGAAGACTTTTTAGATTTCGATTCTATCCACTCTTGTCAAGGAAAATTAGTAAGTCATAACAATTCGACCCAAAAATTTAAAAAAATGTGAAGAAATTATTGATTAATCCTAAAAAAATTTAGGTCAAATGGGGCCTAAGATACACTACAGGTTATTTGTTTCCATAAGTAGGATAATATAAGACACATTATAAAGAATTATTGTTAGAATAAATTACTCAAATAGTCCCTATGGTTTAGATTCAATTTTACTTTGGTCTTTCTTTTTTGAAATGACTCGATTTTAACTTTTAATTTATGTTTTTATCTCAATTAAGGACAATAGATAACACTCGTTTCTTTTTCCAACGGAAAGTCAAATGTGAATTACTTTGAAGGATATTTTAGTAACTTCCTCATACACTCTTTCTTCTTCTTCTTCTTCAGATTTACTTCTCTCTCTCTGCTTGACTCTCTCTCTCTCGCGCTCGCGCGCGCAATCTTGAGTTACATTTACTTTTGTACACATGCTTAATTGACTGCTCTATTAATACTTTAGATTTTGAGAATTTGAGTTTTGTTTTGTTTTAGGTTCTCCAAATGCCAAAATAGGAAATAGATCTCATCTCAATCCAATATTATTAACACTACTAGAAATTACACATTTTGTGACTAGTTTTCGTGACCAAATGCGTTTTGGTCACGGAAAAGTATACAATTTGTGACCTAATTTTTTTTAGTCACCAAATATGGACTCATTAGTGACCAAACTTGTTGTAGTCACCAATGACAGGCATTTTGAGTGACTAAATATTGTTTGGTCACGAAAGAATATACAAATAGTTTTGGAGACTAGTATTTGGTCACTAATAGTATACTTTCAGAGACTAGTTATTGTTGGTCACCAAAAATATGTTAAAAAGTACGCCAATTTATTTGGCGGGAATTTTGAGCGAGGTTCAATACATTTAGTGACTACTTGTTTAGTCATAAAAATAATTCATGCTAGAATTACACTTTTGGTGATCATGTTTCGTGACCAACCACGTTTTGGTCACGAAAAATGAAAATAATTGGTGACCAAATTGTATTTACTCACCAAATACAGGATATTTAGTGATTATAAATTTTGTTGGTCATAGAAGATTTGGCTCATCAGAATGCAATAGGCATGATCCAATCACGCATTATATGAGATCCAATAATCTCTATTTTTGGTGACCTTAAATAAATCAGCGAGACGTGAAGTATTAACGGTTTAGATCGACCATTGTCAAAATTGAGTTGGCACTACAAGAAAAAACATCAACGGTGACACCCTTAGAATACAACTTGTCACTAAATATAACAAATAGTGACAAGGCCGTCTGACCTTGTCACCAAAGATGTTGAGTTCTGCGCGACAAATGAAAGCAATTTATGGTGACAATATTTTGATTTTAATGACAAGTTTTGATGTCACAGAATATTTAATTTTTGGTGACAATGACGTTTTGTCACTAATTATCTCAATTTAGGTGCAAGTAGGAATTTTTTTTTTTGGTGGTCATTGAAATTTTGAGGTTGTCACTGAATAAATGGCACCAAAATTTGGAGGGAAGAAAAGGGTAAGTATTAGTGACTAATTTTTTGTCTCAGATGAAATACTTTTGGAGACCACTTAATTGTTAGTCACGGAAAGTGTCTAATTTGCCCCCAAATTTTGAGATGAAAATTTGTACGCGGGAGTCAAAAACATTCGGGGACTAAATCAATAGTCACAGAAAGTGTGAGACCTCTCGGATAAAATACTTTTAGAGACCACTTAATTGTTGGCCACAGAAAGTGTCTAATTGGCCACTTAATAGTCTACTTTATAATATATGTATATATATGTAAGAATGTATGCATATATTATAGAGTATTTATGGTTGGTACTCTCTCTATATATATATGTGACACACACACACACACACACATATATATATACATACATATACTATTTGTAGTTATATATACGGATATATATGTATGTACGTATATGTACATGTGTGTGTTATATATATTATATATATGTATGTATATATATGTTATATATATTCGTATATTCGTATATCTGTGTGTGTGTGTATCTGTATATTCGTATACGAATATACAGATACACACACACACAGATATACGTATATGTATGTATGTATTCGAATATACATATATTATATATACTCCGTATATGAATATACAGTTATATATACACATACATATATATATACGTGTATACTATATATATGTACACAGATATACATACATTATATATAGTAATATATAAATATATATAATATACATTATAGTATGTAATATATGAATATTGTATGTATACATATATATACATATACCGTATATAGTATAGGAATATACATATATTGTATTTGTAGATATATTATATATAGTGTATATAGGAATATATACTATTTGTATATACGAATATATATATGTATACATAGTTTGTGAGTTCATTTGATATAATAAATATTTTTATTTTCATTACTAAACATAAGTGTGTAAGTGGCCTAGTGGATAGGTGTTTGGTTATTATGGAAGAGGTGGTGAGTTCGAATCTTGGTAGTGACATATTGTTAGGGAATATATTATCATGATTCTGGTACAGTAAGTGCCATGTAGATGTAAGAGGTCCTATGTGGTAATGTATGTGGAATTTTTTGCTTATGTCAGCGCCACGTGGATGTTATAATTGGCGACTAAATTTTTTAGTCGGCAAATGCTTTTGGCGACTAAATAGTGGACTATTGGCGACTAAACATGTAGTCGGGAATTGTGTTTCTTCTTGTAGTGAATTTGGTCACCGAAAAAATAGTCTTTATTGACTAGACATTTTTTGTGATCAGCTTAGTTCGTCACTATATGATAGCAATAGTGATCACTGTTTGGTCACTAAACAAAATGTTTTTAGTGACTACACGTTTTTCGTGATTAAATTAATTGGTCACTATAAGATACAAACAGTGACCACTTGTGGTCACTGGAAAAAACATTCAGTGACGACCAATTATAAGTGACAAATCGATTTGGTCACGGAAACGCACCTTCAGTCACCACGGTTTAGTCACTAAATTTTATGCTTTTGTGACCAACAAATTGGTGGTCACAAATATCTTTTTGTGACTAGGATTAGGTGACTAAAATACTTTTGGTCACGATTGACTTTTGGTGACTATATACGACCTTTTAGTGACCAAATGCTTAGTCACAAAATGTGTAATTTCTAGTAGTGTAACTAGCCACTAATTTACTTCTCCAGCAAATTTTACTTGGTCCATATGGCAGCTCAACACAGAGTGGTGAGCGAACGATGTTTTTCCCCGCACTATTATGAAATTTCCCCTCTTATTGCTATGGGATGTTTTATTTCGGGTCATAATTTCCCTTTTTATTGCTGCAATGTTTTTTTTCCAGTTCAACGATTAATATTGGTTCCCTGAAACATATTTAATATTGTATGGGTATTTCAAAAGATTCATACATACACACACACAGAGAAGAAAACTAAAAAACCCTAATTAGTCTTTAAGATTCAAGAGTAGTATTATATCCCTGAAGTACCTCAACAATAACTAAAGTAGTAATAAATCAAAATATATTTTAGAAGTAAAAATTAGAAAATTGCGTAATATTGGTGCATTTGATTAGTAAAAGGTGTTTGATTTCGGAGCTCCAGAATTTGAGGGCGTTGGGAGAAGATGAATGGAAAGGTGAGGAGAGGATTGAGGATTATGGTGAATGTTGATGGGAGCTGTGTTGAGACAGATGATCGAAAGAGGGATGAGAAAGTGATTACACTTTGCTTTAATATTATGTTTTATGAATAGAAGAAAGAAGATACAAGGTTTTTGTGATAGGTCTTGGCAAGAGAAAGATGGGAGAAAGATGAATTTATTGTTTATCCCTGTTAAATGGTCATCAAGGAGTTTTTCATCGTTGGAAACTAGTAAGTGTTAATAATTGAACCTGATTGAAATAGAAATAAAAACAGAAAACGTAAAAGATATGACCAAAGTAAAATTGGGTTCAAAGTACAAGGACCATTTGAGTAATTATTATTATTTTTGTCTATTTTATTGTTAAAAGTCGGCCATTTTTGAATCTTGACAATAAAGACATCTATAACTGGAAAGCTTTTACACCACATCTATCCACTCAAAATTCAATACACCAAAATTGATGACTTCTACTCATCCTGCATCTCTCGTCTCCACTCTCACCCATCTATAATTGGATTTGGAGGCAAAATTTTAAAAACAAAAAAAATCAAAAAACAGGGCGGATGCAGGTCTTAGTATATCCGTCCCGTTTTAAAATAATTATTAAATAGATATTATTTTACATTTCTTCACTTTAGATATAAGTATTTCTAATTTTATGTTAGGATATTAGAATTTAGAGCTTTTATTTTATTTTCTGTAAAGATAGATCTTCAAAATATAAAAATATATATATTTTTATTTTTTACTTTTATATGAGATGAATGATTTTTTTTTATTGAAAAACATCAGCTGGGGCGGGGCGGGGATCCCCGATCCCTATTCGGGGTGGGGAATAGAGGATGAGGTTCATTCCCTATTTGGAAAACGGGACAGGAATTGAGATAGATTTCAAATCCGGAGATTGGGGATGGGATAGTCAAATCTGTCCCCGATCTGTCCCGTTGCCATCCTTGGTACTGAGCCACTAGTTTACGTTAGGAGTAAAACTTGTTTTCCTGGTAGGTGCTAGTCTTTTTTATGGTTTGATCTGAAGACAAGATAGTCCCATTTAGAGATAAGTAAGGGAGAGGCTTTCTTGTGGTAGTAAAATTATGAACTCATCATTTATCGCTATTTATTCTTGAATTCTGTATAGATGTGGGAGAATCAACACTGTTCCTGTTGGATCGATTATTACCTTAAAATCTTTCAAATTGGAATCGATTATTACCTTAAAATCTGTCCCTGATCGACTTAGAACACAAGCATGGGATCATGATCGTTAAAGGAACATACAATAAACAGTAGAAGAAACGACCTAACCTAGAGAACTTCAAAGACCAGGATAACAGGTGGCACTTGCAGAACTGGGGGCTTGACATAACAACAATGACGGTCTAAAAGTCTAAAGGAGAAAGCTTTACAGAAGAAGAATGGCGTTATGAAAAAGGGTTGAATCTCAGTGCAAAAGCATGAGGTTAGAGAGAGAAAGAAATGGAAGATATTTGTTCATAAAATGAAAACTTTGCGTATGCTTGGTTAAATGGTGGAAGTTCGAAAAGTTACTATCAATTCGAAAGGGTAGCGTTTGCGTGGGAATCGATGAGACACAATTCTCTCAACCAATCAAGCAACGCATCCTTTCACCTGACACTGGATGAGTGGATGATTGACGTGTGTCACCTACCTCATAGGTGAGTCAAGCTCACTTGTAGGGGAAGTCACCATCATCCCCCATGATAACTTCCATTTCGGCAGTAGCTCAAGTCAGTCTAGTTTTAGAGATCAACTCCTCATGTACCGAACAGATGAAGAGTTGATGGGTTATTGTGCAAGACCATATTGGCATGGCATCTAGTCAAGACCGAGATGAGATGTTTCGCTAATTCTGAACATAAAGATCCTTAAGCAAATAGGGTTAAGCTCCCACTTTAGGTTCATCTTTGGCCGAGCTCCAACCGAGACCACTACTTATGACCATGGTGTCAATAACTTGTTGGACTGAGCTGGCCTATATCTCAGCACCGTAACTAACCGATCATAGACCAGGTCCATGACACATATTGTTCCTTAAGTCTGGGAGACATTTCATGGGTCTGGGCTAGATAGAATGTCTTTTTGTCGAGCCAAGCTTACTTGTATCAGAGTGGAATCTCCACCTGACATTTAGTTAGACCAGCATGTGAAGCATGATCTGTCATTCATCATTTCGAAGGGTGAGATCATAACAAAATTCAATTATGGGTTCCAATTATCAGGAGTGTGCTCTACCCATAAATCCAAGCTTGGTGCTCAGGTTAAGTGTAGAATATAAGGTATAGTACTTAGTGGGAAAAAGGTACGCCTAATCTTGCAAACCTAGCTCGGTATTTTCTTTGTTCTTCTTCAAGTAATGACTTAGGCATTAGAGTGTTTACTGGCCCAACTTCGACTAATGAGGCATTAACCTTTGGTTGTGGTAGCAAGACTAGGTACCCAGAAGCACTGTTTCATCCCGAAATCGAGAGTGAAATCGCAAGGCAAATTAAAGAGCTCCACAAGATCCACAAAGATTATGCAAGTATAGAATGGAGGAGCCTGTTGTGTAGCAAAACGACGTTGTTTTAACACTTAAAATATTGTCCAAAAATTATCCTATTGTTTGGAAGAATTTTGTGCGTCAAAACAATAAAATGACATTGTTTTGACGTACAACACGCCTTGCAAAGCCCCCAAGTCTATGCAAGGACAACCACACCCATTAATTGTAATTTGTTTTCATACCTTTTCTTGAGTGACCTTTTATGGGTTCCGTTATATAGGTACTTGCATATATTCTTTTTTTCATGGTCGGCAAATAAAAGCAAATTTATTAATAGAATAAGAGAATAAGAGAAAATTGAAGGAGACCAAAAAACGACATCAAAATGGCATACATAGATCCCAATTAAGTTGACACTCACGTGGCCGGCAATCACGCACCGAAAAAAACCCAACACAAAGAAGAAACACACCTCAAATAAAACAGAAGAAACATCGACTACTCGGTGACCACTTTTCGTGACCAAATACGTTTTGGTCATTGAAAAGTATTGGTGACTAATTTTGTTTAGTTAGCAAATATAGAACAATTAGTGACCAAAGTTAGTGACCACAATACTTGGTCACTGTAGGATGCCAACAAAGATCAAGGTTTAGTCACGGAAAATATCATTTGGAAACCACAATATTTGGTCATTAAAATATGCAAAATTAGTGATCACTTTTTGGTCACTAAAAAATAGTTTTCAGTGACCAAAATTTTTTCGTGATTAATGTAGTTGGTCCCCATAGGATATCAGTAGTGACTACTTTTTGGTCATTAAAACAATCATTTGGCGACCAAAACACTTGGTCATTAAAAGATGAAAAAACAATAACCGCTTTTTGATCACTGAAAAATCGTCTTTAGTGACCAAATATTTTTCGTAATTAACTTAGTTGGTCACTATAGGATACCAACAGTGACTAATTTTTGGTCACTCAAAAATTATCTTTTGTGACCAACTTTTTTGTGATTAACTTATTTAGTCACTATAGGATACCAACAGTAACTAATTTTTGGTTACTGAAAGAAACATTTTGTGACCACCAACTATAAGTGACGAATCAATTTGGTCACCAAAAAGAACATACAGTGACCACATTTTGGTCACTAGCTAAATAATATGCTTTTGTGGCTAAATATTTTTTGGTCACAAGTACCTTTCTGTTACTAGGTTTATGTGATCAAAATATATTTGGTCACGGTTGACTTTTGGTGACTAAATACGACCTTTTGGTGATCAATTTTTTCGTCAGAAATAATTTTTTTTTCTTCCTATAGTGAGAACACATCTAACCAATGTATCTATTTAAAATGTGTTTAATGTTGTTTTGGTTGACCCCACTATACAAAGAAGCGACAAAAGAACCCTTAGGAAATAGAAGGTAGCCATTTCAAAAAATGAGATTTTTCTGATTCGTGAAACATCAAACACGGTACATAATCATGGCCTCAACATGACAAGAATTCTAACTAAAGGACTTTACGACCGTGTTACGTGGACTTTAAAGATAAAACGAATTATGGGTAATATGGTACCACAATGGAAGGAATAAGAATTCCAACTAATTAAGTTCATGACATTCAAGCTATGTTCTTAACAAGCTCAGTTCATTTAAAATTTGTTTGTTTAGAAAACAATCTATGTTTTAATATATTTTTAAAATCCGTTAAACTTTTAAACAAAATTTGATTAATCAAGTGTTCGGCTCATTTTACTCATTTGTTAACTATGCTTTTTCTGTAGCAATAGGGCACATTTAACTATGCTTTTGGTGACTAAATACAACCTCAGTGACTAATTTCTTCATCACAAACAGTGTTTGTTTTTCTGTAGTGCCAAAACACCTAACCAATATATCCAATTAAAATGTGTTTCATGTTGTTTGGGTTGAACCCACTATACAAAGAAGTAATAAATGAGCCCTTAGAAAATACTAGAAGGTAGCCATTTCAAAAAATTAATGAGATTTTTTTTATTCTTGAAACATCAAACACGGTACATAATCATGACCTCAACATGACAAGAATTCCAACTAAAGGACTTTAAGATCGTGTTACGCGGACTTTAAAGATAAAAGGAATTATGGGTAATACGGTATCACAATGGAAGGAATAAGAATTCCAACTAAGTTCATGACATTCAAGCTTTTGATTAAAACCAGTTATTAGCTAGACTAGATCGTAACATGAATTGAGCTTGTTAAGAACATAGCTCAACACCAACAAAACTTTAAGTTACTCAAAATTAGTTTGATTAAAGCTCGTGACGTCGAGCTCATTTAAAATTTGTTTGTTTAGTAAACAATCTATATTTTAATATATTTTTAAAATCCGTTAAACTTTTAAACAAAATTTGATTAATCAAGTGTTCGACTCATTTTACTCATTTGTTAACTATGCTTTGTCTGTAGCAATAGGGCACATTTAACTATGCTTTTGGTGACTAAATACGACCTCAGTGACCAATTTCTTCATCACAAACAGTGTTTGTTTTTCTGTAGTGCCAAAACACCTAACCAATATATCCAATTAAAATGTGTTTCATGAACACCAAACCAATATATCCAATTAAAATGTGTTTCATGTTGTTTTGGTTGACCCCACTATACAATGAAGCAATAAATGAGCCCTTAGAAAATAGAAGGTAGCCATTTCAAAAAATGAGATTTTTTTTTTATTCTTGAAACATCAAACACGGTACGTAATCATGGCCTCAACATGACAAGAAATCCAACTAAAAGACTTTAAGACTGTGTTCCGTGGAATTTAAAGATAAAAGGAATTATGGGTAATACAGCGTCCAATGGAAGGAATAAGAATTCCAACTAAGTTCATAACATTCAAGCTTTCGATTAAAACCAGTTATTAGCTAGACTAGATCGTAACATAAACTGAGCTTGTTAAGAACATAGCTTATACACCAACAAAGCTTTAAGTTACTCAAAATTAGTTCGATTAAAGCTCATGACGTCGAGCTCACGTAAAATTTTTTTGTTTAGTAAACACTCTATGTTTTAATATATTTTTAAAACCCGTTAAACTTTTAAACAAAACTTGAATAATCAAGTGTTCGGCTCGTTTTATTCGTTTGTTAACTATGCTTTGTCTGTAGCAATAGGGCACATTTAACTATGCTTTTGGTGACTAATTACGACTTCAGTGACCAATTTCTTCTTCACAAACAGTGTTTGTTTTTCTTTAGTGCCAAAACACCTAACCAATATATCCAATTAAAATGTGTTTCATGACTGTACAAAGAAGCAATAAATGAGCCCTTAGAAAATAGAAGGTAGCCATTTCAAAAAATGAGATTTTTTTTATTCTTGAAACATCAAACACGGTACGTAATCATGACCTCAACATGACAAGAATTCCAACTAAAGGACTTTAAGACCGTGTTACGTGGACTTTAAAGATAAAAGGAATTATGGGTAATACGGTATCACAATAGAAGGAATAAGAATTCCAACTAAGTTTATGACATTCAAGTTTTCGATTAAAACCAGTTTTTTTTTTTTTTTTGGTAACCGAGGTATCCGACGGGGGCGCAGGGACATGGCGGCACGGGGTACCCTTTTTCAGGGCTAGCCTGCCAGGGGGGAACCCCCGCCTGATCTTAGCTAGATTAGATCGTAACTTGAACTGAGCTTCTTAATAACATAGCTTATACACCAACAAAACTTAAGTTACTCAAAATTAGTTCGATGAAAGCTCGTGAAATTGAGCTCATTTAAAATTTGTTTGTTTCATAAACAATCTACGTTTTAATATATTTTTAAAAACCGTTAAACTTTTAAACAAAACTTGAATAATCAAGTGTTTGGCTCGTTTTACTCGTTTGTTAACTATGTTTTGCCTGTGGCAATATGACACATTTAACACTTCTCTCACCTGAAAGATCTCTATATATAGGACGCATGAGAGAGCTATTTTTTGTTCAGTCCTCTTCCCTTTATCATTCAAAGTTTACAGTCACCCCAACCCAGAAAAATGGATATAGTTTCTAGTCCAACAGTTTCATTAACCAAAATTAACGTACCGGATGTCACACGACGTCGCTCTGCAAATTATCATCCCTCCATTTGGGGAGATCATTTCCTTGCCTATGCTTCTGCTGTCATGGTAAATATATTGTCTCAATTTCCTGGTTACATACAGTCATACAAAGGAATTATTTTATTTACAATATTCATTTTGTTACCATTATATTTTCGCTTTCCTCACAAATTCAAGACAAAGTATGAAAAATAATTATCAAGTTTTGTACGGTACTGAAAGTTATGTGCAGTGATGACAATTTGTTTTTTTGGTTGGGCTAGTTAGCAACCTTAAGGGTTGTTTTAATTTGGTGCCCTAATTTTTATGCATTAATTCTCGCCTTTTTATATTGGTAATTGAATGAATTGGTAAAACTCGCCTTTTTATATTGGTTTCTATTTTTTGTTGAATTCTTTTATTTTTTCCCCAAAAATTAAGATTATTAATTACAAATGTTTTTTGTCTAAATGTTATAAATAAATTATTTTTATTCATTTTATAAACTTAATTTTAGAATAATAAATCAAATCCATTACAAAAGGCAAAAATATCTTTTGACATTTTTAAAATATCATTTGATAATTTAATATTCCTTCTCTTTTCCTAACACACCCAACATACACATCTATCAAATCTCTGGACGATTAAACACACCCATTTTAATACCCATCCAATCACTAGGTTATTTACACATCTTCCTTAAATATCACATCGTTGTGGATATCTAATTAGGTCATTAATGTTAGCTAGGATACTACACTAAAAAGTACGTTAAGTTGAACTGAGTATGGGTCCCTTTGGCCTATAGTATTTATTTATTTTTATTTTTTGTCTTTATTCTTTTTTTTTGCATTTGTTGTTTAAACCTCAATGTTTTGTAGTTTATTGTCCGTCTTGATGAAAGGAATCTAAAATGTATAAAATTATGTCCAAAAGTTTAAAAAAAGTCATTAAAGACGACGAATAAGTACAAAAAAACTCTGTTTTTGATTTATTTTTATCTTTTCTGAATTTTTTTCAAATTTGGCAGATGATTATTGATAACTTTTCTGAAAGCTCTTGTCGAGATGAACCAATAAATCACAAAAAGTTGATGAAAAACAAAATATTACAAAAAAAATTTCAAATAAGGACGAAAAAAAATTTCAATAAATACTACAGTCTAAATGAACCCTATATACTTTCACGACTTTTGTAGGAAGTAGATGCTAAAATGGAGCAACGAATTGAGCAACTGAAAGAAAAAGTGAGAGAGATGATGGTGGCGACTGTCGATAAACCTTCAGACAAGCTGAAGTTGATTGATGCAATTCAGCAGCTAGGTGTGTCCTACCATTTCGAGGCTGAGATTGAGGCAGCATTGAAGCATATATATAAATCTTATGATCATGAATTGGCCATGGATAAAGATCTTTATACTGTGGCTCTCTCATTTCGGCTACTTAGACAACAAGGACATCCTCTTTCTTGCGGTAAATACTCTTTGCCATTAGTAGAAAATTTAAAGAATCCTTGATGGATTTGTTGTCGTCCAATTTTTTTTTTTTTTCATAATCGAGTTATCCAGTCGGTTTGGAATCAAGTTAGGATAAAATTTGGGAGAGTCTCCACCTTATTACCAACTAGTCCTCAGGACCCTAGATCAAAATGAACGGACAAAACCCCAGTACATCTAAGTATTAAGTTGCCGAGTTTCGACACCTTAATATCTGAGTTACAGCTCATCCGTTTTCCCACTTGGACAACTCCTTGAGACATTGTTGTAGTCAGGGGAGTCCCCCAAATTATATTTGGCCTTCTCCCTTTCTCAAAAAAAAAAAAATCTTCACCTGCCCGCCCCCCAAGACAAATCTCGAATCTTAATTTCGTTGTAGTCCAATTTGACAACCTTGTTGATAATTTACTTGGTGCGAATTTGTTCTTAAAGTCAGGCATAAAATCTTTGAAATTGTGCGGATCATTACATTAAAATGGTTCTGTTGTCTCTAATATAGTAACCGTCGGCGGAGACATGTGAGTACATATTAGAGCTATAAGACTGAATTGAACTATGAGTACATATTAGAGTACATCTTGTAGAAAATTTAAAAAATAAAGATTAGAAAAAATCTATGTTATATAAAGAAATACATATTACAAAAAAATACAAAAAATTGAGATTTTCTTTTAATTCTTGTCCCATTTAGTCCGGTCCGGTTTTTAGAGCTATAAGACCGAATTGAACCGAACCGATTTAACTAAAAAATCAAACCAAACCGTCGATTCGATTTATCGATTTTCACTTAGACCCTACTAGAGGTTGACCACACGCATTGCACGTGCAAGTCGAATACCATTAAATACATTAAAAAATACGTATGAGGGTTAATATCGCTTCGGTCATCATAAGCTTAAGCAGAATTTTGGAGAAGAAAATTGGTGGAAGTTAAAAATTGTTCGTATTTAGAGAGGTGATTACAAACTTTTGAAAATATTGTTATAATGAGTGTGGAAGGTTAATTCTCTATCATTTTGAGACAATGTCAATTTTGAGACAATGTCAATTTTGTTTGGAAGGTTAATTCTCTATCATTTTGTTAGTGTATAAAAGTAATTTTTGTTGATGGTAATTTTGGCAAGTTCAAAAACATGACAAAGCTTAAAAAAAATGAACTCCAAGTTGAGCTCTCTCTTTATAAGACATACGAATATGTCGCGTTTTCTTTTCATGCATAGTTCATTGGGTGTTGTACGGTTTAAATTTTAAACAGATGTGTTCAACAAATTCACGGATAATAGAGGAAAATTTCAAGAATCCCTAATCGACGATGCGCAAGGAATGTTAAGCTTGTATGAAGCTTCACATCTCAGGGTGCATGGAGAACATATATTAGACGAAGCATTGGATTTTACAACTACTCGTCTCAACTCTGCACTACCCAACTTAAGCAATCCTCTTGCAGCACAAGTAGTCCATGCTCTAAATCAACCCATCCACAAGGGCTTGACAAGGCTCGAGGCGCGAAGTTACATCCTCTTCTATGAACAAGATGATTCCCACTGTAGAATTCTATTGGAGTTTGCAAAGTTGGATTTCAATCGTTTGCAAAAGTTGCACCAGCGAGAGCTAAGCGACATCACAAGGTGATTGACTTCGTTAATCAAGTCGAGTCGTAGTTGTTTTAAAAGTTGAGATATTAATCTTGTTCCATGATACTTTTTTTCTTTAATTATTAATTGTTATTTTTTTAGGTGGTGGAAAGATTTAGACTTTGCAAATAAACTACCTTTTGCGAGGGACAGAGTGGTGGAGTGCTATTTTTGGATAGTGGGAGTGTACTTTGAGCCGCAATATGTCTTTGCTAGGAGGATGCTAACTAAAGTGATTGCCTTGGTTAGCGTATTGGATGACATCTATGATCTCTATGGCACCTTAGAAGAACTTGTGCTTTTCACCGATGCAATAGAGAGGTTAAACTCATGTCACTCATATTTCATCTCATACAAAAATCAAATTTCTACTTTAGACAATATTAAGGTTGTGTTTAAATCTTTGATTTGTGTTTTAATCTTGGTATTTTCTTCTTTTTTGTTCAAATACCTAAAAAAATTCACGGTCCAAATTCGAGCTACGACTACTAATGCAAGGATTGGTCATAGATTTAACATAGGTTATTTGATTTTCAGGTGGGAAATCAGTGCACTGGATGAACTTCCAAAGTACATGAAACTATTTTATCAAGCCCTTTTAGATGTTTACAACATGATTGATGATGAGATGGTTAAGGAAGGAAAACCATATGCGGTCGACTATGCAAAATCTACAGTAAGCCTCATATTGAGTGACATTAAGATTCAATACTCGTTGATAGAATAGAAGTAAAAAATGGATACTAATACAAGTTTATAAAATCCCAGATGAATAATTTAGCCAAGGCATACTTTAATGAAGCCAAATGGTTTCATGGAGGCTATGTTCCAAGTGTTGAAGAGTATATGAGTGTTGCACTAGTTTCTAGTGGCTATAAAATGCTTGCAACCACTTCCTTTGTTGGCATGGGAGAGTTGGCAACCAAAGAGGCCTTTGGTTGGGTATCAAGTGATCCTTTAATAGTTCAAGCTGCAACCGTGATTGCCAGACTCATGGATGACATGGTTGACCACAAGGTAAGATAACATAAGTTTTATTCTTTCTTAAATCACGCTAACATTTTGTGTTACTGTAATTGTAGGATGAGCAACAAAGAGGGGACGCACCGTCGGCAGTTGAATGCTACATTAAACAACATGGTGCCACAGAGGAAGAGGCAATCGTAGAACTTCAAAAACTAGTTACAAGTGCATGGAAAGACATGAATGCAGGATTCCTCCGACCGACTGCCGTCCCAATGCCTCTCCTCGTGCGAATTCTTAATCTTGCACGAGTGATATATGTTTTATTCAAGGACGATGACAATTACACTCATTCTGGGACTAGGCTCAAGGATTATATAACCTCGGTGCTTATTGATGCATGTACCGATTCCGAGGTTTGAATAATCAATTCATATTGGATAAAACAAATGCATTGCGAAGTGAAATGAGATAATTTGCAATGCATTTAAATAAAAGAACTAATATTACTCACATATCACTACTTATATATGCATTGTCACATGTTGATCAGCTAGCTGACGGGTGGTCTTGGTTTCGGGTACTCTACAAATATAACCCAACCATCCAAGAGCTACAAAACCAACAAGACAAGAAATCAATGATCTTTGTCTACGTTTACTCTTCGATGTTGTTTCTATGTATTTTATTTTTGTATTTTTATCATTTACGATAGTAAAAGGTTTGTTAGCCGATACAAAAACACAATTTTAGACCAAATGATTGATAATTGCAATAATAATTGAAAAGGGCTGTCTCATGCATACCGAATCACGCCACATGAACAATGAATTAGCATTTGGTCATTAGATTCCGAACATCTGGTCAGGCCTAGTACCGAAGTCGAGTACTGCAACATTGAGCTGGGTCTCCTCTTTTTGATAAGCAACAATGTTGAGCCACTACCCGAACAATGAAAGGCTTTGTCTCGCTTTTGAAGACCTTTGCACTTTTCCTTCGGTGATGTGGACATCATCAATCTCAAGCAGCGACCATATAAGGAGGCTCGGTCCTTTTTTGGGCCGTGTGTCAAACTGGACTTGAAGCATGCAAGACAGGCCTTCCGAGTCTCATGATCCAGCATGCTTTGATCTGTCTTTGGACTTAACATAGCTCGGTCCAGTGCAAACGAGCGGAATGTGCATTTGGGCCGAGGGCCCATCCCTTCGTATAGTGAGTCTACTAGAACGGGCTTATAATCACGAGTCGAATCCTTAGTCTCTTCGATTGAACATGCCTGTGATATGCTACATCTACATAACCCATCTTTCAATAGCAACGAAGTCGAGATACATTCATTCCTCGGTGGCCAACAAAATAGTAGGGGTGAAATTTTTACCGAGGAAATCGAATCACCTGAAAAAACCATCTGAAAAAAAGGTTTGGTTTGGTTTTGAAAAAGATTTTCCGGTTTGCTTGGGTTTTGAAAAAGCTTTTCTGGTACAGTCTGTCAATTTGTAGGATTCCGATTTAAAGCCGGTTCGGTTCGGTTTTGAGTCTATCAACCGATTGACCCTGCACCGAACCAAATTTTTAGGATTTCGATCCTAGCCATTCATAATTAAGTTGTATCACAACCTTTCGTAGGGGTGAAATTTATCCGATTTGATTAAAAACTTGAACCAAACCTGTAATTTTAGTTTCGATTAAAAACCTGTAATTTTAGTTTCGATTTTTTGAAATCGAAACCGAACCAAACTACTTCAGTTTGGTTCGGTCCGACTTCAGTTCTTGGACCAAAAATTGAAAAAACTTCTAAAAGATTAACTCAAATTATTTTTATTTTAAAATCGATTTTCGATTTGATTTGGGCCAAGCCCAAAATAGAAAAACTTGGCCGATCTTCTAAAAAATTTAAGTATGAAGTATGAAATTAGGTTTTTTATTTTTTACGGTTTAGTGTATGAACCATTTCGGTTTGATTCTTAAGTTAGTAAAAATGAAAATCGAACCGATTTTTTTTTAAAAGTCCCAAACCAAATGGAATCGAATTGATTCGATTGAAAAATCAGATCAAACTATTGATTCGTTTTGATTTACGGATTCAGTTCGATTTTTCAGTTTTGACTTTCCAACGTTAAACATTCATATGTTTTTCTGGTAGATCTAATACAAAAGATTCAAAGAGGAATTGAAGAACTGATCTCTTCAACCATTCAATATTTGATTTCTTCAACTTTCTTCGATTACTTCTCCCTAAGTCAGAGATGAATGAATTGAGTTCTTAATTTTTGTTTTAGGGTTGGAAGATTCGAACCTCTAGAGTTGAAATCAAAGAACCCTAGATAGGGATTGAAGATCTATCACCTAAGAAGATTTGTACCATCTCCCAATTGTCTCTTTGAAAAATTCAAGTGGAAGCATTTTATGTTCTTTTCTTGACTAAGGTCGAAAAGAATTTGGCTTTTCAACTTTTCTATATAAAAAAATAATAATCAATTATCCATCCAATTACGATTTGACTTTGATTATTATGGGTTAGTACCAAAATTAAGTCCTAGACAAACAGGCCTAATTTTAACAACCGGAACAATAACGGTGAAAATGTCTCATTCAGTGAAATTGTATGAGCAAATGTCTGACCAAAATATGTTATTGCTATGGGAATATGTACAATTATAAGGGGAATGTTTAGTACATATGCTTGTAGTACTATTCAGGGAGTCGATAAACTAATTCCTATGGATGTTTATTTGTTGGGGGTTAAATTTCATTTATTTTATTCTTTGTTAAGATATACCTATCTCTATTTCACATCAAGGTGGGAAATTAGCAAATGATAAATCCGGCAAGAGGGATCAAGAAGGTAGCAAAATTCATTTTTCTTTAATGATAAGTGTGGAGGACCGAAAACAGTATGGGCCGACCCGGTAACAATACAAGGGGAACATTGGGCTGGGCCACTGCATGAACCATGTCGGCATCGTGGGACTTTGGCTGATGCATTGCCGACTGGGCTAGTCTGGCGGGCTGGATTCTTAACTCGCAGCATATCCGTCAACGACATGGAGCTTCAGCAAACGTTGGGACCGAACGGATATTCTATAGACTGGGTAGACACGAAAAAAATCAGCCTACCGACCCCATACTCGGATGGGGCGGTGGAAGATCTAACTGGCAGCATCCTAAAAACAAGCAAGGGCACACGTGGCAATAATCAAATTTGGTAAGTGTGCGACCCCACACTTGTACGAAGATACCGTGATTTGAGGTTATCAAATAAGGAAAGATCCCTAAAATAAAAATTGAGCCATTAATTAGGTACGTGATTATTCATTGTGAAATTACTATAGTTCTTTGATTTTTAAGTGTTTTGACAGAAACAACCGCATTGACGCTAATTGACTATTCATTGTGCAGGTATTGGAGCGATTCAGATTCTAGAATATTTATATCCAACAAAAAAAAAATTTAATTGAGCTCAAGGGACTAATAAAATCTATTATTTTTTATTAATAAAACTCGTTGAATTTGTGTCGAATTGGTAAGCACATGGTAGATTTTTTATCCCTTTTTTTTGCTAAGTCGAATGTCAGAGGAAGACAAGGATACGAACTGGAAAAATTGAAAGAAGCGGATAACCGAGATTCGGTTACGATATTCCACCGGTGGATATCGGCTCCACGGCCCTTCAAACCGACTCAGTGAGTCCGGTGCGGAAGAAGGTCAAAATCGAACCGGTGGTCCGAACCTTTTACAGCCTTACTGAAAATACATTCTAAAGCAGATACATCTATTCTTAATTGCTGAGCATGTGGTCATCTCTATCCCGAGCTTGTTTTTTTCGGAGATAAGGATAGATCTGAACTTTTACTAGTCATGAACAAGTGGGGGATCCGGATAAGAGAAATATGGGCTTGGTTTGGTATAGGCTTTACCTTCACACAATGACTAGTTCCTTTGTATTGTATTATCTATTCTATACTAATAGAAAGGGGCTATCCCTGATGGCATGAACAAAAAATTGAAGCCGTGTCACAAAAGTAAATAGATATTTTAGTAACTACCTACCCTTATCACTACACTTCATGATTTGGTCACTACATATTTTTTGCTTTATTAATCGACTTGCACACGCATCGCGCGTGTTCCGACGCTAGTACTAATAGAAAGGGGCTATCCCTTTTGGCATGAACAAAAAATTGAAGCCGTGTCACAAAAGTAAATAGATATTTTAGTAATTACCTACCCTTATCATTACACTTCATGATTTGGTCACTACATATTTTTTGCTTTATTAATCGACTTGCACATGCATCGTGCGTGTTCCGACGCTAGTACATTAATAAAAGAGCGATTCACTTTGTTTAATAGTTTTCTTTTTGTTCAAAAAAGGTATTATTTTATATGTAATGAGAGAGTCTGTTGTACATTGCACATAGCAAGATGTATTACATGCTCAAAGGACGTCGTTTTGGGTGCAAAATACTAAACGAAAATTGTTCAATCAATATCTAACTGTTCGATTAGTGTTTTGTGCGCTAAAACGATATTGTTCTGACGCATAATACCCTTTGCTGTGCGCAATTTACATTAGGACTGTCAAGCCTATTATGTATTGTACATCAATGCATAACATGTATAATTTTGTGGGGTAAAATATATTATCTGTAGAGCAAAACATCATATTTTGTAGGATAAGTTCACGAAAATATCCAAAATACTTTCCAACTATTGGTTCAAATATTCTGAAAAATCAAAAATAAAAAAAATAAAAATAAAGGAAGAAAAAGGGAATTTGGATATAACTTCTCACAATGTGCTGTATCTATTTGACTTTGGTATTTGACATCGATCGAATTATATAATGCATTTATACATAACGCATTCTGAAAAATAAAAAATGAAAAATAAAGTGAGAAATGTTTAATTTTAAACTCATATTTGGAAGACTTTTGAGATTTCGATTCTACTCTTGTCCAGGAAAATTAGTAAGTGAAAAAATGTAAAGAAATTGATTAAACCGAAAAAAATTTAGGTCAAACGGTGCCTAAGATACACTTTACAGGTTATTTGCTTCCATAAGTACGATAATATAAGAGGAGTAATGCTAGAAACACATGCACATTATAAAGAACTATTATTAGGATAAATTACTGAAATAGTCCCTGTGGTTTGGATTTAATTTTACGTTAGTCTTTCTTTTTTGAAATGACTCGATTTTAATCTTTAATTTATATTTTTGTGTTAATTAAGGACAATAAATAACATTCTTTTCTTTTTCTAGTCAAAAGTAAAATGTGAATTATTTTTAAGGGTATTTTGATAACTTCCTCATACCCTCTATCGTCTTCTTCAAATCTACTTCTTTCTCTCCGCATGATTCTCTCTTTCTATCTCTCCCTTAAGGCGTAATTTTTATAGGGATTTTGTGGTAGGAGGGCTTGGCAAGAGAAAGATGAGGGAAAGATGAATTTAAATGGTCGACAAGGAGTTTTTCGTCAAAACTAGCGAGCGTTAATAACTGGACCTGATTAAAACAAACAATGTAATATAAGGATTAAAATCGAGTTATTTTAAAAGATATGACGAAAGTAAAATTGGGTTCAAAGTATAAGGACCATTTGAGTAATTATTATTATTTTTGTCTATTTTATTCTTAAAAGTCTGCCATTGTTGAATTTTGACCATAAAGACATCTATAATTGGAAAGCTTTTACATCATATCTATCCATTCAAAATTCACTACACCAAAGTTGATGACTTCTACTCATCCTGCATCTCTCGTCTCCACTATCACCCTCTCTCTCCTCCTCTTTCTCTCTCTACCCACCCCATCTCTCTCCGCCGACCGCTGCAACCCAGAAGACAAAAAAGTCCTCCTCCAAATCAAACAACACTTCAAAAACCCCTATATCTTAGCCTCGTGGGATCCAACCACGGATTGCTGTGATTGGTACGTAGTGGAATGCGACCCCACCACCAACCGCATTAACTCCTTCACCATCTTCGCCGGCTTCCAACGCGGCGGTAACCTCTCCGGCCAAATCCCCCCCGCCATTGGCAACCTCCCTTTTCTAAAAACCCTAATTTTCCACAAACTCGCGAACCTCACCGGACCTATTCCAGCTGCCATAGCCAAACTCTCTCACCTCACTACGCTCTGGGTCAGCTCCACCAATGTATCCGGTCCGGTTCCATCGTTCTTATCCCAACTCAAAAACCTTGCTTTTCTCGATTTATCCTTCAATGAATTAACCGGTTCGATTCCTGTAGAGCTTTCACTATTGAAAAATATCGTTGGGATTCGCTTGGACCGGAACAAACTCACCGGAAGAATCCCTGATTGGAGATTCACCGGCAATGTCCCCGGTATTATTCTCTCTCATAATCAATTGACGGGACCGATACCGAAATCATTCGGTTACTATAACTTTAACTATTTTTATTCTTAAACTATATATTTGCTAGATTTTTGTGTTCTAATTTACTTAAATATTTTACAGGTATCAAATGAGTTCACTAAATAAAAAAATTTACAAAGATGATAATAAATAATAAATATAAAATGATTTAATCAAGTTTTGATGTAGTTCAGTAGTAAAGTTTCTCCAAGATTCAAGTATTTTGAAATATACATATTTAAATTTTTATTTTTGGTAAAAAAATAAGAGTATGAATGACCGAATAATTAATTCTTTCCAATTGCAACATTTTTGAGAAGTAGGGGATTAAAACCCACTATATCTAAATTTTGTTTCCCAATGCATCATCAATTTTTTATTTTCCAATACTTCTTTATTCCTCCTCATTACTCTATTTATTATATATTTTCTTTCTTTAACTATTTTTTCACATCAAGAAGGAGAAATGGGAGACTTGAATTTTAATTTCTCCTAGTCTTATTGCTTATTTTTCTAAATTTTTTACTTGTACTTTGTGGAGAAACCAAGCATCAAGAGAAGTTATATTATTGTAAGTTAATATTTATGTAATGTATTTCAATAAGTTGTCGATAATTATTTTTTATTTTGAACATGAGTATGTTAGTTTTTTTATTGTGTAGAAATTTAAATGTTTGATCCGACAATATGAGACATAGAAGATGAAAAACTATTGGAAACATGCTCAAGTCTTTGGAGTTTTACATGTAAATTTTTATAACGAAAGATTCATACCAATTCGCATGATATGTCTAAAAAACTCGAGCTACTGGATGTGGTTGACCTCACTGGTGTACCATGTCTATTAAGTCCTGACATGCTAATTATTTAATGCGTAAATTATTTTTTATTTGAGATTTAAAAAAAGGAATTCTTTTTATCTATCTTCCTAAAAAAAAAAAATTTGAGCAAGCAGCAAACAGACCCCCAAAGCATATATGAGGGCTAGTTTTGTAAATGTGACCATGGGCCCCCCCTTATTTTGTCCGGCAGGGGGGGCGAGTAGCAGCTCTCGTTCAAGAATGGCTTTGTTGTCAGGACACAAGATCTATAGTACACATTGTATAATCGGTTGTGGAATGTGTTAAAACAAAATTGTTTTTTAGTTTAAAACACATTACTCTTCGGGAGCAATATATTAAGCATCCGACACACTCTAGCATGACGTCGTTTTGAATGCTAAAAACCTGCAAGGTCTCCGCTTCAACGTTATAAAAGTAATTTCCTTTTTTTCTTTGCTATTTAAGGGTACCGTCAGGTGATCTCTCAAGAGTTTTTAATATCAGATATTAAAGTGAAATCTAAACGCTTAGGCCTTGTTTGGTAACGCTTCCTGTTTTCTTTTTTTTGTTTTTTGTTTTTTGTTTTTTGTTTTCGTTTTCTGTTTCTAAAAACGAAAATAAAAAACATGTTTGTTTGTACCTTAATTTTTTTTTATTTTTTTGTAAAACATAAAACAGAAACATGTTTGGTGTGCCCCCAAAAATAATTTTTTTTTCACAATTTGTACGAACAGAATATTGCTACAAATATTAAGCATTTTTCAATAACAAAATATATTACATAAGCAAACTAATTTCGTTCTAATTTCGTTCTTAACCATGCTATCATGTTACAACAAATCCCACAATGGCACATAATATCATAGCGCAAGAAGTTGTCACTGCTAATGAACTTTTAGAACCCAAATCTGAGCGGTCATATGTTAAAGAATGAGACCTCTCTGGCCATGGTTAACCACAAGTCTAATTCTGGTTTTGGTTCCAGAGCTGCCATGCCTCTCCCATAAGGAGGTTCTGGCCACAACATTAACAGCATAACTGTTCAGGAATGCCAAAAACAGCAATGAACAAAGGGTTCCGAATCTTATTCCATTGAAGAGTCAAGAATCAAAAAGGTCACCCTTGTAAGCCACCAAAAGTTCCTCAGAATCATCTCTACTACGTGATATAAATTTTCCTAAAAACTTCTCTTCTGACAACTTTAATACATTGAGAAAACTTGGCTCCTTCTGTAACAGCCTCTTGGACTTCATAACATGTAAAACTCTGTAACGAGGGATTACTCTCTGCTCCATGCTGAAGATCAAACAATTAGGCCAACTGACTAGCGCAGACCTTTCCCACTTGACATCATTCAAAAAGAAAGCAATCCCAATCTTCAACTTATCTTCGGAAGTCCTCAGTAAGCCCGGAGTCTTCCTAAACATACCCACACATTCATCCATTGAGAACCCAAAACTCCTAAGCAATTCAAACTTCCTACTAAGAGTCTCAACCCTCATGCCACTAACCGTATACACAGCATGAACCAACATCCTTGAATCAATGGAAAAACCCATATCTAAAACTCGCGAAACGATGTCCCTAAGTGCCGTCTCTCTCAAAACAAAAAGCCAAGGTTGCCTCTTCAAAAGCATTGAGAGCTGGGACCCAACAATCCCGCAGCTCTCCAAGTAGGCAATGTTGCATTTCAACCTCGATTCGGGTTCTTTGGCTATAACCCAATTGCATCTCCGCAGAACCCGAATCAAATCCTGATTGTTTTCATCATTTACAAGAGTTTTCTTGATAAGATCAGTACAGGGTATCAATTTCTTCTCCAAACTACGAGTAAGAAGCATGGAATTCTTAGAAATGAACTTACCCAGATCAGGACCAGTGAGACCCAGGTCTGAAAAAACCGGAGCTTGGGCTTGAGGATCTTCTCTATATCGGAGAAAAGGATTTGGGGGGTGAGCCGAACGGAGGCTAGAATCTGGGTGTTGGAGAAGCCGAGCTGTTCGAGAAATTGAACGACGGATTGTGGCTTTTCGATGGTTTTGATCCCTGAGAAACGTTTTGAGATCGAGAGGGCCTGTGGTTCAGAAAATGCGAAGGATTCGATTAAGTAATTGGAGATTAAGGGATTTGAACTCGGAGATGTAGTGCGAGTGGGAACGAGAGAAGGTACAGAAGAGAAGAAACAGAGGAAAGCTCTGGCTGGATTACAGTAGAGAACTTTGAAACGGGAAGGTGAGTACAGAGCTTGCATCTTTTGCAGATCAACCGTTGGAGAGGGAGAGAGTACTGCGAAGGACTCGTGGCGCGTAAGCGGCAATGGCTTCTGGAGTTTAGCCCCACAAAAAAACTTAAGCGCCTCACAAAAAATACAGCTCCCGAGTTTCGAACCGCACCCACGCCTATGTAAGGCCCTTCCACTATTCACTCCGCGTTGCTTCTGTTTACGTTTTTTGTTTCCAAAAAAATTGAAAACCCACTTTCTCTTGTTTTCACTTATTTTGGAAATAATGGAAACAGTTTTCTATTTTTTGTAAATAAAACTGAACACAAACATGTTTTTTTTCCAAAAATTCCAAAAAACTGAAAACAAAAACAAAAAATAGAAAATAAAATGGTTAACAAACAAGACCTTAGTGGTAGATTTTGCACTTACATTTAGTTTTAAGACATTAAGGACCGACATCACGATGGCTCAATCGTATTTAATAATTTTTCTATTTGTAAAGTCCACACAATTTGATTTTGTCGACATTGGTTGTGTTTCAATAAGATATTTCAGAACAGTATAAAAATATTTTAGAATAAAAAATAAGTCAATACAACGCCTGTTTGGGCTTAATTTTATTCTTTAGTGAACTTCTTTTAAACTTTTGGATGTAATTTTATACTTTTTAGATTATTTTTGTCGAGACTGTTAGTAATCTATTATAATCAACAGGTATCTGTAATCTTAACGTGGGGAGATTAGTAAGTATTTAATAACTTGGAGCTCGAAATATAAATTGAGATAAGGACGGGAGTGCAATTATAATTCTTTAGTGGTGTGAATTATAATTTGTGAAATAAGAAATATAGTCTTAGTAGGATTAGGGTTTCTTATTTTACACAAGGAGCCCATAATTATTTCTCCTGAGGTCCCTGCCCTAGCCCTATAAATATACCGCTTCGTTCTCTAGGTCAGACACACATTACGTTATTGAGAGACTCGAATACATGGGTCTGAGAGAGAACAAGGCGATCTCGTTTGATCCCACAATCGGCACGAGAATCGAGGTATAAGGGAATACGGCAGAAGATCTTTAGGCTTACAGCAGACGACTGTAACAAGTTCTACCAGCGATCGTTGTTCTGTAGGAGTCGAGGTAAAACCCTAATTCCGCCTTGTAGGGTTTTTCGATCTGTTAACGTTTAATCTGTACGCATATTGCTGGGTTCTGGGAATGGATTCCCAACAGTGGTATCAGAGCAGGCTGTAATCATGCGTATAGATTAAACAGACCATGTTGTCCGGAGTCTGTAGAGGGTCGATCGTATGAACTGTGCTAACTTTTGTTTTGCAAAGTTCTAGAATATATTAACCCTTATTTTGCAGGAAATCTTATCCCACTATTATGGTCACGCATGAATGTTTGTGTGATTGGATCCCACGTTTAATTTTGACGTGGTTACTGCTTTTATCTTGGGTACCACGAGTATTTTTCGTGGTTGTAATATAAGAGTAGTTTGTGAATTCCGGTATGTGGGAGGCATAAGTTTTGAATGTAATCTCTATTTTTCCAGTTGTATCACTTACAGTGTTGTAAGATTACAAATCATGCAGTGTATTTTGTATAATCTAGATTATGTGAACTCTGTAATGGAGGCATAGGATTTTGTATAAAATCACAGTTTCTGCATGGGAGAAACATAGTTTTTTTTACTGTATAAAATCACAGCTCGACCCCCTTCGACCCCCTGTGCCTGCATCAAACTTTTACTTGGTGGGCAAGACGTAGCTGCGAACTTGGCTGTTTTTTTTGGAAACAGAATCTGACCATAATAGTTGGGATTCATGTTTATCATGTTTCTTTATTTATGTTATCTGACCATAATAGTTGGGATTCATGTTTATCATGTTTCTTTGTTTATGTTTATATTTGTTTCCATAAGTGTTTGCATATGTGATAGTTTACCATTTTAGGACAACATGGTAATAATTGGCTTTTGACCTAGATCACTATTTTTTGTAAACACATATATTTTGATAATTCTCACAAAATTTTAAATAACTAAGTGGGAGAAGGAGTTTATTTTGAATAAATCCTACGGTTTCCATTACTAGTTTGTAGGTGATATAATTAATTTTGTGTGATGGTTTTAGAACTTTCCTCCCTATCGGACAAAATTGATTATGGCATCATCGGTACAAACTTCCTTGAGTGATAGTTTTAAGATAATTGTTGTGTGGGCCACTTCTCCATCTGAGGTGGTTCATAACGGAACAATGGGTCTAAAAACTAGGAAATGGTGTACACTTAGCTATAAATAAAAGTATCCCCTCTATCTGGGTCACTGCTATTATTTATAGAACCAAAGCTATATTGGCTATTTAATTTTACCTGGCACGGTTTGGTGTCTAGATGGTAGAAATTAAAAGGTTGTGCCTATCTACACGAATGATGGAGAGTAGATGACCTTCCATCGAGGCGTGCTCTTCACGGTGTGTAGGGTTGCCAATGTTTTTCTTTTCAACATGTGGTTGAGGGAACCAATATTGAATTGAAATTCAAATTTTTTATTGGCCATCATAATTCTTGTTATTATGTGATTCTCATATTCAAAAATGGCATCTTTCAATCCACTTGCTGTTATTCTCAAAGAAAACAAACTTACTGGCGAAAATTATATTGACTGGAAAAGAAACTTGGACATTGTCTTAACTGCTGAGGGGCACAAGTTTGTGCTAAGTCAAGAGTGCCCTCCGCAACTCTCTGAAAATGCCACTGAAGATGAAGCAAAGCCTTTTAAGCAGTGGAAGAAGGCTGATGAGATGGCGCAGTGTTATATTCTGGCATCTATGTCGAATATATTGCAACATCAGCATCAGTCTATGGAAACTGCATACGATATGATACTGAACCTCAGAGAAATGTTTGGGGAACAGAATCGTGCAGCAAGGCTAGTTGCTTTTAATGAATTGATGAATATCACCCATGTTGAAGGGACCCCAATTAGAGATCATGTTCTAAAGATGATGGCTCTTTTGAATGAACTAGAGATGTTAGGAGCTGAAATTGATGGGGAAACCCAGGTCGATTTTGTTCTTAGCTCACTAAAATCTGAGAGTTTTAAGCAATTCCGCGTAAATTATTCTATGAACAAAATGCATTTATCTTTGTCGGAATTGCTTAAGAAACTCCATGCTACTGAGGGTCTTTTGGGTGTGAAGAAATCATCTGTGTTAGTGACTGAGAAGGCTTCTAATTCTAAGCCGAAAGGCAAGAAGAAGCAGAACAAGTCTCATAAGAAGGTTGTGGGGGCAGTTATAGCGCCTCGCGGTGGAGTGAAAAAGCCTAAGGGCAAGTGTTTTCAATGCAACCAGAAAGGGCACTGGAAAAAGGATTGTTCGGTTTTTCTCAATAAAGTGAACAAAGGAAGTAAATCTTTTTCGCTAATAGTTGAATCATGTTTAGCGGTGTTATCTACCAGTACCTGGTGTGTAGATACAGGTGCCACTAATCATGTTTGCAATTCATTGCAGGGGTTCCAGGAAACCAGGAAACTAAGTGATGGAGAGATTTGCTTACATATGGGAAATGCTACCACAGTAGCAGCAGTTGCAGTAGGAAACATTTTTCTTAGTTTTAGTACTGATAGGAGTTTAATTTTAAGAGATTGTCTTTATGTTCCCAGTATTAGAAGAAACTTGGTTTCAGTTTCTAAATTGTTTAAGGATGGATATTCAGTTTATTTTATTAACTCCGTAGTTATTAAGTTAAATAAACATTTTGTCTGTTCTGGTTCATTGGTGGATGATCTCTATATTATTAATCCTATGTTTCCTACAGTGCAACTGAATGAATTGAATAACACTACTAATTTGCCTTGTAAGAGAAAGGAGCCTTCTAAGTTGAACCAAACGTATCTTTGGCACTTACGTCTTGGCCATATTAATCTGAATAGGATTTCTAGACTGGTTAGAGATGGACCTTTAGGTTCATTGCAAGTAGAGGAACTTCCAGTCTGTGAATCATGTTTAGAAGGTAAGATGACCAAGAGGCCATTTTCAGCTAAGGGATATAGAGCCAAAGAACCGTTGGAATTGGTTCATTCTGATGTGTGTGGTCCTATGAATGTCCAAGCTAGAGCTGGTTTTGAGTATTTCATTACTTTTATTGATGATTACTCAAGGTATGGATACATTTATTTGATGCGCCGTAAGTCCGAATGCTTTGAGAAATTCAAGGAGTATAAGGCAGAAAAGGAGAAGCGTCTAGGTAAATGTCTCAAGACACTATGATCTGATCGTAGTGGCGAATACCTCTTGGGAGAATTTAAGGATTACTTATCGGCTGAAGGGATTGTATCCCAGTTGTCAGCACCAGGTATGCCACAACAAAATGGTGTAGCAGAAAGAAGGAATAGGACTCTTATGGATATGGTGAGGTCAATGATGAGTTATTCTGATTTACTAATTTCGTTTTGGGGACATGCACTAGAAACAGCTGCATATATTCTTAACTTGGTGCCATCTAAGTCAGTACCGTCTACACCCACAGAATTGTGGACTGGGCGTCAACCCAGTCTACGACATGTTCGGATTTGGGGTAGTCCAGCACATGTGTTGAAGGAGAACGCAGATAAATTGGAATCAAGGACAGAAGTTTGCTTGTTTGTGGGGTACCCTAGAGGAACGAAATGTGGTTTATTTTATAGTCCTAAAGATCAGAAGGTTTTTGTTAGTACAAATGCTCGATTCTTAGAGGAGGACTATGTAATAGATCACAAACCCAAAAGTAAGATTGTTCTAGAGGAATTGAGAGGAGAGGGACAGACACAATCTTTTATACCCCTAGTAGTACGTGAAGAAACACCTCAAGAGACATTTATTGATGCACCTATTGACACACCTGAACCTCGTCGTAGTGGGATGGTTATTGTACGACCCGCTCGGTATACGTTATTGGGAGAATATTATGATATGATCCCTGACGAGCAAAATGCTGAACCTTGTAACTACAATGAGGCATTACAAGGTAAAGATGCAGAACTTTGGCAAAAGGCTATGCAGTCAGAAATGGAGTCCATGTACTCAAATCAAGTTTGGGATCTTGTAGAACCACTCGATGGGATTAAACCCATCGGATGCAAGTGGATCTACAAAAAGAAAAGAGGAGTGGACGGGAAGGTGCATACCTTCAAAGTTAGGCTTGTTGCGAAAGGGTATACTCAAAAAGAAGGGATCGATTATGAGGAGACTTTTTCGCCAGTAGCCATGCTTAAATCCATTTGGATTATCTTATCCATTGCAGCTCATCTTGATTATGAGATTTGGCAAATGGATGTCAAGACTGCGTTCCTTAATGGAAATCTGGAAGAGTGTATCTATATGGTGCAACCAGATGGTTTCATATCAAAAGGTCAAGAGCACATGTTGTGCAAGCTTAAGAGGTCCTTATATGAGCTTAAGCAGGCATCTAGGTCTTGGAACATCCGTTTTGATCAAGCAATCAAGTCTTTTGGTTTTGATCAATGTCCGGATGAGTCTTGCATGTATAAGAGGCGCAGCGACAAAGTGGTGGTGTTTCTAGTGCTATATGTTGATGACATTCTGCTCATCGGAAACGATGTGGGAGAGTTGTCTGCAGTGAAAGTGTGGTTGTCCAGCCAATTCGAAATGAAGGACTTGGGAGAAGCTAGTCATATCCTTGGGATTAAGCTTATGCGAGATCGCAAGCGTAGGATGTTGGGTTTATCACAAGCTTCTTACATCGATACGATCCTTGCTCGTTTTAGCATGCAAGATTCCAAGAAATGATTTCTTCCTTTTAGACATAGAATCAGTCTGTCTAAGGATCAGTGTCCTAAGACAACTGATGAGATGGAAAAGATGAAGGCAGTTCCTTATGCTTCAGCAGTAGGAAGCCTCATGTATGTTATGCTATGTACTAGACCTGATATTTGTTTTGCGGTTGGCATGGTCAGCAGATATCAGTCTAATCCTGGACAGGAGCATTGGACTGCGGTGAAACATATAATCAAGTATCTGAAAAGAACTAGAGATCATATGTTGGTGTACCAGTCAGTTAGTCTTGTACCGTGTGGGTACACAGACTCAGACTTTATGTCAGATAAGGATTCCAGAAAGTCTACCTCAGGATATGTGTTCACCCTAGGAGGAGGAGCCATTAGTTGGAGGAGTGTCAAGCAATCATGCATTGCTGATTCCACCATGGAGGCAGAATATGTGGCAGCGTCTGAAGCAGCCAAGGAGGCCGTTTGGCTCAGGAACTTCTTGATGGATCTAGAAGTGATTCCTTCAGTGCAATCAGCCATTACGCTCTATTGTGACAATAGTGGTGCAGTTGTTAATTCAAAGGAGGAAAGGGCTCATAAGAAGGGTAAACACATTGAGCGTAAGTATCATTTGATTCGAGAGATCGTACAGAGAGGTGATGTTACTATGACTAAGATTGCATCGGCGAACAACCTGGCAGATCCATTTACGAAGAGCTTACAAGCGAAGATTTTTTATAATCGCGTAGAAGGAATGGGAGTCAGATGTGTGGCCACATGGATGTGAGTCTCAGTGGGAGTTTGTTAGAGAACTATGTGAAACGTTATGGTTTTATGTAATGGATTAATATTATTAATCAGTTTTATCCATTTTGATGAAAACTTCTATGGGCAATAGTTGCATGATATTATTTTATGTTGTGCATGTGTGTTTTTTATTCTACATAGTAGATGATCCAGTGTGTTGAGTGCAACTTACACACAGAAGATTGGATCATCGGTTCTTGTGGAATATAAATTATGGTTCACAGTCTTAAATGGAATTTGACACACCATTGGTAGGACTGTAGCATAATGTTTTAGTGGGTCTATCTTGATCACGGGGAATGGTATTAATTTTAATACTACTTCCAACTCATTGTGCTAGTACACTTTGTGTGTATTGAACGGGACCATTTTTTAGGTAATTATCTTTATACTGACTTTATAAGATGATTAAAACCTCATGGTTATTATGAATACTTGTGCTCTTAATCTAAAGATAATTAATAGATATATACATATAATGTTGTTGACTTTGACTCATTTAAAAGTGAGATCCTCTTTGGGGTCAATATTCTTAATGAATTGGGTCACGATATTATATGCAAGACATGTATCGATATTAATTATTAATGGAATCCACATCCCAGTAGGGAATGATGATAACCCCTTGAGTAAGCTTATAAGTTTCGATGATGTCAAACCCTGCAGGTGGATATTTGTATCCGACATATCGAATAAGTTAAGCAGATAGTCTCAAGGCATTTAAAGATGTTGATTAAGTGGGAGATTGTTAGTAATCTATTATAATCAACGGGTATCTGTAATCTTAACGTGGGGAGATTAGTAAGTATTTAATAACTTGGAGCTCGAAATATAAATTGAGATAAGGACGGGAGTGCAATTATAATTCTTTAGTGGTGTGAATTATAATTTGTGAAATAAGAAATATAGTCTTAGTAGGATTAGGGTTTCTTATTTTACACAAGGAGCCCATAATTATTTCTCCTGAGGTCCCTGCCCTAGCCCTATAAATATACCGCTTCGTTCTCTAGGTCAGACACACATTACGTTATTGAGAGACTCGAATACGTGGGTCTGAGAGAGAACAAGACGATCTCGTTTGATCCCACAATCGGCACAAGAATCGAGGTATAAGGGAATACGACAGAAGATCTTTAGGCTTACAGCAGACGGCTGTAACAAGTTCTACCAGCGATCGTTGTTCTGTAGGAGTCCAGGTAAAATCCTAATTCCTCCTTGTAGGGTTTTTCGATCTGTTAACGTTTAATGTGTACGCATATTGCTGGGTTCTGGGAATGGATTCCCAACAGAGACGAATCAATAAGTTACAAAAAAAATTGATACAAGAAGGTGAGTGGAGTTTTATTCACACATCCAATTTTAGATCCAAATTTAAATTCAATTTATCATATTAGCTGTGGTAGGCTAGATTCGCATAACAGTGGGCTTTCAACTCATCTGTGTTGGGCTCGAGTCGAGCTAAGCGCAGGGACAACTCTGTCAGCATTTGACCAAATGGTACGACATGGCTACCCAGCGTGTCTCCATCAATGTCGAAGGCATGACTTGCTAGGTCCGGCCGATCCTCCACTCAGTTGGCACTCTCCGTCAGGACCAAGACATCTCAAGTTATTACCTCTGGTCGTGCCATCGAGGGCTTTACACTCGGCACAGCCAAGTGGAGACGTACTCCTCACTTTGGGAGTAGTCGCCTGGGAATACGTTGAGGAGGTAGCTACAGGACATACGAACGTATCTGTCCGATCTGCCCGGATGTGGGACACATGGTAATGGCACCGTGCTTTTTGGGCCATGGTGCAACATTCTCGGTTCAAGTTTCAGGCACTCTCCTGGGCTCCATCTCTATAAATAGTCCAAGGGCTCACTAACCTTAGGTACACGCTCTATTGACTAGAACTTTCAAGTTGCTTTCGCTCAATTTCTAAATCTAACTTGATCATCACAGTGCCCACTGAAAATCCAACACCGGTCGACACTAACTAATTAGTGTTGAGTATTTTGCAGCTTAATGGAAGGATCATATATATAATTCGAGCGAGAAGTCCAACCCGTGAATTCCATGCTGTATATCAGCTAATGAAATTTATTACTTTAATGATCACAACTATTTATTGTATAAAGTATGTCAAAAATAATAATCACTCGAAGTAGGACTTTATAAGCGAAAACATACCTTTAATTAGTCCGACATGAAAATGAAATGAGAATTTATGTTCATTTCCAGATTCCCACCCATCAATTGAAAAAATCATTTTATGTTAGCTTTGTATTTTATTCTACCACCGCATATGCTACTGGATAACTATTATGATTCCTATCTACAGCAATAGATTGCAAAATGATGCCCTTTGAGATGATATATAATCATCAACTCCTAGCACTAGCTTTGCAACTAGTTTTTGAACCGTTGTTTTAATGCCCCCCAAACACATATAAATCTTTTCAAACCTAACCTCGCCACTCGTTTTCTTCATCTTTAACAATCTTCATCATTATTCTTGACCCTAAATTTGTCATCCTAATCTCAACACAGTAGCCCCAAAGCTTTGCACATTGGTCAACGTGGTTATCCTTAGTTAGTATTGCAGCTTTCCTTTTGGTCCTATATATTTGACTCTTAAATATCCACACCATGTGATCCCTCTGGATAGCTTTACTTATATGTCTCCTAGTCTCTATATGACAATTAGGTAGAATTCACATGTTTGTTATGGAAAACTCTTCCACAATTGTTTGCATCATCATAGTTAGGTTCTGATTTGGAATGATGAAAGTCACTGCGTTTTACAAGCTTGAATCTTCCACCCATGTGGTGTCTTGCAAATGGCCCTAACCCTTAACCTATTGTTTATTACAAACTTAATAGCTTCGTCACTTTTAATAGTATCTTCTCTAATTGCATCTTTGAAAATCTTACTTCTTCCAATTATTATTTCAATCCTAAAATGCATGTCAACTATATCATCTTTGCTATTAAATTGTGAAAAACTCTAAGTTTTCTTCATTGTGCTGTCACTAGCAGAACAAATTGACCCAACAAGATTTACGAGTTCATGATTATTAGAACTCCTATCATATATATCCTTCGATACTTTTTCAGTTGGAATTTCATGGGTTGCATTTTCCTTTATCTTACCCTTATCCTTCGATACCCCACCCCATTTGTAAGGACTGTCTCTGGTTATATTTTATTATGTCTTTAATTGTTGTAATTATGGTACTACTGTGAGTTTCACGAGTTTAATTGTAAATCTTGTTTGTTGGAGGCTATTTTAAGAAATTGTGGGACTTGAGGAAAAAAGTATAATTTGCCTTTTTTTTAAAGAACCCCCAACTAAAGTATACGGAAATTTCGGTTTGAGATTTTTTAAATCAAAACTGAACCAAATTATTTTAGTTTGGTTTTATTTGATTTTTTTTTTAAAGGTTCGGTCCGGTTTCTACTTTGGTTGCGTCAAGCTATATGTTAAAAAAAATGAGATTTTTGATGAAAAAACAATCATTAAATACAACTTACAAAAAATATAAATCATAACAAAAAAATTAATATTTTTATTTCGGTTTGGTTCGATTCAGTCCGGTGTTTAACTATAAAAAATTAAAACCGAACCGAATTTTTTTACAAAAAGACGAATGGAAATTTCTATAAAAAACCAAACCAGACTGAATGAGCTCAAAAACAAAGTCATGTCGTCGTTTTGATTTGGTTTTTCGATTGAGCAATGCTACTAACATATCACGTTACACGTCATGTTGCACATTATGCTTATGCAGCATTTATTAATTTAAAAACATAACAAAATTTACGTGATCTACTTTTATATTTTATTTTATAATAATATACTACGTAGACATAATATACATTTTGACGTGATATATTACTAGACTTATCCTTTTCCATCTAATCCGATTTGTCGGTTTAAAATTGCGCCCCTAGTTACACGCAAATCCCAATTTGGCCCCTTTTTTGGGTCTATTTTATTGTTAAAAGTCTGCCATTGTTGAATGTTGACCATCATGAAAATCTATAAATTGAAAGCTTTCCCATCACAAGGATCGTCGTCTTCTAAGCTAAACAGTCAAAATTCATTGCACAAAAACGATGACTTCTACTCGTCCTGCATCTCTCGTCTCCAATCTCACTCTCTCTCTCCTCCTCTTTCTCTCTCTACCCACCCCATCTCTCTCCGCCGAGCGCTGCAACCCAGACGACAAAAGAGTCCTCCTCCAAATCAAACAACACTTCAACAACCCATACTTCTTAGCCTCGTGGGTCCCAACTACCGACTGCTGCGATTGGTACGTAGTGGAATGCGACCCCACCACCAACCGCATTAAGTCCTTCACCATCTTCGGCGGCGCCCAACACGGCGGGAACCTCTCCGGCGAAATCCCGCCCGCCATTGGCGACCTCCCCTTTCTCGAAACTCTAATTTTCCATAAGCTCTCGAATCTCACCGGACCTATTCCAGCTGCCATCGCCAAACTCTCTCACCTCATTACTTTCTGGGTCAGCTGGACCAATGTATCCGGCCCGGTTCCTTCGTTTTTTCCCCAACTCAAAAACCTAACTTTCCTCGATTTATCCTTCAATAACTTAAGCGGTTCGATCCCTATAGAGCTTTCACTGTTGAAAAATATCGCTGGGATTAGCTTGGACCGGAACAAACTCACCGGACGAATCCCTGATTGGAGATTCACCGGTAATGTCCCCGATATTATTCTCTCTCACAATAAATTAACAGGACCGATACCGGAATCATTGGGTTACTATAACTTCACAAGAATCGATTTCTCACGGAACATGCTCTCCGGCGATTTATCGTTCATGTTCGGGTCAAACAAAACGGTTCAGATCGTTGACTTTTCGAGGAACATGTTCGAGTTTAATCTGAGTAACGTAGTGTTTCCGGCGAGTTTAACGTCGTTGGATTTGAATCATAATAAGATATTTGGCAGTCTTCCGGTGGGTTTGACCGCACTGAATTTTCAGTACTTGAATGTGAGTTATAATCGGCTGTGTGGGAAGATTCCGGTCGGTGGGAAGTTGCAGAGCTTTGAAGTAACGTCGTATTTCCACAACCGGTGCTTGTGTGGGGTCCCGTTGCCGGCTTGTTAGTGGGATTCAGATCGTGTCGTTTTTGCATTTAAAATGTATTAAATGTCTAAAACACGTAAAAAAATGATATCGTTTTAACTTGCTACGAATTTCTCTGGAAGGTCTCTGTTTCTTTGTTGTGGGAGTATTTATCGATGATCTCCCAAGGGTTTTTTAATATCATATATTAATGTAAAATCTACTTGTGCTACTGGGTAGCTGTTATTATTTCCATCTACACGAAAAGCTTGCAAAAGAATGCCCTTGAAAAATCCTTTGAGATGATAACCATGATTTTCTAGCACTCGCCTGCAACTAACTTCGAACCCTTTGTTTCAATACCCCAAACATACAAAAATCCGCCGCTATACGACCGTACTTGATTGATACAAACACATAAATATAGAGTTAAAATCAAACAAATACTGGGACTAAGTTGACACAACATGTAAAGTACGTACATGAACTTGGGAAAGCTACTATGTTCCAACTCTTCCAAACAATTTGACATAATCCTAGCCGTTAGCGTTTACTTTTCATTAGTGGAAAAGTTTATTAGGATTAAATAATACATAAGCAAATAAATATTACAAAAACCTTGATGGGTTTGTTGTAGGTCATCGATTTAAAATCCCTCTAACTAATAATTCTTGTGGATTCAGATCATACGAAATAAATTAATAACACCATCATCCTGATTAGTAAATCTTAAAAGTTAATCAACAAACAATCATATTGTTTTGGAGAAATATGTGTAGAAAATTTAAGGGTTGCGAATCAATTGGACATCGAAGAGTATCACGACAATCGAAAAGTTTTGTCTGTTACACAGCCTAAAAGTCTCTAATTATGACTATTATCCTCCATTCATATTATGCAATCCAAAGAGTTTTCGATTTCAACGACTCAAAGATTTTTCATGGTTCCGTTTATACAAATCCTGTTGTTGATTTTTATATAAGAAATTGTGTCTACGAAAGAGCTCACAGATTTCGTTTCTTCAAGTGAGAGAGTGAAGCATACACAAGAAAGTTCGATAGACGAATGTAGTTACGTGTTACTTCGTTCGAATAAGTCGTTTTTACTTTAGGAGACAAAAGCCGAAGCGATTCTTCAGCATATACGGTGAGGTGGTGATTTTGTCTTAAGGGGACAGTGTTAAATGCAAGACTCGGTCCGGTTTATTTTCAAATTAATTGTTTGTAATTTTCTATTCATGTTTCTTATGTTTATCCCCAGTACCTTCAATTTCGATGATTAATAAAAATAAATGTACATTTTTGGTGGAATTCCAAATGAAGTTCGAATGTATTTGAAGAATTTTCCATATGATATGAAATAAAATGTCACTGTCACATCGGTTAGGTCAAACCCAATTAAGCGCAAATTAAGTTGATCTCCTTCATTTCTTGGTCTATGTTTTCCAGCTCGTACACCGTTTTGAAGATTTGTTGTTGTGATGAATCTTGTGCCTCTAAGCCATGACCATCCACTGCTCCTCAAAAAGGAGTCCTGTGGCCTTTTGAAGGTTTCCAATGTCACGGATCTTTAGCACTTCAGCCATGACCACCCATTGATCCTCAGAAAACAGGGCATTGACATGGTTGATGATGATGGTATGGAATTTGCAATTTCTTGCTACGGATGTCAACTGTCTGTTCTATGGTTGAGACCGATGCATGTTTTTCTCGCACATATCATGTGCAGAACTTCCTCCAAAAATGACGCTTTATTCCCAAACCACACCCTTACTCTCCTTCCCAACCCACCTAGCCATATCACCGAATGCATATGCGATGTCTGCAGAAAAGAATGCAACAGATTCACTTGTAGGAAAAAATTGTGCGAAGAGGTTGATCGGATTCATTTCCAGAAAATAATATCACTAAATCATAATCGAATTATAGAACGGAATTACAATTGATTCGGAAAAATAAAATACAATAGCGAACTGAGTCCTGTGAAATCACAATCTCCTGAAAACAGATTTGACGCCTCCCGTGGGTGTTGGAGGATTACTCCGACGCCTGTCTCCCAGGGTAAAACGGCTCACTCGGCCGATGAAACACCTCCCAATCGACCGTCTATCGAACTAACTGTGTTTGTCTCTCTTTCCGTAAAAACTACATGAAAATCATTCGATCTTTCTCTCAAAACCAAATACGGATTCACTATAAATAGAATCCATAAACTGTTAGCGAAATCACTCAATCACACACACAATGTCGAATACGAAACTGTAAAGAACTCAACACAATATTTACGTGGTTCCCCAAAACTAGGTACGTCCATGGCGCACATGACTACTTCTCGTTTTCTTTTCTAACGTGATCTATTTAAAAGGGGTTGATTGTTATAGTTGAAAAGATTAGAGGGAAATTGGAACAATTAAAAAATAAAAGGTGTTAAGTAAAATCGAATAATAAATAGAGGGGATTTTATGTAATTTACCCTGTTATAAATCAAAACACCCATAGATATATGAGGGCATACAATATTACATCCTACATTGGCAAGGTGTCAACATGATGTGTTAAAATCTGGCCCTTGGATATATCTTATACATTAATCTTGGGATTCCACCAAACTCAAAATATCTAGAGCTAAAATGATATAGTTTAAGTGATAAAGGATGTGGGCTTATGTGGGCTTAGGGGCATGTCTAATGTGTCTATCCAAGCTAATAATGTTCAGGTTCAGAAGGGGGGCCCAACTCTTATAGAAAATAATACTTGCTATCCTAATGGGATAAATTTAGCCCAAGGTTTCAACTTGGTGGTGGACCTAAATTACAATATGAAATCCAAAGAAGACAGGAGACTCAGGAGACAAATGATTTCAGATTCTATCCAGAGCTGGGAAGAGGCTTCGGAGGGTTTTAGTGTGACTCAAGTTCAACCTGTCTTTCCAACACCAGAAGCTGAGACTCTACTCAGAATGCCAATCACGCAGTCTAGACTGGAAGAGGAAGAAAGGGATGAGGAAGAAGAAGTGAAAGAAACAATAGCAGTGGGAAGGAACTTGGATTTGTTATAAGGACTCCTCAACAGCTATTATCAGGAAAATGGTGGAGGAGGAATGCAGGAGGGTAGCCTCAGGTCCTGCAGGCCAGGCAAGGGATCAAGAGCTGCTCTCAGCTGCTTACTCTGGTGGTCACTAGGGTCAGCTAAGTTCTTAATGAAGATAACAGCATGGAATGTCAGGGGATTAGGTGGCAGCATAAAGAAAAGATACATAGCTTAGCTTATTAAGGAAAGAAAGCCTGATATGATTCTCATTCAAGAATCCAAATTGGAAGAAGTAGACCATTTCAACCGTTCCAATATTTGGGGATCATATTACTTTGACTGTGCTATTTTAAAGGCCATGGAGAGTTCAGGGAGGCCGATTGCAATTTGGACAAAAGGCTTCCTCAAGGCAAACCACACCTTGATTCACACGAATTACATTATTGTACAAGGTATGATTAGAGGTGATGAAACGGATTTGATCACCCTCACTTACCTAACCTGCAAAAGAACTTGACACCGGAGTGGTATCTCACCAACACCCCTCCGATGCCTAAGTCAGTTTTAGCGTGGAGGAAAAATATGTAAAAAAAAAGGTAGGAAATTCTTCTGAGTTAAACAGAATGCTTGTACCTTATACCATAGGGGGGCCGTTGAATTATATAAGAGTGGCCCTATGTTTTAACATCTTGGCGAGATTATAGAAAGTAATGAACCTTATGCTCCTAAAGGATAGGTTGAGTGGATCTTTTATGTTTATCTACATACTAGTCGTGTATATCTGTTAGTTCAAGGCTCGATCCCGTCTTCCGCATAAATAGGAGTATCAGTTAACGAATACTTCTCATGTGCATAGTGGAGGGGTATAAGGGATCTCGTTGGCTCTGTTTTGACTTGACTGATCAGAATAAATAAAACTAAACAGAGCACATCAAACTGAACAGAGCACATCAAATTGAACAAAACACATGGTCAGCTTAGTTTGTCGAACATACTACTCATCAAGAGGGGATTTCCAAGTTGTCTTGGGTAACATTTATGCCCCCAGCAATGAAGGCCAGACGGTGGCTTTGTGGAAGGAATTCCTAGAGATCAAAGCCACCCTTACAAAAGCTTGGTGCCTAGGTGGGGACTTTAATCAGATTAAATTGGCTGAAGAAATGAGAGGGGCAGGGAGGTTTGACAGGGGTATGAGGCCATTCCAGAACTTTATTGAATCCATGAAACTACTTGATTTACCAATGCTAGGAAGGATCTTTATCTGGTCTAATTTCCAATCAAGTGAAGTGGTGAGCAGATTGAATAGAGTGCCTAACACATTCCCTAAAAATGATATAGTTTAAGTGATGAAGGTAAAATATATTACCCATAGATAAATGGTTCCAATATTTCGTTCCGGACTTAAAGGATAATAACATATTGGACTAACTACGTACAAAATTATATAGTTTGTAGACAAAATAGACAACAATAGAATAGTTTAGGGAATAAAAATAAAAAATTTATCATTTTATTTGAATTTAACTATGTAAATAGTGGTGATCTTAGATACGTGTCGTAGCATTAAAAACGGGTTAAATTTGCTAAAGAACTTTAAGAACGTGAGTATTGACCATAAGAACTCGAACAGAAAAATTTTAACTTTTTATATTTCTGTAATCCTTAAGATATTTCATATTAATTAAAGAAAATGTCCCTTTGGACTTTTTTCTATATATTCGAGCTGTTGTTACTTTGATTATTTCTAATTTTCCCCAGTCGTAGTCTTTGATTATAATATCTTTATTTTGCTGTGTCACATTATATATTGCTAGGTCAACACGTTGGTTTGATTAAGCCTGGCTAGATCTGCTGTAACGAAAGTATATGTTATATTACCACTTGTTCTTTCTACTAATTTATTCAGATTTGCTATACGAAACAACAAACCCATTGATGTTTTTTTTTTTAGAAGGATCGAGCCCAATTTCTGCCTCTAATACTTCAAAGATTAATTGGGGAGAGAGAGAGAGATGAAGATTGTGATTACAGGGACTATAAAACAGAGACTAAAAATCATGATCTTTTGATGACAGGTAACATCGAATGCTGAACTATCCAAGTATATATATTCACCTAGATTTTTTTAGCTTTAGCTGTTGTGATTTCTTTCATTATTTAATTTAGGCCAACTAGAGTGTGTGGTGAGATAGAGACTCGTGTTGGTGTAATTTCGATGAGCTGCTAAGATGTAAACTTTAAGATAGGATAGGTGTGTGTACGATGCAACAGATAAAATTTGAACAAAAATTATAATTGTAACATATAAATTTTTTTTTGTATTTTGAATAAATATATCTATTAAAACTTATCTGTTCAAATTCTCCCTTTCTCGTTGTTTTTGTAAGTTCCAAACAAGCTCTTATCGTCCAATTATAGTCTTTGCCCTTTGAAGATAGCAATCAAAGAGAGAGATGGAGGAGGTTCAACATTTGGGCCATGACCATCCACTGATGCTCATCAAAAAAGAGGAAACAGATGATAGTTGGGATCTTTGTTGCTACGGCTGTCAACAACCCATCTTTCGAACTACTCCTACTACTACGGTTGCAAGACATGCAGGTTTTTCCCAGACAATACATGCGCGTAACTGCCTCCGAAGATGAACCATCCTTTTCACCCTCACCACCCCCTCACTCTCCGTCCAAACCCACCTTCAACGGGTCACAGATGTGATGTTTGCAGAGGAAGTTGCAACAGATTCGTATATCGTTGCTCCCCCTGCAACTACAATATCGACATCAGATGTGCTTCAGTGGTTCTAAGTATTCAACAGAGTATCGAGCACACAAGTCACCCACACCAATTGATCCCCTTGCAAAAGGAATCCATGTTCTTTTGTGATGCTTGTGGTGAAGAACATAAAGGCTCATCTTTCCTATGTACCACCTGTGGATTCTGGATCAACCAGAAATGTGTTTCTTCACCACTCACCGTCAAACTTGACAAACACCATCACACCCTCCTCCTCGTCTATGTGCTTTCGCAGAAAGATTACCTTCAAGTTCATAGTTCACCCATCTGTAAAATCTGTTCCAAGGAATTACAGAGAAGGAGTTGGCTTTATTGTTGTTCGGAATGCAGTTATTTTGTACATCTACACTGCGCTGCATCGGAAAAAGAGCATTCCATGTTGGCACCTGCCATTCAATTCTTTCCTTTTCTATTTTTTTCTTGATTTATTCTTACGAAACTCACAATTTTCAATTTTTTTAATTACAGGGACTACACAACGGAGACTGAAAATCATAATCTTTTGGTGACAGCAACATCGAACGCTGACCTATCAAAGTCTATACATTCACCTAGAATTTTTGCTTTTAGCTTGTGTGATTCCTTTTGTTGTTGTTTAATTACATAAACTTTTGTCATTTCAGGGTTCACATCGCAGAGCTTGATCCTAATCTGATTTACTTACCGGTATCTGATGATCGTGCTGATCTTATCACCCAATTTATCAAAAACACCAGAATACAAGGAAAACATAAAGAAGCGGCAGAGATCAAGCTTGGTACTCATGATCACCCATTAACTTTTTTTGAAAATCCTATCGATCATGCTGTGGAAGCATCCAATTCAAAACCAATTGGCAATGAATGGAGTGGCCTCTCATGTATATAAGGTTACCCATATTTTAATATCTTAGCGATGTGGGATTGATTCCTTCACACGCCCCCTCACGTGCAGCCCGTATTTCGGTCTGTCACGTGCGCCTTTTTTTGGGTCGTCTTCGTGCAGCCTTTCTACTTGGGTCTGTCATCGTGGGCTTTGTTCGGCCGTTGGGCCTTTTGGGCTCTGATACCATGTGGAAGCATCCATTTAAAACCAATTGGCAATGAATGAAGTGGCCTCTCATGTATATAAGGTTACCCATATTTTAATATCTTAGCGATGTGGGATTGATTCCTTCACACGCCCCATCACATGCAGCCCGTATTTCGGTCTGTCACGTGCGCCTCTTTTTGGGTCGTCTTCGTGCAGCCTTTCTACTTGGGTCTGTCATCGTGGGCTTTGTTCGGCCGTTGGGCCTTTTTGGGCTCTGATACCATGTGGAAGCATCCAATTCAAAACCAATTGGCAATGAATGGAGTGGCCTCTCATGTATATAAGGTTACCCATATTTTAATATCTTAGCGATGTGGGATTGATTCCTTCACATGCGACATCCTCTAGGTGTTGTGGTTGCGCAGAAAGCATCTCGTGTCCATTTTACCACTGTGTTCAATGCAATTTTTCCCTCCATGTACATTGTGCTGAGCTACCTGATGTACTACAACACCCAGGTCATCCAGAGCATACACTTTTCTTGTCCACCGGTAATTTCTCATTCTGCAATTGTTGTGATCAAGATAGCAATTTATTTTATTACCAATGCAAAAACTGTGAATTCACCATCGACTACAAGTGTGCTTGTCTACCTCGAGCTATCAAACATGAAAGTCACAAGCACATTCTTGCTCTCAGGCCAACAGGCTCCACCATTTGCATATCATGTAATATTCCTCTCCAAATGTCGTTTGAATGTGGGAGTTGTAAATTCAATCTCTTCGTAAGTTGTGCTCTTTTCCCGAGTACTATTCGGCACAGATATGATAAACACCCATTCAACTTAACCTACTCCCCTCTTCCATACGAGACAGAGGACGATTTTTGCGAAATTTGCGAGGAAGAGATTGACTCCAAGCTTTGGTTCTATCACTGTGGAGAATGTGACCAATCTCTTCATACAGATTGAATTTTTCCCTTGTATGAAGATTCAAATATGATACATGGGCATTGCATTGACATTGGTAAGCATCCGCACCGACTCAATTATGTCGGATTGGAACCCATGGAAGACTTCTCATGCAGCCTATGTAACAGTAAGATTTTTCAAATAGTTTTCGTATGTTCACAGTGTAAGTTTTACGTGTGCATCAAATGGTACAAACATGACTGGTTGAACTCCATCCATTACTAAATTTGTATCATTGGATGAAAAATGTCTAAGGGTTTCAGCCATTGTGATGTTGTCATGCTTGAAATTCTTTTAATTTTTGTAATATCTTTGTTGAAAGATTAATAAAAAAATTGTCGATAAAAAAAATATTAATAAATAAAGCTAAAAAAATCATAGTATTCCACTAAACAAGTATTTAAGTACTATCTTAGTATGGAAAGAATAAGAGAGGCCGACGTTAAATGTTTTCTCCAAATTGAAACGATAAATCCCAGTTTTTTATCTAATGAACTCCTATATAAATATTGGAACTCTTGGGGTTTCGAAGTTGAAATTGTATTTTAATTATTTAAAATACTATAGAAGTGTTTTTTTTTTTTTTTTTACACATATGTGTTTGTAAACATTTTTATTATCTTCCTATTCAGTTTCGATGCGTGTCTCGATCCGGTTTGCGTTCTGCTACTGTAGGACTAACGGAAAGTAGAATTCTTCTCATCTTTTTGTTGACAATGCTCAATCACAACTCAGTAGTCCTATATGGAAGTTGGTATTGGTAAACAAAAGTATGATCTTTGCGGAAAGAAAAGGTTTCTTATAATGTATCATCTCCTATTTTTTCAGTGTTTCTATCAACGGTTCATACTCAAGAATGTTTGTCTTTGGTTGTTGTGGAACATAATTGCAAAAGAAAGAAAGAGATTGTGCTGTTTCAGGATTCAAACGACAACAATAGAAGCTAAATGGCTTGACCCTAATCTGATCTATTTACCAGAGCCTGATGAATCTGTTGATAGGATGACTCCATTAATCAAGAACATCAAAATACTTGGTAAGTATAAGGAATCGACAAAGATCAAGCATGCTTGACATGACCACCAATTAACTTTCATTCCAAATCAAATCGCTACCGATTCGTGCTCTACGAGCTACTTGCTCTTCCTAAATGAGACAAAGAATGGCAAAAAATGTAACTACAACAACCAGTTGATAACCCAATGAACTACGACACTCAAGTCACCCAGGGTGTCCACTTCGCTTGACCATAAACTTGTAGCCGTTCCCGTGTTCATGTTGCTATGAAGCTCACAAGCACACTTTAGGCTTCAAGCTAACATCCTCCACGGGTAGTTGCACATCATGCTGTGGTTTTTCCAAAACCATGTTTGGATGTGAGGGTTGCCAATTCCAGCTTTGTGCAAGTGTGTTCTTTTACTGCCTACTGTTAGGCAAAAATATTACAAACACCCATTCATCCTAACCTATTCCCCTCTTCCATTCGAGACGGATGACGATTTTTGCAAAATTTGCGAGGAATGTATTTACTCCAATTGATGGTTCTATCATTGTGGCAAATGCGACCAATCTCTTCATGCGGACTGCATCCTTCCTGTTGATAGATGTTCAAATGTAGTGTATGGGAGCACCATTACCATTAAGAATCATACGCATCCTCTCACTTCTATCGAAACCAAGAAGGACTCTTTGTGCAGCTTTTGTGACAGAAATATGGACTCTTATCTTATGGTCTTTGAATGTTCACCATGTAATTTTTGCATATGCTACTTGTGTCTCAAAAGAAATACCAAAAACAGACTATGAAGTTCTACTAGCCCATTGGGATTATTGTAAATGCCAACTTTTTGTTTTATATTGATTAGTTTGGTCATTTATTTCGGATTTGTGGTCCATATATATACATACAACCAACTGAACTAGTTTTGTTTGGCCAACTAATTTACACTTCGAAAGGCATAGACTAGAGTCCATCAATTTTCTGATCATGAAGAAGACAAACAAAAAGAAATGAGGTGATTGGAGGTGCAAAAGGTGGATAAAGAAAATGATTTGCTTAGTGGTTGATTTGTACCAAATTTCTGTGGCTGTATACTGTTTTGAGGAGTATGTATGCATAAATAAACTCTCCCACCAATATGGAACATTGGTGCTGCTTGTCTCTCAGTCAGGAAGAAGGTGGACTGCTGCTAGTAAGCAAATTTTCTGATCATGAAGTTTGGGATGCTATCAGCAAATGTGAGAGTAACAAAACAACAGGTTCAGATGAGTTCAATTTATAGTTTATTAGTAAGTGTTGGGTTGTTATCAAAGGCAAAATCCTGGAATTCGCTAGGGAATTCTTTGTGAATGGGAAGTTAGTTAAAAGATTAAACTTAGCCTTCGTCACGCTGATTCCTAAAGTAGATAATTTCTCCTCCCTGCGTGATTACAGGCCTATCAGTCTAACTGGGAGCATTTATAAGATTTTTGCTAAGGTTTTAGCTAGAAGACTAAAAGAGATGATGCCTTCTGTGATTGGTAAATTCCAGTCTACTTTTTTTGGGGGCAAAAGCGTACATGATGGTATTCTAGTGGTTGATTTCTGGGAAAATAGATGAAGGGTTTGATCATAAAACTCAATTTTAAGAAGGCCTGTGATAATCTGAATTGAAATTTCTCACTTACCATGATCAAGAGTTTTGGTTTTCAAGACAAATGGAAGAGTACATAACCACAGTTTCACTTCAGTGCTGGTAAATGAATCCCCTATTGCAGAATTCAATATGCAAAAAGGTGTTAGACAAGGAGACTCCTTATTATCTCCTTTTCGTATATACTGGCTGTTGAAGGTTGTGAATGTGGTATAGATGAAGTGATATCAATCAAAGTGTAATTAGGGGTTTTGATATTGTTTCGGGCATGAAGATTAATTTTCGCAAGTCTACGGTTAGTGGTGTTGGGGTGGAGGACGAATATACCTAGTTGCATGGCTGGAGGTCTCCTTTAATAGCTTGGGGAATGAGCTAATTAGTGGCGGGCTCATAGCCGTTGTTGAGCCTCCATCCCATATTGGCAGGGACGATCTATCCATTGTTGACGTCATCTCCAGGATGCTGAGTGATTAGTGAAGCCATCTCCGAGATTGTCCGGGCAATTAGGGGCGCCTTGTAGGGATCCTTCTGAACGGTACCTGTTGCACGGTTCTTTCGAATAAGAATGAACCCGTCGTCCCCGAGAGGGCTCTAGTTAATCAGGATGATTATGTATCATTCAATCTGGTGCATATCTGATTGGTTAGTTGACTGGTCAGCAATTTGCACAACTAGACAATTCTTGATTGATTCAAAGTACTTACAGATCACTGATCAGTCTGCTGTTGATCAGAGCCGAACTAGCTAGCTTAAGCTTGAATTCTTAAATAACAAGTTTCCAGGTTTTCATCAGCTTTGGACTTGCACCGCCTACACTACATTCCGATTACTAACTTGATAATTGGAGAATTTTCGACTGGACAACCACCCCAAGATCACTGGACTTATTTGCAAGAGCCAAAACGTGAGGACAGGACATCCCACCGGTTTTTGTCATCATCAATATTAATATATTTCAAACATTGACCCCTCTGTTCTCCACCCCTGGTTATTGCTTTTCAATAGTTTCATCTATTTTCTAAACCTAATTATTCTCCAATTAATTATATTTTTAAGCAAGTTGGTTCTAAATTTGCTTGTATTGATAGGTTATATTCGAACTGGTGCTTGTCATTCTCATAGGAAGGTACCACGATGCAACATTAGATCTTTTAAGAGTTACACACCATTGCCCATGAAAATTTTCAGCACAGAGGCCACAGGTGCTGCCACACAACCATTGTCTATTTCCTTCTAGCAAGCCTCTTTACCCAAAATGCAGGACTAGTTTAATGGCCATGGATGAGGACTTGAGGAGGCTTTGACTAAATTGGACACCAACACACAAAATCATACGTAAAAAATCACCAATTCATACTAGTTTACATCATTTGCTGAATTTCTCTGAAGATCCTGCTGTTTTGATGGTAAAAGATAAAAAATAAAATAAAAACATGTCAGTATCATATTAAGCAGTTCAGTAAAAGTAATCAGACAATGGTTTGACTCAATCCATGTGAAAAATGCAAGAACAGAAGTACCTTTAGAGGTTACCATACATATCTGGTATCTGTTGATCAATCCTCCACTCTTATCACAGAAATATTCTTTAACTGGAGCAAAAACACATGCTATTTAATTCTAGACAACTAGAGGAAATCAATACATAATTTTACATCAACAGCTGACAAATCCAATGGATATCTCAGAGGGTATAAGAAATAGGACTCTAATAGTATTACTTACATATTCTTTTTCACGTTGATGGTTAGGGGAAAAGACCATGCTTATCATGATACTGTCACATTCGGGTCTTCACTATTTTCTGAGGGGGTCCCAGCCGCATGCTTAGAGCTAGATGATCTTGCAATGCCTACTTTTCTTGTGAAGCTATCTTCTCTATTTCCTGTCTGTCTGGTGTCCCACTCTATCTTCGCTTGCCAGCGTTTTGGCTTGTAAAGAGCCACTTCCTTCCTGTGCAATTCTTAGCTTGCCAAGCACTTTTGAACTGATTGTGCATGAGTATTGCCCTAATCTCCAACCATAACAACAATCAGACATCTCCAACTGCATCAAACCATTAAGATTAGTGAGCTTTAAATACTCAAAAGGGTCAAGTTTACGTCAAGGCTGCACTTCCATCTGGCAGGATAGTATAGTGCGATTTGTCTTCTAGTTATTTGCATTCAATCAGAGACCATCATAAGAAAGTAAGATGGAAGTTAAAACATAGATGCATAAGAGGACCACACTTATTTCATTGCTAATTATAATCCTGTAAGAAAATTTATACATAAACAGATAGAAATTACTACTATACATATTTGACTACCTACACACACACACGCAACGAAAGCAAATAAATATGAGCAGCGGTGGAATGTTATAATAAATGACAATTTGACCGGCTGAACATTAGAGATTAAGAAGTTTTCCGGATAAATGTGTGTTATTCAGTTCAATCCAGTTAGATTGACTCCTCCTGAAGTTCTAATGGAGTCAAACCAAACTAAAAAATTAGTTTTCATGAAAACATGACATTCCAGGCCTCGCGCATTAAGGAAGGTTTGTTGGGTTATACTCTATGAAGCATCACGTATTATCACATCTGTATCCTTGTGTCCAGTAATCAGATTACCCATAATTTGAAAATTAATTTTCTTTACTTTTAGAGTATTTGGATACTTTCCATATACTAAGTCACGTAGTCAATCATTTGGAAAATTGGGATTGTGGCAAGTTGTTTAAAAAGCAGTAGAGTACAACATTTGCTAGAAGCAAATACAAGAACAGAATAGTAAGATTAAAGCAGTATCATCCCTTTTTACCAATCTCTATCCTACCTTCAAAGAAAGTAAGGATATTAACAAAAGAAATATTTGATGTTGAAACTGATTTTCAACAGTTAAACGAGCAAGTAAAACATTTTTGAATAAAAGAAGTGAGTGAAATAGAAATGTACAAAGAACAAGGGTAAACTGGGATGACTTCGATATAAATACTTTCAACGGATATTGAAATGAAACTCTCAAAGCACCATTTGATAATTATAGACCCCTAAACTAGTACTTAATTCCAAATTAATTCTTGAACACTAGTATTTAGCATTAGAGACATAAAATGGATCCTCACCATGCTTGAGGCTATCTGTAGTTGAATACCACATACTACAAGAATTTTTCTTCACGTGTGCTATCCATACCTATGTCCTATTTTTCTAGGTGCCGTATTTGTTGCATATAGTTTCCTTTCCCATATTTGCATCCGTGCTCCATAGATTATATCGAATTCCTAAGGCTTTAGGGGAAACCTTAGGTGCCACTAATTCTTGTTTCTTCCAAACTCTTCACCACCACTACATAAGACCTTGTTCTGCACATCCCTTATATTAGGTAAGAAGTACTTTTTGTTGAGACCTAGGTCTCAATACCAGACTGATTACCTAGGTCTCACTGGAAATCCGCAAATAGTAAATACCAGGGTATGTAGCCAGTTCACTCAAAACTACAACAGATACACTCTGCCAAATCAGAGACTGCATAATCAGATAGAACCCTAGTCAAATTCTTAATAACTTGTTTCACTAATATAAAACTCATACGCTACTAAGAGTCTTGATGGTCTTGTGCTGGCCAGTACCTGCAGCACTGCTAAATCATGACAATAGATACATACAGCGGATGCGATTGTATTCTGCAAGTAAAATTGGGAAAGTAATGGCACTTGGGGCCCTAACCTATGCCCATACATACTATACAACACGAACTGCTGCAACCCAAATTCTGTAGTTTCAGCAAGACCCGTGCCTTGCATGTCATGCTCCAAAAGGAAAGGAAGAAAAAGGAAAAGAAAGGAATACCAACATCATTCCACCAAAACATTACAGAAACATTACTGCATTGCCTGGCAGATAACATCCTACGAAGTGAAATGCATCAAGAAGGTTAAACTAGAGTTAACTTGGGTCGTCAACTGAATATGGACAGAGAACAAACATGCATCAAATACAAAAAGAAGTCAAGTATAAATAACCTGCCGTGAGATGCTGACAGCAAAAGGTCAGAGTTGGTCCGTGTTCCAAGGAATTTGACATCTGTCCACCTCACCTCCTCATCAGGTGTCAATTTTCTTTCGCAAGTAACAGAAGGTTATGTCATTCAAGAATCACGCTGCTGGGTATCGCTGCAATTTGACATTTTCTTCAAACGTCGCCAATTTTGGACATTTCCACACTTTTACCGTTTGCAGCGATAGTGGCAATGCACATCCAGTGCTCTTTAGCTCTGGCAGTTCCCATAGATATAATGTGTGCAACTTTGACAATTCGGGCTCAGGTGATGCTTCTTCAAAGACATGCTCCAGTCTATCACAAAACTTAATATGGAGGACTTCAAGGTTTAATGGAATCTGGGAAGAAGAGAAAACAAATGACAGCTTTGAACAACAATCTAGATACAGACGCTTAAGGTTTTGAAAGGTGTCACTTTGCCAGTTCCCACGGTATATGCAATTCAAATTGACACAATTGGAAATCCATATGACCTCTAAATCACCAAGTTTTGCTACCACTTTTACATCCTTTTCGCTAAAACAACTCTCCATTTCTCTGCATGTCTCTATCCAACATCCTTTTAGTACCTTGGAGGGACTTAAACCAGATAACCATCTATCAAATCCATTCTGAACCAAAAATACACTTTGAACGTGACTGATAACATCATCAACACCCTTGGGGGGATGGTGGAAGCCTCGAATTTCCAATGACCCTTGGTCTTCAAATTCAAACTGTCTGATTTTGAAGTAGATATCTGTGAAAATAAAATCATCTGTGTAGAGTGGAACCACTCTTTTTCCATCTTGCTCCTCAGTGGGCTGAACACAGAAGTGGGATTTCTCTAACCTTGTCTTCCACGACAAGTCGCTTTTCACACGTTGGAGAAATCTGGAGCCAGAGACAGGTAGAGGAGGATGGTAGTTATTTTCTCCCACTGTTCCAGCAGGAAAACTGCAGATACACCAGCCACACTGATTTGGTTCCTCTCTCATGTCTGGCAACACTTCTGAGATTCCATCGGGAAGTTCTCGAGCAGCCTCGCCAGATGTAGTGTTTTCCAGCTGCAAAAAGTCTGGAAAATCTCCTAGGAGAAGCTGACGGAGGTTGATGAAGTCATCGACTGATTCCAAATGAGCAACTGCAGTTCCAGAAAGATCTAGGACCTCAAGCTTTGTCAATTTTTCCAAATCGGGCACTGTTTTCAAGCCTGGACAACCCCTTAGATAAAGCTGATGGAGGTTTTCGAGGTGTAACATGGATGGCAACTTTTCAAGTAGCGTTTCTGAGAGGTCAAGAATCTGAAGTTGATTCATACTTTCTAAAAAATCAGCTCCGGTCTCTCTCAAACAGCTAATACCGCATAAATTAAGCTCCTCGAGTTTTGATAGACACTCTAGGGGTGGAACCGCTGTCAATCCAGTACATCTTTTCAGTAGGAGATGGCGGAGGTTGGTGAGTTTTGGAAGTGACGATGGCAAGCAGTTGATCTTAGTCTCAGAAAGGTCAAGCTTCCAAAGGCAAGACATCATCTCAAAGGAGGCATCTTGTAAAACTTCCAAATCTCTGCAACCTGAGAGATCAAGCACCTCCAGCTTTTTTAGGGAATTTAAGTCGAGCAATTTCATCAATTTTGAACATGAAATTGACAGAGAGCGAAGGTTATGGAGATGGGAAAGAGATGGAAGAGTTTTGAGTTGTGATTTTGAAAGATCAAGTGACTCAAGGTCTTTAAGTGTTTCTGCACATGAGAGATCCTCGAGCGAAGTGCAACCTCTTAAAAATAGATGACGAGGATTGCCAATGTTAGAAGGTAGATGACAAACTGCAGTTTCTGACAGATCAAGGATTTTAAGGTCAACTAAACTTCCAAGAAATTGATCATGGAACTCATTGAATTTGCCAGAATTCGAAAGATCAAGAACTTGGAGAGTAGTTACCCGGTTAATTCCACGCAGCCTATCCAACTCTAAACATGCACTTAGCAAAATATGGGTGAGCTTTGTAAGACTATTAACTAACGGTAACCTTCTAATCTTGGTTTTGGAAAAATTAAGCATTTGAAGTTCCTGATTGTGCGAAAAGCTTTTGTCTTGAATAATTTCCAAAGATGTAGCCCCCGAAAGATCTAGCACGACCAGGTTTTTACATTTTTTCAAACTATGGAGAACTTTTATGCGAGAACAACCTTTAAGGACGAGCCACCTTAGTTCACTAAGGTCGGAAAGAGAGGAGGGTAACAAATCAAGTTTCAGAAAGGATAGGTTGAGGCTTTGAAGATGCGGAATGTGCTTAAAAAACTCATCTGGGATTGTCGTCAAGGAGCTGGGGCCAGATATCTCAAGAATGGTTAATTTTTCAAAACCTAAGGTTTGCTCTATCTTCTTCATGAAATGACAACCTCTGAGAACAAGCATACAGAGATTGTGCATCATAGATGAGGAAGGAGGCAACATGCTGACAGTAGGGTTGAAAATGCCAAGAACTTGGAGCTCCTTGTGGGACTCAAAGACATTCCCAGGAAATTCCCTGGCGAAAGAACTTCCATCAAGCAGCAGTGTAGAAATTTTAAATCCTTGTTTGCCACTGTGAAGTGTTTTTATCACGCCATCCTTATGTGTTATTCTTCCAAGGCCTTCCCACTTGCCATCCCCGAACACATTGGCTAATCCCAAGCTGGCGGTTCCACAAAATCCACGACGGTAGCAGTCATCTAAATTTACCATTGCCCTTTCCAAGACAACATCCACCAAATTCAGAGAAGGTATTTCCAATATGACATAATCAGCCTCCACTTTTTTCAGAATCTGAAAATCTATAAGCTCCATCAATACATGATGTCCCCTCTCATAAGCCTTCTCCATCAAATCGCCCTGACCGAGATATCCTTCCATGATCCAGTAAGCTATCAGTTCATTATGATGAATGCGGTGACAATGATGGAAGAAGTGACTACCACCCCAACAGCAGTCAAATATAATACTGATTGGCACCAAATCATACCCACTCCGTAGTAGATCTGTTATGTTGTAGATTTCACTGTCTGATGCCTCCTCCAGTGTACGTTTCAGTATGTGGAGGCCAAAATCTTTTTGAGCAAAGTAACAAAAGGCTTTTGCCATCAAGATAATTGCAGCAGGTACATTTTTTGTCTTCTCAACAAATTTTTTAGCTAAATCTTCAATGGCTGGAACCTCATAAGCTTTCGGTCCAACTCTTTTTAGCAACAAGGACAATGATTCTTGCTCTGACAAGGGCATTATATCTATCCTCGACTTCTCATCGTCTTCAGAAATATCATCGCCTTCAGAAATATCATCAGGTTTATCATCGCCTTCAGAAATATCATCGCCTTCAGAAATATCATCAGGTTTATCATCGCCTTCAGAAATATCATCGCTACCGCGGGGGATGTTCCTTTTAGTGATCAAAACTTTGTAATTTGGTGGGTTAAGATTCAGCAGTGTTTTTAATTCAGACATTACTTCTTCTTCCTTTGCTTTGTTTCCTTGATCATCCAAAACTATAAGCAGCTTCTTCCCTTTAAGTACTGTAGACATCTGCTGTTGCATGTCTCCTTGTTTCTCCTCCTTCTCCAACTGCTCATTTTCATCCTCAACTTTTGACCCCCCCACCGGTGGAAAGTAGGGGGATAACTGATAAACCATGCTATCACGAAGAGTGGTACTGTCATTTTCTCTATTCAGAAATACCCAGAGAACAATGTCAATCAAGCCCCTCTGTCTTGCAAGATTACTTATCTCCCTAGCTGTCCACGTTTTCCCAATTCCAGATTCCCCCAAAAGAACAATTCTTCTGATCTTGTCATCATTCAGCAGTTCCAATAACCTTCTTTTCCTCTCTGCCACTGATCTCACAGCCATTGCTGGTGAAAGCAATTGCACTGCATAATTTTGATTACAGTACTTATATCAGTAAGATGAAGGAAAAATAAGGAAGATCCGGGTACTTTCCCAGGGAATGCAAAGATAGGGCAAAAGGGATAACACTATTGTAACATCACATGTTTCCGCTTACTTCTGGAAAATTACGAACATATCATAAACACATAAACGTATGGTGCATTACATGAAAGTGAAAAACAACAAGATGAAAGCATTTTAAGTGTCCAAACTCCTAGGAACCAACATGAAATATCAATATAGCCAAGTTTTGATTTTCTTAAGTTTATTCCTTGGGTCAAACTTCCAATTTCTAAGAAATCTAACATTTATTGATTTTTCTTCATGGATTGCTACCTTAAGGTTTTCCACATATGCCTCTTATGTTATTCTTGATTGTGGATATAATGTGTTATTGTGGTTTGTCTGCCTTATATCGATTGATAAGAACTGACCATTTATATGGATATTGTTGTACTTGTTATATTTTGACACATTGCCTAAGTATAATGGCTTAACCTACCACCCAACTTGGATTTGGTCCAAAACTACCCTTGTACATGTTATTTCCAGTAAAAGCCCAAACCAAGACAAATAAGAGCATAGGGGCATACACCTGCATCCAACAACAAACCCTTAAAAGAGCACCAACACCAGAGGCCAAACACAGCAACAGTGCCTAAACCAAGCTACAATGAAGCACGGTACTCCAAAAATATGGTTGTGCAAGTATCGGGTACTGGTACAGTATGGGTACAGCCCCGATACAAAAAAATACAAAACATATAGGGTATGCTTTGGCATCCCGGTACAGAAGGAGTACGGGATGAGCACTTCAGTGGGTACAGCTCTAGTATGCCTTTTTTTTTTTCCTTCTATTTTTTGTGATGTACTAGATGTTTTATATTAACAACTAATACTTTTTTCCCCCTTCCAATCTTAATTCCTATTTTTCAATTTGGCCTTATTATAGCTTTTTACTTGTCAAAGAACTAATTTGCAGCACCAACTCATAAAAAAATAAAAAGAGGATTCCTTGCATTCCGAGATATTCTTTTCTTTTGATTTATGTTATGAATATAAAACATAGAAAGAGAATTAATTACATACATAACATTAAAACACAGAAACAGGGATGCCAAACTATCAATAGGAAATATGAGTTCTAGCGTATTTGTTTGAATTTTTAAAAATAGATCAAAAAGTTCGTAAGAGTATAGATGGATGCTAAAGGTTTGACAGTAACTACATCAAGATTAGGTACTATTGAATTTATTTTTTCCTTTTTGACTTACATAAAGTACATTATTAAATTATATATATTGATTTATAGGCGTACGCCAGCCGTAGATGTAACATGTTTTTTAAGTTTTGTCGTATCGCAATACACGTAATCTATCATGCCCAGTGTCGGCCCCAACATTTGGGTTGCCCAAACCCAACCACAGCTTGGTTGCCCATTTAGTATTAATAATAATTTTTCCAGTGAATTTCTATTTTTTTCTATATTTAAAAAAAAATTGTTTCCCCGCACCGGGGGTTGACTGAGCCCGGGGGCTTGTGGGGCTTACCCCGCAGCCGGCTCTGATCATGCCTGGATGTCGTTCCCTTACTGATGCTTCATAACCAAGCTAGAAGCCACAAACAGCCAACAAGAGAAAAAGAAAACACACTAACAGACCATCACAAACTAATAGATACCAGAATCTGATGGAAATTTTCCGATGGTTGCAAATATCTCTATTCGTTGGGCTTGGCTTCACTCTCCTCCAAGCATTAATAGCATCTGCAATCGAATTTAACCCTTTTCGGAATGAAGTAGGATGTGTCCATCATTTCTGTTGAAAAAGACTTGTAATTTTACCCCTGTTATGATAGAAGACAACAGCCAACTAGGCAAGTTAAAATCAGGTCTCTTGAACCAACTACAGCCGCTTAACACAAAAAATAAGTAATAAGAGGACCTAAGTATTAGAAAATTTATTATAAAAACAGGATCCCAGAATAGCAGTAAGAATCATAGTAACATACAAAATACCAGACCCAACAAAAGAAGCTGGTTTCTAGAGGAAAAAGAATACCCAAACAAAGCAATACTGAGATGTCTTGAAATGCGAAGCAATTACCTTTAAGCGAAGTAGTAGTGATAAATTAAGGGGTAAAATAGTACACCTTCGTGGATAGAATGAAATGCAATGAAACCCACTAACTGTATCTTGGATTTATTTACATTGTTCTTAATAGATGCTTGAAGATACATCTAAAAGAACATTAAAGCTCACAATCAAATTTGAATTAAGTTTGGAAGGATGATCCCATTTGGTAGCACACAAATTGTGGATCTAGAAATAATCCATCTGGAAAAAGGGCTTTCCAAGTACAACATACAGTAACTGCTACTCTATAACAGTAACAGCAATGAATGTACGATTTGCAGCCGTTTACATACATATGTAGAGAGAGAGAGACAGAGAGGAAACCTGGGACGTACAAGAGCTACTCCCTGGGAGACGACGACGGAATTTGGAATGACAAATGCTGTGGGGGTTAATCAGAGATGTGAGAGAGTTCAAATACACGGTCGTCTCATGTATTCGTGACAATATCTTTCCTTGGAAAATAAATTGGGTAATTTAAATTAAGATCCAACGTCAAAGCCAGCATAGGTTTTTTATCCCATCAAAAATTTTAAGTTATGTTTTTATCCTAATTTTATATAATTTGATATATTTTTGTTATTATTTTTTAGTGGTAGTTTATCTTTTTCTTCTATTTAAGTGAAAACATAAAATTTCCTATTTGGTAAATTGAAAAATATGACAGTAATTTAGATTTGAAAGATAAAAATAAATATGGTAAAATATATTAAGTGAATCATAATATTATCACCGAAAATAGAAAATCACCAAAAAATATTTACCGAAAGCTAAAAAAAATTCACCGAAAACATATTAAGTGAAATTTACCATCATAAAAATAGCTCATTATGATAAATTTGTACTGCACATGATAAATTTGAAAATGAGATGGTGAATTTGGTAAAAATTATAAAATTTACTATGGTGGAGATACTCCAATCCTCCTTATTACTTCTAGTGCTTTTTGAAACCCTCAAAATTCATCACAATTGTTCTCGCTTTTCACGTTGGAATATAGATTTCAACAGTGAACATTAAATGACATACAAAGAACCATGTAATTCAAAATGGTAAATTGTGGAAATAGATAATCATGTTTTCATTTGGACACTAAAGAGCAAAGTTATTAATCCCGTTCCGTATCGGCCGGTACTGTTACAACGTCATAACGTTCTATTTCGACTTGTTCCGGTCAATACTGGCCGGTACCGTACCGTACCGATCTGTATTTAAAAAATAAAAAATTCAATTAATATTTTTTTTGAATAATTAGATACAAACTGAGGCTAAAAATTATATTCTTTTATGTTTGATGATTTATTTTTATATTGTGATACTTTATTTTATATTTTAGTATGATTTTTTGTTAAAAAATATTATTTGAAATATGTATATTAATTTTAGCGATAAATTCAAAATGGTACACTGGTATATACAAGTACCAGTACGTATTGTATTAGTAACAAAATCGACATGCTCGCCGATACGAGATTGATAACTTTACTAAGGAGAAAAAGAACTGAGAAAATAATAACATAAACACCTAATTGTTTTGTTGTTGTATTTTAAGGGATCCCATGTTAAAGAATTTTACCATCATGATTCTATATTATTTAGCTTTGCCATGTTGTAACTAGTGCATTTTTCAGTGATATGTCTTTGTTTGGTTTGTTGATGTTTGTGTTGATTCATGATTTAATGAGATTGAGAATCACCTATTACAATGGATAGTAGTTGCTTTTGAAATGGATCAACATTGTATAATTGGGTTCTTGTCATAAACTTGGATTTTTGTCATAACTCATGACACTTGATAGTAATGGAATTCCTAATGTGATGATATACATAACCACGTAAATTTATCATCACATATTCAAATTAATCATAACAAATACGAAAGAATTTGAATAGTAGTCTTTCAAAAAACAGGTCTGAAGTTAACAAAATATCAGCCATGTAAATTTATCATCACATATTGAAAAGAATTTGCACCAAGTCTTATGGCACTTGAGTGCAATTAGTTCTATTAATTGTTAAATATACATTGGCCTACTTCAAACCATAACAAAACTTTACGTAATTTCCATGTTACAAAATTTTTTTCTTCAAATGTATCAGTTTATTGGGTAAATCATCAAAATTCTAGCTATGAATCCTGACATACAGATCATCATCAGTAAACCCAATTGAATAGTAGTATCTGGCTAAAAAATAATAACTAACTAGATATGGCATTCAAGAACACTCAAACTTTGGCAGGAATGCTATTCCAAAAGTTGTTAGACCACTAAATGATATGCGTACTTGAACAACAATAGTGTTCCTGTGAATACTTCTTTTTGTCAAGTCCATTCTTTACAGAAGGAAAACCAACGAGCGAAATTGATGAGGAAAAATAAAATGAGACATTGCAGTCTTGCTCGAGTATGTCCCAATGTCGAATCATTAACCGATCCTATAGCTGAGTCCGATATTTCTCTCTGTTTTAGTATTTACACCGCCTTTAGCATGGATCGACGTTCTATCTACAATAACACCAAAAGCAAAAATAAAAAATAAAAAAATTATCAAATCACATTTTATTATCAATTACAAATTTATTAGAAGCAAAGTAACTATCAACAAACACAAGAGTACTTACATATCCGTGCCATGGAAGTTCATAATGGATGTATCATTTATCGATTCCAACTATGAAATTCTTTCAGTAACTGCAATTTGGAAGAAAAAAAGTCAAATAAGTTGGTAAATTTCATACGAACCGAATGTTGATACGCGTGAATTTTTTTTTTTTTAAACCTACATGATGTATGCAACATATAATGTATGCAATAGTCACAACATTACACCATAGGGACATACGTTTTACATACATGGTGAATTTATTAGAAACATGGACGATTAAAAAAATCATAATAGGCACGAAATATGATAAATTTCATTTGAAATTCATATCATGTTGACATCATGCTTTTGACCTCATGGAGGACGTCTCAAAGAAAATACGAGTTAGAGGTTTAAAACATTGAAGTAATCAGAAAGACTAACCAATGAGGTAAATTTCACAATGAATATCGTAAATGTGCTAAGAAATTTGACTTGATTCCTCTAGAATATGGTAAATTTTAATGGAATTAATTAGATGTCGGAGTATCAACAACATGGTAAATTTCGATGGCTTATGTTTAATTTGCTCCAAAAACTCATTCAATTCTCAAAAAATAGCTCACAAACAGATGAAATATAATAGACATATTTATCCCCCATATCATGAAACTTAAAACAACAAGGAAAAATAAACAGGTAGTTCGTCATCCGACCCCAATCATCGGTGGTCCATTGCTGAAGTCTGGCATAGCTCATGCGATTTTGCGATCAGTCGCCACGCATGTCCTGCAATAGACGTTCCTTTTGAGCCCTAGATACTCGTCGTGTTCTGCAAAATCAAAATCCGAAACTCATCGGTCTGCAAAAAAATTTCATGCAAAACTTTTTTCAGGCACCGAACTTTTATAGTAAGAAGCTTAAGGAAGCTGAACTGTATCTCGCGAATATATCGTATCCCACAATTAATTGAAGGGTAAGTGCTGAAATTGGAGAAATTAAAATCTAGGATAATCTTGGTATTTTTTAAATGTTCAGACCAAAACATAATCTTAAAAAGTGAATAAGATGAAAAACTAATAAACACTAATAAATAGGACAAAAAAATAAGTGCACCTAAAAAATTAGAGTATAACTTCACACTTCATAATCTATTGTGTTTGTCACTTCGACTAATTAACCTTTGTACACTTCAATTTAATTTACCATTTCGATGACTTATTACAATATTACCTCTCTATATTCGAAGAAGAAAATAAACAAACAAACAACCTCAATGTCACTCTAAATTCATTTAGTCGAGATTATATGTAAATTTACATATGATTTATTTTTATTTTTTGATAACCGAAATATTCGACTAATTTTAAAATTGTAATAATTGATTTATCACTTCAGTAGATAAGTGAATGTTTCGTTTAGACTAAAGATACAAAACTTTTTAATCCTTAAATTTTGAATAGGCAAGGGTTGGCCGTATATGAAACTAGTGTTGCACTATCATGATCAAAGGATGTTATTTATTTATTTATTTATTGCAAAGCAAGATTCTACTTTGATAGTACTTCAAATTTGAGTGGTTGGCGTAAGAGGTAAGACTGAGTTCGGACTAAATTATTTTTTTAATTTTTTATGTTTTCTTATTTGTGTCGAGGAGAGAAATAAAAAGAAAAGAAAAGTATGAGCTGAAATTAACAATAGTTCAGATAGGATGTTGCTAGAGATACCAAAGATAGTAAAAAAATATCATTTTTCCTTAATTTCTATTTATTATGTTTTTATTAATTTTTGTGGTTTATTGGTTCGTCTCGAGTCATTACCCCGATACTCTACTACTCAACGGTATCCCGGTACGTACCATATCAATAATAAAATCAGTACCAAGTAATTTTTGAATTTTATATTTTTTTAAAATTTCTTACTGAGACTAACTTTAAGAATCAATAAAATATTACAAAAAAATTTTAAAAATAATGAGATAATAATTCAACGATTACCATCAGTCATGTGGAGACGTGTTCTAATCGCCTTTGAATATATCAAGTACCGACCACTCTGAATTTTCAATTTGCATTAAATTTGGGTGCCATCATAGTAATGAGGTTGACCCCTTAACAACGAGACCTAACAACCAATTTGAATTTTCAAACTTTTTGTGATTTATTTGTTCATCTCGAGTCATTATCTCGGTACTTTGATACTTGCCGATATTTCGGTACGTACCATATCAATAATAAAATCGGTACCATCGCCAGTACAAGATTGATAAATTTAGTCTCGATGAAAGAAATATAAAATGTATAAATTATGTCAAAAAATTCAAAAATTTATTAAAGACAAAAAATAAATTAAAATACAAACTGTTTTGATTTATTTTTTATCTTTTTTCTTGAATTTTTTTAATTTTATATTTTTTTTGAAATTTCTTACCGAGGCTAAGGGGCTGTTTGATAACCCATTTTCAACACTTAAAACTGAATAAGTTAAGTAAAAAACTATTAAGTCGGTCTGATAATGAAATTTTGAGGAACTTAATATATTAAGTCTTCAGCAAAAATAAAAAGTAAATAATTAAGTAGATTCTCCCCTACTTTAATCAAAATTCTGAACACACTCAAAAAAGTTTTTTAAAAAAAGTGTGTTTATCATATTGCCGACCACTGCCACTAACAACTATCGTCACCTACCACTAACTACCACCGTCACCTGTCACGACCGCACTGTTAACCATCGTTATCCGCCACTACCACACTGCTGGCCATCGGCACTGACCACCATCGACACTGCCACTTGCCACCACACTAACCATAACTGCTACTAATCACCAACACCACCCACCACTAACTATTACACTGCTGACCACTACAGTCACCAACCACCACCACATTGTCAACCACTGGCACTAACCGCAACTACACTAACCTCCACTGCCACTAATTGTCACCACCACCGCCGCCACCCACTAGGACCACATTGTCAACCATCGCCATCAACCACCACCACACCATCAACCACTGGCAATAACCAGCATTGCTACCATGCTAATCGCCACCCCCTATTAACTACCATCACCACTGCCACCCGTCACCACCATACTGCCGACCACCACCACTAACCACCATACTGTTGACCACAGCCACTAACCATCGCACTGCTGACCACCGTCACTAACCACCACCGCCATCCGCCATCACCACACTGCTGACCACTAGCATTAACCACTACAGCCACCATACTAACCACCACCACCACCACCTGCCACTAACCATCATTGTCACCCGCCATCATCACACTACCAACCACCGTCATTAACCACAACACTACTGACCACCACTACCACCCGTTGCCACCATACTACCGACCATCGCCGCTAACCCCCACTGCCGCTAACCCCCACTAACCGCCATTGTCATCTACCACCACTGTATCAACTATCGCTCCACCCTTCGGCCACCACCACCACCACCACGTCTATAATATCAAGTAGAGCTTGGTGTGTCGCAAGACCTATTGGGGTATAAGTTGAAAAATAAATAAATTTTAAATTTCAACTCCTTGTGCAGACTAAACAACTTAATTAATTCAGTGCTTAATTTCAGTACATAACGAACAATTTTTATAATTAAAAAAATTCAGTATTAAGTTTTCAATGCTTAATTTCCAATTTTAAGTTTTCAACTTTCAGTTTTATCAAATAGCACCTAACTTTAAGAATCAATAAAATATTACAAAAAAATTAAAAAAATAATGAGACAATAATTCAACGATTACCGTCAATCACGTGGAGACGTGTTCTAATCGCCTTTGAATGTACCAAGTACCGACAACTCTGAATTTTCAATTTGCATTAAGTTTGGGTGTCATCATAGTAATGAGGTTGACCCCTTGACAAGGAGACCTAACAACCACTTTGAATTTTCAATTTTTTTGTGATTTATTTGTTCATCTCGAGTCATTGTTCCGGTACTATAGTACTCGTCAATATTTCGGTACGTACCATTAGGGGTGTACATGGTCCGGATTGGACCGGTTCTATAAGAATCCAAGAACCAAACCATATCTAACGATTCAAAAGAATTGAGAACCATAACCAGACCATTACACATATGGAACCAAACCAAAATCAAACTATTAAACCGGTCCGGTTTGGTTCCAGATCCGATTCCAAACCATGTTAGTATTAAAAAAAATTAAAAAATATGAATAGAATAATACTAATTTTTTAAAATTGTGAACAAAATAAACAACATAATATATTGCACTAACTTCATTAATCTTAAAAATTGAATTTATACATATAATAAGTTTATGAAAAACACAACTATATTAAGAATGAAAGAGTTTTTTATTTTGAAAATGGAAGGGTTGTAACTTTTTTGAGATATATATATATATATATTAATTGGTCCGGTTCGGTTCGAACTACGGTTTATAATGATGAAACCATGGACCAAACCATAATATCTGATTTTAATTTTTTTAGAACCATAACCAATCCATTAAACCATGGAACCAATTTAAAAAGACCGGTTCGATCTGGTTTAGCAGTTTTTTTCGATTTTTTTGTACACTCCTACGTACCATATCAATAATAAAACCGGTACCATCGCCAGTACAAGATTGATAAATTTGGTCTCGATGAAAGAAATATAAAGTGTATAAATTATGTCAAAAAATTCAAAAATCTATTAAAGACGAAAAATAAATTAAAATACAAATTGTTTTGATTTATTTTTTTATCTTTTTTTCTAAATTTTTTTAATTTTATATTTTTTTTGAAATTTCTTACCGAGGTTAACTTTAAGAATCAATAAAATATTACAAAAAAATTAAAAAAATAATGAGATAATAATTCAATGATTACCGTCAACAACGTGAAGACGTGTTCTAATCACCTTTAAATGTACCAAGTACCGACCACTCTGAATTTTCAATTTGCATTAAGTTTGGGTGCCATCATAGTAATGAGGTTGACCCCTTGACAAGGAGTCCTAACAACCACTTTGAATTTTCAAATTTTTTGTGATTTATTTGTTCATCTCGAGTCATTATCTTGGTACTCTAGTACTAGCTGATATTTTGGTAAGTACCATATCAATAATAAAACCGGTAACATCGCCAGTACAAGATTGATAAATTTGGTCTCGATGAAAGAAATATAAAATATATAAATTATGTCAAAAACTTCAAAAATTCATTAAAGACGAAAAATAAATTAAAATACAAACTGTTTTGATTTATTTTTTTGTCTTTTTTTGAATTTTTTGAATTCTATATTTTTTTTTGAAATTTCTTACCGAGGCTAACTTTAAGAATCAATAAAATATTACAAAAGAATTTAAAAAATAATGAGATAATAATTCAATGATTACCGTCAACCACGTGGAGACGTGTTCTGATCGCCTTTGAATATACCAAGTACCGACCACTCTGAATTTTCAATTTGCATTAAATTTGGGTGCCATCATAGTAATGAGGTTAACCCCTGGAGACCTAACCATACCCTTTAAGTCACTTCGACACAGTTTGAGGTTTAAACTGCCGTTAGGTTCGTATTCTTTTATTCAGTTTGATAATTAACACTGTTGGAAAGTGCCTTGAATTTGGAGAAAGAAAGTAATTAGGTGGTAGCTGGTATTACTGATAGTGGTGTTGGAACTACTGGTAATAGGAAGTTTAGTTCTTAGGCAGTGACCAGTACTACCGATAGTAGTGTTGGTACTACCGATAGTAAAAGCTCTAATGATTTTTTTGGACAACTTGTTTTACTACCGGTAATAGGTGTTGTATTACCGGTAGTAAGGTATACCTACGAGAATCCTAGTAAAGTTTGGAAAATTTATTTTCCTAATCTATTTAGGATATTTTCCTATCATTTAGGGATTTATATTCCTATTCTTTAGGGATTGATATTCTTCCATATTTTTGGGAGTTTCCTATAAATATGATAGACATAGTTTCCTAAAAGATATCCCTAGAAAGCTAGTTGAGATCTAAATTGATTGGACACCTCACATTAGAGTTTCGGAACATAGCCGGCCCTTGTAATCTCTCTTGATCATAGTGAAAGAAATCTCTCCCTCCCGTGGACGTACGTTTAAACTATTACTTATTCGGAACTACGTAAATCTCTGTGTCTTTTCGTTTTCTTGTTGATTATTTTCTTCTTGTTTATCGTATTTGCCGTATCAAAACTTTGGTTATTGATCCATCGATTACGGTTATGGTGGCCAAATACGAAGTTGAGAAGTTCGATGGGCAGAGTAGCAGCTTCAGTATATGGAGAGTGAATATGAAGGCTTTATTGGTTCAACAAGGGTTGCAGAAGGCTTTACTTGGATCTGCCAAGAAGCCAGGAACGATGTCAACAAAGGATTGAGAGGTTCTTGATGAGAAGGCACTCAGTTCGATTCAATTGAGTCTAGCAGATGATGTGCTTCGCGAGGTTGATGAGGAGACTATAGCGGCAGAATTATGGTTGAAGTTAGAGAGTATTTATATGACCAAATCACTGACGAGCAGGCTATATCTGAAACAACACCTCTACACGTTTCGAATGAGGGAAGGTACGCCAGTTAAAGATCATCTTGATGAGTTCAATAGAATTGTTATGGATCTAAAAAATATTGATGTTAAAATAGATGATGAAAATCAGGCTCTAATTATTCTGTGTTCCTTGCCCCCATCTTATGAGCATTTTGTTACTACTTTACTCTACGGAAAGGATACAATCTCAATGGAGGATGTAAAATCTAATTTATATTCTAAAGAATTGAAGAAGAAGGTGTCTGGTGAGAGTGAGGAGACTGGTGAGGGGTTATTTGTGCGAGGGAGAACAATGGAGAAGAATAAGGAGAATAGAGAGACATCTAGATCGAAGTCGAAAAACAGAAAGAAAATTCGTTGTTTTAACTGTAAACAGAAGAGCCACTATAAGAGCAAATGTATAAAATCAAAAAGGGATAATGAGGAGGAAAAGGTAATTGCTAGTGTCACTGAGGATTCTGATGGGTTGGAAAACGTTTTATCAGTTTCAGCCGGTGATGTTCTTTCAGATACAAAGTGGATTTTAAATTCTGGTTGTTCCTATCACATGTGTCCGATTAAAGATTGGTTTAACACCTATGAATTGGTACATGGTGGTTCAGTTTTGATGGGCAATAATATGGCCTGCAAAACTGTTAGGCTTGGAACTATTAAGATTAAAATGCATAATGGTATTGTGAGGACACTATCAGATGTTCGGCATGTTTCGGATTTGAAAAAGAACTTTATCTCTTTGGGTACCCTTGATTCGAATGGCTGTAGGTATACAGCTGAAGGTGGAGTTCTGAAGGTCTCGAAAGATGCGCTGGTTCTTATGAAAGGTCAGAAGGTGGGTAACCTTTATGTTCTACAGGGCAGTACAATTTCAGGTGCTGCAGCAACAATCTCATCATCAAAGCTATCAGATTCAAATTTGACTCAGTTATGGCATATGCGCCTTGGGCATATGAGTGAGGGGGATGACATAATTGAGTAAACGGGGTTTACTTTGTGGACAGAAGATGGAGAAGTTAGATTTATGTGAGCATTGCATGTATGACAAGTAGTGCAGGGTGAAGTTTAGCACAGCTGTTCGTCGAACTAAAGGTACGGTGGATTATTTTCATTTAGATCTTTGGGGTCCTTGTGTTGTTAAATCTAAGGGTGCTTCTCGATATTTTATGAGTTTGATCGATGACTATTTCAGGAAAGTTTGGGTGTATTTGTTGAAAAATAAGAGTGAGGCTTTTGTTACATTCAAACGGTTTAAGGTCGTGACTAAAAAGCAAACAAGTAAGAAGATTAAGAGATTGAGAACTGATAATAGTCTGGAATTTTGTTCTGAAGAATTTGAAATATTTTGCAAGGATGAGGGCATCGTGAGGCACCACACGGTGAGGAAAATCCCTCAGCAGAATGGTGTGACTGAACGGATGAATAGAACTCTTTTAGAGAGTGCTCGTTGTATGTTATCCAATGCAGGTTTGGATAAAGAGTTTTGGGCTGAAGCAGTTTCCACTACTTGTAATTTGGTAAATCGATCTCCATCAACTACCATTGAGTGCAAAGTTCCTATAGAGGTATGGTCTGATTCTTCGGCTGACTACTCAAATTTGAGGGTGTTTAGTTGTCCCGCTTATACTCATGTCAAAGAGGGTAAGCTTGAGCCTAGGGCCAAGAAGTGTGTCTTCTTGGGTTATGGATCTGGGGTGAAGGGTTACAGATTATGACTTTCTGATGGAAAATCATCCAAACTTCTTATCAGCAGGGATGTGACCTTTGACGAAAACTCTATGATCAAAGGAAAGACAAGTGTAGATGTTCAAGACAGTGATGAGAGGATTCTGAAGCAGGTGGAGCTAGAATGTGAAACTTCCGAAGGGGAGAAGAACAGTGATCAACTAGTTGAGGACGAAGTTCATGATTCAGACACAGAGAATGGTGCAGAGCAGTAACAACCATACAGTACTACAAAAGATAGGCCAAGGAGGGAGATCCGTCCACCTCAGAAATATGCTTACGTAGATATGGTTGTTTATGCGTTGTCTTTAGTAGAAATAGTGGAGTATGAGGAGTCTTCTTACTACCGTGAGGTTGTCACGGGAAAGAAGGCTACACAGTGGAGTGTTGCTATGAATGAAGAGATTGAGTCTCTTCATAAGAATCAAACTTGGGAGTTGGTGAAACTGCGTAAGGGGAAGAGAATTGTTGGCTGTAAGTGGATTTACAAAAGAAAAGCAGGTATCTCGGGAGTTGAAGATGCAAGACTTAAAGCTCGGTTAGTGGAGAAAGGCTATAGTCAACAAGAGGGAGTGGACTTCAATGAGGTATTCTCGCAGTTGTTAAATATAGTTCTATTCGTGTTATACTTGCCATTGTTTTGCATTTCGACTTAGAGCTGGAGTAACTTGATGTCAAAACTGCATTCTTGCACAGTGAGCCTGAAGAGCAGATTTATATACATCAACTGGAGGGATTTGCAATTTCTGGTAAGGAAGATTTCGTTTGCTTGTTAAAAAAATCTTTTTATGGCCTTAAACAATCACCCAGACAGTGATATAAGCGGTTTGATACATTTATGATGGGTCAAGATTACTCTAGGAGTGAATATGATAGTTGTGTGTATTTTCGAAAACTTCCCGATAGTTCATTTATCTATTTGTTGTTATATGTTGATGACATGTTAATTGCTGCCAAGGATATGTCGGAAATCAACAGGTTGAAGAAATAGCTTAGTGGATAGTTTGAGATGAAAGACTTAGGTGCAGCAAAGAAGATTTTAGGTATGGAAATCAGGAGAGATCGAAAGACTGAAAAATTATACTTGACTCAAAAGGATTATCTGGAAAAAGTATTTGAGCGCTTTGCTATGCGAAGTTCCAAGCCTATGTCTACTCTAATGGCTACACATTTTAGACTTTCTGCAGACTTGTCACCATAGTCGGAGGATGAGATGAAGCACATGTCAAAGGTTCCATATGCTAGTGCTGTTGGGAGTTTGATGTATGCTATGGTATGTACTCGCTCTGATATTTCACATGCTCTTAGTGTTGTTAGTCGGGCAAATCCGGGGAAGTCACATTGGGAGGCAGTGAAATAGATATTGAGGTATTTGCAAGGGACTGCGGATGTTAATATGGTGTTCGACAGTGGTGCCGATAAAGGTGGACTTGTTGTTGGTTATGTGGATTCTGATTTTGCTAGAGATTATGACAAGAGAAAATCCTTAACGGGATATCTGTTCACTCTTTCGGGCAGTGCTATTAGTTGGAAAGCTACCTTGCAGGTTACAGTTGGGTTGTCCACTACAGAAGCAGAATATATGGCGGTGACTGAAGCTGTTAAGGAAGCATTGTGGATGACGAGACTTCTTGGGAAACTTGGGCTAAAGCAGGATGGAACTGTCATTTATTGTGATAGTCAAAGTGCTATAAATTTGACTAAAAATCTTATATACCATGAGCGGACGAAGCACATTGATGTGAGGTATCACTTTACTTGAGATATCATCTCTCAGAAACAGATTGAGGTGAAGAAGATAGGTAAGGCAGAAAATCCAGCGGATATGATGACTAAACCAATTCCGGTTGTCAAGTTCAAGTTTTGCTTGGACATGATTGGTGTTCGTAGTTGTTGATTGCCCTTCGGGACTTTGGATGAGAGATAGGTGCAAGATGAAGGTTCCTTGTTAATTGAGTTTGTTGGAATTCAAGTCAAGATGGAGATTTGTTGGAAAGTGCCTTAAATTTGGAGAAGGAAAGTATTTGGGTGGTAGCTGGTATTACCGGTAGTAGTGTTGAAAATACCGGTAATAGGAAGTTCAGTTTGTAAGTAGTGACCAGTACTACCGGTAGTAGTGTTGATATTACCAGTAGTAAAAGTTACTGATTTTTGAACAGCTTGTTTTACTACCGATAATAGGTGCTGTATTACCGGTAGTAAGGTGTACCCGCGAGAATCCTAGAAAAGTTTGAAAAATTATTTTCCTAATCTATTTAGGATATTTCCCTATCATTTAGGGATTTATATTCCTATTATTTAGGGATTGATATTCTTCCATATTTTTTGGAGTTTCCTATAAATATGATAGACATCCTAAAAGATATCCCCTAGAAAGCTAGTTGAGATCTAAATTGATTGGGCACCTCACATTAGGGTTTCGGAACATAGCTGACCCTTGTAATCTCTCTTGATCATAGTGAAAGAAATATCTCTCCTCCCGTGGACGTACATTTAAGCTATTACTTATTCGGAACCATGTAAATCTCTGTGTCTTTTCGTTTTCTTGTTGATTATTTTTTTTCTTATTTATCGTATTTGTCGTAACAAACACTATACTCAATTCTTTTCCCATTTTCGCTACATAATCTATATGTACTTTACCCAATTTCCATCGAGTACAATCATTAAAATAATTTCTCCCTAAATTTATAAAATTGTTTTAAAAATTTTGCTAATTTTATCTTATGATTGTCTCCTTTTTAAAGAAGATATTGTTGATCTGTTTTCAATAGTGCAACAAAGTTATAAATATTTAAAATCTTTGTAATTGAGGTTACATATAAACTTATATATGTTTTCAAGACAATTATTATTTTTTATTTCTCGTCAAGATATGCCAAAAATAAACGATAAAAAGTTACACCCCAGAATCACGAAATATCATATAATATTTATTGTCTTTAACAAAAAAATAGTGAGAAAAATATAGACCATGTTGATAATAGTTCAAAACATATAAAAAAACTAAAACTTATTTCTTAGTTATTTAATTTTTAGTGCACATTGTTTTGTCATAACTTTTTAATTTTGAAGCCGTTCTCGTCAAGAACAAAAAAAAAATTGGAGCAGAACTAATGAATTTCAAAAAGAAAATAAACGAATAAGACCGAATACTTAAAATTTAAGACAAAAGAAACCAAACTTAGGCCAGGGAACTTCAACCATTTTATATTTAAAACCATTAGTCCAACTTTAAAGACTTGCACGGTGTTTGAAAATTCGGGAGCAAAGGAGAAAATTACGAAGAAATCATAAAGAAAATATTTTATTCTTCCTTTTTTTGATTTTATAACTGAGAAGAAAAAAAATGAAGGGGAATTGAAAGATTAAAAAAAAAAAGTAACAGAGAAAATATTAGGAAAACAAATATTTTATTTGCCTTTCTTTTCCTGATTCTTTAGCTTTCTCTTTCTACATTAGGAGAGAAAAGATGAGCTTTTTATTTTCTCCCCCTTTCTCTGTTTTTTTCTTTTCTTTTCTTTCTAAGTTTCTAACATTGATGCTCATCAGAAAGGAGGAAACGGATCTTACTTGCTACGGATGTCAACAATCCATCTCGGATTCTTTTTATCATATTTTTTACTTCTAATTTTTTTATCAAGATAAATAATTCATTTAAAAAATTTAGCATAAAAATTAGAAAATAAAATAAAAAGTTACTTTATTTCCAAATTATTTTGGCCAAAAGAGGCTTATATATCCACTCCGTCTCATTTTATTTATTTATATATAAAATTTAAGTTTTTAATGATATTCAATCCTATACTTTTACAGTCTCAAATTCCTAATAATATCCTTTCAAGTTTGACAAATATTGTCACTTTAATTTGAAAGATAAAAAGAAAAATAAATAAATATTTTGAAATAGTGATCAAACAAATTGTAAAGGAAGGACAGATAGTAAGAACAACAAAGGAATCGTTTGGGGTGGGAGCCATGTAATGAGAAGGAAAACCATAGCCTTTACGGGCCGATTGGATGAAAGCTTAATTTCAGGAGATAAGTTATTGAGAGAAAATAACAAGAGAGGGTATTATTTTTAGAAGATTGACCCATATTATGTGATGTTTATAAAGGAGATAAAAAAGTAGATAGTTTGGATAAAATATTAAAAAAATAAAAATAAAATAATACTTGATTTGAATGAATGATATAATAGGGGATAACATTATTTTGTAGTTGTAATAAAAGAGATGAAGTATTATTTTTGGATAATATCCGGAGATAATTTTTGGACCGGAAGAGGGTGCCCAAAAATAATCTCCCTCTATCCCTCCCCTTCTATCTCTCTTAGGGCCCGTTTGGATGCGTATAAGGAAGTGGCATAATTTTTAGAGGGAGTAAAAAGAATGATGTGACATGTTTAGCATGAACACTAGAGGCATGAGATTACGTACAGTGAAACAGAGACAGTAACTAAAAGGGAAAAAAGGACCATACTTATGTTAATGCTTTGAGAAATTAAAACTTTTATAATGATGAACTATTGATATTACTTAGATCGTCCTTTGGGTGAAATCTAAGTACATCTATTGTCCATTCATTAATTCGGTGCAAAATAATCATCTATATAGGCCTAAATAATTTATAACACTTAATTAGTTAGTCATGTTACCTTTGAGAATCCAATTCTAACCCGTTAAGTTATACAAATTACTTATCCTATTGAGTTTATAATTATTCAAAAGTTACTTTCCTTTGGGTCAATCACATTCTCATAATTATAACTGCAACTTCGAATATTGTTGACTTTAATGTTATCTTTTTTAACAATTCTTTTATGTAGTTCTCTATTTATAAGTTTCACTAACCTAATACATTTTGGTGCTTGCTAAATTAGTAATCCATATGAATATTGAACTAACCAATAATATTCTCTATAATTATTAGCCGGGTTATGCTAATGTCATTCTTTAATCAATCACTTTCAAAAAAAAACACAATATATGAGAAATTTTATGTGATTGAAAATCCTTTTCAGTGATAATCAATTGACAGTAACTCAAAAGAGAACAGTAATTGAAACAGACCAATAACAAAATGAACACATACACTGGGTCAATATTAATCTCATTGCAAAAGTTAAGGCGATGCCTAATAATAGAACAGGGACAAACTAATTCTACCATCTCGGTAATAGCAAATAATCACGTAAACCTTCATTACATACGGAGACAATAAATACCTCCCCCCCCCTCCCTCTTTTTTTTTTGTTTGTTGAGAAACCAGTTTTAAAAAGACTTCCGATTCTAATTTACTGTTATATAGATTAATTGCATTATACGTTCCTCACTTTAGATTTTTGATCGAGAGTCGCATATATAAATCCTAGTTTTTTTATTTTTTTCTTTCGGAAAACAAATACTCTAAAGGGTAGGCCAATATTACGTTGATGATCCACATCCTCATAATCTATTGGGTTTGTCACTTTGACTAACCTTTGTACACTTCAATTTAATTTACCATTTTGATGACTTATTACAATATTACCTCTCTATTTTCGAAGAAGAAAATAAACAAACAAACTAATATGGCATTGTGTTTGCATAAACTAATATGGCATATTTTGCTGATCACATAGCTTCGTTTTGCATCTTTTTGCCATTGCACTTAAACTCTATGAAAATCTTGTGTGAGTATGTTGGGTTAGCCGTACAATTAATCCAATTCATTCTGAGAGTTCGGTGAGTTTTGAAGTCCAAATTGTATAAATTGTGAGAAGCATGCATTCGTTAAAACACGTGATGTTTTGGAACAATTAAGTTTTGAACAGATGATTTGTTTGTTAGCACACCAAATATTACAAGCATCGCATTCTCAAATCCCCATAATGCTCTCAATGATTGAATTTCATGATTCGTATAAGGGAGGTCGTACTTGTCTTTATCTTCGTAGTTTTGTTGCTAGGGACTAGCAATCCTCAAGTTGGGAGTGTGTTGTTACCGTAATACATCTCATATAATTGGTTTAACATGTCTTATTTAGCATATGTGCAATAATTAAACATCAATTTTATTGAATAATACACGTTGGGTAGTTTTTGTCCAATTTTAGGTTCTCTATGTTAAAAGAAGTGTTGGACCGATGAAATGGTGAAATTCAAAAGTTCGGAGGAAATCTCGACACCCGAGGAAGGATAGAAGCATGATTGGAAGAAGTGTCGAGGCTAAGAGTGATGCAAAGCTCGAAGAAAATGCAGAAAAAGAGAGAAGAATCAAAGAAGAGGAAAATCTGACTTGACTTGATGAACAGGTCAGCCTGAAACCTGACTGGAACTTTCAGTCACCTGAAGAAAAAAAATCCGACCTGACCTAATGTACATCTCAGGTTGAAATTTGACTGGAACATCCAGTCAGGTCATCCAGTCAGATTTTGGAGAAAAGTATAAAAAAATTCCAGAGATCAGATCTGACTGCAGGTTTGAATGCGAATTAAAATTAATTTCTTGTATTTTCTTATTTTATTTAATTTTTAAGGCAGTTTCTTATTAAAATTAGGTAATCTTTCCCTTTTCTTTTTATTTATTCTAATTGAAATTAGTTTTCTTTTAGGATTAGGAATTTTTTTCTTAATTTTTCTCATAGGTTTTTCTTATTTAAGGATCTAGGGGACTTTGATCTAGATATTCAATACTTTTACATTCAATTTATATTTAATTACTCAGAGTTGTTAGCAATAAATTTTAGCAATTATTTACTTTTCTATCTCCAAATCGTTCAAGTTATTCAAGTTTTGTTCAAATTTGCTAGTAAGAATATTATAGATTTATTGCGTTCATCAATTCTAGTACAATATTTTCAATTTATTAATCCGTTTTAATTTTAATATGCTAGGCTAAATCTTCTAGACAAGATCCAAGGATAAATTTCATCCCATGATTTACGGTTTCAACATCTTCTTATATTTTTTCACCGTTTATTCAAATTGATTCAAGTTTGTATTTTTTGAACCAAACAAGGAGTATTACGCTCTTGATTAATCGTCGCCAATAAATTAGTACGATTAATACTTGGGTCGATGTTTTCCTATGATTTGACTTATTTTTATTGAACGAGAATCAATTATGAATACATCTTTAGAATCAAATAAATTTTTTTGGCCTGAATTCTTGATTGAGTTATAAAAAAGAAGATGTTGTTATCTAAAATCTAGGATGAAAGGATTCCACGGATCTAACCTCCTTTCTCAATCCATAGTTTTTTATCTTAGTTTAAATTACAGTTTTTAGAATTAATCAACCAATCAAATCAAAAGTTAGCGTCCGAAATAACAGCTAAAAGTTTCGGTGACAGAGTATCGATCCTCGTGGATTGATACTCTGTCTTACCGCTCTACTGGTTTTCTATACTTTTGAGACAAGGATAAGTTTTAAATATTAAATATTAATTTGGCCAGTGCATCAACGATACTTTTACCGGTCGATCACTGACCATTTTATTAAGCTAACCATAAGGCTTAATAAAACTATTAGTGCCTTTTTTAAATTTCCACCCTATATCCACCATTGAAGGACAGCTTGTAGAGAAGCAGGGGAAGCCCAGTTAACTCCCCACCAGCTAAGGATGTTAAACCACAGGCCCTAAACCTTTCTACAATGTAGAAGTACATGCTCCGAGAATTCTAGTTCTTCTCCACATAATTTATGTCCAGTCGTTGCGTCTACCAGCTGGTCGATTCAGGGTAAGGGAAGCTGTTTTTGGGGCATGCGCCATTTAAATTGGTGTAGTACTCCACACAGACCCGTCACTTACTGTTCTTCTTTTTCACAACGACTGTGTTTTCCAACTAACTCGAATACTGGCCGGGACGGGGCCAGGAAATTCACTACGTGGAGGTGATTATGTATTCAGTACTATTTTAAATTTTTTTCAAAATATTTAGCAGGGACGAGTCTATATATTTCATAAAGGTTTTTTCTTTCTTGCAGGGGCGATCGCCCCTACTAGCCACTCCCTAGCTTCATCCCTGAAAACTGGACCTCCCTGATCCTACATTCCATATTGAAATAGGACTTTGATATAAATTATCCACTTTATTTTTTATTTTGGAATCTTATTTTGTCTATGAAACAATTTTTTTAAAAAATTTATTCACCATAAACTCAAATGTGAATTGGCACATGACATTTACCCGTGACATTTACAATAAATCATGTAGAGACAAATTCCAGGAATAATACGCTCAATACATTCTTTTATTGGATTATTGAGAAATAAGTGATAGTTTTGATAATATTTGTTACAGTAATTTATTGATCGAAATACTTTGCTAGAGGGTTTATTGTTTTTTTTTTCCGAAGCTCTCTTAGTACTTTTTTCTTCTTATTGTACAATTTTACATTTTTATCTTTGTGATATATGAATTTTTTTTCCAATCAAGAAAAACTTATTGATAAAAAATACCAAGTAATGATGAGATATGATTGACACGCAAAAGTACGTATTTTCTATGTCAAAATCCCTTGATTACATGCGTTTATTGTCTATTGGTCGCATTTTATGTGATTTTATCATTTAACGTGTGTTTGAGTTGTTAATGTGCAAATAAAATATTTTGCAGGTATTTATGAGGTTCGGAATGCTAACGAAAATCAAGTCAAGAAATTGGAAGCAAAAAGTCAAGAATAATGGTAGAAGATCCAATTACCTGTAGTGAATGCAGTACTACCGGTAGTAGAAGACAATGATTTTTTGAAGATTTTGAGATAGTACATTGAATTACCGGTAATACGTATTACATTACATGTAATAGAGTGCACTGTTAGATTTGCTGAAGAAAAGAAAGAAGACAAAATCTACAATTATTGATAATAAAGTGTACTGCTCGAAATTGGAGAAAATCTGAAATTACCACAAATGGATGTGCATTACCGGTAGTATTACTGTTAATAGGGAAAAAACTAGATTTTCCGTATTTTATGAGATAAGGATTATTTTAAGTGTTATCTTTATCTTTTTGTTAGCAAGATATCTATTTAAGAGGACCTTAGCTAGGATTACAAGGAGCTTTTTGTGGAGAGAGATATTCATTAAGTATTTGGAGATTAATTAAAAAAAATTCTTATTTTATTTTCAAGTTCATCTTGTTCTTTATTTTTCATGTTCGAAGGTGAAACATCAAATTGTAACTTAAGGTAATTCAATCCTCGCACAAAGGCCTTTAATTCATGATGTCGTTTTATTAAATCAAGAACCATTTTGAAATTAATCAAAAGTTTTTGTAAGATTTTAGCTTGTGTGTATATAACCTTCGTTGGTACACACAATTCTTAGATCTACATGGTTTTGATTTGAAAATCTAATTTTTTTTTATCATGATTATAAAACGATTATCAATCTTTCAATCATCCGACGAAGGTTCGATGTTATATAATCGGAGTTGTTTAGAGGATTGAATTATTACGAGTCGCATCGATGTGGATCTCAAGAATTGGATCTTATTTTTAATATTCAGTATTTTTTAGTATTTTTTCAACATCTTTACACAATCAAAATTTTCCAAACCTCTTCTTTCTTTTTCTCGATAAACTTCTAAATTACTCGTTCCCTGTTGATTCGACTTAGGACTTCTAAATTATTATGCTACGACCGATCAACTGATCCTACGCTTGGGATACATGTAACATGTTTTATTAACACCGGTTGATGACAAGCAAGACATATTACTATATAGTATTGAATAAGTTGTCATGTGAGGGGTGTGCCATTATACAAGAGGTAATTGGGACTAAATTAATTGCTTTCTTAAAAACACTCAAAACTAGTTTTTCAGTTATTTTCATTTTCAATGACCATTTATAGTGTTTTGTCATAGGTTTTACTCCCTAATTTGCTCTTGTCAACACAAACCAAAAAATCAAAAACAAAAGAAACACAAGTAATAAAGCACGACTATGATGGTGGCCGCGCTCTGACGGGGTCTGAATTTTTATATATTGAGGGTTCCTTTTAGTTTTGTTGTATTTAGGCGTTTTGTTTGAGTTATTGTACTTGATAGCTCTTAGAATCTGTTGTGGTGTTTTATTTACCAAAATAGAAGGTTTAGGGTCGATCATGTTTTTTCGAGTAGCAGTATTAGGAGGGTATTTGTTTACTCTCCAAAGCTCTCCCTCTTTGTAGATATTTACTGATTGTATTATTACATATTTTATTTTTGTGATAAAGGAATTTCTTTGTCTTCTAAAAAAACAAAATTCAGAAAAAAAGAGAGAGAGACCGAAGACCTAATTTAAGACGAAAGACACCAAAACTAAGGCCAGGCAACTTCAACCATTTACATTTAGAGCCATTAGTAGTAGGAACCTGTGCTCGTCCAGTTTAGTCTGTTTAGAGACCTTCACTGTGTTTGTTGGGGAACCATACGGAAGTGAAAATAAGCGAGAAATCAAAAGGAAAATATTTTCATTTTCCTCTTTTGGTTTATAAATGAGGAAGGGAATTTGAAGGGAAAGAAAAGTAAGAAGCTGATTTCCACTTTCTTTTTCCTGATTCTTTTGCTTTCTCTTTCTTTTTCAAAGTTTCAAACAAACTCTTAACGTCCAATTCTAGTCTTTGGCCTTTGAAGATTAAAATCAGAGAGAGAGAGAGAGAGAGAGAGAGAGAGAGAGAGAGGATGGAGGTTGTTCAACACTTGGGCCATGACCATCCACTGATGCTCATCAAAAAAGAGGAAACAGAAGATAGTTGGGATCTTACTTGCTACGGTTGCAAACAAGCGATCTCGGATTCGTACTTCTCCGACTACTACGGTTGCAAGCGATGTCAGTTTTTCCTAGACAAAACATGCAGCGAACTACCTCCGGAGATGATCTACTCTTTTCACCCTCACCACCCCCTCACTCTCATTCCAGCCGCACCTTCAATGACTGACAAATGTGATGTCTGCAGAGGAGACTGCTACACATTCTTATACCGTTGTTCCCTCTGCGATTACAATCTCGACATCAGATGTGCTTCACAGGTTCTAAGTGTTCGACAAAGTATCAACCACAAAAGTCACGCACACCAATTGATCTCCCTCCAAAGGGAATCCATGTTCCTTTGCGATGCTTGCGGTGAAGAACATAAAGGCTCCTCTTTCCTATGTACTATCTGCGGATTCTGGATCAACCAGAAATGTGCTTCATCACCACTCACCATCAAACTTATCGATCACCATCACACCCTACTCCTTATCTATGTGATTTCAGAAGAAGATTACCTTCGTTGTTTACCCAGATGTGAAATCTGTCGCCAGATAATATACAGGAAAAATTGGATTTATCGTTGTTCCGCATGCCGTTATTTTTCAGTCCATATGCGTTGCGTTGCATCAAGAAAAGTGCATTCCACGTAGACATCCGCCATTCAATTTTTCCTTTTGTATTTGTTTTCTTGATTTATTATTACGAAACCTACAATTCTAATTTTTCTGATTACAGGGACTACGAAACAGAGACTGAAAGTCACGATCTCTTCGTGACGGTAGCAATGAACGCTGAACTATCCAAGTATAAATGTTCACTTAGAATTTTTAGTTTTAGCTTGTGTGATTCCTTTTGTTGTTGTTCATTACGTAAACTTTTGTCATTTCAGGTTTCATACCACAAAAGACAAAGCTAAAGCGCTTGATCCTAATCCAATTTGTTTCCCGGTGCCTACTGATTATGCCGATAGTATCACCCAATTCATAAAAAACTTCAGAATACAAGGGAAATATGGGGAAGCGGCAGAGATCAAGCATGTTAGTCATGATCACCCATTAACTTTTTTTGAAAAGCCAATCGAGCATGCGTCGTCTTCTAAGGGAAATTACTTGACCCTCTTGAATAGGACGAAGAGTAATGAAAAGTGTCGTGGGTGTGCACAAAACATCTCCGATCCATTTTACGGTTGCATTCAATGCAATTTTTTCCTCCATGTGTGGTGTGCAGAGCTACAAGAGGAACTACGACACCCAGGACACCCAGGGCATACACTTTTTTTGTCCACCTGCTTTGATTTTTGTGATTGCACGTGTTGCGATATTTTTGGCGACATACTGCATTACAGATGCGGAAATTGTACATTTGTTATCGATTGCAAGTGTGCTTCCGTACCTCAAGTTATCCACCATAAAAGTCACAAGCACAATCTTGCCCTTAGGCCAACAGACAACATGAACACTTGCATATCATGTAGGATTCCTTTCATATTGTCGTTTGAATGTCGGGGTTGCAAATTCAATCTATGCGTAAATTGTGCTCTTTTACCGGGTACTATTCAACACAGATATGACGAAAACCCATTCAACTTAACCTACTCCCCTCTTCCATATGAGAGAGAGGACGATTTTTGCGAAATTTGCGAGCAAGGGATTGACTCCAAGTACTGGTTCTATCATTGTGGCAAATGCGACCAATCTGTTCATACAACATGCATATTTCCCGATTATGTATATTCAAATATGGTACATGGGGATGTCTTTGAAGGTGATTGGCATCCGCACCCTCTCACTTGTGTCCGAGTCCAATTCATTAATGGCTTCTCATGCAGCCTATGCAAGGGAGAAAGGAAATATCCAGCGGTTAATCAAACAGTTTATGTATGTTCACAGTGTAAGTTTGGCATCTGCTATTTTTGTTTTTGGGGGCATGTGGAATAGGAGGAATGTGCCGACTCCATCTAATGGCTTGTCTGTAAAATTGATTACATACGAAGACAGTAATCCCCCTTTTTTTTTTTGGTTTGAGAAACCAGTGTTAAAAAGACTTCCGACTCTAATTTACTGTTATATAGATTAATTGCATTACACGTTCCTCACTTTAGATTTTTGATCAAGAGTCGAATATATAAATCCTAGTTTTTTTATTTTTTTCTTTCGGAAAACAAATACTGTAAAGGGTAGGCCAATATTACGTCGATGATCCACATCCTCATAATCTATTGGGTTAGTCACCTTGGCTAACCTTTTTAATATTTGTAGTATCACATTATTTTCGAAGTAGAAAATAATTAAACATACATACAAAGTACAAACAACCACAATTACTCAACTTCACTCTAAAACTCAATTATTTTCGCGTTTTCACCCCGAACTTTACTCAATTACCTATGAATAACGATCATTTAGAAAATCAATTGTGTATTTAAAATTTCTTTTAAAAATATGACAAATGCTATAATACACACTCCTATTTGGGTGTGAACAGTATCCACATTTTCTAGTAATATTTTATAATAGAATTTTATTTTTATTTTGAATAGAAAATAAAGTCTTGGGACAAAATTACATCTCCATTAAAAAAATACTGTGAACATAAATCTCTTCATTCAATTGTGATAACTTGAGTCTACAAAAATAAAAACTCTCGAACTCTGATCTAATAACATTGACAAAATAAAAGACAATTTTTTTTGTTTAAAATGAAATTTATTTGCATAAATATTTACTAAAATATTGCATGATTTTCAAAATTATAACCAATCAGAGCTAAATCAAAAAGTGGTAAAGTATGAACTAAAGACTGCAAAAGAAAAAAATTAAATTGAAGAAAAAAAGACAAAAGCACAGGACACTATAATTTGCGTGAAAATCCTCCTTGAAAAGAAGATAAATAATAAGGCCACTTTAGCTAAAATTATTTAGTATTAGTGTCCTTTTTTAAAAAAAAATTCTTAATTTTTAACAAGTTTGTGTTTATTTTTTAGATTGGTCATTTCACTTGACAAAAGAAATATAGAAGGAAAAAATGCAAAGCAAAAGTTTCAAAAAAATAACTAAAACCGAAAAAAGTTTGAAAAATACTTTTTTTATAACTATTTTTGGTGTATTTAGCGCCGTCCTATCTGAACTTTTTCTATTCAGGTCCATATTTTTGTACTTTTAGTTTATCTCGTTGAGAGGAACGAGGAAAGATAAAAAAAAATGATGAAAATTTATACAAAAAGTTATGAAATATCATATAATACCGATTGTCTTTAACAAAAAATAATTTACAACCTAACTTTCCACTCTATGAAAAATAGTGACAAGGCAAATTCTGTCCATTTAAATGTAGGTAAACTCTCTATACAAAATTTTTTTAAAAAAAAAAACCTCTCAAACTCTACAATAAAATAAAAAATACAAAAAGTCTATCGAGTTTTGTCCAATTCTTTCTTATATTCATAGGTTATCTCTGACTGATTGCTCGATACTCTTTAAATCCTTTAAACTCTCCAATTTACGGTCGATATTTTGGCCATATGCTCTTCGAAGCACCTTTTTTTCGTCTCCTTTTGCGGAGCAAATTAAATTCAACTTTGCTACTAAAGACTGTCAATATTATTTGATATTTTAGTTTTTTCTTTTGTATTTTCTTAGCCGACTCGATGAGAGGAATCACAATAATATAAAAAAATTGGTCAAAATTAAAAAAAATTCAAATAGGCTGACGTTAAACGTACCAAAACAGTAAAAATAGTTTTTTTTAAAAAAATCATCCTTAGTAAATTTTTTGATTTTTTATTCTTTATAAGTTCTTTTTTTGAAGATAAATAATTAATGAACACAAATTTATTAAAAATTAATAAAAACAGTAATATTAAAAAACGTAATTCAGTTGCGGTCTTAACTGTGGAGATGATGGTGGTCCATAATCTTTCAACTGACATTGTATTTGGGTGCCACCCTCGTATTGAGGTAGACTCCATGGCACGAGACTTGACTTTCAAGTTTGTTGGATACTTTGAAGAACAAAATGTGGTGGAGCTTAAAGATGAGCAAAAACAAGGTAGAAAAATCTAAGGGTTCTGTTAGATTATGCATTACTAATCTATGTCTGTCTTAAGCCAGATGCCGTTTTATTATTTTTCTTATCGTAGAGAATAAGAGCCTTCAGCAGCATCATAACGATGCGAAAAGATTATAATTAGGTTGACATCTAAACGGACGATAATTATGTTGAAATTGTAAAAATAAAATGAGTTTTTAATTGGGTGTTTTCTCAAAATTTCCTTGTGCTCGAGAAAACTTATTTTAGAATGTAGAGGTTTGTCCCACATTGCTTAGGTGGAAAAAAGTTTAATAGTTTATATAAGGGAGCACACCTATCAAGTTTACTTAATTTAATAGCTTAGCTCTAAAGTAGTTTGGCTCATAGGTGCTTCGCTTGCCGGTGTACTTGCGAGTGCGAGTGCGCGTGGCAGTGGGCTGTGTGGCGCTTTGATGGCGCACTTTGCACTTAGCGGCTTAGCGACTAGTAGGCGCTCTTTCTTATTGCGATTTGGCAGTAAGGTAGCGCTGACAAATATTTTAGTCCATATTTTTAGTCCATCCTAACAGAACCTTTTTGTATTTTAGTCCATATTTTTATATTTTTTAGATTTCTCTTGTCAAGACAAATAAAAATATATATAAAAAAATTATATATTAAATTATAAAAATCAAATAATACCCATTGTCTTTTAACAAAAAATAATTCCCAATCTATAGCTCTCAACTATATGAAAGATAATTAAAAGGCAAATTCTGTCCATTTTAATTTGGTTAAACTCTCTAGAAAACATACTCTCAAATTCTCCAGTAAAATAAAAAAATACAAAAACTCTCTCCGAGTTCTAATCCATTTCTTTTTTTTATTCTCCGGTTACCACTTGAATAGGAATGTACAAAAACCGCCAATCAAAGAGGGGAAAGGACTGAGGAAAAGAAAAAAAAAACTGAAAAATTGAAGGAAGCTTGCATGGAGAAAATAAAAAATACAAACAATACACCCATTGAACCAAAGAAAGCTTTCTAATACAAAACAGCAGCCCATTGTATGTTTGATCTCTGTACGATAACATCAGCAGGTAAAGAACATCTCTTATTTTATTTTATTTTAAGTTCCTTTCGTCAAGACAAACAATTAATTCATAAAACTTAACACAAGTTTAATAAAAGCATAATAATATTAATACCAAATTGTTTTGTTCAAAGAAGACGTAATTCAGTTTGGATGGTAATTGGGTAGATGACTGTGCTCCATTTGGAATGTAGTTTTTATTGGCTTTTTTGTTATTTAAAGGTTAGTTTTGATGCCCATTTGGACTAGATTACGGTGGAAGAATGAAAAGACGAAATTGACCCTGGTGTAAGGGTTGAATGGCTTAGGATTTGAGGGTATTTTCGTCATTAGACCTCCAGAATCGAATAAAATTATATATTAGATGCGTTCAAAACATGCCCAAAATAATTTAGTTTAAATATACTTGACTAGATTAAATTGTAATTATGACAATTTAAAAGTCAAATAATTCAATAATAAATATGCATGTCACATTAAATAGGGGTACCTAATAGTTAGGTGAACCTCATCACAAGAGACTTGACCTTAAAGCGTGTTGGACACTTTGGAGAGAAAAATGTGACGGAGCTTAAAGAAGAGCAAAAGCCAAAGGGTACTACTGTCAAATTATGCATCACCAATCTATCTCTGTCTTGAAGCAAATGCCGAGTAATGGACAAAATTTGTCTTCTCATTATTTTTCATATATATAGTGGAGAGTTACTATTAATTGCCTCGTGATTTTTTCTTCTTTTCAAGGGGTATTTTTGTCATTAGATACCAATCTTGTACTGTCATGATCAATCCATGTTTTTTTCCTTTCCTAATTTTGCTGAGCAAAATTCCACTTTGCTATCAATACATTGTCTCTTAGTGAAAGATCACGTGCAATGATACGTTGATTGAATATTGAATTTTATTTCGATCAATTGATGCAAAGTAAACAAATAAAAGAACGCATGAAAGAATAACTAAATTCCAAGGAAAATTCAATTTATTACAACTCAATTCAGAATCTAATTCCAAGGGAAATTGCTATATAATAACTAAATTCTACAATTAACACTTAGAAATTATTAAAAGTACACATAAACTAACTGCAAAAATCTAAATTGTAAATAATTTGCTTCAATTTCAGTACTGGTAGTAATTGGGTAGATGATAGATGACAGTACTGTTCCAAAATCTTTCAATTGACATTGAATTGGGGTGCCACCCTAGTATTGAAGTGAACCCATCACAGGAGACTTGACCTTCAATTGTGTTGGACAACTGGAATTAGTACAAACCCAGCTTTACTCACTACAGGAAAAATAATGAGAAGACAAACTCTGTCAATTTAAAATGTAGGTGAGCTCTCCAATCTACAGGCCAGGTTTGGCATATAAAACCAACCCGTCCTATCATGATCAAACTACCTTTTCTTCTTTGCTATCGAATCATTGTTTCTAAAAAATCTAGGGTAAACTGCCCTCACCTCTGCTGAGGTTACTAACAATCACATAAATTTCTCATACGGTTTTAGAAAATGCAAAGACTTCCAAAGGAAATCCAGCAAATTTTTTGGGGAGGAGCTCAGGGGGATAAGAAGGTAAACTTAGTAAAATGGAGGAAGATCATAAGCCATAAAGACCAAGGTGGGCTGGGAATAAGGGATTGCAGACTAATGAATACGGCCTTGTTGTTGAAGTGGTGGTGGCGGTTTGCAAAGGAACCAACTAGCCTATGGAGAAGGGTTATCTGTGATGTGAATAGAATGAATGCGGATTCCTGGCTACCCTATGGCTGGAATAGAAGGAGGGGGTCTCCGGTTTGGAAAGGGATTATGAGCATTCAACAAAAGGACCAAGAAGTATATGACATGTTCATCCAAAATCTAAGTCTTTCAGTGGGTAATGGAAGGAAAATCAAATTGTGGAAGGATCAATGGGACCAAGGTGGGCAACCTTGGTGTGACAGATTTCCATCCCTTTTCCAGTTAGCTGTGGATAAACAGGCAAACCTAGCAACTATTCTCCAGGCAACGGACGTGGGGGCAGCGCTGGGTCTAAGGAGGCAACTATTCTCATGGGAGGAGGAGGAATTGGATCTGCTGTTAAGGGCATGGGAGGGGCTAGGCGTGCGGGCAACTGAAAGGGAGGATTAGTTGTGCTGGAAATCAGGATCTAATTCAATATTCATGGTTAAAACTCTATGTGAATCTGCTAAAAAAGAATGGGACCAGGGAAGATTAGGCCCACCCGCATGTGTATGGAGGACATTATGTCCCCCTAAGGTGCAGTTTTTCACATGGCTAGGATGGCAAGGAAGAGTCAAAACAGGAAATTTGCTACTTAACAGAGGTATCATTCAACCACAACAGGCTAATTGCAGATTATGTAACTCAGAGATAGAGACACAAGATCACCTGTTGATTCACTGTAGGCTGGTTTGGGAAGTCTGGTGCGAAATCATCTCCTGGTGGGGGGTTGTCTGGGTTCCACCAAAAACCATTGACGATCTTCTCAGGTGGTGGTCCAGCTGGAAGGCCAAAGCAGGCACTGGGAAAGTCTTCACTGATCTCTGGATGGCGGCTCCGTCAGCCCTCATCTGGTCCATTTGGAAGGTACGCAACGACAGAATCTTCAATGGTGAGAGACAGACGAGGCCTCAGCTGATGGAGGTATTCAAGGTCAGGTGGACTAGCTGGGTCATGGATCATCACAAGGAGGGTAAGGCGATGGTCGGAGGGGTGTTATTCAATTTGAGTGGTTATTTGCATCAGGCTCGGTTGGGATAGGAGAGAGGTAATGCTAGGGTCTTTGTAATTAGGTTTGGGGTAGCAAGGAATGGGGCCTCTTAGCCAGTTGGTATGGGGTCCCTGTTTTGGTTTTGGTTAACAATGTATTTAAGCAGGCCGCCTAGCCAGTTGGTTCCTTGCCAACCTGGTTTGGAGTAAATGCTTGTAACCACTTCCTTGTCCCTTTATTAATATATTTGCTTTTCAAAAAAAAAATGCAAAGACTTCCCCTATCTCTCGCTGGTTTTTTTGCGTTTTGAACTCATGTGAAATGCAACATGTTTGGGTTTCTTTTTTTTTGGTGTATTGGAATGAGTTAGGATTTTATTTTGTTTTCTAGTATAAACAACACATATTGTGCATGATTTTTTTTGTGTTTTTTGTAATGATTGTAACTGAAATGGTGTCTTTGCAAACTAGTGAACAAAATTTTGGGTTTTTCGTATTCATTGTAAGTGAAATGGGGGTTTTTGCAAACCCGTGAAGGTTGAGGACTCTAAACATCCATATTACCACAAAAATGTGTACCTTAATGTGTTCGGTTGGATTTTTTCCAAAATTTTTAGAAATTTTTTGAGAATTCTATTTGGAAATTTTTTTCCCAAACATTGTTATTTTTTTTCCAAACGATATTCATTTTCTATAAAAGAAGAGAAAGAACACATCGAAAATGCTGAAAAAATTTAACTCTCAAATTTTTTGTGAAACAGTTATACCAAACAATATCTCAAAATTTTTTTCCTCAAAAATCGCTTTAGAAATACTCAACCGAACACATTAGATCATATTAGAGGACGATCCATCTCCAAACTTGATAATTCTATGTGGACACTTGTTCCGGGAGAACTTTTATTTTTATTATTTGCTAAGCAAAAAAGAATTTATTAATCTTTGAAGAACATACAAAAATTAAAAGAAAGACAAGTATTCGGCATCACAACAACAAATCATGACAGTAAGGATAACTAATTGTAATATAATTGGTTTACACTATGAAAACTATCCCTCTCGAGTCTTTCCCTCTTCCTTGCATGTTCTCATCTTATTTTCTATCCCCTTTGTTTGGATAAATTGCATTGATCTCAGGTTTTTGATAAATACAAAGACACCGTTCGTTTATATTAATAAAAGATAAAATTGTCCTTTATTCTTTTTACCTCTATTTTTGTATATATTTAGTCTATTAATAGATGTTGTATAAAAATGTAGATTATATAATTACATATATTACAGAGAGAGTTGGCACAAAATAATTTTTAAAATCAAAGCGAGAATTTTTGAAATCAAATTAGATTTAGTTATATTTTTATCGATTTTGTGCAAATAAATATTTCTCTTAATTTCAATAACTATATTTTTTTATAATTTATATTTACTATATAATGTACCTTGTTATGTTTGAAGTTCCTCGTATATTTTACCTAATGAAAACACATACATTTTAAACACATCTCATTGAAAAAACTCTCATGACTTTTAATTTAACATATTAGTTTTTTTAATGTTTCAATCTCCCTTTTCTATTTGGGTTTTAACTGCTGCAATCAACTTAAATTAACGGTGATCAGAAATACAAAAATAACGACACAAAATTATACCCATTCAATCTCCCGTTGCATTTGTTAGAAACTTTAAGGGCTGTCGGTGCAATTTACCTTCTTTTCAACCTTTAAAGGAACGAGGTGTACCCCATCCAAGGAAATCATAACCTTTAAAGAAAATTTTACTAACCGTAATTGGATTTAAGAAATCTTTTTTGAATTCAAAATGAAAAGTCATAATTCATTTAAATTTAGGGGTACTTATTTTCCAGTCCCTTCCATTAGTTTTTATTAAGTTTACATCCCATACAGTTTTGAGAATTACTTTCCAGTCCATATTTTCTAAAAATACCGAACTTGCCCTCCAAACATCTAACCATGGTTTATTTACACTGCACCATAACTGCCGCCTAGAATCACGGTGAACGGAATCCATTGCAACAATCCTGTAACACAAAAGGGAGAAAATCAGTATTACCTAATTTAAATGTCAAGCGGCAACGTGACACAAAATATATAGTTGCACAAACAGAACTAGAATATGATAAATTTTATCCTAGAAAATTTGACGATCATTCTAAATTCGCCATAAAAAAAGAGGAATGGTCATCCATGGTAAATTTCCCTATAAAACATACAATGAGTACCATGGGCAACCGGATGTAACAAACTACATATGGTAAAATGCTACATTTCATGGTAAATTTACGAACTAAATGGCAACATCTAGTATCCATGGTATATTTGCTTGGGTTATGGTAAATTCAGACGATCTGAATGGTACATTTCGTGGCCCCCTATCGATATGCACATTATGGTGACAAAATCGGTATTACCAAATTCAAATGCCAAGCGGCAATGTAACACACGATATATAATTGCACAAATAACTCCAGAAAATGGTAAATTTTATCATAGTAAAATTGACGAACATGGTAAATTCGCATTAAAAATTGAGTTATGATTGTCCATGGTATATTTGCTTGATTTATGGTAAATTCAGACAATCTGCATGGTAAATTTTGTCACCCCATCAATATGCGCATTATGGTGAAATTCGTAAACATTATGGTAAATTTACAGATGGTAAAATTTTCGTCAGTACGTCAAACCCTCTGGATTCGGTGCCCCATGTGAATCACAAAATGAGATCCACAATACGATAATCATCGCAATAAATTTCGGGTTTCACCATCAACCACCGTAATATCGAGATAACAAAAATAATTATCAGAACTTACTAAAATTCCGATCCGGTGATTGAATACTTCCGGCAGAGAACTTCAAATTCTGATAATGAGACTCTACAGGGCAGAGAACTTCAAGTTCCGGTGGTGGAATACTTCGGGTCAGAGCTCTGTTTTTTGCGGTGATTGAATACTACAGGGCAGATAGCTTCAAGTTTTAGTAATGAGACTATTTGGGGCAGAGAGGTAGTTTTTTCGGCGATTGAACACTTCGGGGCAGAGAACTATTTTTTCCGGTGATTGAACACTTCAGGCAAGAGAATAACATTTGGAACGAAAATGGACCAATTGGTATGATATTACGAAATTTTGAGGATATGACTGGAACGAAATCTCCACCGCCATTTTCGTAACACATTACTATACTAAAGATAAACGTAATCTCATAAATTAAGCCTAAAATGGTTCTACAGATTTAACCTCAACAAATCAAATGTTAACTAAACACAGAGTAATAGGGTAAACTATCTCTCAAATGTAATGGCAAAATTATCTATCTACACTATTATAGGATGATAACATAATTCCGAAAAGTGGATGTGATGAAAAACTAAGTCGGATGGGTAGAAAGGACCCTAATTTAATTTACCCTTAAATAATTTATACTCTCATAAATATAAATGAATCATAATTTTAAATTTTAAATTTTAAATTCAAAACACTTTAATAATGTTCATGCATGTGAACTGCCCGTTTGCGTGGTGGGGCAGTGTTACGGTCCCCATGTGAAACGGTACTATGGGACTTCAATAATGTTCATGCATGAGTGAACCAGAATCATCGAAATAATGTATGAATTTTCTTTTTATGTTCAATTTTTTAATTCATTTTTGCATATTGTTGTGCGATATTTTTCGTACAAATTCATCAGAATAATACCTAATGTGGCCTGTGGGAGGTCAAAAAACAATTAGACTCCAAAAGAATCGGTCGTGAAAACCAACAGTTTCTATTTGAATTGTGATAAATCATCTTATTATTTTTTTGTCTATATTTAAAAAAATCGTAATGTTTTATTTTACATCAATTTTTATTAATTCAATTTTTATTAAGTGTTAGATTAATCTCAATAAGAAATTTTAAAAAATTACAAAATTATATTCAAAAATTAAAAAAATTAAGAAACAACAAAAAACAAGTCAATTTATTTTTCGTTCTTAGTGAATTTTTTTAATTTTTCAACATAATTTTATTATTTTTGCCGAGACGAATTAAAAAACCACAAAAAATTGATAAAAAATACAAAATACAAATTTTTTTCGAATAAAGATAAATAAAAATTTATTTATTTAATTTAGGCCAACTAGAGTGTGTGGTGAGACAGCGACTTGTGTTGGTGTAATTTCGATGAGCTGCTAAGATGTAAACTTTAAGTGAGGATAGGTGTGTGTACGGTGCAGCCGGTAAAATTTATACAAAAATTATAATGTTAACATATAAATTTATTTGTTGTATTTTGAATAAATATATCTATTAAAACTTATCTGTTCAAATTCTCCCTTTCTCATTGTTTTTGTAAGTTCCAAACAAACTCTTATCGTCCACTTATAGTCTTTGCCCTTTGAAGATAGCAATCAAAGAGAGAGATGGAGGAGGTTCAACATTTGGGCCATGACCATCCACTGATGCTCATCAAAAAGGAGGAAACAGATGATAGTTGGGATCTTTGTTGCTACGGCTGTCAACAATCCATCTTGGATTCGTACTCCTCCTACTACTACGGTTGCAAGACATGCAGGTTTTTCCTAGACAAAACATGTGGGGAACTACGTCCGGAGATGATCCACACTTTTCACCCTCACCACCCGCTCACTTTCCTTCCAAACCCACCTTCAACGGGTCACATATGTGATGTTTGCGGAGGAAGTTGCAACAGATTCATATATCGTTGCTCCCCCTGCGACTACGATATCGACATCACATGTGCTTCAGTGGTTCTAAGTATTCAACAGAGTATCAAGCACACTAGTCACCCACACCAATTGATCGCCCTGCAAAAGGAATCCATGTTCTTTTGTGATGCTTGTGGTGAAGAACATAAAGGCTCATCTTTCCTATGTACCACCTGTGGATTCTGGATCAACCAGAAATGTGCTTCCTCACCACTCACCGTCAAACTTGACAAACACCATCACACCCTCCTCCTCGTCTATGTGCTTTCGCAGAAAGATTACCTTCAAGTTCATAGTTCACCCATCTGTAAAATCTGTTCCAAGGAATTACAGAGAAGAAGTTGGCTTTATTGTTGTTCCGAATGCAGTTATTTTGTACATCTACACTGCGCTGCATGGTAAAAAGAGCATTCCATGTTGGCACCTGCCATTCAATTCTTTCCTTTGCTATTTTTTTCTTGATTTATTCTTACCAAACTCACAATTTTCAATTTTTTAAATTACAGGGACTACAAAATGGAGATTGAAAATCCTATAGTTGATCAACCACCCAAGTCTATATATTCACCTAGAACTTTTAGTTTCAACTTGTTTGATTCCTTTCGTGGTCGTTTAATTGCATAAAATTTCGTCATTTCAGGAATCCTGATCTTATAAACTTGCCGGTGCCTGATGATTCCATTGATATTATCACTCAATTTATCAAAAACATTGGAATGCAAGAAAAATATAAGGAAGCAGAAGAGATCGAGCATCTTAGTCATGAACACCCATTAACTTTTTTTGAAAAGCCTATTGACCAGGCGTCATGCTCTAAAGGAAACAATTTGCCCCTCTTGAATGGGGCCAAGAATGATGAAAAATGTAGCGGTTGTGCACGAAGCATTTCGGCTCCATTTTACCGTTGTGTTCAGTGCAATTTTTTCCTCCATGTGTGGTGTGTGGAGCTACCCAAGGAACTACGATTCCCATGTGACCCAGAGCATACACTTTTCTTGTCCACCACTGGTGATATCTGGGGCTGCAGTTGTTGCGAACTTGATGGCAATGTATTTCGTTACGAATGCAAAATTTGTTCTTTCACCGTTGACTGCAAGTGTGCTTCGCTACCTCGAGTTATCGAACATGAAAGTCACAAGCACAATCTTAGCCTCAGGCCAACACCCTACAGCATTTGCGTGTCATGCAGAGAACGTTTCGGACATTCGTTTGAATGTGGGGTTTGCAAATTCAATCTATGCGTAAATTGTGTTCTTTTACCTGGTACTGTTCGGCATAGATACGACGAACACCCATTCAACTTAACCTACTCCCCTCTTCCATACGAGACAGAGGATGATTTTTGCGAAATTTGCGAGGAAGGGATTGACTCCAAGTGCTGGTTCTATCATTGTGGCAAATGCGACCAATCTCTTCATACGAGATGCATCCTTCCCGTTTATAGAGATTCAAATGTGGTACATGGGAGTGTCTTTGAAAGTAAGATTCATCCGCACCCTCTCACTTGTGTCGAAGTCCATCTCGATAAAGGCTTCTCATGCAGCATATGTGAGGGAAAAGAGAATTATCGAAGGGCTTATCAAACAGCTCATGTATGTTCACAGTGTAAGTTTGGCATCTGCTTCCTTTGTTTTGAACGTTGGTGTTGGTGGATTAGGAGGACATTTGTCGACTCCAGCTAATTATGGCTTGTGTACAAATTTAAATTTGTACTGTTGGATGAAAAATGTCTAAATTTTACATGTTCTCTATAAAAACATGCTAATAAATAAAGTTAATAAATTCATAATCGTACTCCATTCATGCTAAATGTTTTCCCCAAATTAAAACGATAAATCGTAGTTTTTAATCTAATGCTATATGATTGGAACTCTCGAGGTTTTGAGGTTGAAATTGTATTTGTTGTCAATGAGAGAAGAGAGTAGAGAAAGAGAAGTGTTTTTTGTTGCCCGTATAAATCCTAGTTTTTAATCTGATTTGTTAGATTCATCTCTATGCGATTTTTTTTTTTTTTTTTTTGATTTGTTAGAAGATCACTTGTATGTTTAGAAACTTATTTTGGAAATATGAAAAATGCTAGAATACAAACTTCTATTTCGGTTGGAACGGTAATCACATGTTTGATTGATAATATTTTGTATATAAACTTACAACATTTTTAATAGAAAATAAAATCACAGACAGAATTTCCACTCCACAATATAAAAAATAAAGTGAATAGAAATCTCTCCATTTAATTGTGATAATTAAAGTCTCTAAAAATAAATGCTTAAAACTCTCTAATAGAATTGAAAATAAAAAAGACAACTTAGTTGTTCAAAATTTGAGAGACAATTAAAAAATTAAGAGGGCTATTTTCTTTGGTTTCTGTCTTCGTTCATCACTTGAGTTCTGTTTATTGCTCGATACTCTTCAAAACTTCAAACCCTTTCAATTTATAGGCAAGACTTTTTTAATTCCTTTTCTTAAATTTTGAAGAGGCGAGGTTTGGCTAAAAGAAGTCTTGTGCTGTCATGATCAAAGCATATTTTCCTTCATTTCTTTTTGCAGAATAAAATATTGATGCAAAATAAAAAATTATTAAAAAAATAAAAAAAATAATGGGACAATAATTCGACTATTATCATCTGCCAAGTGGAGACGTGTTCTAATCTCCTTTGAATGTACCAAGTACTAACCACTCTGAATTTTCAATTTGCATTAAATTTAGGTGCCATTATAGTAATGAGGTTGACCCCTTGACAAGGAGACCTAACCAAACCCTTTAATTCTGTTCAATTATGTCAGAATTTTACACAGTTTGAAATTTAAACTGCCATTAGGTTTGTATTTTTTATTCATTTTGATAATTAACTCTATACTCAATTCTTTTCCCATTTTCACTACATAATCCATATATATACTTTACCCAATTTCCATCGAGTACAATCATTAAAATAATTTCTCCCTAAATTTTTATAAAATTGTTTTAAAAAATTTTGCTAATTTTATCTTATGGTTGTCTCCTTTTAAAGAGGATATTGTTGATCTGTTTTCAATAGTGCAACAAAGTTATAAATATTTAAAATCTTTGTAATCGAGGTTATATGTAAACTTATATATGTTCTCAAGATAATTATATATTTTTTAATTTCTCGTCAAGATGTGCCAAAAATAAATGATAAAAAGTCACACTCAGAATCACGAAATTTCATATAATATTTATTGTCTTTAACAAAAAAAAAAAGAGAGAAAAATATAGACCAGGTTGATAATAGTTTAACACACATTAAAAATAACTAAAAATTATTTCTTAGTTATTTATTTTTAGTGAACATTGTTTTGTCATAACTTTTTAATTTTGAAGTCATTCTCGTCAAGACCAAAAAAAAATTGGAGCAGAACTAATAAATTTCAAAAAGAAAATAAACAAATAAGACCGAATACTTAATTTAATACAAAAGAAACCAAACTTAGGCCAGGGAACTTCAACCATTTTATATTTAAAACCATTAGTCCAACTTTAAAGAGAAAATAAAATTCAAAAAAGGCACTAATAGTTTTATTAAGCGTTATGGTTAGCTTAATAAAATGGTCAGCATGGAAGATCAAGAATGAGGCTCTTTTTAATGGCCTAAATATCAATTGGGAAGCACTTGGTGATATCATCAAATTCAAGCTAGCCTATTGGGTGAAATCTCAAATTTAGTTTAGATGCCTTCTCAATCAATGAGGTATTGTATAACGTGCAAGGTGTTTTGGAAATGTCACCAATTCAAATAACTTTGGTTGTCAGGTCAAATGGTGGTTAAAATGCAAGGTGTTTATAATATTCCCTCTACTTTTGATCTTATATCTTTCCTCGTGTCCTTGTGTGTTATTAGGTAGTCTCTGGACCCTGGTGGTTGGTGCATTAGTATATTGGATAGTTTCGTTTTCCTTTTCATGGTTTTGTTGTTAGTTTCTTGTGAGGTACAGTCTATCCTTGTTTTCCTATAGATATATCGAGTGTGTATCAATAGTCTTCTCATTCTTTGGGTTTTGCTCTTCTTTTATGGTTGGTACACTTGGGTAGTCTTGTTCTGTCTTAGTAGTCTTAAGTCTATTTTTATCTGAGGCCGGTGTGTTGGGATGGTTATCAAGTTTACAATGTTAGGTTGAGTATGATCTCGAGTATGGTCTCTCGAGTCTTCCTTTTTGAGTCTCGGTCCTATAATGTTGGTCTGTTCATCAATTTAGGTTGAGTATGATTCATGGGTTCGCCCAAGATGTTTTGATGCTGTGTCTGTTTTTAGTTTTCTGCTAAGTGGAAGTTCTGCAATGGGTGGTTGAGTATGTTATCCAAGGCTACTTATATCAATAGTTTCTTATGCTCATGTCTATCCTGAGTGCTACTGAGGCGATGATGTTCACTGAGGTTTTAATTAGATATTGCTCAGATGTGTATAGAGGGCTGCTGAATCTTTTGGTCCTAGTACATCCCATTTATGTGGTTGGTCATTTGCTGCTGCTTGTTATATGTCTAATCCTATGAACATATAAGGGTGAACTGGCAAGGATGTCAATTTTTTTTTCTTTTGTGGGCTTTGCAGTGAACATATAAATATTGTCCGTTTGGATGCCAACCTAATTGCAATCCTCTCGCATCATTGTGATGTTGTCGGAGACTCTTATTCTCCACGATAAGAAAAATAATGAGAAAATAAATTTTGTCCATTACTCGGAATTTGCTTTTAGACAGATATATATTGGTGACTCATAATCTGACAGAACCCTTTGGTTTAATATCTTGGTTGGCTTCTTGTCAATTTTTTTTTCTTTTGTGGTTCTTTCAGTGAACATATAAATATCGTCCATTTGGATGCTAACCTAATTGCCATCTCTCGCATCGTTGTGATGTTGTCGAAGGCTCTTATTCTTCACGATAAGAAAAATAATGAGAAAACAAATTTTGTCCATTACTCGGCATTTGCTTTACGACAGACATAGATTGGTGACGCATAGTCTGACGGAACCATTTGGTTTAATATCTTGGTTCGCTTCTTGTCATTTTTTTCTTCTTTTGTGGGCCTTTCAATGAGCATATAATTATCATCCGTTTAGATGTCAACCCAATTGTAATCCTTTCGCATCGTTGTGATGTTGTCAAAGGCTCTTATCCTCCACGATAAGAAAAATAATGAGAAGACAAATTTTGTCTATTACTCGGCATCTGCTTTAAGACAGACATAAATTGATGACGCATAATCTGCCAGAACCCTTTGATTTTTCTGCCTTGCTTTTGCTCATCTTTAAGCTCCACCACATTTTGTTCTTCAAAGTATCCAGCCAACTTGAAGGTCGAGTCTCCTGTCATGGAGTCCACCTCAATACTAGGGTGGCACCCCAATACAATGTCAATTGAAAGATTATGGACCACTATGGCTGTTTTCAAGATAATTATATATTTTTTAATTTCTCATCAAGATGTATCAAAAATAAATGATAAAAAGTTACACCCAGAATCACAAAATATCATGAATATTTATTATCTTTAATAAAAAAAAGAGTGAGAAAAATATAGACCAAGTTGATAATAGTTCAAAACATATAAAAAAACTAAAACTTATTTCTTAGTTATTTAATTTTTAGTGCACATTGTTTTATCATAACTTTTTAATTTTGAAGTCGTTCTCGTCAAGACCAAAAATAAAAATTGGAGCAGAACTAATAAATTTCAAAAAAAGAAAATTAACGAATAAGACCGAATACTTAAAATTTAAGACAAAAAAAAACCAAACTTAGGCCAGGGAACTTCAACCATTTTATATTTAAAACCATTAGTCCAACTTTAAAGACTTGCACGGTTTTTGAAAATTCGGGAGCAAAGGAGAAAATTACGAAGAAATCATAAGGAAAATATTTTATTCTTCCTTTTTTTTGATTTTATAACTGAGAAGAAAAAAATGAATGGGAATTGAAAGATTTTAAAAAAAAAAAGTAACAGAGAAAATATTAGGAAAACAAATATTTTATTTGCCTTTCTTTTCCTGATTCTTTAGCTTTCTCTTTCTACATTAGGAGAGAAAAGATGAGCTTTTTATTTTCTCCCCCTTTCTCTCTCTCTCTCTCTCTCTCTCTTTTGTTTTTTTTCCCTTTCTAAGTTTCTAACATTGATACTCATCAGAAAGGAGGAAACAGATGATATGTGGGATCTTACTTGCTACGGATGTCAACAATCCATCTCGGATTCTTTTTATCATATTTTTTACTTTTAATTTTTTTATCAAGATAAATAATTCATTTAAAAAATTTAGCATAAAAATTAGAAAATAAAATAAAATAAAAAGAGACCTTATTTTCAAATTATTTTGGCCAAAAGAGGCTTGTATATCCCATCCATCTCATTTTATTTATTTATACATAAAATTTAATTTTTTTAATGATATTCAATCCTTATACTTTTACAGTCTCAAATTCCTAATAATACCCTTTTAAGTTTTAAAAATATTGTCACTTTAATTTGAAAAATAAAAATAAAAACAAATAAATAATTTGAAATAGTGGGCAAACAAATTGTAAAGGAAGGAAAGATAGTAAGAACAACAAATGAATCGTTTGGGGTGAGAGCCATGTAATGAGAAGGAAAACCATAGCTTTAGGGGCTAATGGGATGAAAGATTATTTTTAGAGTATAAGTTATTGAGGGAGAATAATATAAAAAATGTATTATTTTTAGAAGATTAATCCACACTGATGTAATGTTTATAGAAGGAGATAAAAAATAAATAATTTGAATGAAATATTAAAAAAGAGGATAAAATAGTATTTGATTTGGATGGAGGATAAAATAGGGAGATAAAATTATTTTGTAGTTATAATAAAGGAGAGAGAGTATTATTCTTGGATAATACCCGGGGATAACTTTTGGGCCGGGGGAGAGTGCCAAAAAATAATCCTCCTCTATTCTTCTTATGGCCCGTTTGATGGGGTATAAGAAGGGGTATAATTTTTAGAAGGGATAAAATGAATGGTGTGACATGTTTAACATGATTTGGAAGCATAAAGTATAATTTTTCACTCCTCAAAAAATAATATTCCTCTATTCCTCCTAGGAGGATTATTTTTGGGCACTCTCCCATTGGCCCAAAAATTATCTCCGGATATTATCCAAGAATAATACTCTCTTTCTCCCTTATTACAAATATAAAATAATTTTAGGGTAAATTAAATCAGAATCCTTTCTACCCCTCTAAATTAGCATTTCATCACATCCACTTTTCAAACTTATATTTTCATTCTATAATTGTATGGATAGACGATTTTGCCATTACTTTTGAGAAATAGTTTACCGTTTTTTGCTGTGGTTAGTTAATATTTGAATTGTTTGGTTTAAATCTGTAACACGTTTTTAGGCTTAAAATATGGGATCACAAATCTCTTTAGAAATATTATTCCCGAATCAATTAAGCACGTTTTTAGGCTTAAAACATGGGATCACCATTATCTTTAGGAATATGTATACCGAAATGGCAGCTAAGATTCTTTTCCAATCATATCCTCGGATCAATTAGATTTTGCTGGAATATTTACCATTTCGTGTTATTGAAGTTCTTCGGCTGGAAGTGTACCATTTCGTGAGAAATGTACCATGACTTGCTTGTGATTTTGAATAACTGTAAATTTACCATGATGTTTACTAATTTGACCATAACCTGCAGATTGATTGATTTTACCATAATGTGGATATTGATTGTTTGTCACATAATTTACCACGCAAATTGACATGTTTACCAGATGCCATGCGTGACCTCCAAATTTACCATGACATGAACAAATATACCATGGATGACAGGTGTTGCCATCTAGCGTGCAAAATTACCATGAAATATGAGAAATTTACCATATATTATTTGTTACATCCGGTTTCACCATGGTATAGGAAAATCTATCATAGACGGATAGACTTGATGTTGACCAACAAATTTACACATGAATGTCATTCAAATCGTACCATGGTATATTTGCTTATCATGGTAAATTTGCACGCAAAAGTAACAACATTCAAACCCACCGTTATTCAAATCGTACCATTTACATTCTTCTATAAATATACCATGTATGAGCTATTTTCATGCAAATCAAACATCTATCCCAACATTTCATACCTTATGCTAGCCCGCAGTCCGACAAAAACTGATCGATTGCCGTTATTCTGGTTCGGTAGCAGTCAAATCAGGTGGTCGTTTTTCGTCGGAGTGGTGCGTTTTTGGTCCACGTTTCCAATGGGTTGATGGAATCCGAAGACTTAGATCTATGGCGAGATCCCAAAATGGACGATGGTGGCCAAATTTTTCTCGGTCCCGTGATTTTTGGAGATGACATTTCCTATTCTGGAGATGAAGATTATATTCCGGTCCCCATGTATTTAGGATATAGGCGTGTGTTTAGGGATTAGATAATAACCAGGGTTAAATAAACCAGAGGGTAAGTTTGGTATTATTTGAAAAAAAGAACTGAAACTTAATGTGCTAAAGTGCATGGGATGAAAAGATAATAAACACTAAGAGAATGGACTGAAATACAAGTCCCCCATAATTTTATCCCTCTATTTTATTCTTCATCCAAATAAAATAGTATTTTATTTTATTTTTTTAATACTTCATTTAAACTATCTACTTTTTTATCTCTTTTTATAAATATCATATCAATGTGGACCAACTCTCTAAAAATAATATCTCCTCTTATCTTATCTTTCTCAATAATTTATCTCCTGAAAATAATCCTTCATCCAGTCGGCTCCTTAAGAGAAATTATTTTTAGAGGAATAAAAAATTATCCTCCTATATTTTTATGCTATCAAATTATTCTAAACATATTACGTAATTCTTTTTACCCTTTTTAAAATTATACGCCTTCTTTATCCTCGTCCAAACGAATCTTTAATTATGTTGAAGCGTGTGAACTGCCTTAATTGGGTAGTACTAGAGCACCAGAAAAGCTCTCACACTTTTCCACAGATTTGACAAAAGCGCAACAGTACTCTGATTTGTAAAAGAGTTATGCTATAGTGATTGTATGGATTTTATTTTATAACTTTGTCCAGAAGCACATCTCGATCTCTACCGTCAGTTGGAGAGAAATCTCAATCAAGAATCAAATTATGAACTGATTTCTTGATAACACATAATGTTTCGACTATAAAATCTTATAAAAACAATTACTCTAAATTATAGATTTCTGCTTTGTTTTTCCTGATACTCTAAACTCTCTCTTTCTACATTAGGAAATCAAACAAGGAGAGGAAAGACAAGCTTTTTATTTTCTCCCCCTTTCTCTAAAAGTTTCAAACAAACTCCTATCGTCCTATTCTAGTCTTTCTTCGCCATTTGAATATTGCAATCAGAGTGAGAGAGAGAGAGAGAGAGAGAGAGAGAGAGAGAGAGAGAGAGAGAGAGAAGAGATGGAGATGGAGATGGAGATGGAGGTTGTTAAACACTTAGGCCATGATCATCCACTGATGTTCATTCTTTGGTCTTTGAAGACTGCGATCAGAGAGAGACAGAGACAGAGACAGAGAGATAGAGAGATGGAGGGTGTTAAACACTTGGGCCATGACCATCCATTGATGCTCATCAAAAAGGAGGAAATAGATGATAGTTGGGATCTTACTTGCTACGGTTGTCAACGACCCATCTCGGATTCACACTCCTCCGACTACTACGGTTGCAAGCGATGCGGGTTTTTCCTAGACAAAACATGCGGGGAACTACCTCTGGAGATGATCCACCCTTTTCACCCACACCGCCCCCTCACTTTCCTTCCAAACCCACCTAGATCGAAGTTCTGTGATGTCTGCACAGAAGATTGCAACATATTCATATATAGTTGCTCCGACTGCGACTTCGATATTGACATGGGATGTGCATCAGCGGTACTAACTATTCAACAGAGTATCAAGCACAGAAGTCACCCACACCCACTAATCCCCCTACAAAAGGAATCCATGTTCTTTTGCGATGCTTGCGGTGAAGAACATAAGGGTTCCTCCTTCCTTTGTACCACCTGCGGATTCTGGATCAACCAGAAATGTGCTTCATTACCACTCACCGTCAAACTTAACAATCACCATCACACTCTATTCCTCATCTATGTGAATTTAGAAAAAGAACACTGGGGTTATTTCTGCTCATGTCGAATCTGTTTCAAGAAACTGAACACTGGGGTTATCCTCCTATATTTTTATGCTATCAAATTATTCTAAACATATTACGTAATTCTTTTTACCCTTTTTAAAATTATACGCCTTCTTTATCCTCGTCCAAACGAATCTTTAATTATGTTGAAGCGTGTGAACTGCCTTAATTGGGTAGTACTAGAGCACCAGAAAAGCTCTCACACTTTTCCACAGATTTGACAAAAGCGCAACAGTACTCTGATTTGTAAAAGAGTTATGCTATAGTGATTGTATGGATTTTATTTTATAACTTTGTCCGGAAGCACATCTCGATCTCTACCGTCAGTTGGAGAGAAATCTCAATCAAGAATCAAATTATGAACTGATTTCTTGATAACACATAATGTTTCGACTATAAAATCTTATAAAAACAATTACTCTAAATTATAGATTTCTGCTTTGTTTTTCCTGATACTCTAAACTCTCTCTTTCTACATTAGGAAATCAAACAAGGAGAGGAAAGACAAGCTTTTTATTTTCTCCCCCTTTCTCTAAAAGTTTCAAACAAACTCCTATCGTCCTATTCTAGTCTTTCTTCGCCATTTGAATATTGCAATCAGAGTGAGAGAGAGAGAGAGAGAGAGAGAGAGAGAGAGAGAGAGAGAGAAGAGATGGAGATGGAGATGGAGATGGAGATGGAGATGGAGGTTGTTAAACACTTAGGCCATGATCATCCACTGATGTTCATTCTTTGGTCTTTGAAGACTGCGATCAGAGAGAGACAGAGACAGAGACAGAGAGACAGAGAGATGGAGGGTGTTAAACACTTGGGCCATGACCATCCATTGATGCTCATCAAAAAGGAGGAAATAGATGATAGTTGGGATCTTACTTGCTACGGTTGTCAACGACCCATCTCGGATTCACACTCCTCCGACTACTACAGTTGCAAGCGATGCGGGTTTTTCCTAGACAAAACATGCGGGGAACTACCTCTGGAGATGATCCACCCTTTTCACCCACACCGCCCCCTCACTTTCCTTCCAAACCCACCTAGATCGAAGTTCTGTGATGTCTGCACAGAAGATTGCAACAGATTCATATATAGTTGCTCCGACTGCGACTTCGATATTGACATGGGATGTGCATCAGCGGTACTAACTATTCAACAGAGTATCAAGCACAGAAGTCACCCACACCCACTAATCCCCCTACAAAAGGAATCCATGTTCTTTTGCGATGCTTGCGGTGAAGAACATAAGGGTTCCTCCTTCCTTTGTACCACCTGCGGATTCTGGATCAACCAGAAATGTGCTTCATTACCACTCACCGTCAAACTTAACAATCACCATCACACTCTATTCCTCATCTATGTGAATTTAGAAAAAGAACACTGGGGTTATTTCTGCTCATGTCGAATCTGTTTCAAGAAACTGTACAAAAGAAGTTGGGTTTATCGTTGTATCCAATGCAATTATTTTGTCCACATACGTTGCGCTGCATCCAGAAAAGAGTATTGCCCATTTAGTTCTTTCCTTTTCTATTTTTTTTTTTTTGATTTATGCTTAGGAAACTTCTAATTCTTTATTTTTGTGATTACAGGGTCTACGAAACAGAGACTGAAAATCATGATCTTTTGGTGACGAAAACATCAAACACTAAACTATCCAAGTCTGTGTATTCACCTAGAACTTTTAGTTTCAACTTGTTTGATTCCTTTCGTGGTCGTTTAATTGCATAAAATTTCGTCATTTCAGGAATCCTGATCTTATAAACTTGCCGGTGCCTGATGATTCCATTGATATTATCACTCAATTTATCAAAAACATTGGAATGCAAGAAAAATACAAGGAAGCAGAAGAGATCGAGCATCTTAGTCATGAACACCCATTAACTTTTTTTGAAAAGCCTATTGACCAGGCGTCATGCTCTAAAGGAAACTATTTGCCCCTCTTGAACGGTGCCAAGAATGATGAAAAATGTAGCGGTTGTGCAAAAAGCATTTCGGCTCCATTTTACCATTGTGTTCAGTGCAATTTTTTCCTCCATGTGTGGTGTGTGGAGCTACCCAAGGAACTACGATTCCCATGTCACCCAGAGCATCCACTTTCCTTGTCCATCATTGGTGATTTACAGCAATGCAATTGTTGCAGACTTCGTGGCAATTTATTTTGTTACGAATGCAAAATTTGTTCTTTCACCGTCGACTGCAAGTGTGCTTCGCTACCTCGAGTTATCAAACATGAAAGTCACAATCACACTCTTGGCCTCAGGCCAACAACCTCCAGCATTTGCGTGTCATGCAGAGGACGTTTCGGATATTCGTTTGAATGTGGGGGTTGCAAATTCAATCTATGCGTAAAGTGTGTTCTTTTACCAGGTACTGTTCAGCACAGATACGACAAACACCCATTCAACTTAACCTACTCCCCTCTTTCATACGAGACAAAGGATGATTTTTGCGAAATTTGCGAGGAAGGGATCGACTCCAAGTGCTGGTTCTATCATTGTGACATATGCGACCAATCTCTTCACACGAGATGCATCCTTCCCATTTATATGGATTCAAATGTGGTACATGGGAGTGTCTTTGAAAGTGTGAGGCATCCGCACCCTCTCACTCGTGTCAAAGTCCATCTCGATAAAGGCTTCTCATGCATCCTATGTCAGGAGAAAAAGAAATATCGAAGGGCTTATCAAATAGCTTATGTATGTTCACAGTGTAAGTTTGGCATCTGCATCCTTTGTTTTCTATATGGGGATTAGGAGGAAATGTGCCGACTCCAGCTAATTATGGCTTGTGTACAAATTTAAATTTGTACTGTTGGATGAAAAATGTCTAAATTTTACATGTTCTCTATAAAAACATGCTAATAAATAAAGTTGATAAATTCATAATAATCCACTCATGCTAAATGATTTCCCCAAATTGAAACGATAAATCGTAGTTTTTAATCTAATGCTATATAATTGGAACTCTCGAGGTTTTGAGGTTGAAATTGTATTTGTTGTCAATAAGAGAAGAGAGTAGAGAAATAGAAGTGTTTTTGTTGCCCGTATAAATCCTAGTTTTTAATCTGATTTGTTAGATTCATTTCAATGCGATTTTTTTTTTTTTTTGATTTGTTAGAAGATCACTTGTAGGTTTAAAAACTTATTTTAAAAATATGACAAATGCTATAATACAAACTCCTATTTGGGTTGGAACCGTAATCACATTTTTGATTGATAATATTTTGTATATAAACTTACAACATTTTTAATAGAAAATAAAGTCACGAGACAAAATTTCCACTCCACAATATAAAAAATAGTGTGAAACAAATCTCCCCATTCAATTGTGATAACTAAAGTGTCTAAAAATAAATACTCAAAACTCTCTAATAAAATTGAAAAGAAAAAAACACAACTTTGTTTTTCAAAATCTGAGAGACAATTAACAAATTAAGAGGGCTATTTTCTTTTGTTTCTGCCTTCGTTCATCACTTGAGTTCTGTTTATTGCTCGATACTCTTCAAAACTTCAAACCCTTTCAATTCATAGGCGAGACTTTTTTAATTCCTTTTCTTAAATTTCGAAGAGGCGAGGTTTGGCTAAAAAGAAAGTCTTGTACGTGCTGTCATGATCAAAGCATGTTTTCTTCATTTCTTCTAGCAGAGCCAAATTTGGTCTTTGATAATAATTCAATTTGAGTTGTTAATTAGCGATAGTAATTTGATAACGAAATCTAACTTTGATAGTAATTTAATTTGATATATAGCAAATGACAAACGATTGTTTAGTTAGTTTTTTTTTTTTTATTATTATCGGGGTTGGTTTTTTGTTAATATATATACAAACACACACACATATAATTTGTTTAATTGACAGTTTTAATATTCATTGTCCATGGGGAAAAACAGTCAATGAGAACCATTCTTGAAAAAACATTGGAAAGATCTTGAAGAATTTCAGAAAACTAATTTCCAAATGATGGATAAAACACAAACCGATAAGTAATTTATTTGCATAAATGATTTTTAAAAAATATTGAATAACTTTGAAAATTATAAGTGGGTAAAAATTCATATATACTTGAAAAGTTAAAGACCTCTGCTATGGCCAAATAGGCTAGCATTCCGAATTTCCGATTCTCTCGAAGTCCTAATTTCTACAAAATGATAAACCGTTAGAGGACCCTCGACCTCTAGGTGGCGGAAGAACTCCGATAATTAAGTCAGTACTTAATCATGGAACACAACTTAAAAATGTGCATGAAATAACAACACACCATAAGGGTATGCTCTTATTTATAGAGATTTTTCCTCAGTAATCTGAATCATAATCTAATTTCTAATTTTGCATTAGAAAAGGATTAGAAGTACTAACTAATTGGCTAAGTGTTTTCTATTACAATTAGAATTCTTTTGATTGTTAATTCTCGTTATAAGTCGATTCAGTAAAGTATTTCTCATCCTTATCTGATAGATCGTAAGATTTCTCAACCTTGTCTGATTCTTCCTTATATATATCAAATCTATTTGATATTTTACCACCATTCTCGGGTCGGCAAAAATACTTTCTGCTTAGCAATATATTTGTGCACAAGAGCACCTCTTTACCGAGCTCAACTCTTGCTTACTTGTTCGGTAAAAATCCTAATTAAGTTTATCAAATTTTATCTCCTTCAATTGTCCCTCAGCTTTGTCTGCTTCTTGCTGAGCCAATGGAATAGGCAAAACTTATATCTTTCTGTTGCTTATTTGCACCCATTGGTCGAACATCATTGCTCGGACGAATGCCCTTTATCTGTCCGTTTGCATTCGTACAATTGCATTTCTTAAACATTACATGCTCTATTGAATGGAGTTCTAGACTCATTTCTTTCTCGATACTGAATCACAACTTACGATGATGCTGAAATAGATTCTTATGAGAATATCAAGGTCGGGGATGATCAAGCCGAGCTGCTTGACTCAACCAATGCATGAGTGCCTGAAACTGAACGCTATTCTTTCTTTTCTTTGCCTTGCTTTTGAGCAAGTGTACTATAGCCACATAGCTCTTTACAAGTGATTAGTCTACATAATTACATGTGTATATAACTTAATATGTCCAAAATAGTATATAGGCATGTATAAATCCATGTTTACACTTGATATTGCACGAAAGGTTGTATTTACCCCATTGCAGGTTTTCGAGTATTAAAAGCGTCTTCAAATGCTACAAGACAATTTCAAGGTCCTAAAACAAGAGGCCAAAAATAAAGTGAATAGAAGATCTGGAAGGAAAAACATAAGCCCAAAAATAAAAAATTTTAAAATTTTAAATGCAAAATAAGAGGCTTGACAGATTTTGCAGAATTTACCTCGATAGAAATAAATGTAAAAAAAATACCAACTCAAGTCCAAAATTCACCAAAATTAGTAGAATGATAAATTGGAATTTTTGGATCATTTCCTATGAAGACCACAAAGTTTGGAATGATATTTAAGTGGGTTAACAATACAATGGAAGAGAACTGGTCTGAATCTGACACTGTTCACGAATATTAGTGTTTCTTCCAATTTAATTATTAAAATTAAATTCTCCAAATTGGGGATGTTAGACAATGCATTGATGAAGGTGGGTGCAAAATATCAAGATCTAATTCTACTTCCAGGGAGGGTGTATATAAGGTATCAGTGGAGTGGAGGTCTAAAGTTCGAATCCTAAGAATAATGGAAATAATGTCATTTCTAAGTAATTTGTTTTGAATTAGAAATGAATTTAGCGACAAAAAAATCATCTCAAAATCTAGTTACTAACGACGAAAATAAATTTCTCGCAAAATGAATCTAGTTAGCGACAAAATATTTCGTCACGAAAAATTGATATTAGCGACGAAAAAATTCATCGCTAAGTATCTACATTTGGGGACGAAAAATTTTTGTCGTCATATAATATATTAGGCGACGAATTTTATTTTTCGTCGCTATGACCTTTAGCGTGAAACTATGGACGATGAAAATTTTTGTTGCATAATGCATTGGCGACGAAAAATATAATTTTTGAGACAAAAATATTTCATTGTATAGACCCATTTTGATGTAGTGCTATAAAAATAACGCGAATAGAAATCTCTCCATTTAATTGTGATAATTAAAGTCTCTAAAAATAAAAATTCAAAACTCTCAAATAAATTGAAAATAAAAAAGACAACTTTGTTTTTCAAAATTTGAGAGACAATTAACAAATTAAGAGGGCTATTTTCTTTAGTCTCTATCTTCGTTCGTCACTTGAGTTCTATTTATTGCTCGAAAGTCTTCAAAACTTTAAACCCTTCAATTTATAGGCAAGACTTTTTTAATTCCTTTTCTTAAATTTCGAATAAGCAAGGTTTGGCTAAAAGAAGTCTTGCACGTGCTGTCATGATCAAAGCATGTTTTCCTTCATTTCTTTTTGCAAAATAAAATATTGATGCAAAATAAAAAATTATAGAAAATAAAACAAAAATAAAAAGTAATGGGACAATAATTCAACTATTACCATCTGCCAAGTGGAGCCGTGTTCCACTCTCCTTTAAATGCACCAACCACTCTGTGAGTCTTTCAATTTGCATTAAATTTGGGTGCCATCATAGTAATGAGGTTGACCCTTTAATTCTGTTCAATCATGTCAGAATTTTACACAGTTTGAAATTTAAACTGCCGTTAGGTTCATATTTTTTATTCATTTTGATAATTAACTCTATACTCAATTCTTTTCCCATTTTCACTACATAATCCATATATATGCTTTACCCAATTTCCATCGAGTACAATCATTAAAATAATTTCTCCCTAAATTTATAAAATTGTTTTAAAAATTTTGCTAATTTTATCTTATGGTTGTCTCCTTTTAAAGAGGATATTGTTGATCTGTTTTCAATAGTGCAACAAAGTTATAAATATTTAAAATCTTTGTAATCGAGGTTATATGTAAACTTGTATATGTTTTCAAGATAATTATATATTTTTTAATTTCTCATCAAGATGTGCCAAAAATAAATGACAAAAAGTCACACTCAGAATCACGAAATATCATATAATTTTTATTGTCTTAAAAAAAAGAGTGAGAAAAATATAGACCAGGTTGATAATAGTTCAACACACATTAAAAATAATTAAAAATTATTTCTTAGTTATTTAATTTTTAGTGAACATTGTTTTGTCATAACTTTTTAATTTTGAAGTCATTCCCGTCAAGACCAAAAAAAAAAATGGAGCAGAACTAATAAATTTCAAAAAGAAAATAAACAAATAAGACCGAATACTTAATTTAAGACAAAAGAAACCAAACTTAGGCCAGGGAACTTCAACCATTTTATATTTAAAACCATTAGTCCAACTTTAAAGACTTGCACGGTGTTTGAAAATTCGGGAGCAAAGGAGAAAATAAAATTCAAAAAAGGCACTAATAGTTTTATTAAGCGTTATGGTTAACGCTTAATAAAATGGTCAGCATGGAAGATCAAGAATGAGGCTCTTTTTAATGGCCTAAATATCAATTGGGAAGCACATGGTGATATCGTCAAATTCAAGCTAGGCAGCTAGCCTATTGGGTGTAATCTCAAATTTAGTTTAGATGCCTTCTCAATCAATGAGGTATTGTATAACATGCAAGGTGTTTTAGATCCTAAGAGTTCTCAACCTTGTCCGATTCTTCCCGAGATATTCGGTTTCAATACAAATTATATATCCGATTTGTTTAATATTTTACCACCTTTCTCGAGTCGACAAAATTACTTTCTGCTCAGCAACATACTCGTGCACAAAAGCACCATTTTGTTGAGCTCAACTCTTGCTTACTTGTTCGGTAAAAATCCTAATTAAGTTTATCGGATTTTACATCATTCAATTGTCCCCTATCTTTGTCTGTTCCTTGCTAAGCTAATGGACTAGGCAAAACTTATCTCTTTCTATTGCTTCTCCGCATCCATGGTCGAACATCATTGCTCGGATGAATATTCTCTATCTGTCCGTTTGCATTCGCACAATTACAATTCTTGAACATTACGTGCTCTATTGAACGAAGTTCTAGACTCATTTCTTTCTTGGTATTGAAATCATGTCTGACAATGACGCCGAGATAGATTCTGATGAGAATATCGAGGTCGGGGATGATCAAGCTGAGCTACTTGACCCAACCAATGCATGAGTGCCTGAAACTGAACGCTATTCTTTCTTTTCTTTGCTTTGTTTCTGAGCAAGTGTACTATAGCCAAGTAGCTCTTTGCAAGTATATTTAATTTATTAAATATATGCACTTTTCCTTCAGGGCCTTCACCCTCTTCCAATTGATGGAGGTAAAATTTAAATTTAAATGATAAGTTTTTCCTTAAATAAATTATTAAGATCGGCAAGGGATTGATACTATACAAAGGCACATGTGTCGATCATGTGATATGGCATAGCCGACCTGAGAAAGGCGGTACTTGCTATATCCGAACTGAGAAGGGCGAATCAATTACCAGCCGACCTAAGAAGGATGGCCTGATAAATTGCCGACCTAGAAAAGTTTGTCTAAAGTATTGCCGAAATGAGAAAGGACGGTCTGAGATATCACTAAACCTAAGAAGGACAATGAGTAACCTCGAATCTAAGATAGACTAGAACTCTGAGTAAGTCAGGATAAGGTTCTAAATAGATGTGGATGAGAAATCCACGACCAATTCAATTAATATGAGAAGTATTAAGTGAATGAAATTCTTATGAAGTAAGGTAACTACTTGATAAGAATTAGGTTAGAAATTATCTCATTAGTGACAAATTAGAAGATATTTCTCTCCAATTTTGATCGGGAATCAGTGTCCTAAGAGAATTAGGACATATTAAGTCTACAAATAAAGGTCCAAGTCAACAAAAAAAGATGTGCACTAATTCTAGAGGTAATAGAGAATATTAGCTTGTTTACATTCATTCTTGTGAAGTTTTGTCCGAATTAATTATTGGAGTGCCTTCCCGCCATTCCGATTTGATCGTAATGGGTAGCAATTCTTGATCGTAACTCTATTCAACTATCAATAGTCGATATGTAACCTTAAGGTTCCATCCTCCTTCTTAATGAATAATGCTGGTGCTCCCTATGGAGAAGTACTGTGTCAAATAAAACTCTTATCCAACAAATTTGTGTTTTCTCTTGACTCTCTCTCTCTCTCTCTCTCTAGAAAGCTTGAGTATTCCTCTAATATCTCAGGGAACCTCCCTAAAGATATATATAACAACTCATATCTCTTAGGAAACCTTCTAAAAGAGATATATATTAAATTCCTAAACAATAGGAAAAGATTTGATCCTAATTGGATTAGGAAAGAACAAATCTTGAAAGTCTTCCAAAGTTATCTGCGCATCCCCACATTACTGGTAGTACCAGCCACTACTGGTAATCCAAGGTACTGCCCAAAAAAGTCAGTGGCAAATACTACCGGTAGTTCCAGTCACTGCTTGACACTTATTACCGGTAATATGAGGTACTGTCTCAAAAATTTATTTTTGTCTTCAAGGAACTAAATCAACCCGGATGAGCATTCCAGTGGGGGTCTTCACCTCCTAACAATCTCCCACTTGAATATCTACACAGCTTCAACGAATAACCTTATTGCAAATTCGAATTTCCTCAATCGTAAACGTGGTCATTCGACCCCTCTTGGTGTGACTCCTAACCTATCATCTTCTCAAGCATGAAGACCTACTGAAGTTGAACACAACTTCAGTTTCTCAACTGTAACCACCTTGGTCAACATATTTGTCGGATTTTTGCTTCCAAATATCTTCTCTAGTAACAAATCCCCATCTTCCAAAAGTGAACGGATAAAATGGTACCTTAAATCAACGTGCTTCGTCCTGGCATGGAACACTGGATTATTGGCAAGGTGAATGGCACTCTGGCTATCACTGAAAAAAACACTATTCTCCTGCTTCAAACCCAACTCCTCCAAGAAACCCTTCAACCAAATCATCTCCTTTGCAGTTTCAGTCACGGCCACATATTCAGCTTCTGTAGTGGATAATATCACTAATTTCTACAGACGTGAAACCCAACTCACTGTTGTTGAACTAATCGTATAGACATAGCCTGTGGTGCTTCGCCGCGTATTCTGATCACCGGCAAAGTCTGCATCCACATATCTTTGCACTGTCAATTTTTCTCTCTTAAAACAAAGTGGCAAATCATGGAACCCTTCAGGTATCGCATGATCGACTTTACTGCTTCCCAATATTGCTTTCCCGGATTGCTAGCAAACTTGCTCACAACTCCCACTGCATGGGCAATATCTGGTCTCGTGCTCACCATTGCATACATTAGGCTACCAATGGCCGAGACATACGGAACCTTGGCCATATACTCCTTCTTCGCATCTGTCTTGGGTGATTGCTCTTGAGAAAGTTTGAAATGACTTCCTAAGGGTATGCTAACTGCCTTAGCACCCTGCATATTGAACCTCTCCAGCACACATTCAATATACTCAGGTTGACTCAACTGCAAGGTTCCTTGAGCCCTATCCCTGTTGATTCTCATCCTAAATATCTGCTTAGCTGCATCCAAATCTTTCATGGCAAATTCTTTTGCTAAATGTTGCTTCAATCGGTTGATCTTCCTAACACAGGAACCTGCTACAAGCATATCATCTACATAGAGTAATAAAACAATGTAGCTAGACTCAAATCTCTTGAAGTAACAACAGTGATCTGCATTGCACCTTGTGTAACAACTGCGCTGCATGAAACCATCAAACTTTCTATTCCACTGTCTAGGAGCCTGTTTTAAACCATACAGACTCTTCTTGAGTCTGTACACCATCTCTTCCTTGCCTTTCACATTGAAGCCAACAGGTTGCTTTATGTAAATTTATTCATCCAAGTCACCATGAAGAAAAGCAGTTTTGACATCTAACTGCTCAAGGTGGAGATCCTCAGGAGCAACCATACTCAACACCACTCGAATAGTGGCAGTCTTCACAACTGGCAAAAATATCTCTGTATAATCGATCCCCTCCTTCTGTTGGAAGCCATTTACAATCAATCTTGCCTTGTACCTTTTCTTGCCATCACTTTCTTGCTTGAGTCGATAGACCCATTTATTGTGCAGGGCTTTCTTTCCTGTGGGAAGCTGAGCTAACTGCCAAGTACCATTGGAATAAAGAGAATTCATCTCTTCCTGCATCGCATCCTTCCACTTAGCTGATTCGGGAACCTGCAAAGCCTCATCATAGCACTCTGACTCTCCTCTATCTGTCAAAAGCAAGTAATCAAGCAAAGAAATATATTTTGGATTTGGCTTGGGTACTCTGGCTGACCTCCTTGCCTGTCTGACCGTTGAACTAGATTCTGTCTGTGGAGCTGCCCCATCTGAAACTGTCCCATCTGAAGCTGTCCCCTCTGAAATTGTCTCCTCTGTTTGACCAAAATTCTGCTCAATCCCACTGTCAAGTGGAAGATCCTCCAATCCAAAGTACTCGGATGTATCTCCATCTGAAATGGTACTCTCACTGCTCCGTTTGCTATTCCCATCTTTGTACATCAACTTTTCATTGAACACAACGTCTCTACTTCTAATTATCGTCCTGTTCTTGTCATCCCAAAAACGATAACCAAACTCATCTCTGCCATACCCAATAAAAGTGCACTTCTGTGACTTAGCATCAAGCTTATCTCTGCCATGATCACTAATATGCACATAGGAAACACAGTCGAAAATACGTAAATGTGATAAATTTACCTCTTTATCGCTCCAAACCTCCTTTGGTATGCCAAAGTTTAACAGAACTGATGGCCCAAGATTGATCACTATGCTGACTGTTTCTGCCCAAAACTGTTTAGGCAACCCTGCGTGTATCTGCATGCTCATAGCACGCTCTGTCAAAGTTCGGTTCATCCTCTCTGTGATTCCATTGAGTTGTGGAGTCCCTGGTGGTGTCTTTTCTAAACGAATCCCATTTAGAGCGCAGGCTTTCTTGAACTCCTCCAACTCATATTCTTCGCCATTGTCGGACCTCAACTTTTTCACTTTCAAATCTGTTTTATTCTCTACCATGATCTTCCACTTCATGAAAATTTCGAACACCTCTGACTTGTGCTTCATGAAGTATACACATACCTTCCTCGAGTGATCGTGAACAAAGGTAACATAGTAATATGAACCACCATGATAAGACACTGTAGTTGGGCCCCAAACATCTGTATGGACAAGCTCTACCTTTTGAGCCCTAGGAGGCCTGCCGCCTTTCTGAAAACTCATCCGTTTTTGTTTCTCGAAGATGCAATCCTCGCAGATGTCAATATCCACTGACTCCAAACTCGGCATCTTCCCTTTTGACTGCAAAACCTTCATCCCCTTCTCACTCATATGCCCCAGTCTATTGTGCCACAGATCTGAACTTTTCTCGCTGTCTGCAACTGCGAGTGTGTCGCTACCATGTGAGGTCAAGTAAAGTGTACCAACTTTCTTACCCTTAGCTATCACCATGGTGCCGTTGGAGACTTTCCACGCGTCCCTTGTGAATGTAGAAGTATAACATGCTGCTGCAAGCTATCCAACCGAAACAAGATTCCTCTTCAAGTTCAGAACGTGTCTGCCATCTTTCAAACACCATCTGGACCCTTGTGTTGCAATCTGAACATTTTCCTTTCCCACAATACTACATGGCTCGTCGTCGCTCAAGTATACTTTCCCAAAGTCCTCTGCTACATAATTCTACAGAATCTCCCTGTTAGCAGTGGCGTGAAATGAGTCACCCGAATCAATCACCCATGACTCGGCGTCGCTGTTCATAGCAAGAACAAGTGCATCGTGCAAAACGTGAGCCTCTTGCTCACCCTTGTCCTTCTTTGGTGCTTTGCAAGTTTGTAACATGTGATCTGTCTAACCACAATTCCAACATTCACCTTTAATAGGCCGAACCTGAGATTTACCCCGATTTGTCTTGCCTTTTGATTTCGACCTATTTTTGTTCTGATTATGACCACCCTTATTTTGATTTTTGCCCCTTTGTTGCTCAAAACTTAGGGCTGAACCCGTTGTGCCTGAACCTGAACCTGAACTTTCAATCGAATACCTTCTAACCTCCTCGGTCAGAATCAAACTCACAACCTCACTTAGTTTCAACTTTTCTTTCCCAGCCGAATTACTAACTACAGTAACCGTACCCTGCCAACTCTCTGGCAACTGAGATAGAATCAATAATGCTTGAACCTCATCATCAAACATGATATCCATAGAGGTAAGTTGAACAACAATCGTATTAAACGTACTGAGATGTGACATAAAGGAAACCCCTTCTGCCATAGATAGCTTGAAATTTTTTTTCTTCATAAGATGTACCTTATTCGCAGCAAACGGTTGCTCGTACATCTTTTTTAATGCTTCCATTAGATCCTCCATCGTTTTCTCCTTCAATATGTTGTGGGTACTGCCTTTGATAGGGACACGCAAATAATTCCTAACGCCTTTCTGTCAAGAACGTCCCAATTTTCATTAGAGTCTTTTGTCTTCTTCTTCCCTTTTGCTTTACCCAGCAACAGCCGAAAAAGATCATTCTGATACAGATAGTCCTGTATCTACGTCTTCGAATACGCAAAGTCTGACTCGTCCAACTTTTCGATCCTCTGTTTGCCTTCTTCACAATCCATAGCTCCCACTGAAACCCTAGGTTACCCAAACAAGATTAAACCTTAATCTGTTGAACAAAACCTACCGCAACTGCGGCTCTGATACCAGTTGTTGGGAAAAAAATCTCGAATGAACAACATTCAAGCCCACAACGCCCCTTATGGATCTTGAGAACAATGGATCACCGAACAAAAACAAAACAATCACACGTTCGTAATAGAAAAATAGAAAGAAAAGAACGAGACACAAGATATACGTGGAAAACCTCAACGCGAGGAAAAACCACAGGAGCCACACCAGTCCACTATGAATTGAATCAATGAGTACAAGTCCCTTATGTTGAACTTTTTGGAACACTGGATGAGGGCATGTAGGTGAGGTTCCCCATCCTTGTGTTGTTCAGTTGCGACCCTGCAGTAAGTAGGCTCATAAGTTGCAAAAATATTCCATAATATGTCTAATACGAATTGGGCAACGAGGGGGCAGTGAGGGTAAGTTAGGAATAATGATTTGCCTTGAATTCTAAAGTTGTTTGGCGTTCTGGCCATTTTTCGTGGACCAGTTGTGTATTTTCAGTGAAGTGGCTCCGGTAAGGGTGGGGGAAATCTCTACAATATACAGGTTTTGCGGAGCCTGGAGCCACCATTATATGGGCCAAAGGAACCACGCATATCACGACACGTGTCCGGGGGCAAAACCTTTTAATATTACGGTTTTGCCCCCTAGCGCCAGGATAATATTCTCTGCCCCTCCAGCTCAGATAATATTCTCTGCCCCTTAGCACCATGATGATATTCGCTGGCACGCATTCAGTCCTTGCGTACGGTAAAGTGGAAAAAGCAAAAAGGCAGGAAATTTGAATTCGAATTCAAATTTGAAAAAGGAATCTTGGGGGCCACGTTTCAGGAGTGTGTTGTATATCATGGGTACGTTAGAACAGCTTTGGGGTTGGGGGAATATGCTTTTGCAGTGCGACAGCTATTGTGGAGATTTTGTGTTCTGGTATCTCGTGTCCGCCATTCTTTTTTGCCTTTCATTATTTTTGATATTATTGGCATACAATGTTGTACTGTCTCGAAGATTATCCTCAGAGTTACGGTCAGTTTACTCAAATGTGTGTGGACCGTTATTTGACGTGGCAAATAGGACTGTGGCAAGAGAGCAGGCGGACAGCGCCGGTGAAGTTTGTTCCAGCTTGTGAGGAAGAGAGGGAGTTAATCTCAAAGCTAAGGTGTCTCAATCGAAGGGTTAGTAGAGGTAATAGAATTTCTAGAAGTTCTAGAGTTAAAGAAGTAGAGTTATTTCTCGGAAATGGAAGGAGTAGCAAGTAGTCAGTTTCGCACACCTCTGGCTTACCGCCGGTCTCGGACCTCGGCGGTGAGTGGGTATAGGCGTAGTTACCGTGGTCGTGGTCAGAGGGCAACCTATAGTCGTCGCCGGTATGTCCAAAATATTCCAAGATATATTAAGAGGAACAAGAAGGGTGCACGTAGACTCCAGTTATTTGATGAAGAATTGAGAGATGTTAATTTTAGTAATAAGGGTTCATCTCGGTTGCTTAATGGTATTAATTTGGGAAACAAAAGGTCAGATCGCCAATCTGACAAAATAGTTGTGAAAGGTATAAAGTTGATAGGCAATGTGCAGCTGGGTGCGGATGCGAGGAAAGAGGAGGTGGTCCACCATGTGCTATTATTCATAATAAGTGATAATAGTCCGTCCTTGTCTGTTCCCACACCAGACAAAATATTTACTTGTGTGGGTGAAGGGAACCCAGAAACCTGGGTTATTGATGCTGATGAGGCTGATCGCTACAGGATTTTAAAAAAGATGAAGTTCAAGCTTGTGGGTGGACCGGATAAAGACCGACCTCGAAATGGAATTGAAATCGTTGATCGTTTTTGTCCTGTTGATGTTTGGACGGATTATAGAGATTCGCTGATTGGGAACGTGGGCAATATTCAAAAGGGAGCCATATATTTGGTTGCTGCATCTGTTAGTGGGAAGGAGTGCAAGTACACTTTAAGAAGTCAAATGTATTTTAAAACTGTATAGTTATCCAGTTTCATTAAATGTTGTTTTAAGAAATTTCTATATTGTAATTTTCAGGTTAATGGAGGTTGACGATATTAAAACTGGTGTTGTTGAAGGAATTTCAGCAAGTGATTTTAGTTGTATTGAACTGGCCTTGCCTAATTTGTTTTCTCAATTAAGGTTGAGGTACTCCCAAAAAAGTATTAAAGTGGATAAAATATTAATCAAATATTCTCCACTATGTGCACCCAATGCCTGCGGTATTGTTAGGGTTAATATTTATGATCGGAGGCTAGATGGGAGTGACAGTCTACAAGCTTACTATATATTTCCAGTGGACTGTCAGTGTGAGTTAGTATACTATGGAAATGGATATTGCTCCATTAATGAAAGACAAGTGCCCTGGGTAGTTAAGTATCGTATTGAAGATTCTAACATAAAAAGGGGCGTGATCACCTACTGTAAAATGAAGGGATATTTAAAGTATTCTACTAGTGATATGCCAGATGATACAACAATGAGACCTCCATCAATTTCAGTTTTATCTAAGAAATACACACGAGAGAATGTGGACGTATGGCACTGTGCGCCTACCAGACCTGTCCCCATCCTTTCTCGTAGTCTTTCACTTGGATTGCCTGAGCAGAGGAGAGATTTATTGCTGGGAGGTTTTGGAGAATGTGGATCAACAGTTAATGATCGCAGGGGTCGAAATAGTGTTTCTGAGATTGAAGTACGCAGGGGTGGTATAGGCATTATGGAACTTGATCCTGGGCCCTCTGTTTCGGAAGTTGGTGAGAGAAGAAATGTAGTTGATAAAAAAGGATCTGTTGTAATGGACCCGCATGAATTTTCAGATGTTCTAAGAAATGTAATAATGAGTGTAAAACAAGGTGAAGATTCGAAAGATGTAATCTTTGATGATAAGGGAAATGTAGTAAGCAAATGAGAGATTCGGAGAAATGTAACTCTAATAAAATTTTTCATTAATAAATTCGAAGATTACATTTTGCTCAGCCCATTCCTTGAAAGCTGGGTCTTCGTTGATTGCATTAAAATAACTCATATCTCTATTACAGAGCACGATCGCTGGAATTCCTCCCTTGACTCTTTTTTTTTTCGATATTTTTCATTGCAGACGAAGTTTAATTGTCCACCCAGTAATTCTTTCTTGCATGGTAGGAACTTGAATGGTATGTCGTCAATGACGTTATATAACGCTTGGTTGTCATAGTCACTAAAGTCCACTCCGCTGCAATAATAATTATGTCTTCCTAAGCTTCTCACAATCTCTCTAAGATTTGTGTTTTCTCTTGACTTTCTCTCTCTCTCTAGAAAGCTTGATTATTCCTCTAATATCTCAGGGAACCTCCCTAAAGATATATATATAACAACTCATGTCTCTTAGGAAACCTCCTACAATAGATATATATTAAATCCCTAAACAATAGGAAAAGATTTGATCCTAATTGGATTAGAAAAGAACAAATCTTGAAAGTCTTTCAAAGTTATCCGCGCATCCCCACATTACCGGTAGTATTAGCCACTACCGGTAATCCCAGGTACTGCCCAAAAAAGTCAGTGACAAATACTACAGGTAGTTCCAGTCACTGCTTGACAATTATTACCGGTAATACGAAACACTGTCTCAAAATTTTTTTTTTGTCTTCAAGGCACTAAATCAACCCGGATGAGTATTCCAGTGGGTGGTCTTCGCCTCCTAACATCAACAACCAACTTTTGCTAAAATTATTTGATATTAATGTCACTGTATTGTTTTTAGTTTTTTATTTTTTATTAAGTTTGTGTTAAATATTTTGGATTAAGCATTGACCTTGACAAAAGAAACCCAGAAAGTTTAAAAGCATATGGGCAGAAGTCTCACATTTTACTAAAGACGAAAGAAGTTTAAAAAATAATGTTATTTGTTTAGGTGTGTTTAGCATCATCCTAACTGAACCTTTTTGTATTTTAGTACAAATAAAAATATATATTAAAAAATTATATATTAAATTATAAAAATCAAATAATACCCATTGTCTTTTAACAAAAAATAATTCCCAATCTATAGCTTTCAACTATATGAAAGATAATTAAAAGACAAATTCTGTCCATTTTAATTTGGTTAAACTCTCTAGAAAACATACTCTCAAATTCTCCAGTAAAATAAAAAAATACAAAAACTCTCTCCGCGCGAGTTCTAATCCATTTCTTTTTTTTATTCTCCGGTTACCACTTGAATAGGAATGTACAAAAACCGCCAATCAAAGAGGGGAAAGGACTGAGGAAAAGAAAAAGAAAAACTGAAAAATTGAAGGAAGCTTGCATGGAGAAAATAAAAAATACAAACAATACACCCATTGAACCAAAGAAAGCTTTCTAATACAAAACAGCAGCCCATTGTATGTTTGATCTCTGTACGATAACATCAGCAGGTAAAGAACATCTCTTATTTTATTTTATTTTAAGTTCCTTTCGTCAAGACAAACAATTAATTCATAAAACTTAACACAAGTTTAATAAAAGCATAATAATATTAATACCAAATTGTTTTGTTCAAAGAAGACGTAATTCAGTTTGGATGGTAATTGGGTAGATGACTGTGGTCCATAGGCTCCATTTGGTATGTAGTTTTTATTTGCTTTTTTGTTATTTAAAGGTTAGTTTTGATGCCCGTCCAAGTGGAAGAATGAAAAGACGAAATTGGCCCTGGTGTAAGGGTTGAATGGCTTAGGATTTGAGGGTATTTTCGTCATTAGACCTCCAGAATCGAATAAAATTATATATTAGATGCGTTCAAAACATGCCCAAAATAATTTAGTTTAAATATACTTGACTAGATTAAATTGTAATTACGACAATTTAAAAATCAAATAATTCAGTAATAAATATGCATGTCACATTAAATTGGGGACCTAGTAGTTAGGTGGACCTCATCACAAGAGACTTGACCTTAAAGCGTGTTGGACACTTTGGAGAGAAAAATGTGATGGAGCTTAAAGAAGAGCAAAAGTCAAAGGGTATTGTCAAATTATGCGTCACCAATCTATCTCTGTCTTGAAGCAAATGCCGAGTAATGGACAAAATTTGTCTTCTCATTATTTTTCATATATATAGTGGAGAGTTACGATTAGTTGCCTCGCGATTTTTTCTTCTTTTCCAGGGGTATTTTTGTCATTAGATATCAATCTTGTACTGTCATGATCAATCCATGTTTTCTTCCTTTCCTAATTTTGCTGAGCAAAATTCCACTTTGCTATCAATTCATTGTCTCTTAGTGAAAAATCGCGTGCAATGATGCGTTGATTGATTATTCAATTTTATTTCAATCAATTAATCGATTTAATCCGTTATTTAATTTATGAGATCATGCAAAGTAAACAAATAAAAGAACGCATGAAAGAATAACTAAATTCCAAGGGAAATTCTAATTTATTACAACTCAATTCATGAGAATCTAATTCCAAGGGGAATTGCTATATAATAACTAAATTCTAAAATTAAAAATTTTAGAAATTATTCAAAGTACATGTAAACTAACTGCAAAAATCAAAATTGTAAATAATTTGCTTCATTTCAGTACTGGTAATTGGGTAGATGGTAGATGACAGTGTTCCCAAATCTTTTCAATCGACATTGAACTGGGGTGCCACCCTATTCTTAAAGTGCGTTGGATATTTGAAAGGGCAAAATGTGGCGGAGGTGGAGCATAAAGAAGAGCAAAAACAAGGTAGAAAAGCAAATTTATGTATGTCTTAACGCAGATGTGTGTTTTCTATTTTTTTTAATTAAAAGTATTTGTTTTTGTTTATGTACATTTCGACTAATTTCTAAACAATCAATTTTAGTGTCCTCTGCTTGCATCTTTCTTTCTTCCTCCAAAAATTAGGCTTTCTTCTCCTCTTCTCTCCATCGGTCCTGCTTGATTGTTCAGATTATTTTTTGGCAGGACAAAAGAAAAAGAAATCCCAATTTTAAGATCTGATATGTTGTGTACTTGTTTATGCATTAATGCATGGCAATGCAATGCTGCATACTTTATGCATTATGAAAATTTGCTGAATTTCACAAAGGGAAATGATATTTACACACTCTTTTTATTCATTTGTACCTCTTTTTTTGTTCCTATTATACAAATTTGCTAACATACCCTTCTATTTAAGCACAATAGGAATTATCTTGTGTTTAAATAGAATGATATTTTAGTAATTTTGTATAATAGGAACAAAAAAAGAGGTACAAATGGATAAAAAGAGGGTGTGAATATCAAATCCCTTTCATAATCTCAGATATTACATACTTTATAAAACTTTCGTACAATAAAATTTTACATAATTCTGCATTACAAGATTACACATATTGCATATTTATCATAACATTTTATATAAAAACAATTTGTATAATTTTGCAAAAATTTCTACAAGATGAATTTTTGCGTAATCTTATGTGGTACTAAAATTTTGCATAATTTCTTTAGTTATAAATTTTTCATGATTTTCATAATTTTGATAATCCAAGTAATTATTTATAACTTTTGTATTAAAATCAATATTTAGGTATGATTTTTTTTGATAGATTTACTCTTTTATGACTTGTATTTCTTGTAAAACTTGTTTTGATATTTTAGGATATAGATGATTAGGAAAGAGGACGATTTAAAAACGATTGCACAAAATTACGAGTATGCATGGATGGTTTTCATAGAGTTCTTTGCATGCTATAAGAAATGATTGTCGTAGTGAGTGAAAATAGTATTTTTTTGAACTTTTTTCATTGTCAGTGAATTTTTTAAAACTTTTTAGTTACTTTTTGTGAAGACAAATAATTAATTTAAAAAAATTAGTATAAAAAAGTTAAAATAAAAAGTGACCTTAATACTGAATTATTTTGGCCAAAAGAAGCTTATATATTCTCTCCATTTCATTTTGTTTATTTATATGTAAAAAATTCAAAATTTTAAGGATATACAACCCTTATACTTTTAATTAAAGTCTTGAATATCTAATAATGCCCTTTTAAGTATGAAATACATTGTCACTTTAATTTGAAAAATAAAAAGAAAAATAAATAAATATTTTGAAATAGTGGGCAAACAAATTGTAAAGGAAGGAATGATAGTAAGGACAACAAAGGAATCGTTAGGGAGTGGGAGGCATGTAATGAGGTGGAGCCCATGATAAGGAAAACCATAGCCTTTTAATTATATTTGAAGCATGTGAGCTCCAGGAAAAGCTATCACATTTTTCCTCAGATTTGACAAAAGCGAAACAGTGTTACCTGATATGAAATAAAGTTATGCTAGTGGTTGTATGAATTTTCTTTTATAATTTTGTCGGTATTGTTGATTTCTATCACTCACTTGGAGAAATGTCAATGAAAACCAAATTATGAATTTAGTGGATATATAGCACATACGATGTTCAAACATAAAATTTTAAGAAAGCAATTTCACTCTAAACTACATAGATTTTTACATTTTTTTCCCGATTCTCTAGCACTCTCTTTCTACATTAGAAAATCAAACAAGGAGAGGAAGCACAAACATTTTATCTTCTCCCCTTTTTTTTCTCTCTCTCTCTCTCTCTCTCTCTCTCTCTCTCTCTCTCTTAGTTTGAAACCGTAATGATCTGCTCCCCTTATACAATATTATCCGCTTTTGTCACCCAAACCCCATAGACTTCTCAGTAGATCATCCATCCTAGGATTACTATAGGACGAACACGCTTAATTGTGAAGTTTCATTTGGTGTTTACGTCATCACGACTTTAAAAGATCTTTTACAAGGAAGTTTCATAATTTTATAAATACCACCAAACTTACATCCACCAAGTGATGTGGAAACCTTGACCACTCGTCCAGACGTCCCACTGAGACACCATCTCCTAGACGCCGGTCTCACAACTGGCACCACGACCTCGCCGGGGTGTCACAAAAATAAAATCTCATCGTCCAATTCTAGTCTTTGGCCTTTGAAGATTGCAATCAAGGAAAGAGAGAGAGAGAGAGAGAGAGAGAGAGAGAGAGAGAGAGAGAGATGGAGGTTGTTAAACACTTAGGCCATGACCATCCACTGATGGTCATCAAAAAAGAGGAAACAGATGATAGTTGGGATCTTACTTGCTATGGCTGTCAACAACCCATCTCGGATTCCTACTCCGACTACTACTACGGATGCAAGCGATGCAGGTTTTTCCTAGACAAAACATGTGGGGAACTACCTCAGGTGATGATCCACCCTTTTCACCCTCACCACCCCCTCACTCTTCTTATAAACCCACCAAATCCGGGGCACAAATGTGATATATGCTTAGAAGATTGCAAAAGATTCATATATCGTTGCTCCCTTTGCGACTACGACACCGACGCCAGATGTGCTTCCCTGGTGCTAAGTATTCAACAAAGTATCGAGCACACAAGTCACCCACACCAATTGATCTCCCTGCAAAAGGAATCCATGTTCTTTTGTGATGCTTGTGGTGAAGAACATAAAGGCTCCTCTTTCCTATGTACCACCTGCGGATTCTGGATCAACCAGAAATGTGCTTCATCACCCCTCACCGTTAAATTTAACAAACACCATCACACGCTACTCCTCAAATATGTGACTTCATCAGAAGATTACCTTAAAAATGGTGGTTTTCCCGTATGTCAAATCTGTTCCAAGAACATCCACAGACGAAATTGGCTTTATGGTTGTTCAGAATGCCATTATTTTGTCCATATAAGTTGCGCTGCATCGGAAAAAGAATATTCCATGTTGGCCCCTGCCATTCAATTCTTTCCTTTTCTATTTTTTTCTTGATTTATTCCTACGGAACTTACAATTTTCAATTTTATTAATTACAGAGACCACAAAACAGAGACCGAAAGTCATGATCTTTTAACGATGACAACATCAAAAGTTGATCAACTATCCAAGTCTATATATTCACCTAGAACTTTTAGTTTCAACTTGTTTGATTCCTTTCGTGGTCGTTTAATTTCATAAAATTTCGTCATTTCAGGAATCCTGATCTTATAAACTTGCCGGTGCTTGATGATTCCATTGATATTATCACTCAATTTATCAAAAATATTGGAATGCAAGAAAAATATAAGGAAGCAGAAGAGATCGAGCATCTTAGTCATGAACACCCATTAACTTTTTTTGAAAAGCCTATTGACCAGGCGTCATGCTCTAAAGGAAACTATTTGCCCCTCTTGAACGGTGCCAAGAATGATGAAAAATGTAGCGGTTGTGCAAAAAGCGTTTCGGCTCCATTTTACCATTGTGTTCAGTGCAATTTTTTCCTCCATGTGTGGTGTGTGGAGCTACCCGAGGAGCTACGATTCCCATGTCACCCAGAGCACACACTTTTCTTGTCCACCATTGGTGATTTCCTGGTATGCAGTTGTTGCGAACTTGATGGCAATGTATTTTGTTACGAATGCAAAATTTGTTCTTTCACCGTCGACTGCAAGTGTGCTTCTCTACCTCGAGTTATCAAACATGAAAGTCACAAGCACACTCTTGGCCTCAGGCCAACACACTCCAGCATTTGCGTGTCATGCAGAGAACGTTTCAAATATTCGTTTGAATGTGGGAGTTGCAAATTCAACCTATGCGTAAATTGTGTCCTTTTACCAGGTATTGTTCAGCACAGATACGACGAACACCCATTCAACTTAACCTACTCCCCTCTTCCATACGAGACAGAGGATGATTTTTGCGAAATTTGCGAGGAAGGGATTGACTCCAAGTGCTGGTTCTATCATTGTGACAAATGTGACCAATCTCTTCACACGAGATGCATCCTTCCCATTTATATAGATTCAAATATGGTACATGGGGTTGCCTTTGAAAGTGAGATGCATCCGCATCCTCTCACTTGTGTCCAAATCCATCTCGATAAAGGCTTCTCATGCAGCCTATGTAAGGGAAAAAGGAAATATCAATGGGCTTATCAAACAGAATATCAATGGGCTTATCAAACAGCTTATGTATGTTCACAGTGTAAGTTTGGCATCTGCTTCCTTTGTTTTCTATATGGGAGTCCGTAGATTAGGAGGAAATGTGCCGACTCCAGCTAATTATGGCTTGTGTACAAATTTAAATTTGTACTGTTGGATGAAAAATGTCTAAATTTTACATGTTCTCTATAAAAACATGCTAATAAATAAAGTTAATAAATTCATAATACTCCACTCATGCTAAATGATTTCCCCAAATTGAAAGAATAAATCGTAGCTTTTAATCTAATGCTATATAATTGGAACTCTCGAGGTTTTGAGGTTGAAATTGTATTTGTTGTCAACGAGAGAAGAGAGTAGAGAAATAGAAGTGTTTTTGTTGCCCGTATAAATCCTAGTTTTTAATCTGATTTGTTAGAATCATTTCAATGCGATTTTTTTTTTTTTTTGATTTGTTAGAAGATCACTTGTAGGTTTAAAAACTTATTTTAAAAATATGACAAATGCTATAATACAAACTCCTATTGGGTTGGAACAGTAATCACATTTTTTATTGATAATATTTAATTTGTATATAAACTTACAACATTTTTAATAGAAAATAAAGTCACGAGACAAAATTTCCACTCCACAATATAAAAAATAGTGTGAAACAAATCTCCCCATTCAATTGTGATAACTAAAGTGTCCAAAAATAAATACTCAAAACTCTCTAATAAAATTGAAAAGAAAAAAAGACAACTTTGTTTTTCAAAATCTGAGAGACAATTAACAAATTAAGAGGGCTATTTTCTTTTGTTTCTGCCTTCGTTCATCACTTGGGTTCTGTTTATTGCTCGATACTCTTCAAAACTTCAAACCCTTTCAATTCATAGGCGAGACTTTTTTAATTCCTTTTCTTAAATTTCGAATAGGCGAGATTTGGCTAAAAAGAAAGTCTTGTACGTGCTGTCATGATCAAAGCATGTTTTCTTTCATTTCTTCTTGCAGAGCCAAATTTGGTCTTTGATAATAATTCAATTTGAGTTGTTAGCGATAGTAATTTGATAACGAAATCTAACTTTGATAGTAATTTAATTTGATATATAGCAAATGACAAACGACTGTTTAGTTTTTTTTTTTTTTTTATTATCGGGGTTGGTTTTTTGTTAATAATATTCATTGTCCATGGGGAAAAACAGTCAATGAGAACCATTCTTGAAAAAACATTGGAAAGATCTTGAAGAATTTCAGAAAACTAATTTCCAAATGATGGATAAAACACAAACTGATAAGTAATTTATTTGCATAAATGATTTTTAAAAAATATTGAATAACTTTGAAAATTATAAGTGGGTAAAAATTCATATATACTTGAAAAGTTAAAGACCTCAGCTATGGCCAAATAGGCTAGCATTCCGATTCTCTCAAAGTCCTAATTAATTTCTGCAAAATAATAAACCGTCAGAGGACCCGACCTCAAGGCGGCGGGAGAACTCCGATAATTAAGTCAGTACTTAATCATGGAACACAACTTAAAAATGTGCATGAAATAATAATGCACTGTGTTTTTTCCATCTCCTTCACCATAAGGGTGTGCCCTTATTTATAGAGATTTTCCCTCAGTAATTTGAATCATAATCTAATTTCTAATTTTTCATTAGAAAAGGATTAGAAGTACTAACTAATTGGCTAAGTGTTTTCTATTACAATTAGAATTCTTTTTGATTGTTAATTCTCGTTATAAGTCGATTCCGTAAAGTATTTCTCATCCTTATCTGATAGATCCTAAGATTTCTCAACCTTGTCTGATTCTTCCTTGTATATCCAATCTATTTGATATTTTACCACCATTCTCGGGTCGGCAAAAATACTTTCTGCTTAGCAACATGCTTGTGCACAAGAGCACCTCTTTACCGAGCTCAACTCTTGCTTACTTGTTCGGTAAAAATCCTAATTAAGTTTATCGAATTTTATCTCCTTCAATTATCCCCCAGCTTCGTCTGCTTCTTGCTGAGCCAACGGAGTAGGCAAAACTTATATCTTTCTGTTGCTTATTTGCACCCATTGGTCGAACATCATTGCTCGGACGAATACCCTCTATCTGTCTATTTGCATTCGTACAATTGCAATTCTTAAACATTACATGCTCTATTGAATGGAGTTCTAGACTCATTTCTTTCTCGATACTGAAATCACAACTTACGAAGATGGTGAGATAGATTCTTATGAGAATATCAAGGTAGGGGATGATCAAGCTGAGCTGCTTGACCCAACCAATGCATGAGTGCCTGAAGCTGAATGCTATTCTTTCTTTTCTTTGCCTCGCTTCTGAGCAAGTGTACTATAGCCAAATAGCTCTTTGCAAGTGACGAGTCTACGTAATTACATGTGTATATAACTTAATATGTCAAAAATAGTATATGTGCATATATAAATTCATGTTTACACTTGATATTGCACGAAAAGCTGTATTTACCGCATTTCAGGTTTTCGAGTATTAAAAGCATCTTCAAATGCTACAATACAATTCCAAGGTTCTAAACAAGTTCAAGAATTGATAAAGGCCAAAAATAAAGTGAATAGAAGATTGGGAAGGAAAACAGAAGCCCAAAAAAAAAAATTAAAATTTTAGACGCAAAATAAGGGGCTTGACAGATTTTTCAGAATTTACCTCGATATAAATAAACGTGAAAAAAATACCAACTCATGTCCAAAATTTACCAAAATCAAAAGAATGATAAATTGGGATGTTTGGATCATTTCTTATGAAGACCACAAAATTTAGAATGACATTTAAGTGAGTTAACAATATAATGGAAGAGAACTAGTCCGAATCTGACATTGTTCATGAATATTAGTGTTTCTCCCAATTTAATTATTGAAATTAAGTGCTTCAAATTGGAGATGTTAGACAAAACATTGATGAAGGTGGGTGCAAAATATCAGAATCTAATTCTACTCCTAGAGAGGGTGTACATAAGGTATTAGTGGAGTATAGGTCTAAGGTTCGAATTCTAGGAATGATGAAGATAATGTCATTTCTAAGTAATTTGTTTTGAATTAGAAATCAATTTAGCGACAAAAAAAATCGTCTCAAAATCTAGTTACTAACGAAGAAAATAAATTTTTCACAAAATGACTCTAGTTAGCGATAAAATATTTCGTCGCGAAAAATTAATATTAGCAACGAAAAAAATTTCTCGCTAAGTATCTACATGGGACGAAATTTTTTGTTGCCATATAATATATTAGGCGACGAATTTTATTTTTCGTCGCCATGACCTTTAGCGTGAAACTACAGACGATGAAAATTTTCGTTGCCTTAATGCATTGGCGACGAAAAATATAATTTTTGAGACAAAAATGTGTCGTTGTATAGACCCATTTTGTTGTAGTGCTATAAAAATAACGTGAATAGAAATCTCTCCATTTAATTGTGATAATTAAAGTCTCTAAAAATAAATACTCAAAACTCTCTAATAAAATTGAAAATAAAATATATAAGAAGTCCGAGGTTACATCATAAAGAGGAAGGGGTCTATATTTTATATCTTTTGTTGTATTTTGGGTGTATCTTGTGTTGTAACGGTTGTAATTTCTTTGTTGGCTTCTTGTCAACTTTTTTTTTCCCCCTTTTGTGGGCTTTTCGGTAGGGGTATAATTATCGTTCGTTTGGACAGTAACCTAATTATAATCCTTTTGCATCATTGCGATGCTGCCGAAAGTTCTTATTCTTTACCATAAGAAAAGTAATGAAAAGACAAATTATGTCCATTACTCGGCATCTGCTTTGAGATAAATATAGATTGGTGATGCATAAACCTGACAAGCTGCCGAAAGTTCTTATTCTTTACCATAAGAAAAGTAATGAAAAGACAAATTATGTCCATTACTCGGCATCTGCTTTGAGATAAATATAGATTGGTGATGCATAAACCTGACAAAACCCTTGGCTTAATTTCTAGGTTGGCTTCTTGTCAACTTATTTTTTTCTTTTGTGGGCCTTGCAGTGAACATATAAATATTGTCCGTTTGGATGCCAACCTAATTGCAATCCTCTCGCATCATTGGATGTTGTCGGAGACTCTTATTCTCCATGATAAGAAAAATAATGAGAAAACAAATTTTGTCAATTACTCGGCATTTGCTTTTAGACAGATATATATTGGCAACTCATAATCTAACAGAACCCTTTGGTTTAATTTCTTGGTTGCTTCTTGTCAATTTTTTTTTTCTTTTGTGGTCCTTTCAGTGAACATATAAATATCGTCCATTTGGATGCTAACCTAATTGCCATCTCTCGCATCGTTGTGATGTTGTCGAAGGCTCTTATTCTTCACGATAAGAAAAATAATGAGAAAACAAATTTTGTCCATTACTCGGCATTTGCTTTACGACAGACATAGATTGGTGACGCATAGTCTGACGGAACCATTTGGTTTAATATCTTGGTTGGCTTCTTGTCATTTTTTTCTTCTTTTGTGGGCCTTTCAATGAGCATATAATTATCATCCGTTTAGATGTCCACCCAATTGTAATCCTTTCGCATCGTTGTGATGTTGTCAAAGGCTCTTATCCTCCATGATAAGAAAAATAATGAGAAGATAAATTTTGTCCATTACTTGGCATTTGCTTTAAGACAGACATAAATTGATGACGCATAATCTGCCAGAACCCTTGTTGATTTTTTTGCCTTGCTTTTGCTCATCTTTAAGCTCCACCACATTTTGTTCTTCAAAGTATCCAGCCAACTTGAAGGTCGAGTCTCCTGTCATGGAGTCCACCTCAATACTAGGGTGGCACCCCAATACAATGTCAGTTGAAAGATTATGGACCACTATGGCTTTGTTTTGTTTGATAATTCAATTCAATACTTAAAATTAAATAAGTTAAGTGAAAAAAGAAATAAACTGGTTTGATAATCAAAATACGAAGTATTTAAAATATTACAAGCTAAATGCGAATAAAGAGTTAAAAAATAAATAGGTCCCCTCTACTTATCACTTATCTCTTAAAGAAAAAGAGTGATTTTCACACACCTATTTTAACCACATGCGCTCATTTTTTGTCTTGATTATATAAAGTTACTAAAATACCCATTTATTAAATAATCTTTATTCCTCTTTTGTGTTTAAATTGCTATACTACCCTCACAATGAACTAAAAGTAAATAATCTTTATTTATTTTTATTTTTATTCAAATCTTTTTTTGTATTTATTATTTTTGCGTCAGAAAGGAAGACTCAAGAGACCATACTCGAGATCATACTCAACGTAACATTGCAAACTTGATAACCATCCCAAGAGACCGGCCTCAGATAAAAAAAGACTCAAGACTACTAAGACAGAACAAGACTACCCCAGTGTACCAACCATAAAAGAAGAGCAAAACCCACTCGATATATCTGAGAGGGAAACAAGGATAGACTGAACCTCACAAGAAACTAACAACAAACCGATGAAAAGGAAAAAGAAAAGGAAAACGAAACTATCCAACATACTAATGCAGCAGCCAACAGGGTCCAGAGATCACCTAATAACACTCAAGGACACGAGGAATGATATAAGATCAAAGGTAGAGGGAATATTGTAACTAAAACACCTTGCATGTTAACCACCATTTGACCTGACAACCAAAGTTATTTGAGTTGGTCACATTTCCAAAACACCTTGCATGTTATAAAATACCTCAGGCATCTAAACTAAATTGAGATTTCACCCAATAGGCTAGCTTGAATTTGATGATATCACCAAGTGCTTCCCAGTCGATCTTTAGGCCATTAAAAAGAGTCTCATTCCTGATCTTCCATACTGACCATTTTATTAAGCTAACCATAAGGCCTAATAAAACTATTAGTGCCTTTTTTGAATTTCCACCCTATATCCACCATTGAAGGACAGCTTGTATAGAAGCAGGGGAAGCCTAAACTCCCCACCAGCTAAGGATGTTAAACCACAGGCCCTAAACCTTTCTACAATGTAGAAGTTCATGCTCCGAGAATTCTAGTTCTTCTGGATCCACAGAATTTTCATAATGCCATTTGAGCGGGCTTAAAGTTCTTTACCACAATCTCGTCCAATCCCCCTTCACAAAACAAGATGATGGCATCTGCAAACTGCAGATGAGTAAGGCCACCAGAAAGGGATACCAAATTAACGTCAGAAATAAGTCTTCTTTGGCTTGCCCTATTCAGTAATAAGCTTAGTCCCTCAATAGCTATCGCATAAAAGAAATTGGAACAATGGATCACCTTGTCTAATGCCTCTTGCATTTTAAACTTAGCTGTTGGGGAGCCATTTACCAAGATTGAAAGATAACCAGTTGATGAACATTTCTTCATCCAGTCTAACTATTTTATTAGGAGACCAAAGCTTGTTATCATTATTACGATGAAGTTTTAATTTAGGCTGTCATAGGCCTTTTCAAAGTCCAACTTTATAATCAACCGCCTCTTCTTCCTCTTTTTCCAGAGATGTACCACCTCATTAGCTATTGGGATTCCATTTTGGATGCCCCTATTGCCCACAAAGCCTGACTGAAACTTTCCAATGACCTCAGGGAGAATACACTTCAGTCTTTTAAACAGAACCTTGGCCAATATCCTATATACACAACCAATCATATTGATCGGCCTATACTTCCCAAGTGAAGATGGACTTTCCACCTTTGGGATTAAGGCAATGAAAGGAGTTCAATCCCCTAACTAGATTCCTATTAGAATGAAATTCATCTAAGAATTCAATTATGTTTCCTTTTAGAATAGTCCAACTCTTCTTTATTAATAACATATTAATCCCATCTGGAACAGGAGCTTTGTTCCCATCACAATTGAACATGGCATCCCATACTTCATTCTCTGAAAATGGTTGAATTAAAACTTCAACTTGAGACTTATTCAATCCTGTGTTGCAGCATCCCTCCATGGAAGGTCTGATTTGCCATTCTTCCAAATAGAATTTTCTGAAAAATAGCAAAAAATTCCCTCCTTAATTTGGGTTGGATCATCCACTAAGAAAACTCCCAGCGTGATAGAATTAATAAGATTTCGCCTCAGTCTGTTTGCTGCCAATGAAAGAATTTAAAGTTCTTGTCCCCTTTTAAATTCCAATCCAGTCTTGACTTTTGCAGCCACATCGATTCATAAATTCTGCACAATCTCCAAAATTCCTACTTGGTTTTCAATTTCTTATTCCTCTCCTCTTCTAAACCACGAATAGTTCTAACCGTAACATCTGGGTCCAGTTTATTAACAGTAGCCTCCCTCATTGATTCTATGGAGCGTAAAGATTTCATCCCAGCAATTACAGTACTTCTGCACAACCAGGCATTACCTACATGTTCAGCGGATGTAACAGTTATAGAGAGCTCCAAAGTATTTTAACATTTCATTTTCACAGTCGTCTTCTCCGGTGATGAGAAATTAGATTCAGGAAATGAACTCTGGTTGTTCATATCACATATGTACAGATAAAAAATATTTTGCCACATGCGAGGCATGTGATGGGAAACAGTGGATTAAAGTTACCAATCTCTGCCGGTGAGGGTACTGGTACTAGTGTATACTGGCGACCGTTTCGAATTTATCACTAAAATTAATAAACCTTTCTCAAATAATATTTTTTAACAATAGATATAAAATAAAGTTTCACAACTTAAAATTAAATCACTAAACATAAAATGGGATGATTTTAATCTCAATTTATGTCTAATTATCTAAAAAGAACCGAGTTGATAGTAAGTAAGCTCGCAGTGGTGAGTCGAGAAGAAAGGAATTGAGTCGTGAATCTCGTTCTTATGACTGGGCTGATAGCGGATAGTGTGCCTATCTATAAGTAGTTTCCAGTACTTGATAGGAAAGCAAGACAGGCGCATTGTACTGCCATTAATTAATTAGAAAAAAAAGAAAAACCATTAATTATATATATTATTTTTTTAAACACTGGTATCGTATAGTATCGGATCGGTATCGATCAGAATAGGCCGGAACTAATAGACGGGACAGTACGCTGGTGATCCGGTACAAGATAAATAACATTGCATTGGATCACACCGTTTGGACTAGGTAATTATTGAATTATTGTCTTATTATTTTTTATCCTTATTTAAAAGAATTATAATTTTTTAATTTGTATTAATTTTTTGTTGATTGTTGATTAGTCTCTGCTAGAGATTTCAGAAAAATATAAAATTATGTTGAAAAACTTACAAAAAAATTCAAAAAGACAAAAAAAAAAAGAAAAAAAGCCAAAACATGATATGTTTAACTTATTTTTTTTAATCTTTAGTAAATTATTTTTAGCTTTTAGACATACTTTTATAGTTTTTAGATTTATTTTATCGAGACGAATCACCAAATCTAAAAAACTTGATGAAAAATATAAAATATAAAAAAAATCAAGACAAAAAAAAATTAATTTAGATCAAATTAAGTTGCAACGGATGTTTTGACTTGGGGATTACAAGTCAAACATTAGGCAAGTAGTATGAGACAACGTTATTAACACCATATCGTACTAGTTGGTATTGGCCAGTACATACTTTTTTTGCATAAAAAATGCACACAAGTGTAAAAATAAGCACATTGGTGAATAAGTCAAAAATCAGACAATAGGTTGGTACCTACTCTATAATTGTATTTTTAGTTTTTAGTTTTTCTATATGTTTTTAAATTTTTGGTTCAAACTTAATTTAATTTTTCAAAACTTCTCGTCGGGACAAAACAATAATTTAAAAAAAAATCAAGCAAAACAAAAATTTGCAAAAATACTTTAAATAAAAATAAAAAAATATAATAAAAAAAGAAAAGTTAGATTAAATTGGAGCAAGCTTTTAATATCAGTCCAGTGAGTCCACGGTTTGGTAGGCAAGTGGGTGTTGACCCGGCCCGCTGGGCCTAACTGCCTAGATTGATTATTCCAAGCCTTCACTTGTTTGAGTTATACCCGTCTAGGCTTTGAACAAATACATTTGGGCCTAACATACCAACTTTGGGCAGGGCCGAACTGCCTAGATTGATTATGCCAAGCCTTCATTTGTTTTAAGTTATACCCCATGTAGGCAAATACTATGTACATCAACCCCTCTTCAGACCCCGCAAATGCATGCGCTAATTACATTATTACGCCTTCTTATTTATTGGTGTCAATATATATATATATCTTCATTTTCTTGGTCGAGTTACATATCGAGAAAAATGAACGTATTCGTATTTTGGGACAAGTTATCATCTATTCGAAGGCCCGTGGGCAAGAAAAATATTCGATTTTGCTCAAGTAAGAGATGGGTTTATCTAGTTTACGGTACGCTCTTTTCTTAATTGTGTCATGATATATATCTGGAGTTTATTGGTCGAGTTGCATATCGAGAAAAATGAACGTATTCGTATTTCGGGCTTAGCATCCATTCCAAGGCCCGTGGGCTAGAATGATTTTGCGCAATTAAGAGAGAGATTTCTCTAGTTTATGGGCTGGGCCCAATGAACTATTTCAGTGGTGGCCCAACATATTTTGCATTCATATCTCTTTCAGATGAATGAGGTTAGAATGAATGATGGTGGAAACTCTACATTAAAAAAATTTATCCTTTTAGGCCCATTTGGAATGGCAGAAAAAGATGAATAATTGGTTCTTTTATTGAAAGGCAAAGAAGAACAAATTTATTAATCAAATGATTAATAGGGCAACCACTATGACGACATCACTATGACAATGAAAGAATTCTAACCGGTTGACACTTAAACGTCTTGCGAATCATATGTCAGTCGAAAAACCAGGAAAAAAAATGATTCTTGATTATCAGCATCTCATGTTAGAATCACATCTCAAACAAAACAAAAATCTCATAAGTCAGGTGGTACAATATAAGCTCCTATTTATTTATATGTATCGTATATGCAGCCTTTTCAAATAGACAAAGTCTGTGAATATAGTATTTTGTGTACTAATGTGTTCCAAATCGTCTGATGCGTGCTGGGTTTGTAAACTAATGAAACACTTCACATTTATCGAATAATTTCAGACAAATTAGTATTCGGAAATGTGCACGATATTGTGTTCATAGACTTGCTCTTTCAAAAATTAAACCTCAAACTCATAACATCTCTTTAAAGAATTCATGACATTTAACGTAAATTCAAGTTTAATTCAAATGTTATAAATTCACGGTTAATGCTATGAATCTATGTTTAAATGTCATAAATTTTGGATAATTTTTTAATGATTTCTATATAAATCAAGGGTTCATACCATATATATTGTGTTTATGGTATCAATTTTCCCATCTTTATATACTTTCAAATAAATTACAGAATATTATTGTGTGTGCATAATATATATATATAGGGAGAGAGAGAGAGAGAGAGGGAGAGAGAGAGGGAGAGATCTGTTGAATTTTGCAACAGTCACCAACCACAATCCTGATGATTTTCTACTCTTGGACTTCTCTATGGAAGCCTTTCTATACAATCATTACCTAACCATTTTTCTATCTCTAATTAAGTTTGTTGTTGTTTCTAGAACTGTCCAACAAACCAAGGTTATTAATACCGTATTGTACCGTCAGTATGTATTATTTTGGCGTAAAAATAGTATCAGGTACTTCTATACTGTACCGTTTTAAATACCGCCCCGTACCTGCCGAGTACCAGCCGTACTACATACTAATACTGGCTGTATCGGCCGGCATCAGCCGGCTCTGAATTTTTTTTAGGAGTTGCAAAAAAAATTAATTTTTTTGACTCTCTCTATGGTTTATATATATATAGTGATAGTTTTGGTAAATCCGATACGGTACCCGATATATGATCAGTACTAGTACGTATCGTACTAATCGAAAAATCGGTAATCAAGCTGATCCTACAAAATTATATACGTGTGTGTGTCTATATATATACGCACATATAGATAGATAGATAGATATAAAGTAAGCTTCTAATAAGGGATCATTCATTTTGCTAAAATGAGAACCTCCTCCATTTTTGGATTAAATTTTAATAATCTAAACCATTTAATGTGTCCAAAACATATTCTTAAGAATATGTGCGAGAAATCGACTAAAAAAATACCCGAAAGAGATTGATTTAAACAGTTTTTTCATAAATACTGACAAATAATTTTATAAAAAACTAATTAGATCAAATCCAACCTAATAATATTTTGAATTCATTTCTAACAAATACCTTTGAAAACATGTTTTAAACAATAAAATTTGATCAGAAAATAAGAGATTCTTATTTTAGCAAAACGAAAAATGTTTATTAGAAGCTCTCTCTCTTTCTCTCTCTCTATATATAAATACACACATATATGCAGGATGTATAATGTATCTAGCAGTTAAATATGCTATTTAGTTGTCAAAATGTCACTATAAGAATCTTGGAGGACCACACAGCAAATTCCTGGTTAGTTAGATTTTACTAGTTTTTTAACCCCTTTTTTTTATCCACAAAATGAAACCGTATATTGCTATTAGGATTAAAGTACAAGTCAACTAAGATTCAAAGATCCCATTTGTTGGCAGGTTTGCAACAGTTTATGCAGCAGTTTGGTCATCTCTGTAAATAGTTTGATCAAATGTAAACTGAACATCAAACATCACAATATTATGAGGTGTCTGGAAGGAATGACGGAATCTCTCGGTTATGTTCGCCTAATCATTGTATCATTTGTTCTGATTAATTTAATTTAATTTGCTTTGTAAAAAAAAAAAAAAAAAAACACAAACGAGGACGTAGTATGGTAGCCCAAACTGTAAGGACCCGGAAAATTTGAGTTTTTAAAATAATTATTTGAAAGTTTATTTTGAATAAATAAATTTAATTAGCTAGGTGTGTTTTATATCGGGTTATGATTTTAGGAATCGAGCCCGGAGTCTTTTATGTTATTTCGTGCGCGTATCCTCACTTAGCAAATTACGTGGGTGCCCTTGGGAGAGTTAAAAATCTGATTTGGAGGAGGGGGGGGAGCTCTCCTCATTTGTTCTCCCAAACCCCTCTCAAAGAACCCCTTTGCTCTCTCTCCCTTCTCTCTACAAATCCACCCTTCCCCCTTCACCATTTGCGAATTCCTTGGAGAACCCGAGGCCTTGCATCGTGCTTGACAAGGAACCAAGGCCGGATCGTGGATTAAAGCTCGGGAGGTGCGGATTCGAGCTTAGGAGCATCATCAAAACTAGGGCTTCACTCCTTTGGCCAAATCTTCCATTTCAAGGCTTGAGGTAGGGATTTCTATCTTCTATTATGTGTATGTAATGTGTTTTGGTGCCTACTACGTGGTAGATTTGTAGTTTGGTGCGAAGTGGATCGAGTGAAAATCTGGAAATCGCGATGATTTCTGCTCAGGTAGCGTTCCCTGGTTTTTGATGTAGCGCTCCTGGTGATTCTGGACGTAGTGGTAGCGCTACCTTGTTTTTGGTGTAGCGCTACCGAGAGCTTGAGGGTAGCGCTACCTTATTTTTGGTGTAGCGCTCCTGGGGCTTCTGGAATGAAGACTCTGTTTTTTTTTTGATATTCTGATTTTATGTCCGTGGTATATTACTTAGTGGAACACTATTAATCTGTAGTTTGACGTGAGTATGGATTGTTGGGAATTGTTATGTGTGATTGAGATGATTGAATGTGATATGCATTCAATTGACTTAACATAAGTCGTTGTGAATGATAAATGTAACACTAGCCTCCATCGGGAGCGGTGCTAGGGAAATAATGAGACTAGCTCCCGGTCGGGAACGTGCTAGGAGACGCCATGAATCGGCATTGTCTAGCCTCCGTTGGGAGAAGTGCTAGGGTATAAACTATCCTGACGCCATGAAACGGCATTGGCTAGCCTCCGTTGGGAGATGTGTTAGGACATATATATGACCATTGATTTGGCACGACACGATGCCTTGTCTGGCCTCCGTTGGGAGAAGTGCCAGGGTATGAATATCCTGACTTGCGTAACTGTATTTGAAAGGCATTGGATGTGAGGAATGGTTGATTGTGATATGTGGTTGTTGTATGGGTAGTGACGAACGACGAAATGTCATTCGTGTGGTTGTATATGACTTACGAAAGTGATGCATTGTTATACCATGATAATTGTGCATACCATGCATATCACATATACATAATCTTGGCATAGATTTTCCTACTGGGCTAGTAGCTCAAGCCCTCCATTTTCAGGTACCGTTGCGGAGGAGTAGCATGGATTGCTTGGCGTGCCATCTTTTGATTAAGACTAGTGGAGAAGATGTTTAGCATCTGCATGAAAAATCTTTTGGGGTAGATGCAACATAACTTCATATGTATTCTGTTAACTCAAGTGGGACTTCTCATCTTTTGGAAACTTATAAATTATGTAACTTGGGCCGATAGTGCCCCTTGACTTGGAAATGGAACTTTATGGAGTTATGAGTAATATTTTGTGATTTTAAATTGTATGGAAATTTGGGGCGTGACACAAACCAACCACCAACATTGTACATGGTGTGACTTTCCTTGGAACATCAAAACCCAAAGAAAATATATACCTACCCACATGTAGAGGATATTTTTAACCTTGTACCTCATCTGGGGAAAGTATTTTTCGAGGATATTTCTAGCTCTCACTTGGGTTCTTGTTTAATCAGGAAATTCTCGAAAATGGCCAACCAAACAAGTTTTTTTTTTTTTTGGAAAAAAGTTAAAAAAGATATTAAGATGTCAAATGTTTTTCTTTTTTCAAAACTATAATGAATTTTTTTAAAATTTAACGGAGCAGGTGACGGTGCTACGTTGGTTTTGTTCAGTTTTTTTCTTTTGTTTGGCGGTTAACTAGTTCTTAAGTAATTTTAGTTATTTTGGCAAAATTATTTTAGCTTTGTGTAATTACTTACTCTCGGTATATACACACACACACACAGCATATATACACACATATATCTGTAATTCCTTTACTCTCCGGTATATACACACACACATCAATGCATGTGTGTATCCGAGAGTAAATAATTACACACATACGTATACGTACATATGCATTGATCTTTATATATAGAAGTCACATTTGTTATTTTCATGAAATTAATTTCTTTAACTTGGTGTAATTATATACTCTTGGGCATAAATATACACACACATATACAAACATGCTACAAGTTTTCTTCTGTGTTTTTTTGTGTGTGTAATTTTAGCATCTTTAAATAGATAATTATATACCAAATCCACTTTCTAAAGTGAAAAACTGCCAAAAACTCCAAAACAAAACCAAAATAACAAGTTTACAAAAATGCCATCAAGTATCCTGCATTCAACAAAAATTAAGGCCAGATGGACAACTGATAGTTTAATACCAAACACCTTTCCCCCTTTCTCTCTCTAAATTCAAACAAGCTTCTGTCCTTTACTCTCTCTCCTAAAAAACACACACTAGAAAAACAAACATAACCCAAAACCTTGTGTTTCTATTTCAAACTTCTCCTCCTTTGAACCCCCCAAGCATGCTCTATTGGCCAGTCAGAAATGGCTGGCAAATCATTACTTCACAAAATTCCTTAGTTCAAGGGGGAATAGAGTGTAGGAGACAGAAATAGAGATTACTTCTATTATAATAATCTTAAAGATCTATTTATTTTTTTTGTCTATCTATACAATGTGTGGAAAGAGAAATAAGAGAAGTCATATAATATTTTAAGAAGTAATTAAGTAGACTTTAAAGATATTAAAGAAGCTAGCTAGGTTTTTTTTTTCTCTCTCTCCATTTTTTTCTCCCTTAGTCTTGTCGAGGGCGCGCCAACCAAAGGGAACTGAGAGCTCGGAGGCGATGGAAGTACTCAGCTATTGCCAAAAGACACCTGGCAGCTTGACGGGTGGTCAGAATTTGGTGCAACCGGTGAATCGTTTGAATTCTCAGATTATCTGCCTATAAGTACACAAATATCACACATATTAAAATTCATACATGTCAATTTGTTCCCACGAGAAAAGAAAATTGAGGGGCATTTTTGTCATCAGACATCACAGGTTAATTTCTTAATTTTCAGATTGGTATCACATAGACGATAAATGAAAATTAACCACAATAGAAGTTTGTGACACTAGTAGAATACAAAAAATTGAGAGGCATCTTTGTCATTTCCTATCAACGCGTTAAAAGAATTACATTCAAATAGTTACAATGACATGATTATGACTGATAGAATACAAAAAATTGAGGGGAATATTTGTCATTTAACAATTCAAGATTATATCTAGACATTGATATCAATGGAGAATTTCTTTTATCAGCAAAAGAAAATTTTATCAACCTTTGAAATGAAGCATTTACAAAGAGTAAAAAGAGAGCACGCAAAAAGCATCACTATGACCGGACTTGAATCCTTATCAGTTTGGCACTCGAGCGGACGACAATCATATCAGTGGAGAAGTTGAATTGAAATAACCTAGGAAACATGTGAACTATTTTGGTAGTAGTTGTGGTTGGATTGTCAAAGGGGGTAAAGAATATAAGGAGATGAAAGAGAAATGTGTAGGCTATTTTTTCTTCATTCAGGTAGATAGTTGTGGTGTGGTGGAGGGTCTTTTTGACCTTTTCTTGAAGAATTTTGAACACAAAAGGGGGAATATTTGAAAAAATTAGTTGGAACTTGGCAATTATGTGATTATCTTTTTCTAAACCATGTTTGACATGGAATTAAGAAGAGAAAATTATGACATTGACCATGATTATATTTATGCTAATGCCTTGCTTGAAAAGTATTAATTTTGGCCCAATAGAAGTTTTCAAACTAAGCAATTCAAAGAAAACAAATTATGACCAAATTTTAGTAAGTTATCCTAAGCTTGATTCTAAGAATAATGCTTAAATTTTGGTCAAAAGAGGACACTTGTTCATGCTTTTTAGCAACAACAATTAAGTTGACTTTTTGTTGTTTTATGGGTATTAATTTGTTATTAAAATTACGTATACGTTTTGCGTTATCGTGACATAAAACATCGAAATCAAAATCAACCAAATCATAGAAAGATAAAAATTAAAAATTATATGAAAATGAGCAAGTTTAATGTTAAATATTATGTCCTTGATATAGATTTCGCCTTCGCTACAGTGTTTAAGATTTGAATATCCGCATGTCTCCTAAGATAAAATGATTGAATTCACATTAAAGTAGCACTATGATCAATGAACAAATCAAATACACGTTCTAAAACTATTTTCCAATATTATTGTCACAATCAAGTTTAAAATAAACCTCGAAGGATTTGTCTAGTGGTTAAGGTCTAACATTCAAGGATTTTTTCTTTCCTAAAGTCTCAGATTCCAAACTTATCATGTGTTATCAACTTTTATGAGGTCAGTGATTATGGTTTGGGAGTTAAGCGTTTGCTCTCTCCTAAGGTTTCAGATTCGACAACCTCTCAGCTTATGTTATCAAATCTTAGGGCCTTGGCATGGCTTTAATTGCAGGCTTTGCTAATGGATGATTAGATTGGTTTCTCAGACATTAGCTGAAATGCACGTAAGTTGACCAATTCGCTCTGAATTATCCAAAGAAAAACTCTTATAAGATCAATTCATATAGAATTTTGGACTCTGTCAAGGTGCACGTAAAATAGTTAGAATACTCTGAGTAACAAAGAAATTAGGTATACAATAAACCTTTACAATCCCAATTTACTTAAAAAAAGTTGGAGATGAAGAAAAAAAGTTCCCAATTGAAAATCTCAAAGTAGCTGCTGCCAAACAAGGCTCTACTAGAATAACTTTAAGGTGTCACATAGCAATCACCCACATGGTGTTATAACTATAGCCTAGCTACCATTAATATTAGGTTATGGGTTGCTGAGCAGAAAAATATATTAGGTCATGGTTTTCTTTGGATTTTATTTTTTCACTAAAGGAAAACAAAATAGTGTTAGGATAAGGTACTATTACATCGAAATGAATAATGTTTCAGTACTTAGAGACAATACACTCTCCTAGACTAATACTCAATCTGAAGTTACAAGATAAATTTGTTACTTATGAGTTTACCCGAAAATAAAAAAACTTTAACGATCTGAGTCGTTCATATTACAGGACTCGTCTAGCGAGTGAACTCATGACTTTACTAAAAAAATTCTTGCTTGGTATGATGAGATTAGAGATAGCTTTTAATGTGAAGAGGACATTCTATCTAGGAGGGGTGAATAATGAGGTTATGGTGGAGGGATGGTCTATATGTTGCCATTTTTGAGTCCTAACGTTTATGACCATGACGTCATCTGAAAAACATGTGCCTAAGATCTCTACTATGGAGATATATGTGGGCCCATCTTTGTTATCTGCAAAAACAGATATACGTATAGTGATAACTAAAGTCAATTGATTTTACTGAGTTTTTTTTTTTTTGAAGAAATTGATTTTACTGAGTTGAAAAATCTTTTTATTTTTATTTTAGAGATAGGTATATATTTTGAATAAATTGGTAAGTTTATCCCATATAATATTATGCATATATTGGTTCCGTATGTTTTACCTTGTAAAATTATAAATGTTATAGATATTTAGTTTTAATTAAAATTTATTTATTGAAAATTAAATTACAGAGAAGATTATTATGTTAGCGTAATTAATATTTTTTGTTGCTAAAATGCAAAGAGAGAGATATTTGAATGAAACATAATAATCACCATTTTGTAAATTTTATTTATTTAAATATTGCTATCTTAACTACCTTTAGATTAATTTGTTAATTATTTTTTACTCGTAAAGTGTCATAAAGAGGTCTAAATTTCAAGTTCTTTTGTCTAAAAAATTCGGACGAGTCTTGGAATGCAATTTTTGTACACAAATGTGTTCAAAATTATTCGATACACTTTGATCACATAAATCATAAAACATCATGTATAAATCGATTTAGAAAAACAACAATGCTACATACACACCCTCCCATACACACCCCCAATACACACCCTTGTGGGACCCACCCCACCCTCCACTCTCCTTCTCCCACGTACCTCTCCCCCTCTCTCTCTCTTCCCTCTTCTCCTATAACCATTTATCTCTCTCACACATTTATTTTTTAAATTCTTATTCTTATTCTTATTTTTTAGTTATTTATTTATTTATTATTTTAGCATTAATTTTTTTATAAATTATTAGTTCATCCTGAAGAAAAAAATCAAACAAGTAATTTTTTTTGTTTAAAGGTAATTTTTTTTACTAGAGACAAAAAATAAATCTAAACGTAATCTGTTTTAATTTTGTTATGATTTTTTTTAGTTTTTAATATAATTTTTTATTTTTTTAAAACGTCTCATCAAGAGTAATTAATAATTAATAAAAAATTAATAAGTCAGATAAAAAATAAGTTCAATTAGGCAAAAAATGACATGTATTCATATTTTTCGTTTATAAAAAGACTTATTTATTGCATGTACATGTGATTCTTCAAATCTAATTAGTTTATCTGATTAGTTTTACCTAATCAGATTTATTTTTACATAATCAAAGTATACTACATGTTACAAAAAATTAATTCTGATTAGTTTTGCCTAATCGGGTCTTACTATTTTTTTTGTACTTTCTTCTTTTTACCGCACGATAATTAATAAAATATTATTAAGTTAGACAAAAAATAAGATTCAATTAGACAAAACTAATCAGATAAACTAATTAGATTTGGAGAATCACACATACATGCAAGAAATAAGTATTTTTACAAACGAAAAACATGAATACAATACGTAACATATTATTTTTTGCCTAATTGAACTTATTTTTTATCTGACTTATTAATCTTTTATTAATTATTAATTCTTCTCGATGAGATATTTTAAAAAAAAAGTAAAAAATTATATTAAAAACTAAAAAAAATTATAAAAAAAGTTAAAACAGATCACGTTTAGACTTATTTTTTGTTTCTAGTAAAAAAATATTTTTAAATAAAAAAATTTACTTGTTTGATTTTTTTCGTCAAGATGAACTAATAATTTATAAAAAAAAATTATTGCCAAAATAATAAATTAATAAATAGAAAACTAAAAAATAAGAATAAGAATTTAAAAAACAAATGAGTTGGAGAGATAAAGGGTTGTAGGGGGAGAGGGAAGAGAGAGAGAAGGGGGGAGGGGGGGGTACGTGGGAGAAGGGGAGTGGAGGGTGGGGTGGGTCCCTCAAGGGTGTGTATTGAGGGTGTGTATTAGAGGGTGTGAGAGTAGCATTATTTTTAGAAAAATTATATTAAGTATTGGTCCAATGACGTGGAATGCAAGTACTAGTTAATAAAAAAGTAAGTAAGTACCATATGAATTATGAGGGTTGTACTTGAACACAGCCCACATGTGCTGCATATGTCATCCTATGTTGGGACCCACTGAGTAAGACTCTTCATCACGCCGAACCTGACTCTGTCAGGATACGTAGAGTCGGTCACCTTTGCCTTAACTATTCAGTATTAATTTTCCTATTTTCTTTTCTTTTTTTTTTAAAACAATTTTATTAGGTTTGTCTTATTTTTTTTTAAATTAATCTTTTATCTTGATAAAATAAATTTACAATACAAAAATTATGATTAAAACTCTCAAAAAAATTATTAAGGATGAAAAAGTTCAAAGAAAATATTTTTTCATTGTTTTTAGTATTTTAAATATTTTTAGCGTTGTCTTATGTAATTTTTTAAATTTTGATCTATATTTTTTTTTATTAATTTTTCTCATTGAGACGATAAATAAAATACAAAATGATAAAATGATTCGAAAATTGAAAGTGTTAAATAATACCCATTGCCTTAAAAAAATTTATTTCAAACTCAATCTTAATTATTCAATGGTCTTTTAGAATGTCGAATGAAAATTGAGAGGTTGACTAAAGAACTTACTCTCGGAGGTCACGAGATCGAATTTTACTAGAATTAATTACTAGGGATTATTAGAGAGTTGTTTGGTCGTTAAGTTTAAGACCTGAAAATTAATCGACATTAAATTGAGAGAAATTCCAAAACTGACTGAATAGTATTTTCATTGTGCAATTATAGATTGAGGAAAATGTGCTTCTAGTGTTACGTCAAATGTGACTATATGATACAATGGGCTCTACATAAATTCTATTACGAAATTGGGCGGGTTTGCTACATTGTGGGTATTTTGGGTGAAGTCTCGGTAGACGTCTAAATAGATAGTTAAGAGTTTTATATCGTTTGCTGGACAGAAAGATTTAGTGTTACACACAATAGATGATAATCTTACATTGTACTTAAAAGTCACGAGGATGTTAAAGCTTAATAAAACTTTATAATTAAGCATACTCGTCCTATAACAATACATGAATACGTGACCTACTGGGTAATACACGAAGTTTGGATTGAAGTGGACAATATTTTATGAGGCGAGAGCGGGTTGTCAGAATGCATGGCGTCAATAAAAAGTGATAAAAATATATAGTTAAATTGGGATTAATGTAATAATGTGTAACAATTTGTGATTTCTAATTTGGGACATTGCATCCAAAAGGCAAAAGGGAAATTCAAATAATGCAAAATGAAGAAAGGGAAAGATCAACCCTCTAAGTGTGAAAGCATTTTAAAAAACTAAACACATCTTAGTTGAAAGAATCAGAATATATTCTCGAGAGCAAAAAGTGGTATAAATATATCAAAAATGCTAAAGACACACCACTTTTGCACATTGCTTTTACACATCACTCAAAACTATGTAGTTTTGTGTTGAAAAAATACCATATTTGTTTTTGACCCATATCGCTGAAAACATATTTGGATCTTCCTTAACATAAAACGACGTAGTTTTAAGTGATGTGTAAAAGTGATGTGTTAAAATAATGTGTATGTAGCACTCTTGTAAATATATTAAGCATTTTATAAATAATTCTACGAGTAGATTTTGAGATGTTGACTTTTATATGAAAAATAATATTGTTTTGTATCTATCCAAAATTCTTAGCAATATTAGATTTTGATTAATTTTCAGGATTCCTAAAAGTCGGAAAAAAATCTAAAATCATATTTAGACAAGTTGAGTTTGGGATATTACTCGTTGAATCAGCTTTTTAGATTTTAATAGATTTGGAACTTAATTTTTTCGCCAAAAGTCTTTATCAGTCCTTATCTATTCGTGAAGTCGTCAACAATCAGGCTTTCTATGATAAAGAGAAGAAAAAAAAGGTACGCTATCGAGAATAACAAATGCTCTACTAGTTTTTGTTACAACTAAATTAGTATTTTATATTTACAATAGATTTTAATCACTTCCAATATAACTTAATACAAAATTTAAAATTATTTTTCACAGCAATCGATAACGCTTCCATTTTCAAAACGACCATTATTGAATGATTTTGTCATTTTTACGATTATTTATTTTCTTGATTGTTCAACCCTATTTATGCTCTCTTTCCTTCTCCCTAAAATCAGGACAAGCTAGACCCCTTAACAACAAGATTGGATAACGCTTAGTATATTTATCGAAATGCATGAGATCGAAACGACGTTATTTTATTCGGAAATTGCACTACGGTTCCCGAGATCCTCTAAAACCTAATTCTTATACTGAAAAATTAAATTCCCAGATTGACAAAATTATGAATTTGGTAGATGCATCCTGATGAGCTGGGGAAGTAGGTCATTGTCTGTTAGAGTAGGTTTCCCAACCATGGGCAGGAGCAGATTATTGTCCTTCTTTGGCCCCACTCAAACAAACACATTATACACAGATACTTATACACACATATATATACTAGCGGTAGGTATCTACATAGTTATAATATATAGCAGCGGATGTCCATGCGTTACGTGTGCCGAGAAAATAAAACGATGGATATGTATATACTATCAGCGGGTGCTCACGGGCTGCTTGTACCGAGAAAATAAAAAAGGTATATATATATATATAATGTGAAGGGAGTACCTGTCTGACGAATCCTTCAAGGGTGGAGAGCTTGTTCATGGCAATGGCCATACGGCCCATGTAGTTTCCCATGTTAGGAGGGGAACTCAGTGAGTCAGCAGCAATGGTATCTGAGAGAGATTGATTCAGTGCTTCGAGGCCCTGGGAGAGAGCTTCCTCCGCCTCCTGTGTTGACTGTTGTAGTCCGCAGATTCCCAGTAATTGTTGCTCCGTCAACGGCTCTATTTGATTCAGAATAATCTAACAACATCAAATAAAAAAAAAATGTTAAATCCAAATAAAAGAATATTAGAAACCACTAATTATTTCTATATTCTGCAAGATTACAAATAATAGTAGCGGGCTGCATAAATGTAACGCTACCTAAAAATCAATTCTTTAACACACAAGATTTTAAATTGTAGAAGCAGATCACGTAGCCGTAACGATAGAAGTTGCAATGATCGTAACAAGAGTTTCTAATGATTCTTAACGACGACTAAGTATAACGGTCGTAAGTTTTTAAATCATATGTACGGCAGAGTACTTGATGTAATCGCAACGATCTAGCATTGACCTTAACGAATCTAAAAATGAATAAAAAGTCAGATATAAATAAAAACATAACGGAATCGGTCCATGCTTGTAAATTTTTGTAACAATACATTTGAATGTGTCAACTCCGATGGGCCTAGTGGTTAAATCCTAAAATATAGGATTTGTTCATTTCTAATCTTATGTTCGAAACATTTCAGTTACTATAAACTCTTACAGGGTCAGTCAATGCATGACTTTTGTCATGACTTTAATTGGATCCATTGTTAGTGGACTATGTGATTAGTCTCTCAGATATTCATCGAAGTGTGCATAAGCTAAAATGAACACTCCGAGTTTTCAAAAAAAATATATTGCATATATATGTCAAGGGGCAAAGATCTAGACATAGTGATCGATACGATACACATGAACTCTCATTTAAATTATGTTTTCCTATCGGTATTTTTTTTTAATTAATTTTTGAAATAGAAAATTATGAAGATTAAAAGAACAACAAGCATGATCACATTATAACAGTTAACACTCGTCTCTCACTTAGGTTGACGCCTGACACAACCGACAACCATTTATCGCTTGAAATTCTGAAACAAAAACTACAAAAGTTAGCAAGATGCTAATCATGCATTGAATAAAGCACATATTTTATCTTACCATTTTTATTACCGTCCAAAATAACTTGTTTTATGATTATATTGGAATCCACAAAAACAAATTCTGAAAATAAAACAGGGTTAAGTCATTTACTACAAACAAAAGGATGGTTCGAATGTAAGAACAAGAGTTTGTATTCATCAATGTGAGTGTGTGTGTGTGTGTGTGTGTGTGTGAGAGAGAGAGAGAGAGAGAGAGAGAGAGAGAGAGAGAGAGAGAGAACAGTTTCTTGCACGGCTCTCTGCCTCATGTGTCGTTTATCTCTCTCACCAAAGTGTATAGTAACAGATATAGCTTTATGGCATGCTTTGGAATAACACCTAACACGGCCTTATTATAGGAAAATGCTTCACGATATATATATATATATATATATATATATATATATATATATATATATATTCATTGATCTTCATCCCATGCTTATACAATTTGTACAACGCAATCATTTAATAAATAAATGTTTAAACCTTTTGTCGCATTAATTTGATAAATAAATTTACATTCACAAGTTATGCACAAAAATTTTTTTAAAGAAAAAGTTATGCACGAATGTGTTTTATGTATTGATATAAGAAGGTCATAATTTAAAAAAAAAAAATACAAGACATATAGAGAATGTAATTATATATGCATGCACACACAACATACAAATCTCGTTCGATGTGTCTCGTCAAAATTTTACTTAAGTAGTATGTTGTTGTATTTTCAACTGACGGTTAATTTCACCATACATAGCAATGTCTACATGGATAAAGTGTGCGTAGTATCCCGTTTGTGAATTTTTATTGGCTAGTGATATTATTTATCGTGTTGTACTCAATATTTATTCGTGCACAAATTCATAATGTCTTCAAAAATAAACCACCCATAGAGACATGAAACAATAAGAGGAAATAAACCAAACTAATCTATAAGGAACCAATCTAATAGTTTGTTAGAGGTTTAATTAACGTTAAGACAAAATTATGTACAAACTTAATCCCCTAAGAGGTTTGAACCCTAGTTTTTTAAAGTAAGCATATCCTTAAATTTTAGCCTTCAGCACGAGACCAACTACCAAAACTCTCACGTTGTGAACCCCAAGGAGTTGATCTAGTTGTTTAGGCGTGAGACTTAGGGGCGTGCTACCTCCAAAAGTCTTCGGTTCAAACTAAATCTCTCAAATATTATCGATTCTCACGGGAGGGACGTTTAAGGTAGGCTGAGTACTAGCGAGTAGCAGCACGAGAAAGATCAATGATTTCTCTTCAAAGCTATTCAAATGTTATCGATTCTTATATTTCTCTTCGAGAGTCCAGATTTCTCTTCGAAACTCTCTATTGATTTGCTTTTCTTATTGTACGATTTCATACTTTATCTTATGATATATGAGATTTTCTTTCCCGATCAAAAGTACTGATTCTTACGAAACCAATCCATATAGAGTGTTTTTTGCTCATCTCGGGAGGTTTTCTTTTCTATATAACACTTTGTGTTTGTTAAATCATTTAGTAATTTGAAGGAAACTAGGGTTTACGAGTAAAAAGGTTAAGGGATACCTTGATGAGCTCAGATGGTCGGAACCCTCCCATCCACATGAAGCAACGTTCGGCCGGAGATTTCCACATGCCGGAAAAAAGATGAAAGACGTCGGACTTAGCCACCATGCTTTTGAGGTTAATAATCTCGTCGTAATGTGCTAAGCAATTGTCGACGAATAGCCTTAGCTCGTTCTCCGGTATGTGCTCTTGAACCGCTGATCGGAGTTCACACATCAGCCTGTGGTGTTCCTCTACCCACCTTTGATACTCCATGTCAAATACTGCATTACAAAAGACACCATTTTTAAATAAAATGAGAAATCCTAACTCCAAGTCGAAAAACTACCTAGGCACCCAGATACGAAGAAGGGTAATATTTTTCGAAGGCTAATGTTATGGAAACAAAATTTTCTATACAACATTGTATGCAGTTCACTGTCATGACCTTGTTTATGAAATAACAAACAAAACTCCAGACCGTCTGCCCATTGATGCAGGATTCTTCGAATCATTTTTTTTTCTCATTTGCATACGTGTTAAATTATTAGAACATGATTTTTATTACAATAATATCTACACAAAATGGTGGGTTTTTTTGTGTTCTTTTCCATTTGAAATCGAAATAATCTTCTTCTTTTTTTCTTTTTTTTTTTTTTAGTATAGGGCCCCCAGATTCCTCGAGGACAATGGCATCATAACGGAGCTAGACTCCAATTCTAACTAGGTTAGCACCCGAGCCTCCGAGAATCATATGCCACTCGGAATAATCATTACTAATGCTTTCTACTTTAGAAATGGTCACTTTCACATAATTTCGCTCTGATTTTTTGTGTGACAATTGTGCCGTCCATTTCTTCTAAGATAGCTAGTCAAGCAAGTACTGATTTTAACACTTTCAAGCCAAAAAAAAAAAGGATTTTATCGTTTTAAAAATTAAGAAAACTCGTTAAGTTTCAAAAAGAATTAAAGGAAAACAAATTATACAAAACATTCTACTATTGATGTGACCTTGGCATTTACAAAAGTCATGATTCCCTTGATGAATGTCTTAAATAAATAGATAATAAAAATCACATCATTTTGTATAAAGATTTTGCTGGATCCACGCCTTTTTTATCGATAAAAAAGAATTTAATAAAATCTTTGAACCAAACACTACAAAGATGTACAAGATCACGATCATGATGACATCATAACAAACAACACAAATCTCAACTATGTCGACACCCATGCTTCTAATAATCATAGGCCACTCGAGACCATAAAATGAAAAAAGGTTGGCAAGGCCACCATATTTGGACTCTGAATCCACGAATATTTCACACAAAGATTAATTGGCCGAACCCAGAAACTCGAAAAAAAAAAAAAGAAGAATTTATTCGTCTTTGAGCCGAAATCGAAAACTAGTACGATATCGTGTATAGTATAGGGAGAGCTTGTAAATAATACACTACCTGTGCTTATGCTGTTCATAACTGGGATGCTTTGATCACCTCCCATAAGAGCTGCACCTCCACCAAAAAACACCCCCTAAAAAAAAGTTTAAACACATAATTTTTTTTTTAATTTAGAAATTGGTAAGGTGTAGAGATTATATCAACCAACAAACCAATAGCATATATTAATGATTAGTTGAGAAAGAGAAATCTCACTTGAGATCTAGCCCTTTGTAGCTCTTGTTCAAGTTGAGTAAGCTTAATCCTACTAGACTCTAGCTGCTGAACATATGCCTGTAAAATATCATGTATAAAAAATTAAAACAAAAAAAATTCACAGAAAGATAATCTGAAATAAAACTTTAATTGGGTTTCGGTTGTTTTTAACAGCGATGATTATTCATTTAAGTTTTTGGGTAGCACCACTAGATCATCAACGAGGTGGAAATTCTCGTAATCTGGTGGTTAAGACTTGAGATTTAGAGATGTGCTCTTTCTTAGATTTCAAATTCGAAACCTCTCAGGTGCTATCAACTCTTATGGGTCAGTCCATACAGGGTAAAAACCCTGTCTTTAAGTGAGCCATGTTACTAGTCTCCCAGAGATTAGTCGAGTGCGCATAAATTGACTTAGAAATTCTCTGTATGCACATGTTCCTGTTGCTCGGATCAGTATTATTTTTTTTTTATATCGCTACGGCCATTAACACTTTTTTTGTTTCCATGAACAAAACATCCTTAGGGGTCTTGGGTTTCAAGTGACAAATAATAATCGATCTCTTGGGTGTTAATAGAGTTGAGATTCGAGTTTTATCTCAGTGATACTAACGCTTGGAGTCCCATTAATTATTGTATGCAGTTATTTTGATTAAGAAAATCTTCTTTTTGTCGAGAAAAAGAGAAAGAAAACGTTCACTTTTCTCGCTGTTCTGGAAGCGATATAGAAATGGGTATTTTTTCTAACTTGTTTACCTTCGTTACTAGGGTGTCTAAATTAAAAGAAGACCAATAATGGAAATTAAGTAATTAATTTATTTAAATTGGACTGACCTTTTTCCTAAGCCTGCTTTTTCTAGCTGCCTCTCTATTCTGAGCAAGTCTCCTCAGTGTCTGCATAAAAAATAAATGAAATGTATGAGAAAATATTCTTCGAGAGATATGGACGAGACGAGCAATGATATAATAAGGAAAAAAAAACGAAAACAGAATTTTTTTTATTTTATGATAGACTCTAGTAAAGAATAATTGGTAGAGCTCGACGTCTCGATTCAAAAAGAAAAACCAATAAAAATGTATTTGACTACAAACTGTCATCGTCACATCATTCTACTGATATTTTGTGGCCGATCCAAAAAATAATTCTACTTGTATTTTGTGCTTTTTGCTTAAAAAAACAAGAACTTCTGCTTCAAAAACCAAAAAAACATTAAAAAAATGCATCCAAGTATTTTTTAGAATGCTTTTACAAAAAAATTCCTTAATAAATTTTGAAACTTTTTTTCTATTAAAAAGAACTCATTTTTTCATAAAAATAAAATTTTAAGTTCTCAAGAAAAATTACAGCCTATTTGTAAATGTCAAAATAATACCAAAATAATGAGCTTATAAATGTGTGTGTATACACACACACACACATATATATACATATACAAATATATATGTATAGGTTTATTATGTAAAAGCAACCTTGGGATCAGGTGTTTTAGGTCCTTCCTGCTCTGAACTTGATGTTGGGCCTTTGCGGTGACCTTCACGCTGCCACAACAATGAAATAAAATAATTTAGAAAATAAAAAAAATGTAAAACTCAAACCCCCATTTCCAAGAAGCAACTAATTATACTTTTTTTTTAAATTTTTAATTTTAATTTATTTTTGCAAGTGCAACTGAATTATATTTTTATATATACAGAGAAAGAATCACTTATAATTTAGTATACATATATATACACACAAGTCCAACCTTGATAGCTTTGGGTGGTGCTTGATCAGGTCCAGAGGCACCATTGTTTTTGGGGTTGGTCGATTCCAGGGACGGCTCAGATGTTCTCTTTGAACCACTACTTGGTGGAGAAGGAGAAACTAATCCAACACTTGCCTACCAAATACAAAAACAAACGCTTAAGCTGTTAGAGAAATACGTAATTTTACTATTTATATTCTCAACACGTGTAGTCAGGCTCTCTTCTGAGCTAAATACGGGTAAATACTTTGTGACTAGGTGAACGGCGTGGTTCGAACACGGAATCTTTTGCCTGCTCTGATATCATATGAGATTTGTTGATCATTACCGTCATCTAAAAGCTTAACTGTTTTAGAGAGGCGTAATTTTATTATTTATATTCTCATCAAGTTTAATAATTTACAAACTTGATACTCATAAATCTAATATTCTTAAGATTATATGAATTATTGTAGTTCCTGTGGTTGTTGATATTTAAAAAACATAAAAAATATTGACATATCATTCGGCAAAAAGGTTTTAATTTTTTTTTTTTTTGTTTCTTGATAAAACAAACCCGTTGAAAATTTGTACGAGTTAGGTAATTTATGAACTGAATATTCATATATCCAGCTCAAGAGTAATGCTACGGTGATGTTTTCAAACTCATATATGTGTGTGTGTGTGTGCATACTTTAGTTTCTTTTATTATTTATACTTAAATAAACAAAAAAAAAACCCTATAAATATTATACCAGCAGAAAATAACAAAAAGAAAATTGTAATAAAATAAATCAATTTTAGATTTAATATGATGGTAGACAGACAAAAAATTTCTCTATAATTCTGTACCTCTTTTCGTTTTCTTTTCCGATCGAAAAAAAAACTAAAAATGATTCAAAATAATAGAGAAAGTCTTGATTTTATCTCTCTGCAAGTAAAAGTTCTGAACGCGACTTAGAATTTTAACGTCACTATCACATCATTTTAGTTCAGAGTTAATTATATAAACGAAAATATGATTAATATTGTTTTACTGAAAATAATGTTATTATTTTGTGATCTAGTAGTTAGAAGTAAGAAAATGAAGCATAAAAAATGGTGGATTACCTTGGATGATAATGGTTCTATGTGCATAGGCTGAGAAGGGAAAATGTTCAGAGTTGGTGGCCTCATCCCAGAATTCTCTGCACCTGTGGAAAATTCTCACAGAGCATCAAAATTGATCAGGAGAGAGAGAGAGAGAGAGAGAGAGTATGATTCTATAAGCATTAATTCAATTGCAGAGAGGGAATAGGGGAGGAGACAAAGGTGAAAGAGGTACAAAAGAGTGAGAAAAAACAAAGCAGAAAAAATTAAATGGAAAAAGCCTGGAAAAAGAAAAACAAGAAGGGATCCAAATTGGTACCTTCTGAAACAGTACAATCAGAATTTCCCACAAGAAATTCATGATCAGGAATCCGTTAAATGTCGCGGTCTAAAATTCCGAGTAACAAGAAACCAAAATCAAAAAGAAATTAAAAAAAATTTGAACTTTTTTTCTTCTTCTTGGAAATTGTTTTTCTTTTCTGGAAAAAGGATCTGGCTGGTCAACAACAGTACATCGCAGAGATTTTAATCTGTTGAGCATATTTTCTTCATGACCACCCTTTTCCCCACAAGCATCTCAACCCAATCGGAAGAAGAAAAATAATCAAAAAACACATATATAGATATAGAGAGAGAAAAAGAAAGAGAGAGAAATTGAGTTGGACAGGATGTCCACGATTAGTTTTGAGAGTCGGTGCCAATATAGTTGGGATATGTTCTCATGGTGATGAGACAATTGAAGCTCTATTTCTCGGTGGTTTGTTGTCTGTTGTTATAATCTTTTGACTGATCAAGAGAGAGAGAGAGAGAGAGAGAGAGAGAGAGAGAAGGAACTTACGCCTTTGCTCTTGGACAGCTGAGGGGTCTTGTTGTCCATCGAAATAGAGAAAGAGAGCTTGATCTAACTCACCCAAATCATAAGGTCCAGAATCTTTGCTTCTGCAAATCCCCATAAACATAAACCCACAAAGAAAGAATCAGATTAGGTGATAAAATCTAAATTTACAGATTATCAAAAGAAAAATTGAAAGGAAAAGCTCGTGCTGTTCGAAAATTTTACATCTTTTGCAAATTCATACGGATCCATATGGATTTCTAGAATCTGGATGTAAAAAAAGACTAAAATTGTTTCCCTTTTCCATGTGGGAAAAATTCTCAAAATGGGTTTCCAAAAAAATCCAAATAATTTCTCAAATGGGTGTGGAAATAATTACATGAAGTTGGTAACAGGAGATGATGAAGAGGGTGATTGCATCATATTCATTGCGTAGGAAATCTGAGAAGGATTATTCTGCTGCTGCTGTTGTTGGTGGTGTTGCTGCTGCTGCTGCTGCTGCTGCTGCTGCTGCTGATATTGATGATGATGATGATGATGATGGTTAATGTTATGGTGTTGATCTTGAATTTGTTGCTGGTGTTGGTTTACAAGTACTAAATGGTTTGATTGGTGATTTTTATTTGAAGCCATAATATTGAAACTAGACTCAACAAGAAGGTGCTTGTTGCTGCTGCTGATGCTTTCTCTTTCTACAATACCTCTTGAGAAACCCATTAAAATTAATGATGATTCTCCCCTTCTACTCTTATCATCATCCTCTCCTGATCTTCACCATCAATACATATTATGTATATATATCTGCTTATTTAGAGAGGGGGAGAGAGAGTCGGTTAAGATAGCTTGCTATGTGGATGAAAATGAGAAAGAGAGGGGAAGAAGATGAAGGAGAATTGAATGCAAAAGAGGGAAAAGACAAGCTTTCTTAAGCTCCCATCTCTCTCTCTCTCTCTCCTCTCTCTATGAGCAAGACGACTTTCTGTAATACCGAATTTTCATATAAAGCGGTCAGTCTCAAGACATCCAGTTCAACACACACCCTCTCTTTCTCTCTCTCTCTCTAAAACTATTTTTGCTTTCTCTTTCTAAAACGGTTCCACTCGGCGAAACGACCGAAGGGCAGGAGAAAACCACTCGAGGGGAGTCCATGAAACAGCTTATGGATTTCGTTTTGTCCTGACCAGCTTATTCTTGGGGAAGGTGAAATGACGAAAAAGTCCTACGTTGTTCTTTTGTTCTGCAATTTTACCATTGTTTGACAGTTTTCACTTTTCATGCAATTATCGTGAACTCACATAATTTCTTAACTTGGCTGCAAGAATGAGGAAAGGAGAATTTCTGTCCATTGACTTTCTACCCTCGATAAAACCAAAGAAATAGTAAAACAAATTATGTTCTAAAGCCACGTTTGGAGTTTCACAAATGCTAGCTTTATCTCAAGACCTTTTTTTTTTTTTTTTATGGTTCTTTCGTGATTTATTTTATTCTTTAGTCTATAATTTGTATTTTTGAGCCTTGATTGACTCAATTCAACCCTCGATCCCTCGACACAGTAACTTAAAATTTAGTCATCCAATGCTCATCTGCTCGACACATGACCGCCTAGGTTCTGGATGCTAGACTTGATATTAATGAGGGGGCGTGTTTTCCAGGACTCCCACACAATTTCAATCTGAGCTAGAAGGCCAAGATGTTGTCTGTCCCGCTAGATTTTAGTATTTAATCTACACAAAAAAAAAATCGTCAGACATACCTCGACCTCTTATCAAAATACCTTCCAATAATTTAATAACATTCAAATTCACATCTTAAATGAAGGCTTAGGAACCATTTTAATTTAGTACCTTCAAAATGAACTTAACTTACTAGAGTTACCTCCTTTTTCGCTCCTCCATTTTTAGATCGATGATCTTCACCCTTAGTTTTAGAATTTGCGATATGTGCCTCTGCACAAACTCGAGTGTACTTCTCGTATTCTCTGCCACCTCCTCTAAGCTGATGTGATGTTCCGCACAGTTAACTAGCCTACATAGCTCGTATTCGATTAACTCAATATGAACTATGTTGCCTCTGTTGTAATAGCAACTCCACCTCAATAGAACACGAGCGCAGGTGTCATATGGGTCCGCTCTTGACTGTAACTACTATTGCCGACCAAAATATTTGTAGGCCTCACAATTACTAGCTAACACTCAACCTTCCGAGAGTCAAATCACTTCGTCGAGAGAAATCAATCATAAAATTCATTCAACAAGATCCCATAAATGAAGACTTAAAGTGGTCAAAAACTTAGAGACGGAGCATTAAATGATCGAGCCGCAACTCCCAAAGGAAGGGTAGTGTGATCGGCGACCACATGCCTCCTAGAATCCCTTCGTCCTCCACCGTGTATAAGGGCTACTAGGCCAAGGACAATGTATGTCATATACACTTCCTATTTACATTCTTTCACGCGTTCTCTCTACACCGATTACTAACTTGATCGTCGGAGAATCTCTGTCTGGAAACTATCCCTAGTCTCATAATTTATGTGCAAAAACTACCGCAAAAGCACGAAAGGTACTATTCAATTTTCGACATCATTAATACATTTTTAATTTTTTACTCGATATTGTTTGACATAGTGAAAAATGATTTACCAAAAGCTAAATATAATTTTTTTCAAAATAACTCAAAATATACCCAATCCGTCTCATCTTGTTTTTTTCATCATTTAATTTGGGCTGGCCAATGAGATTACTCGCTCAAAAAGTAAAAGATGAAGTTTATGAATTTAAAAAATCCCTTATATATATAGGTGGGAGATTTTTCTTACACTAGAAAGTTATTTACTTGATCAAGATGGCAGAATGTCATTATTTCTTTCTCACTCTTGAAACTTGTAATCTGCTAGATAAGAAATCGTCAAAGAATTGGCGGGTAGATACTCTGATGATTAGTCGGACTTGAATCACGACCAAATCTGAATAAAGATATTTGTAATAGTAATTTACAATGTACGTTTCACCTGGGGTTGTACCTTTATTTATATACTTTTCATCTAGTCAATTCGAGTTCTGTCTGGTATCTAATTCTTCATTAGAAACGAATTAGAATTGTCTTTTAATTGATCACTAACAAGACAAGTTTGAGTTAAGACTCTCGAGACACTTATTTTCTATTATTAGAAGTCCAATCGGCCTCTAATTTCTCATTCTAAGATGAATTGGGCTAAGACTCCTCGTTCTTATCTATTCTAACTTGTTTCCAACATAATCGTGGCTCTTTCTTATCTTTAATTCAATCTGTTAACCATTTTTTTAAGTTAGCTAACCTGTTAATCGTTTTTCTTAAGTCGGCTAATCTATTCCTTGTATCGATAACAAGCACGTGTGCAACAAAACCTCTTGTCAAGCTAACAATCTTTAATTTATTTAATTCCAAAAAACTCAATATACTCTAATTAAGTTTTACCTCATTCGCCTTATAAATTGTTATATCAATATATTTCTGAGTGGCAAAATGGACAATTTTTGGGAATTGAGCACAACTTTAATTTCAAAGTTCTTTGTTGTGTGTCTCCTTAAAATTTTAAAAACTCCAAAGAGGTACTCAATAGAGCAGAATAAGAGATATACAGCATTGGGTTTTTTTTTTAATCAGTGAAAAATAATTATCGATCTTTGAAAATATCACACAAAGATGCTCAAATTCAACTATGTTAGTACTTGAGCCTCTGATAATCATTTATCACTTGATGTCCCAAGCACATCACGCACAGTTCAAAAAGTACCAACCAATTATATGGACAAGAAAATTAAGTTTGGGGCATGCCCCAAACAACACCTAATCATGCTAAAACTTACTCCCTCCGTCCCGAAATTGTTGTCCATTTCTTGGGATTCTAAATTTTAAGAGGTCAAAAATATTGCACTCCAAAAAATTATCTTTTCAAAACTGCCCCTCAAATTCAAACTACTCCAGGTTTAAAATGGAGGGCGGAAGAAATTTGAATGGGTGGTACAAATCCCTCCAAAAAGGCATTACAAATCCCTCCAAAAAGGCAGTATAAATTTGAACAGATTTTACTGTTTCACTGTTTTTTTTTTTTTTTTTTTGAGTTATCAGGTCAATCCCAAGAAGGGTAAAAATGGCATTTCAAGACATATTGTACATTGACTTTTTGAAATGGACAAAAATTTTGGGACATCAAAAGGTGGGGAAAGTGGACAACAAATTCGGGACGGAGGGAGTAGAAAACAGTACTAGCATCAAGGTTCCTTCTTTTGACTTTCCATAGGGCATAAAGGTGCCAATAGATCATTCGAGAGATAATAAGCTAAAAATAATAAAACCAAGAACCAAGGGTAGAATATCACTACAACAAACTGTTTAATTAACAACATTGGTTTATGGCATGCTTTCAGTAAAGTTATGAAAAAGAAGTTAACAATTACAATTGGTAGTAAAATACTATGAAGAATTTTAAAAAGAAAATTTTCTAAAGAATTTTAATAATAATCTCTTTTCTTTCGATGTTTACAGAGAAGGGCTTTTTGGATTTAAAGAATTGACTTTGAGAGATCGTTGATATCACGTCATTGACAATTCATATCATTGTTTAATAGTATACTATTATGTGTGCACGGTGAACTTCATTATGTAGGAATGTGACTAATATCCAGATGTATAGAACATATATACATAGATTGAATATTTTTTTAAAAACAGAGAATATTATATTAACGATAAGAAGAGAAAATACATTGTAATATAGATACCTTGTGACACCCCAGTCAGGCCGTGGGGCCAGCTATGAGACCAGAGTCTGAGAGATGGTGTCTCAGTTGGTCGTTTGGATGGGTTGTCAAGGATTCCACATCGCTTAGTGGATATAAGTTCAGTGATATTTTAAAATTATGAACCTTCCTTGTACAAGGCTTTTTAAAAAGTCGTGAGGATGTCAAAACTCATTGGAACTTTATAGTTAAGCGTGCTCGTCCTGGAGCAATTCAAGGTGGGTGACCCTACTGGGGTGTCCATGGGGTTTGGACAACCAAAGCAAACAGTATGGTACAAGATGGGAGTAGGTCATTACATACCTGGCCCACATCCGCACATGATTAATTAGTGAGATTCCAACCAACTCCTTAGGGAGGGAATGATCCCAAGTCCAACGCCTAACCAAGACAAATAACGATGTACATGGTATTCAATTAGAATCTCAACTACCCCCAACCTAGCTAAATACTCACAATTAACCCCCTACAAGTCTTGTTCCTCTGCTTCCCATCATCGACTAAAAATGTTCCTTTCCAGGTTATGAAAAATGGTGAGTTTGCAGGAAAACTTCCAAATTGAAGAGAATTTTGTTAAAGGTGCCCATAACCTTCTTGTGGTGGTGGGATATCCAGTTGATCCATTTAAATTTTGAGGTCTTGTTCTAACTTTTTTTCAATTTGGGGGAAATCCACTGGAACATGACTTGATTTCTTGCACCCCAGACTGTTCACAGGAGTAGTGACTAGAGCAAGCACAGAGAAGATGTCATATTGGATGATTTGATGAAGTCTCTCTAGTCCGATCACTAGGCAAGTAGGTTTGGAATTGACTTGGGGCTAACCAGACCATCCCCTACCAAGTTACGGCTTTGCTCCATATCACCCAGGCACAATAACCTTAGAGTAGAATCTTGAGACTTTGGTTCCCTATCGTAGAATTTACACATTGCCTGATAGGGTTTGATGATTCCCAACTGATGTAACCTCTCAGCGGATTTAACTCTCCATTCTATGCCATCCATGAGAAGAATTAAACTTTGAGGGTACACACCTTGAGCCAGACACAAAGGGGAGGCCTAGGCTGATGTTGTTCCAAACTACCGAAGAGGTTGCAGAAAGAATTTACAGAAAACTCCAAATCATTTGACATGCTCCAGTCCATTGCATCCTCTCTATATGTTCTTTACAAATCCATGCCGGTACCACCATGTTCTTCTTTTGTCTAGTTGAGACCACCAGATGGAAATAACTATTGTACTTATCACCTTTGAGATGCCATGCAAGGCTAGACTTTTGAAACCAAAACCATTCCATAGTCCTTGCATAGTTTCCAAAAAGGCACTCTAGCACATACCAATTGATATGACTCATCTGTAGATATGATCCCCTCTTCTACCTTAAGATCCAGTTGAGTAATTGCAGACTCTACCTCTCTCAACTGTGATTTAGTATTGGAAAATTCAACCTTATTCTAGAGTAACAAAGAATTTTTTGTTTCCCTGAGCTAATGAAATAATTAATTGGAATCCAATCCACCCCCTATATGAACTACCCTAGCTTCCAAGTCCCTCACAACTTTGAAAAAGTCATAATTTAGTCCTTAAGTATTGAAGAACTTAAATGGCCCAAGTCTTCAATTCCTGTCATCCTCCTTAAGAAGAGTAAGACAATGGTCTGAAATAATCCTATTTAGGCCTCACTACTTAAGCTTGTAAGTTTTCAACCATTAAGGGTGAGTAAAGAATCTATCAATCATGCTCCATCTAGAATTAGCATCAGATCCTGCCCTAGTGAACTTCCTTTCTAACATAGGCATATCGATCCATCAAACCCATTTAGTCAATGAACTTGTGAAAATCATCTATCCTTTGTCTCTCCTAATGCTTCCCTTCCTTTTCCCAACTTGAAAACCTCCTTGAAGTCATTACCAATGCACCAAGGGTAATGGAATAGTGATTTGAGATGCAACAACTTATCCTAAGTGGTTTTTTTTTTTTTGGCTACCTCATTAGGAGGATACACATTGGCAATGACACAGTAAAGCCCCTTGAGGTGATCCCCTCCATAACAACGAGTTCTTTGAGACACATACATTAGAAGGTTTGAAAGAAGTTGGTTTTTGTATACAAATAAGTCGTCATGCATTCCACAATGCATCCATTTCCATAAACTCAAAAGAGTCATCCCCCAAATGGATCTCATCACTCAAAATCTAGAAATTGAAACCTTTTTAGATTCTTGCGATAAATTATCCACCCTATTAAGGCTAACGAACTCTTTAACTTACCTCTTCTTTTTCCTTTTTTGCCTAATCCCCTAACATTCTAAGATAACAAAATCGTAAGTAAGAGGAATAGTAACCTGAAAACTAATGGGACTCCTCCCTACCCTTTATATTGACTTGATCATATTTGTCTGCATCTAAAGCTTCCAAATAGACAATGCAATTACTACATCTACTTCATTTGTATTTGATTAATTCTCAACCTTTTACAAAGATCTTATGTGAGTTCAGCCTCAAGTAGAATGAGTTTGTTCTTGTTGTTGAAGTTTGCAGAAGAGAGAGACTGGGAGATTGAAGTAGCTGTAATTTTGGTTTTAACTGGTTTTTGCTTGAGCTTCCTTCTTCTAGTCTTCTTACCTTTTCTCAATAGGCTGCTAAGAGTGCCCATGATCTCTACTACATGCTTGTTCCTCCTAATTCTATGTTTCTTGGTAGAGGTTTAGGTGCAATAGAGCAACGAAAGTGATTGGGTAAGATCCCAATTGTGTCTAAAGCTGTAGAGAGCTACCACACTACGGTTAGGCCAAATTCTGGTAGCCCACTAGAAAACCTATCCAACCCAATATCCAACCCAATATCCAACCCAACATGTGGGTCACCCTAAGGGAACAATGGTCCCCATTATAGCCTTGGGTAGAGCTGATGTGTAAAGCCAAATCTTGAGCCCCCCATCCTCATTTGCATTAAAACTTATGTACCGTTTCAAATCCTTATCACCAATGAGAGAAAGAACTTGACATGAGTCACCTACCGAGGAAGAGGAGGCTGTAGTACCATCCCTTATACCAAAGTCTTGATTCTGCTCCACAGCCATTTTCGTGCAAATATTCTGACCCCCCAGTTGCCCCAATTGTAACATCAGGATCAAGAACATGTGTAATGGCCTCCCTGATTGAATCCATTGAACGAACTGATCTCAGCCTACCTACCGCACTCCTCTAAAGCCACTTGTTCCCTTGCTCTTGCACCTTAATAAAGAGTTGTGATTTCATTATAGATTTGTTCTCATGGACAATATCTGCATTAGTCATGTTCTCCTAGCGTAATGAACCATGTGCTAGTCTACAATGAATCAAAACTTCCTCAACAATAAAACCTTTTTCTTTGTAGTTTTTTCTACTCCTCACAAACTCGTATCTTACTGTATGGCCATGTTGTATGGTTTGCAAGAAAAGGTGGTCATTTTAGCATGCAACATGTTTTTCCTAATCATTGTTCCGTATACCTTTGATGGCTTCAACTGTTGTTGCCCTTAAGGTGAATCTAACAAAACGAAGTTTGGAGTTTTGCTTTGATTTCTTTGCCAAAATAGTCACCTCTTCGATGCAATCATAGCCCATAAAGATCTGATGAAGCCACTCCCCGTCCATGGAGTTAGGTAAGTTTTTCACAATGATTGAAACAATTGAACTACTAGTCCCTTGTTGTGTTTCCCCTGTAGCTCCTGTCGTTTTAGCTTTTATTGTTTCCTCTTGGTAACAGGATTCCAAGCGTACTTGATACTCTTGTCCTGTTAGTTTTCCTAAAGAAGATTGGCGTTTCTCTTATCTAAGTTATCCATTACATACATTAAAGTACGGTACAAAACTCAAAACTTAGAGTATTCAGAAATCTAGTCCCTATTTGTTATGGAAAATTTTTATGATGTAGAAAACACGTATCTAATATACGTGTATATGTATACATAATGCATATGAATATTACAAATTGGGCCCGCCTGAATAATGAATATTATTAAATTATTATGAATGAATTTATATACGAAAATAAGTCATGTTGGTCTAATCACACCAGAATTGCATTCTGAAATTACGTAGAAGCCAGATCACAATACTCTTGCGAGTTAAAGTCAAATGCCAGCCCAAATCTAAAAAAAAAAAAGAATAAAAGAAATTGACGACCACTAATAATTTACTTCAAACAAAATCTTGCGTAAGGTTTTCATGAATAATGTAACGGTCTTACATGCAATCCAGTTATGTATATAATTGTATCTCATTTTTCAAATAAGTTCACATTTTGACTCTGGCCATCCAAACATGGTGTAAAGTTTGACATAGTACCAACAAAGGTGTGGTTAGTCCATGAGATTAGATAGAAGCCCCTATATTATATATTGCCGTAGCCCTTTAAAAGACAGAGATGCCCAATTAATTAAGGTGGTGTGAGTACCTAAATGGGTATTGAAAAGACAGACACGAAGTCATAACAGAGAAAATGGGAAAACAAATTTGACTTTTTGAGAGTCAAACCAATGAGATCCAGCCACGTCAATAGTTCACCGTAACCCAACGATGAATAATCCATACTGAAACATCCTGCACCCTCCAGCCGTTACCGAATCTCTAAGGGCAGTTTTGTCCTCGTAAATCGTACAATAATTTGGGGCAGCTGTCACAGGTGTGGCGGTTGACCTACGGTCACGTGTCATGTCATGGTCCATAAAATTTTTGCTTGCCACTCACACGTGCGATATCTTAAGGGTACGTTTGAATCAAGAATAAGTGAGAAACTTAATTTTTCATCTTTTTGCTCCATCTGGTCAAACCAAATTATTATCCTATTGGCTACTTTATTTTTAAAAATATACGCCCATTTGAGCTAAATATTTCTAGATAAAGTAAGATTTTTTTACTTCAATTTGTATCACATGGCATGAGTATACAGTAAAAATCAACGATGCAATAATCCACAATTATTAGTTTATTAGCTAAGATTTGAGGTAAATTATTCTAATTAGAGTTATGTTATAAGAAAATTTTGTCATTTATCTTACGGAGTCAAACAAAATTCTACGTTAAATTTAGCACTACAAGTGAATAGAATTATATGAATGTGTATTGATAATTATAAAATAATTATTGAAAAAACACCTTTTATTGTCCACTACCAATTAGTCTATCCAATTTTTTATCAAAAAAATGAATTGTATCTATGTGCATATATTTTAAAAACTAACTAATTTAAAGGACCAATTAAAATCTCTAATTTGGTGCAAAGAAATCAAAAAAATCATCTACAAACTCTATTTGTTTATATAAAAATAACTCAATTTTCCGTAATTAACACTTAAAAAGGGACCGGGGAGTAAGTTTTTAGAATTATGAGTAAAATATTTACCATTACTTGTCAAGTTAATAAATCAAAAAGATTCTTTATTTTTTATTCAAGGGCCATAAACAGTCCTTCTAAGTTCTTAAATCGGAAATCAACATAAGATCCAGAGGTATACAAGTTTGATCGAGAATTGTAGAGGCAAAAGTTGACAAAAAAGGGGGTCAAAGTAAAATTATTTGGAGCTTAGTATGGTTAAAAAAATTTAATTTTAAAGAGATTAAAATAAAACTATAAAGAATATCAGACCATCAAGACACTAAACTATGTCGTAAGCACCTAAATATACATACCTAAAATAGTATAACTCAAAACGCTTGTGAATGTCGCGGTCTCATTTGTTGCCCTTTCTCTCTATCAGAAGTCATAACGTATAACTTTTTATTTATTCACAATTTTTTAAGCAATCCCTTGTTTATGGTGTTTCGGATAACAAAAAATAATGGGTTTAAAAAAAAGAGATAAAGATAGAAGGAAACAATGAAAGTCAAAAATACCATCATTTCCAAAAATTGAACAGTTTTTGTGAGACAAGTTTTTTAGTTTTCCAATCTTTACTTTGTGTGGTTTTTTTTAGAAATGAAGCAAACAAGTCCTTGAGAGAGAGAGAGAGAGAGAGAGAGAGGAGAGAGAGATAGAGTCCAATTTTCAAAGCGGGGAATAAACAAGACCGGCCCCCACCTATCCCGCGATTTTTTACTCCTGTTTTTCCAACCACCCCGAAAATAAGAGTACGGATCCTCTGCTTCTCTAATCAATTGTTACTTTATGCCAAGGATCATCGACCAATAACTTGTTTTAGTACCAAAAACTTAGACAATAAAGAATAAGGCCATATTTGGTAGCAAGTCAAATGAGGAATATAAAATTTGGAACCTAAATATGGTAATTCGTGTTGTCATATCCATAATTTTTTAGTAGTTTTGAATCTTGAATATGATATACGGGGTTCAAATTTTATCCGTCTGAAGGAGAATAAAATTTGGACATCCCTTTGTTTATCAATATCTACCACAAACCTATCATTTTTTGGGTTGCATGCTGACAAACAAACCTAACCCGAACTGATTTCACCCCTAGTGGTACTCATCACAATTATGCAAACTTTACACATACTTGTGGCTAAAGAGAGGGTCAATAATTTAAATAGTGATATCAGTTTACAAAATGGTATTGATAACAGCGTAACAGTATTAGAAGTATTGAATGATATGTAGCGAAAATCCTTTCTTATGGTCTTGAGTTTAAAAATATTATTTTTAACCAAAGATATTTAAAGTGTCTACGTAACTGTAATGGTTGAGTATAAACTATGACGACTGTAATCCGATTTTTGAATCAAGAATGACCTGTTACGTAATGCAAAAATGTCAATACGGTTTGATTTTAAGCTCACCGATATATTAGGGTGTAACAGTGTCAAAAGGGGCAAAAATCAATACATAGTAGCCCTGGTAGTCAACGCTTAGGACTTAAAGGCTTTGTAATACCTTGTATATATTTTGATAAGATTTTAAATAATATTAATTGTTTTACATTTTATTTAAATATCTATTTTTAAATTAATAAAATTCGGGCTCTAAAATTCTATATAGCTCGCTCGAGCGACTTCTTCAAATTCCCAAATGTACAGCTAGGGTTTTGAAGTTCATTAATGGAAAAAAATACGATTATCGGTTTTCATTTGAGGTTTGATGGATGTTTATTGTGGTTTTTCATTATATAAACTACTTTTGGATTTCAATTTTCATTTACGTATTACAAGCATTTGGGATTAGAAAGAAATCAGTGAGAGAGAGTTTGAGGGTTTTTCAGAGTTTTGGAGAAGTTAGATTTTGTCCTGAAATTTTCTAGTGATTCAATCTCTATTCTTCGCATTTTTCTTCAATTTGAGATAGAATTGGTTACCTCCAACCCTTTATTGATGTTTTTCAGCAGTATAGTATCATCATTAGGGTTTAATTGCATGAATAGTTCTGTTCAAGCTTAAATTTTGCAAAACTCAAAAGTTTCAGATCTGGAAATCATAATGAGCTCAAGTGAGCTATGGCGGCTCACTCGAGCAACCTCCAAATTTTTTAAAAATTGACACGTGTTCTAGATAGTCAGATTTTTGTCAAAACCTGTAAAACAGATGCTCGCTCGAGTAACCTGCCTAAATCCAAAAAGTTTGTAGATTTCTCAAAACGTAGATCAAGCCTACAACTTTGTTTCAGACAATTTTATCACACTCAAAAAGCATCTACACTTCGCACAAGTATCCATTGCACTTCGTTTATATCCACAGATCCTATTGAGATTTTGTGAGAGCAGGATAGCCTCGTATGACTATGTATTGGTGTATAATTGCTATCAATGGCGCTTATGGACCTTTGTTATATGTTTGTTGTTGTTGGATTTCTAGCTATGTACTTGGATTAATTGTTGAAAAGATGAATAATATGATAAAAGATGTGAAAAGTAGTCGTGTTACCTAATGTTCTCCGCGTCCAAGTTTTGAGATGAATTCTATGGGTTAGAGTCCCTAAATTCATTATTTTCTAGCTTCAAGTCTCGACTGAATTTTTTGGGTTAGAGTTTCCATATTCATTCTTATTTTCAATTTCTAAGTCCCGAGATAAATTTTGTAGGTTAAAGTACTCCCTAAATTCATTCCTTTAATTTCGAGTTCAAGTCCGGAAATGAATTTTCTGAGTTAGAGTTCCCATATCCATTATCATTTTTGAGTTCAAGTCGCGTGATGAATTATGTGGGCTTTCACCCAATTAAGTCCCGAGATGAATCATGTAGGTTAGAGTCCCAATGGCCGTGGGCTAGAGTCTCCAGATTCATTATTCACCCAATTAAGTCTCGAGATGAATCATGTAGGTTAGAGTCCCAATGGCCGTCGTGCTGCGTTCTATGAGATACGAGGGTTAGAGTCTCCATACTCATTATGTGAGTTAGAGTCCCAATGGCCGTCGTGTTGCGTTCTATGTGAGTTAGAGTTTCATTGGGCATCGTCCTATTCATCGAGAAACGTTTAAAGAAGGAAATTCATAAATCACCTATGTGTTATTCTACCATGTTGTTTAGTCCCAATATTTGTTATTTATATTATTCAGTCATTGTTGTTATTCTGTTGCATGTTTAGTTTACCTTTGGGTTTGGTTTCTGATAACCTTTTCTATTGAGTTTCATTACACATCAGTGCAATTCTTCTGCTTCTAGCGTATCATGTAGAAGTGCAAAACGAAGTTCCGGCTGAGTAGGAGGTGCTGGCAGCTTTTGAAAAGGATATAATCACATGGATGTCATACCCCTAGATAACTTTGTTATTTAATTTGAAATCCAATGTAAATTCAAAAGAGTTATTTTTGTTTTTGTTTTTCATTTCAGACCAATGCAATTTTATTTAGCAGTTATTAATAAAAGGTGATTTTGTTTTAAATTATCATGTTGATAAGATAAAATTGTATTTAAAAGAATTTGATTAATGTTTCGAAAGTCAAATCGTTACAGGTTTGCTCTCTCTTAAGTTTTCAAGTTCAAAATCTCTCAAGTACCACCAACTCTGACGAGGTCAGTCCATACAAATCAAAGTCTTGGCTTCAATTGGGATTCTCGCAAGTGAGCGGTGGCTGATGGCCGATGGGATTGGTCCTCCAGATATTAGTCGAGGTGCCCGTAAACTAAGACATAGATGTCCCTCGAATTTGGTATTGTGTGAGAAAGTTATTGAAGTTAGTAAAGCTTAATTAATCTAATTAGGGTGTTTTTGAACAAATAGGCGAGAAATTCACTTGGCGACACGGTATTCTTGTACACGGGCATCTTGATAACAATTACAGCCATTTTGCCGATTGATGGCTTGCCATTTTCGCATTGGAGCTTCTATGATGGCTTTTTGTTAAACAAAAATCACAAGGATTGCTAAGAGATCTATTAGATATGATGGGTAGTTGGATTAACTGTTGAAATGGAAGTTCTGGGAGTTGTTCCAAAATAGTAGGTTTAAGGACTATCAATTAAATATAGTTTTTTGTTTTCTAGAGAAAATTCAAAGAGGTGAGTCAGGTGACCATAGTTTTGGTTTAATGAAAGACTCAAATTTTAGCATCAAATAATTGTAAATGAAGTGATCGTGAATTTTTTTAAATTCTTTTTTTACGACAAAGCACTTAAAGCAGTCATAGAGGCCAAGTACGGTTGTAACACCGTGAAGCAGGCAAAGAATTAGATGAAGAAATGTGAAGCGGAAATCAGTAGATATGTATGGATGCAAGCGTTTGGTATCACTAGGATATCAGAGTAATGGCACCTGAGGGTTGAAAAATAGATACGTAGTGGTCGATACGCTACGCAACAACAGGTGTGTAAATGTGTGTGTGTGTGAGAGAGAGAGAGAGAGTGTAAAATGCATACCAGTACTCTATAACGAGCTGTAGTGTCCATGTCAAGAATGCACGGAAATGCATTAAGGCTGCACTATGTAAGCTTCCTATGGGGCCAAAATATTGTACATAAAACATGTTTCACAGTGGGAAAGAAAAATGCTGCAAGTGTTAATTTTCTCATTGTATAGACTCTTATTTAACTATGTACGTGTGATAGGCTGGATATGCAAAGGTTAGGACCTTCGGTCCAAATTTACGCTCGGTCCATTTGTGTTGGAATCAAGCGGGGTTAAGCCCAAAGACGGGTCTACTGGTAACATGCAGTATGGGTGTAACTCCAAAGACGTGTGATAGGCTGTGGGGTTTAGCGCGTAGACTTGTTTGGCTTCCTCAAGCACTGCTGAGCGCACAACTCCAAATTTGGCCAAACTTCCTCCACAGTCAACATGCAGTATAGGTGTAACAATGTTTTGGATCCACAACTCACGATGTTTGGTCATGCCGCCAAGGACATTATGCTAGGCACGGGGGTGACTTGTCCCCCCACGTTGCAAGCAATTAATTGGGAAGACTTGGAATAGGTTAGTTGCCAGACATGCAGACGTTATCGTCCGATTCACATGGACATGACAAATGTGGCAAAAGAGACATGATTTGTAGTTCGTGGTGCAATATTTTTTATCAGTGTTTCCAGCAGTCTGTTGGATATTGCTCTATAAAGATCATAGTTGAAAAATGCAAAATTTATATTTTAATTACTGTTTTGAAACTATAGTTGATTGAGCCGTAATTGAAAGTCACAAGATTTAATTACAGTTTTTTATCATAATCAAAAGTCTATTCAAACCGATATTAAACTAAATAAGTGTAATTAAATGTTATAAAAGATCACATTTTAAACCAAAAACTCCAATTAAATGTTACAAAATATGACGCTTTTAACAAAAAATTGTGATTAAATATTATTAAAGATCACGGTTTTAATAAAAAATTGTGCTTAAATGTTATAAAAGGCCACGCTTTTAACTAAAAATTGTGATTAAATTATGTAAAATATCATGCTTTTAACCAAAACATCTAAATACATACTTTATACATAGGCATTTTTTTATCAGTAAAAAAATTGTTGACCTTTTAAATAGAAATTATAAAGATTAAAGAGATATTTGAAGTATAATAGGATCGTTACGGCCGAAACTCGAATCACAACTATATTGGCATCCGAGCAGCTCTACCTATAAGTACATCAATTTACCGGGGTTATCGGGAGGTCGGGTGCCAACATAGTGGAGATGCTACCTGTCCCGTAGTGATGCCTAATTGCGATGAATCTTTTTAATCTCTATAACCTAATTTCGAAATTAATAAATTCTCAATTTTTTCCGTGAAAAAAATTCATCCCTAGATCAACATTAGTTAGTTAGTGGCATTTTTTTTTAATAAAAAAAACTGTTATTGTCAAAGTAGTTTTTAGATTCCTGACATTTATATTAAAAAATAAATCAAAAGCAGCAGGCCTCACTATATATTGTATACAAATAGGATCTCAGTTTGATTTTATTATATTAGTTGTTGTTCTTGCACCCCACTTCAACCATCCCTCTAGAGAGAGAGAGAGAGGAGAGAGAGAAAGAGATGTGGACCTTTGTTAAGTAAAACAAACAAGAAAAAAACATATAATTTGGTTTAGGTACATCAAATTAAATTATAAAGTTAAATTATTTAGTAATCATGTGATTTAGGTCTTCTTAAGGCAAATCAGGCAGCCAGTGTTTTTCACCAACTCCTTCTACGTCGACATTTCCGACCTTGAAAACGACATCGAACAACAAATGAAACCCTAGTTGTACGGTAAAAAATTTACCATGATTTATTTTAATTCATGGACGGTAAATTATTTTATATATTATGTTTAAAAAAATTCAACTCTCGTGTACCAAAATAAGTTCTCTTAATCAATTAAGATCGGTTATATGAGTCAAAAATTCTTCTTCTTTTGTTTTACTTTTTTGTTAGATTTTAGCTTTTCTCAACTTTAACTCTCATGTGATTTAGAATAAGACCTATTATGGTCTCTTCTTTGTGATAATTCAAATTATTCGGATCAATTTTCGTGCCCCTTTACTAATGTTTGGAGGATTAATCTATCGGGAGGTCCAATTAAAATCACGATATAACCCTGTATGGACTAACTCCATGATTTAGTAATACTTGAGAATCTGCTGAATCTACTGACCACCTCTTCATACACTGCCCTTTCTCCAGGGAAATTTGGCTCCTTATTTTAAAATGGTGGTCAATTCCATGGACCTTCCCTGCCACCTTGAGCTCCTTGATCCACCAATGGTCCTTTTCTCCCTTTCATGGTCTTGAACTTCAATGCTGGAATGCTACTATTATGGCTGTCCTATGGTCTATTTGGCTTGCTAGAAATGACTGCATTTTCAACCTCTCCTCTCCTTCGCCTTTTTTGATATCAGAACTCACACAACTAAGGCTTGCTTCTTGGATTAAACACAGGTTTAGCATCACAGACTACTCCACGGAGGAATTCATTAGAAATTTTGGGATTACTAGAAAGCTCTCTCTCAGGAGGTCACAGGTTCTGTAACCGGAACTCAGCAGTGCTGGAGTGGGGGTGATGAGGATTGGAGAATATATTTGTACTTGATTTTCCTGATTTTCTTCTTCTTTTCTTTCTCTGGGTTTTCATGTATGTGTTCCCCTAATTTGGCATCTTGCCAAATCTGTATGTACATTGGTCCTCTCACCATTAATGAATTTTATTGTCTTTTGCCGATCAAAAATAAATAAATTTGCTGATAAAAAAAACAACTGAGAAGTTTCAAATCTAAGACCTAAAGAGGGAGCAAATGTGAGATCCCAAACAGGCTGTGGTGTCAGTTATGTGGATAGGCACATCCGGGAGAGAGAATCTTGGTGGACGTCCTGATGAGTAGTCAAGGCTCTACATCCCTTGGTAAATGTAAAGTTCAATATTATATATAATAAATCATGACCTTATTTTGTACAAGGCATTTAAAAACTGTAATGATGCAAAAATCAAATGGAACTTCATAGTTAAGTATAGTTGTCCTGCATCAACAAGGATGAGTGACCTATTAGGAAGTCCATAGGTTTTGGGCAGCCAAAACAAACAATATTGTACATGACAGGAGTGGTCGCTAAAAATGATATCAAATTGTGCACCAAGATCGAGTACATGTGTTCCTAAGTAAGAGAGATTGTAACACCTCAGTTAGGTTGTCGTGCCAACTGTGAGGCCGAGTATCCAGGAGAGAGAGTATTGGTGAAGGTTTGGATGGGTGATTAAAGATCTCACGTTGGTTAGTGGATGTAAAGTTCAGTGTGTTATATATAATAGATCATGACCTTTTATACAAGTCATTTTAAAATTGTGAGGACGCCAAAACTCAATAAAATTTTGCAGTTAAGTGTGCTCGTCTTGCAACAATACATGAATGGATGACCTACTGAAAACTCATGGGATTCGAATGGCCAAAGCAGACAAGCAGGTCATTATGGGATTAGATTATGGTCTCCTTGATAATTCAAATTGTTCATACATAAGTCTCAATGTGTTCATCTTTCATGCAAAATGTTAAAAACTACTTCCGCCTTGTATAATATTGTTCATATTGGCTGCTTAAATCCCTCCCAATATGTTATCCACTCTTGTATTGCTCCAAAATGAACACGCTAAACTTGTGAAGTTCCATTAGACTTTGGCGCCCTAACGTCTTCGAAAGACCTTGTAGAATATACAATCATGATCTATTACATATTAAGCTAGTCTTTGCATCCACTAACGAATGTGAGACTTTTGACAATTCACCGAAACTTTCTCCTTGATGCATGATCTTACAGCTTGCACCACAACTATGCTAAAACGTCACACATAAATCATGCTGATCGAACATTAGTAAAGGTTTTGATAAATCATCGTTGTCTGGAAATAAATGAATTAGACTTTAACCCTAAATTTTTACTTGACAAAAACACCTCAACTAGATGGATACTGATTTATATCAAATCAATTTATTTATTTTATAAACGATAACCACGTTAAAGATTAAAAATTAAACGATTCGAATTGTCAAATGATATAAGTGCTTTCTCATGACAGATACTTTCTCCTTGGCCTCGAAATAAATTTGGTGAAGTCAATGCCTGCAGATAGTTATGTGATGCTGATAAAAATATTCCTTAGCCGAAATATGAAGTAGACTATTTGCATATCAATTTTTTTTAACCAAAAAACTGCTTTAATTATATAACAAATACCTATAAAATATATGCATTGACCATGCAGTGAAAGTGCTGCGTCATGGATGACTAGTGGAGCTAGGTAATCTAATTACCATACCCCATAAATATAAAAAGGGACAAATATAATTTTAATAAATTATAAAATAGGTCTAATTATTTATAAACCAAATATTTTATTTGTAAAGTTGACATTATTATTGTTATTTTTATTTTTATTTTGTGACGCAGTGCCCTCTAATTCTGTTATGTAAGTCTATCGTGCATGCTTGTTACTCATTGTTTGGCACTGAAAAATTAGGTCACCCTATCTGTCCTTATTTCCTAAAGTAGTAAAAGGTGCCTAAATTATTGGACATGGAATTCGGACATATATATAAGGGAAAAGTTTAACATCATTACAGGCAATATTATTATTTTGATTGTCTAATTTAATAAGGGCAACCCTTAGTTTTATTTTATTTTTCCTAAATTAATGGGCATGGAATTTAGAACACCGAGGGATTACAGACACAACTATAACAAATCTGAACTAGGGAGGGAGTCAGAATTTAAAATTAAGGATTGTCAAAACTTAAAAATTAAAATTTTCTTTATTGACATGATTTTGGATTTTTTTTTAAAAAAAATTTTGCACGTATTTACAAGAAAATGCGAGAAGAATGTCCTACATGAAAAAAACAATTCCACGCTCGATTCACATATTAACGCAGTCGGCTGTATTAACACGGTTTATCATTTATTTGTTGAATAAAATTGGTACCGATCTTTATTAGATAGAGTATTAAAAACACCGCCTTTATGTGTCGCATGCTGTTATTTTTCTTTTAGTCTTTTACATGGAAAGTCTAAATTGCTAAAATTAAAGTCTTTCTGTCCTTTCTTAATCAGAAACAGAGCTAGAATTTAAATTTGGGTGTCTCACGTTGTGACGTTACATATATGTCTAACCCACCACAACCTTGCTAAGGTATATATGTATATATGTATATGTGTGACTATATATATATATATATATATATATATATATATGCATGTCTATGTGTGTGTGTAGGGGTTCTTAGCAAGGTTATATATATATAAATATAGGTGGGGGTTGTCTAGCAAGGTAGGGGTAGCCGTAGCTTTCCGCCCACCCTATAAAGCGCCTATGTTTTTTTTCATAACTTAGTTTGTTCGGATCAGCTTAGACACAACTCAATTAATTTTTTGGAGACTAATTTCATCGCTTACTTACGAAAATTTCAATTAAAGTTAGATCAAATTTCTGTATGAATTAACCCCATAAAAGTTAATAGTAGCCAAAATATTTTAAACCTGAAATTTTAGGAGTAAATAAATTCCTATATTCCAATCTTTACCCACCAAGTCAACACTCTATGTATATCCCTAGCAATAGCAAAGTGACAATACCATTTCTTAACCTAATTAAAATTTCAAAGTACAGCAATAGCAAAACGAACCTAAATTTTGACCCTAATTACATCCTATAAATTTTTGGATCATAAGCAGAATTTAGCAAATAATTAAAGATTAATCAAAGGTTTTAACTGGGTGATGAGTCTTTTTACTTTAATTAAAACTTGATTAATTACCCTCCTGGCCTTTGAGCATGCAGCGAATAAGTGACCTCTTTGTTACTTCCAATGGATACTCTGATTATGTCTGGTTGACTCTTGATGTCAAAATCAAAATCAAAAACTTCTACATATTATTTATGTAGTAAATTACACTCTTGATGTCGAAATCAAAATAATAAAAAAAAAAACTTATGCATATTATTTATGGAGTAAATTACACTAATCTCCCTCGAATTTTTTGACAATTACGTTAAACTCTTTTCTGATAGGTAGATTAGAACAACAGATTCGGAGGCCCGTAGTGCAATCCCTCTAGTGCAGCCAAAATGACATTGCTCGTAAATTTTTTTTTTCTTTTTTCTTGTTCAATAACAGATCAAAGTCATCAATTAATATGAGATATAAAGAGTGATACATACAAAGGTTAAAAATGTGTAGAGAAAATCTAGAAAAAAGACATGATAGCGGCCAGGAGACGGATCCCAACTAGGTTGGCATTCGAGAGGATCGACAATCACTTGAAGCTTGACTTCCAATGAAAATCAAAAGTTTGCCCACAAATTTTTACTAAAATGATCTCTCAAAACTATGTTGTTTTAACTCCATATATTTTTTATTATGCACGCGCTACAGCCCCTCAGGATCCTTACACCAACCTCCCTTGTTGTATTAGCACAATTTTTTTTTTTTTAAAGGCAGAAGCAAAGAATATATAAATAAGGATGAGATTGTTAAATAAATTACAAAGAGAGGCCTAGAGACAGGGCAATCGAAAAATAAGCGAAGGAGGCCTCCAGTTTTTAATAGGGTAATTTAAATCAGAGTCCTATTAGCCATTCTTCATTCACTTTTTGAACTTATGTTTTAATCCTATTTGTGCATGGCTTGATAATTTTGTGTTTACTTTTGAGTATTAATTTACCCTTTTATCCTTTTTTAAATCAGAATTAATTTGTTAAGTTTAAAATCGTAGCACGAATTTAGGCTTCAAATATGAAATCAATTATGGTAATTATCTTTCACTGAATATCTCAATATTGGCCGGATCTTCTATCACCGGAATGGCTCTTTACCATGACCTGCAGATGTCATTCTTTACCTGCAAATTTACCATTATATCTGCAAATTTACCATGATGTTTGTTTTAAGTATGCGAAATATGCCCTGTAAACTTACTATTGCAAGATATAGACTAAACTTACCATGCAAAATGCAAAAAATTACCATATTCTGAAATTTTACCATAATCTGCATATACCTACAAATTTACCATTATAACTGTTTTAAATATGCGAAATGTACCCTTTAAATTTACTATCACAAAATATAGACTAAATTTACCATCGCAAAATGCAAAAATTTATCATGTTCTCTCAGCAATACGAAAGAAACTGAAATTAAATGCTTTAATTGCATCCCTATTTTTAGGGATTTAATGGTGAAATTTGTCAATTTCAAATTAAGGGTAAGTTGGTATTTTCAAAGAAATAGGACCAAAACATAATGTTTAAAAGTGTATAGGATTAAAAAATAGCAAACACTAAAAAATAACAAACAATTGTAAATGAGACTAAAAAATAAGTACCCTTTTTAATAATATAATAATTATGGAAAAAATCACGTTTTTTCGTAGATAGAAATGTGAAGTAGCCAATTAAAAAATAAAAGTATATATTTGTTATACTCTGAAACAAGAAATGGAAAATAATGAATTAGATCAAAATCACACGCTACCTCTAGAGGGCTTAATTTTTACATGATTGATTTGTGATTGACATAAGTCCATTTTGTCATCTTTGAGTGATTTTTCTTCTCTTTACTATACATTTTTCAAACTTGAACCATTTTGTTTTTGGGTTCCTATCATCTAAATGACCTGAGTAACAATTTGCTCTTGTCTTATACAATATTATTGTCCATTTTGACCGCGCAAATTTTATTGACTTTCCAGTAAATCACCAATCTCTGTATTGTTGCATAATTATCAACAAGCTTAATTGTGAAATTTTATTAGATTTTGACGTTTTTATGATTTAAAAAAATCTTCTAGAATGTACGGTCATGATATTATATGCAACACGGAGTTTTGCATTTACCAAAAGAAGTGAGGCCCTTAACCACCCATTCAGACATCCACAAGACTTTCTTCCAAACGTCCCGCCTCACAGTTGACATCACATCCAGCTACAATGTCATAAATAGAGGGGAGGTTGTAGTGTTTTTTTTTTTTTGCAACTAGAGAGGAGGTCAATATGCTTGGTTTTAAGAAACCTCGAGAAAGAAAAGTGTAAATATAACGTATGGCACTGACGGATCAATCCACAAAACAAAGTGAGACTCTTAATCATTCATTCCTACGGTTACGAGACTTTCTTCCAAACGCCCCGCCTCACAGTTGGCCCTGAGAATTCACACTTATTTGGAGATAACAAGCCTACAATAGAAGGATAAAAACACCATCTTACCCAGCAACGTGGCACCGCAGCCTAGTTCGAGCGTCACAAATAGAGGGGAGGTTATAGTTTGTTTCACAATTAGAGAGGAGGTCAGTATAATTTTTGGAAACCTCAGGAAAGAAAAGTATATATACATACATATACATACATATACGTACATAAATACACACACACACACACACACACACACACACACACATATATATATATATATATATATATATATGTATGATTGTTTATCAACATAATCCGGTTCAATGTATCTCTCCATTAGTTTGTACCATCTTTTCATTGCAGGCCACCGCCATTTTTCTTTTGTGGTTGAATAAATTAATAATATTTATGCATTGGTCAAACAGGAATACTTTATTAGTTAAGCTCTTGTACATATTAAAAAAAATACACTTTACGTCTATATCTATACATACATATCTACCTATATATGTATGTATATATATATTAATTAGTTAAGCTTCTATATATATAAATTAATGTCTATGATGAGTTGATTCTTCAATCAAAGGGAAACCACCCATAGAATCGTGTTAAAAACAATCTAATAGAAAAGTATAAGTGCGATGTCCCGTATAAATTATTGGTCTAATAATTTATTGAAGCAGAATTACATCGGCCTAAAATACGTAAGCCTAAGGCACTTGTAGCAATATACATGGTTGAGTACGTATATTCCAAGATCAACCATGGAATGAAATACAGATACGTGTATTTACGTACGTATATCTATAGATACTATTTTTCCTGCAACGCGAAACTTATTTAACGTAGTTCGGACCAATCTCTACATTCCTATGCCAATGCCACGAACCAAATTTCTAATACTTATGATTGAGATAATAACATTTGGAAGTTTGGATTAGCTAACGAATCTTACGCATGCAATTACTTTTTAAAAAACTTACTAGAGTAAAGTTTGTTTTACAAATTGAGCCAGGATTTAAATTATCGTGGGAGACTGAATGATCGAATGTAATTTCGCATTCCTGACATCAGCTATATCTCATCCTCCGTCAATATTCCTGACATCCAAATTAAACCCTGTAGTACTTGCAGTCACCTGCAAGCCACAATTTTTTTTATCGGCAAAGAAGATATTATATATAAAAGAAGAAAAGAGAATTACAACATAGATCAATGGTTGACAAGAAACCAACCAAATGCAAGTCGCAATTATCAAATACGTCATTGCGTACAAACAAGGGTAGTACGTATATATTCGATATCGCTTATGGAATATTGTTAACAATACTAAACAAAAATCAAAGGAGTATAATTTAACTAGCACCGCAAGGCTGTGACCTAGAAAAGTATTTGGCAAGGAGCAAACTTACAAACACATATTTACGTGTACAAATTTAGATGTAAATGTGTTCATAACCATTCGATACACGTTGGGCCCTTCATTTAAAAAAAATAAAAGCAAAAATTGTATGTTGAATATATTGACTAGATTATAAAATGCCGCTTGGTAAGACGCCAGACTTTAATCGTTTACTAATTAACACTCTTCCTTCACCTACGTATAAAGTCTATCAGTGGAAATCTCGCAAAAACATACCTACAAGACCTACAAATCCTTAGTTAAATCAGAAGAAATATTGATTCTTCGAGTCTTGAAGGTGCCACACTGATGAATCCCTTTTGGGTTGTATAGAATGCTTGCAAGCGATAGATCTTTGTTTTGTTGAGACAAAGCCCATCATATACCCATATAAATCGAATTTCCTCTTCGAAAACTTCATACAACCATAGTCATTAATTTGGGACTTTTCGTAATACTACTTGTCTTGTATTCTATCGATTTTTAAGACAAATTATCAAATTAATTCATAGAATGTATGACGAAATTCACTGGTGAATTCAATTTGGGAAAACAATTCATGACTAACGGTTACTGATTTGGAACATTGATGAAGGAGTAATACCTCGGATCTATAAAAGAGTTGCAATCCTTTTGTGATTTCACAAATTTCAAAACCTAGAGAGAGCATTTTGAGGTTATTTTTGGTGTTCTTGGCATTCTTGAGTGAAAAAATCTCTAACCGAAACTCTGTTCAATTCTTTCAAATTCTTGTTCGATTCTTTACTGGATTCTTCAATTAAAGTAGGGGATTTCATTACCAACACTTAAGAATCAGATTACAGTAGATAGTTGTTTCAATTTATGTCAAAAGCATGTTAGGATTTTCTGTTCACCATTTTTACTACATGAAATTGATTTTAATGGTAGTTTAAATCATCCCATTAATAGAGGGGAAATGATTTCTAACTTACAAAGTTTTTGTTTTCAACTTTAATTTCTGTTTTAGACTAGAATCGTGGAATAGGGTTTGGTTCATATTTATTTTCGTCAAGACTCTAAAAATCAAAGTCTGGAGAAGATGACGAGCCGCTTGAGCAAGCTCTGGCTACTCAAATGAGCCTCTTTGCTTATATTAGATTCTGACCCGTGAACTAGAAAGTTAGACCCTGTAATTTAATAGACTGCTCAAACGAGCTCTGGCCACTCAAGCGACCTATTTGATTTCTAACAATGACTGACCCGAAAACAGAAAGGTAGGATCTATAATTTTGTAGACCGCTTGAGTGAGCGTAGGCCGCTCGAGCGACCTTGTAAGCAAGTTTTGTCTTGTTGTTTGAATATTTTGGACTATATTTGCAAATTGTATTCCACCCCTGTATGCATGATCACGTTGCACAAGAATCTAAGATCACATTGTGTATGTCCACGAATCCCCCTGAGATTCTGTGTGAGCAAGTTGACCAATTTTGATTACGTTGTTATTAGATTATGCATGAGTTACCAATGTTATACGTTAAAGTTGTTGAATCCTGCTGTGGTAGTGGATACAATACTTTGGGTACAGCCGTCATGCTACTCAAGTGGTGGATAACTGCTCGAGTTAAAGTCGTCGTGCTAACTATTGATGTTAGTGAAAAATAGTGACATGGTCATCATGTCATATGATTGACTTAGTATAGATATTTTTTTTGAAAAGCGAAATATATTAAACGGGAATGCACATACAAACATACAATCCAAGCCAGTTAGCAAGTAGCCAACTAATGAATGGCAGTACATTTGCCTAAGCAGGCTGATATGCAGAAAACCAGAAACCAAAATTCAGCCTAAGATCCCCCCCACACCTGCTAACCAGGTTAATATGTAGAAACCAAAACCTTCCTTCTGCTGAGATTAACTTCTGAGAGTAGAAAACCAAAGCCCTGCCGTCCTTCTACCCCAACCTAGCTTGTTGTAAGTAACCACTCAGGTTGAATAAGATCCCCCTCATCATGCTGCTTCTTTCCTTCTGATGATCCAGAACCCATCCGATCCACCTCAACTTAAAAACCTCCATCAGCTGCGGCCAAGACTGACTCCCACCATTAAAAATTCTATCATTACGCAACTTCCATATAGACCAGATCAGAGCTGATGGTGTCGCCATCCACAGGTCAGTGAGTACCTTCCCAGTATCCCTTCTAACCTTCCAACTGGACCACCAAGTGAAAAGATCAAGCAGTGATTTTGGTGGAACCCAGGTGACTCCCCACCAGGATAAAACTTCACACCAAGCTTCCCAAACTGGCCTGCAATGGATCAGTAAATGATCCTGTGACTCCATCTCTGTATCACACAGCTTACAAACGGCTTGTGGAGGTTGGACAACTTGTCTGATCAGAAGGAACTGCCCTGTTTTTACCCTTCCCTGCCATCCCAACCAAGCGAAGAATTGCACCTTAGGAGGGCAAAGTGTTTTCCATACACATAATGGTGGCCCACTCCTGTCCTGATCTCTCTGTTTTTGAACATATTCACATAGTGCCTTAACTGAAAACTGAAATTCAGCTCCTGAAATCCATTGAAGCTGGTCCACCCTTCCATTTGCCCGAAGCCCTATCCCCTCCCATGTCCTCAAAAGTAGGTCTAATTCCCTCTCCTCCCAAGAAAAAAGCTGCCTCCTTAGGCCCAAAGTAGCCACCACATTAGAGACTTGGAGGATACTTGCTAAGCTGGCTTGTTTATCCACTACTAACTGGTATATGGATGGGAACCTCTCACACCAAGAATACCCTTCATTGTCCCAATGATCATGCCAAAGCTGGATTCTTTCCCCATTTCCCACTGAGAACCTAAGTTTTTGAACAAATATATCATAAATTTCTTGCTCCTTTTGCTTGATGCTCAAAATCCCCCTCCATACCGAAGACCCCCTCCTGTTAGATCGAACATAGGGAAGCCAACACTCTGCATTTATTTTATTCACATCACATATAACATTCCTCCATAGGCTATTTTGCTCCTTTGCAAACCGCCACCACCATTTCAATAATAGGCCGGTATTCATTAGCTTACAATCCCTTATACCCAACCCTCCTTGATCCTTATGCCTTGTAACGTTCCTCCACTTTACTAGGCTTACCTTTTTTTCCTCCTGGGTTCCTCCCCAAAGAAATCTTACTTGAATTTTCTGTATTTCTCTTGCCACCTTAGATGGCAACTTAAACAGTGACATATAGTATAGAGGCAGATTTATGAGAACAGCCTTTATCAATGTGACTCTACCACCTACCGATAGATACTTCCTCTTCCATGAAGCTAACCTTGATCTTATTTTTTCCAGCACTGGCCTCCACGTACAGAACTTCAAGGGATTAGCTCCCAAAGGTAGTCCCAGGTAGTTAAAAGGCATGGTTGTTTGAGTGCAATTGAGAATCTCAGTACATGCTCCAATGAAACTTTCCTCCCTACCCACTCCACATACTGCCGTTTTCTTGTAATTAATCCTCAATCCAGAGACTATCTCAAAGCCTCGGAGAATCCTTTTAATGTTCCAAACCTCCTCTAACTCTCCTTCACAAAATAGCAAAGTATCATCCGCGAATTGTAAATGCGTAAGGTTACCAGATGTTGGGCCTAGACTTACTCCAGATATTAGTTGCATCTCCCTGGCTCTGGATAGATATAGTGTGACCAGATTGTAGTATAATGAACTTAGCATTTTTTGTGGACTTCTGTGAAAACCTAAACTTACATTAAGGACACTGGTTTGAATGTCACTCATAACAAGACAACAGAGGGTGTTAGGTAAACATTAAGTAGTGAAATTATGTAGAGAATAAGCAAGAAACAGTAATGGAAAGTTATAAAACTGATGTTGGTGGTCGTTGCACCAAGTGTTGTTCTGGACGTCGTCTCATTGATGTTCTGGGCGTTGTCCCAAGTTTTGTTGAATGTGGGTTAGAGTCCCACCAGGCGTGATCCCGCTTGTTGAATTTAAAGACTCTAACTAAGAGATGGGTGTATTTCAGTCAAAAGTGACTTCAAGGACGTCTATGTCGACAGCTCCGAACCCCGAGGAAGTAGCAACCAGTGTCTTGGGTGTCTTTGGGCCGATAAAAAAGAAGCGATTTGGTTTGTTGGTACCAGATGGTAGAAGGTCTCTTCCTTGTCTAGGTAAGGACTTGTCGATCCCAACTGAGTACTTTATGCTAGATAAGTTGGGTAAATACAAAATTCCAAAAAAAAAAAAAAAAGAGTTCGTAGAAACACTAAAGGAACGAAAGCGAAACAAATCTACATATTTATTTTCCTATTCAATTGTTACCACACTTGTTATATATATCCTGCTGTATGTCTACTTTCGTTTGTATTCAGTTTTTGAGTGAATTTTACTACTTAGTTTAATTACTCATCGAAGCAATTTCTCTGTCATTGGTGTTTTATACCAAATATTGAGGAGCAGTTGGAAAATCCCTAGAGCAAGAAGAGCTGAAAATTGCTGAAGAAGTTTTTGGCAGCATCTGGCTGTCTTATCCTTAGTTGCTCTGTTTAGTTATCTTTCAACAAAATGTAAACCCAAAGGAATATTTATATCAATTTTACTTTTGCACTTTAGAACTCTAATGTATCTTATTTCCTTAATTTATGTTTTTAATTGGTATAATAAAGGAGTAAAGGTTTAGATTAATGGCTCGAGAAATCGGGACATTACATATCCTCCAAATATAAAAGATATGACTTTTTTTTAAAATTGGTAAAATTTTAATTTTTTACATTTTTTTTTGGCAAAATTAATACTATTAAAATGGTATTCACAATACCATTAAACAAATACTAGTATTCGGATACTTTGATAAAATAAAAATATTAACTCAGATTTGGAGGGAATGAGAGAATCGTTAGAGTTTATGTAAATATTTAGAAAATTTCGAATGAAATAAAGTAAGAGGGTTAGAGTTGACATGAATAATACAACTTTTTTATAACTACTTTTTGAATTAAAAAAGTTCTTATTTAATCCTATAATATAATATACCTTCAAGTGGCTACACACAGAGAGCTCCTATCAAATTGGGACATTTATATAATTATGCCTATTCACATACATTAATTTCAAGATATTGGTGGTCATACTCAAATGATGCATGAGGTGAGGAAGGATACTTTAGTATCACTTGTCACTTGTAAGTACAGAAAGCTTGAAAAAGAAGTCTGATTTTGTTTAACATACTAAAAAATAGAAAGTCTACGCACACCTATAATACACATATTCAAATACGGATGTGTTCGAAACCGTTCGATACATTAGACGATTTTAGACAAATCTGAATTGATCTAGATCTATGCATTAAAGGGGGGGTTTAGACTTGCTCCTAAAAAATTTCTAGCATTATGGCTTTGCAATTTCACCAGGTGGGAGCCACTGTACCTTCGGATTGTGTCAAGGAGATTTTGACATAAGTTTTATCATAATTTCACTAACACAATCTGAACCATCGTATTTATAGAGTTTGTGGAGTTTCGAATCTGAATTAGGCTTCTCGGAAGGACCTCGTAGACCCTTTATCTGTATCTGCAAAACACTCAACACATCCGTATTTGAACACATCCGTATTTGAATATAATCTAATTATTTTAGATATAATCTAAGCAGTTAATTCTGTAAATGTATTGAATCTGGTTTGAATCTTTCTAATGATATTTCGGAGGAGACTACTGAGAGGCACTACTGAGTGTGGTTCCTGGAATCACTATACCCTTGTCATCAAACGGACGACTCTTCCCTTTTTTTTTTTTTATCAGCAAAGAAAATATTTTATTAATTTTCGAATGTAAATTACGAAGATTAAAAGGATTACGAGCATGACAGTATCACAACAGAAAGAACAAGAATTTCAACTACGAAAAACGAAAATCTTAACTATTTTGGCACCTAAATTCATGACAATTACATGTCATCCGAAATCTCAAAGAATAAGGTTAGCAAGAAACTAACCGAAAATAAGAAAAACTCGAACATGCCTTTAAAACCAAATCATAGCTAACTATTGCATAACCAAACATGAGCAGCAACACCATATGAACTGCAAGCAGCCAAAGCGTTCATGTTCCTTGTAATAAATACAAACTGTAGTGGGCCAAATCGACAAGAACTTTTGGCTTGAGCCATCCATTGGTTGGGGCTGGACATGACACTCCAACCCCAATAGCAATCTTTCTTAGCAGGCCGAACTGAGGCCTGACCAGGTCCATAACATATCGCGCAATCTGCCAAGTTTGTGGGCGGGCATCGTTTGGGCCGGGCCGGATTCATGCCCGGTAGATCGACCCATGCCACATATACAAGACTAGAGTTCACCTGGCAAATAGATGTATCAACTACGACATGTGGAATCGGAGTTGGATCATGGCACGTTCATAATTGAATTCTGTTACAGGTCATTGTCATCGGAAGTGTCTCCGCACGTGCCTAGCTATCCTGGGTTGAAAAGCATGTTTCCAAGAATTTTTGGTGCTAAAAAAATGAGAGAGGGAAGAAAATTCCATTGAAAGTGATATTTTTTTATTGATCTTTGAATAGAGAGTTGTAAAGTGTAACAAGATTAGCATCCGAGACACACAATCATATATCACCTGAAGTCCAAAAAGACGACAAAAATTGACAAGATACCAGCGAAAAAATTAAATATAAATATTTTCCGGGCATACCCCTAAAACCAACCTAAATATAATGAGACTTGGAGGACAGGAACACTCCATTCAAAGTAAGACTGCCAATACCCTCCAAGTTGGGGGTTGTATTCTTTCGAAGGCAAATTTGGTTACGCTAAACGACTCGAGGCAAAAAGGAACAGATAAGAGAAAGGGGTGGGACCAGGGCCGGCCCTGGGTAAGTCCCGTAAACTTTCGGGCTCACGCAACCTCCAGCGCGGGAATAAAAAAACTTCTTTTTTATAAATATAAAAAAAATAATAGAACTTCACCGAAAAAATTATTCTTAATATTAAGTGGTCAACTAAACTGAAATTGGACTTGAGCAACTTAAATATTAGAGCCGGCTATGAGTGGGACTTGACTTTGCTTCCAAACAGTGAAAAGCCATAAAAGTTTTTGTACGGAAATGCATGCTAAAAGGAGGGTTTGATGGGGGACCTCATGTTAATGATAAATTTATCCACTTATCATGTGATTGTACATCCGTCATATTGCACAATAAGGAACAAGATACGTATGGGAGGAGCTAAATTCTGATTAACTTTAACTAGGATTTTATCAAGTAAATACATGAGAAGATAGCTCAACAATACGGAATTCTTGTGCACGGGCATGTTCCTGATCAGCAGGAAAATGTATTTTCCAACTTAAGGGAGGCGGTTAAATAGTAAACAAAACTGAATTAGGATAAGTTCTAAATCCGAATAACATGGAACCAATTTTAAATAGGCAATGATGAGAAACCTTAGGCCAATTCGACTTGTAACTAGAAGTTGATGGTTGAATGAAATTCTAACTATAAAGCACAAGGATACAGAGAATTCAGATAAAACTTATCTTGTAATTAAGAGGTCAATTGTAAGTAAGCTTAATTCGCCTCCACTGAGAAATTATGTGATGAGAACTGACTCAAATTAACTAGTGGGGAAGAACCTCTATAAAAAGTTACACTCATGGAGGTAAAGGTACGTTGCGGTTTTCTATTAGAAACAGTACTAGACATTGAGGGTTTCATCGAAGTGTCTTACACTAAAACCTATGATTAGTTTTTCGAGAAATTTTCAAACAAAAATTAATTTCAACAAAATCTTTCAATTTCTTATTTTATAACTACGTTCAAGTGTGTGTATTCCTCTATATGTAGAGTATGTTGAATGTACATAAATGGCTATATATAACAGAGGGTTATTTGACAGTTTATTGTATACCATAGATATTGAAAGTTTCATTGCTTGAGTACTAACTTAATCATCGAAGTGTCTTTCGTTGAATAGACGCCAAAGGTTCTTTGATAGTTAATTGCATGTCTAGCAGAATTAAATTTTAGGCTAATTTGAGAGCTAGTGGATTCGACCACAGTTTAAGGAACTAATTTTTCCATTAAGAAGTTTTTACCCACGTATGCAATTAGCTTGACCAGTCGAAAATGGAATTTCCAAGATTATACCGTGGAAAATTTCAAGAGGTGTCTGTCTTGCATTTGCAAAAGCAAATTTTAGTTTTTGTAAGTAGGCTTCGTGGGTGCTTCATTTGTTTGGTTTTGGTGTTTTGGCCCTTCAACTTTCCTATTAGATGCTTTATGCTAAAGAATTGTCAACTAATATTGATTTTTTTTCTCATAAAGTATTCTTATTGTATATGATTGCAACAAATCCTAGCTCAACCGCAAGGAGGAACATACGTAGTGGTAAGTAATGTCAATTGATTCGATTGAGTTAGAAAATCTCCCCAAAATAGCTACATATTTATGGGCATTTTGGTAGATTTATCCCTCCAAATATTGTACCTTACTCCACAAAATGTTGTATATCTTGTCTTGTAGGTGCTTGTCGGTGGCACACCTCAAGATCCTATTGGCGGGTCTCTTTAGAGAGTAGAAGCCCTAGATAGCTCGAGGGTTTTTGATGGAGTGCACTCAGGTGTACGATGGCCGCATCGAGAGAGGAGCGATTCCAAGTAGGAGGAAGAGGATGTTGCGGAACTAGCACCTAGGAAGAGGATAGCTCGGTGAGTTATTAGCGCAGTCTGTGTTTCTCTTTTGTTTTTTTTGGGTTTCCATGCCCTCATAGACATACGTAGAGATAGTTGTGGAACTTAAAATGCTGTTCTTGATAGGACGTCAGTTTGATGAGTCTTTTTTCTTCTCTCCTTGACCAAGTCGAGTTCCATGACTAGTGCTTTGTCATTGCTCCGGGTTCAATTAAGTTTGTTTGGATAGTGAAAAGCCAATTTTTAACAAGATAACTGCCTCGATACCATATGTTAGGGAGTATGGAGTTGCCAAGAGAACTTTCTCCGTGCTACAAAATTACACAAGTTATAAATATTTAATTTGAGTACTTATAAATCTTAGACCTGCTCCGCTCACCTGCCTAATGGCCGTATTGATATACGGGTATCAATGTTTTGCTAAATTTAGTACTATAAATTACCTTTCGTATTTTTCAAAGGGGTGGGACCTCGAGGTTCATGGAGGGGCCAACAAGGACTTGAATAACTCAAACTCACACTGACAAAAAAGTCACAAATCCCCAAGTGGGTCCCACTGGCCAGCCCTCTTTAACTCTTTTTCTGTTTTCTATATTTAGTAAATCTTGATCTTGTTGTGGGGAAACTTTTTCTGGGGAGTCTGTTTCAGCCCATTGAATGTGGGGTTCTTTTTCTGTTTGGTTTTAATTGACCAATATCACCCCATATTTGCATTTATTTCAGATGTACCCTTTTTTCACCTATCTATATGTTTGGGTCCCACCTATCTTTACTCTTGGCCCCCTTCTGTTGTCCGAAGTGTAATATTTTATGGGTGATCTCCCCTGAGGTTTTTGACATACTCTTTACGTCCCATTTGGTTTGTTCATTTTGAAAAATTTAATTTTTTAAGGAGATATAATCATTACTCTTTTAAACTTTAAAGTTTTCAAGAAATGCCTTCAACTTTTTATACATTGTCACTTCAATTTTAAAAAGAAAGGGTATACAAGAAATTGTATAGAATTTGATTTATTAATTAGTTAAAATAGACAAAAATTGTGGGAAGCTTAAAAGTTAAAAAGTGGACAAACAAATCGGGATGGAGGGAATGTATAATGTCCTTCCTGAGGTTTCTAAAATTACTATAGCATCTATTATTTTTTAAACTATTATACAGTTATTTCTCATCATTAAAATCAAATATCGTTAGTTAAGCTATTAAAACTTTAATTTGAGATTTTTTTTTTGAACAAAAAGAACTATAATGTAATTTCTATCACCTCCGAAATAGTTATGTTCCAAATTTTGGCTCTAGAAAAATCTCAAAATTTAACATAGATTATTTCGAACGTGACAGAGGTCATGTTACAGTTCGTTTTGTCAAAATAAATCTCAAAACTAAAGTTTTAATAACTTAACTAACGATATTTGACTGATTTTAACGATATAAGAGATAACTGAATACAAGTTTAAAAAGTAAAGAAGGCCATAGTAATTTTAGAAACCTTAGGGGGACGTCGTATTTGGTAAAAACCTCACAGGAGATCAGTGTAATTTATCCATTTTTTAACCAGAAATAGGACCAACGTTTTACAAGTACTTGCACCAGCTTATAAAAGTGAAAGAATTTTCTATAGGGAGGCTTTTTTTCACAGACAAACATGGTGTGGTGATTCCTAGTGCTGCCCAGAGAATTATCCCTTTGTTGACAATGAATTTGTTTACATGGATTTGTAAAGCCGTGTTTGGATCATGTGTTCATAGAGGAATTCATGGAAAAAGAAAAATGTATGGATGAAGTGGATACACAGCTTTACCATTGCTCGGAGGCCATAATGCATCTTTGCCGGGACAAAGCCAAGCCGATACATATGATAGGCCAAGGAAGGACCTCCATCCCATATCGCCTAGGGAACTAGGATTCCAAGTTTATGGGAGCTAAGAGTAGAGGAGAGATAGAAGGAAAGACTCGGAACAAATTTTGTAGTCTTTGTGGAACCCTAAGATTCTTTTTCTCTGTTGGGACATGGGATCATAAGAAAAATTAACCAGTACGTACTTCTACAATGTTGCCACACACAAGGGCATAATCAAAAATTTTAATTTACCGTGGGCTAACTTAAAATGTAATAAAATATGGAAAACTTAAATTTTTAGTTCTATTTCTTGGTGACAAGTATGTTTTCATCCTATCATCTTTTGGGGTTATTTTTTAGTCCCGAAATTCAAAAAATATCAAAAATACCTTTAAACCTCAGTTTCCCGCATATTCAATTTTGTTTCCCAAAACGCCATAATGTGGGTGAAAGTTTAGGGATTTCACTCCCACTAAAAATTCGGATATCTTGGTGTCTGATACATAGAATACAATATGATAATTTCTAAAGTGTCTGTTTGTGCCTGAGATGGCTCTAAACTCTAACTGTTTGCATGTAAAGATTATGCATTTCTTTCATCCAAGTCTGAAACAAAGGATGTTGTAACCCTTTGTGTGTTTTTTACGCAAACAACCTACATGTATCCAATTGATTCTGATTTTCACTGGGAAAAAAGAAAACATAATTTCAGTGTTTTGTTACCAAAAATGTTTACCATGTTTCTAATTTACCACTTTCCTAACAAATTTACCATGATTTATGTTTTAAATTTTTTTATAATTTATGTTTTCATATTTTAACATGGTAAATTCATCTAATTTATGTTTCTAATTTACACAAACAAATTTTTAATTTCCTAATAATTTTTTATATATATTTTACCACTTTCCTAACAATACATAAAATACCTTATTGAAGTTGTGTCATACGGTGTCTTAGAGAGTAAAAATTATTTATTATCGAATCTGAGTTAATATTTTCAACAAGTTCTCTTTCAATTCAGATAGATCTGAATTTTTGAATTGCATTTTCGGAAAAAATGATTAGACAAATCAAATCCCGGATATTAAAATCCTATCAAATGAAGAGAAAAAAAAGGAAGAGAAAATAATTAACAACCATAAAAGAATGAGAAAGATGAATAAGGATTACCTGATCAACACGAGTCTCGCTCTTGATTTTTTTAAATTTTTGATAGTTATTTTGTTTAAATCTGATTATTGGGTTCAAAAAATTGATTTAGGCCATTTTTTTAACGAACTGAGTTGGATAGAGTTGGGTTATGTTATATTTTGAACTAGACTAGCTAAAAGTAAATTGCGGGCGGGCTAAAATTACTTAAACTAAAATTTTGCATATAAAAAAAATTTACCGCCTGGACTGGAGCCCACCACAGCCCAGTTGTGGTTCCATCCTTGGCCACACACGTGACCTGTAACCCATTACTAAGGTCAAGTATCTTTAATATGTACAACTTTATAGGGCAAGACATACGACCTGTGGGGTAAGATGAGGAAAAACATAGTATTATATGAGACAAATTTATCAAAATACCTAAAAAAATGTACCTATTTTACAGAGCTTTTCCAACTAAGTGGAATTGAACTCACTTACCACTACGTACATCTGCATATGTCTGTGAAAGAGGCTGCTATGAGAAGATTGGGTTGCTGAGGTGCTGCTACTATTGCCAGGCTGAATGTTTTTAACCAGAAAGCTTTTGGTTTAGGTTTATAATGATGCTACTTGTATTGTATTATTAATTTTTTATTAGGTGAGATTAGGGTTTTCCCTTTATCTTGTAATTTATGGTTAGTAGCTTGTGAACCTTGTTTTGTTTTTTGGGACTTGAATCAGTGAATAATTGTTGGTTGTTTGGGTGTCAACTTAATTAAAATTTAAATTTCTCCGTTGTGATGCTGTCATGATTGTTGTACCTATTATTTGTACTATCTTTTCAAAGATTAATTTTAAAAAAAAAATCGCCAATACAAAGAAGGAGTATCAAGTGCTCCACATCAATTTGTAGACACAATCAAAAGGGGCTATTTGGCCGCCAAGAAAAATACCCGTAAAATACCATGGTGACTTCGGTGCTTAGGAGTGCGAGGCCATAAAAGTTGAGAGATTGCTATACCTCGTCTTACATTGAAAATCTATATGAGTGACCTTTGATATATAAAGAATCATACAAGCCATTCCTAATAATTTGAACTTAAAGATTTTGAGTCATGTAACTAGGTAATTCTAACAAATTACTAGTCAGTCTTCTACAGGGAACGTTATATGGGTTGTCCTCAATTGACTAGGTACGCAGTATGCTTGTCAAGTTGGAACCTTGTTTTTCGGTAACATTAATGTAGAGAATTTACTGACAATTGACCTTAGGAGTGGCAATGGAGCGGATCGGAGCAGATATTAGGATATCCGTATCCGATATCTGAACGTTAGCCGATAACCATATCCGCTCCGATATCTGTTGGAGATTAAAATTGGTGCACCGTAACCATATCCAATAGATATCGGTTAATCTCCGAACCTAATGGATATCCGTAATTTTTTTCGAATCCGCTCAAATTTCACCCCAACAATGCGATTTAAAAATAAATAAATTCCTATTCATATTTTACCAACAAATAAAACTCATAAAATAAGGGTTACCACTTACCTGTTAAGGCTTAAGAGTTAAAAACTTAGGGCATAAAATAATGAAAATGGTACTCGAGTAGTGGCCAGTGGGCTACTGGGCTTACCTGCTTATGCCTTATGCTACTGGGCTAATGAAAAATTGTTTGTTAAGATTTTATATTATGTATATATTATATTATATATTAAGAGTATATTATATTATATATTAAGAGTTTTAGTTTTTTTATATTATATATATAATGTTCGGTCTGGTTCGGTTTCGGTTCGGTTCGGATATCCGTTCGGTTATTTTCGGATATTTAACAATAACCGTATCCAAACCGTATCCGATCGGATATTGACTTGCTTCCTCCATAACCGCATCCATGGAGAAAATTTTGGTTACCGTTCGGAGAAAAAAATCGATTACGGTTCGGATATCCATCGGATCGGAGCGAAATGTCATCCCTAATTGACCTTAGATCAATGCTATGTGCACAGATTGTGTACACAGATCCGGATACAGATGTTCCGGATTCGTCAGATACACATGGGACCCTTAATAATTCAAGGGCCCCACACGCATCTGACGGATCTGGACACATCTGTGTCCGGATTTGTGTACACAAGTCTTTGTACATAGACTTTCTCTTGACCTTATGTTTCACACTAAACACCCTATTTTACTCCTTATTTCTACCACCTAATTAAGAGTTAAATTCTAACCATGTGAGTAGAATTCACCACGTTGCACTTTTGCAAGAAAAAATTCCAATAACTTAAAGAGTGTCAGCTTAGGCACACATCAATTAAGAGCAGAGACGGAGTCAAAAATTTCACTACGCATAGACGAATATATATTTGCGATAAAAAAAATGAATGCCAAAATATTTAGCAAGGTGAACCTATATACTTCATAGAAAAAATATTTTTTTATACAATAATAATGATTTTTTTCTTACAGTAGTGACCGCCCCTACTTGCCCTCCTAACTCTATCCCTGATTAAGAGTCTATCTAATCTAGTCTACTAAGAGTTGGAGGATCTTGAAAATTTGTCCAGGTAAATTTCCTACCAAACATAAAGAAGTCAAGTAGTTCCATATTATCAATAAATTAACTCACAAAATTTCATCATACCACTCATAGTAATTTAGCACCTTGTCCACTCCCTAAACAGAATAATATCATGATGTTTTGTATTAATAATTTCACATTTCGCGCTTCAATGATATGAAATGAGCAATAATCAAATACGAATAAAACTCAACAGAATTACCATTAAAAGTTAAAACATCTCAAATACCAACAGTTATTATATCCAATGTTGAACTAAAACAAGTAATCAACTATGGACCCACAATGCCCAAAAAAATAACAATTATCAACAACGTTCAAGTAAAATGACTAAAATAAAACATAACTAGTGAACTCTAACTTTCTTCAACATGAGGTCTCATTACTTGGCTCAACTTGATCACCTGTAAATGGTTAATTTACAAAGCATAAGTCAAAGTTCGAATAGAAAATCATATAGCACCATCATCATATTGGCTAAATCATGCTCATATCAATAATATCTATAGAAAAATAAATTAATCGGGAACAATAACAACATACTCAATGTATAACGCATGCAAGAATCCAACGGTCTTTCACTGCGAGCCTACCAAAGATTTGGACAACCAACATTTGAGTTCACAAGTAACCTCCGACCATCGGAGCATCTCCAACCCAGTAGTATTTTATGGACTTCTACCGTCGGAATCACCAAGAGACCAATCCAGGAGAATCATCACCAACACATGACCATATGAACATCTAACCTACTATTTTAGACCCCAACAATATGAATAAACGGAAAGAAAAGCAAGAAACGCACGGGTTAAAAAATATAGTTGTAGGGAGATCGGCCAAAAACAGGGCTACTGAGCCTTGAAAAAATAAGTAGTTCACTCGAGCGACTTAGATATTTTTTTCAATTTTAGTTTTGCACAAACAGAACTCGAACAAGTCTGTTTCTTCAACCTAACTGTCCAAAACTTCATATCTAACGCAGATCATGCAAGACTTGATCACGTACATATCTAACGCATATAATCGCGATAGAAACACGATCTAAATAATATTTCAATAAAAATCTATAAGAAATCGTAGTATTTTCTTCACAAACAATGATAAAAACCCTGTTTATAGAAATATCTCGAATCTTTCGTGTTTCCGATTGATCTTGGGTTTCACTCGAAACTCTCGACACTAGAATATTCAACTCTCTAGTTATACACTTCGTGAGAATCTCGCGTTCCGAACCCAATCAAACGAATAAAATTAGTGCTTGAAAGAATATAACCTACATTTATATTTTTCTGTAAAAAAAATTATATTTTTTGTGTCCCAATCCTTATATACGCATCACACAGTTAATTACACTAAAGTCCACGAGTTTCCAAAATTGACCAAAAACTCTAAATTATCTTAAACAGAAACAATTACATAATTAAACTAAAACTGTTGAAATTACGAATAAAATAAAATAGAGTAACGAAGTCCCGGACAACAAGTCCTCGCAAATAAACCTCACCAAAAATTTCTTCTTCATACAACTCCCCAGTCCTCTTCTGATGTTCCATGAAATCAACTACATTAAAACATAATAGATACTAACCAAAAACTCCCAAGTACGAAACCTCTAACTGTCTTCATAGATCCTCCGGCGTAGATGATTCATTCTCAATCAATTTACTCATGAATTCGATGCCAAGTTTTCTGCCAAGCTGCATTGTTTCTTCAGCTTCTTTGACTATGACTAGTTCGTTAATCCCTTCATTAATATGGCTTGCATCTTCTCCTTCATCTTCCAACTCCATATTTTGACAAACTGATGATCTTTCATGTGTCTCCCTTTTAATCCTTCTTCTCTTTTGATTTTAATTCAATCCAAGTTCTTCCCAAAATTTTGATTCATCTCCCCAAGCATTTGGGCATATGACTGACCTTGGTTCTTATTTCTTGTCCACTGCATGTCTGCGATCTTCACCTGTTTAGACATGTCATCCCTACTCTTACCTCCATTATTGCTCCTCCTCTTTTCACTTTCTTTGTTCCCATCCAAAATTTCAAAAACCTTCTGAAATTAACGTACGAGTCAAAACATGGTAATCGTATCTTACAAAGGCAAATCTGCTACCTCTCTTGTTGCATTTGATTGGAATATATGCATCTTTAACTATCCCGTAATTGTTAAACATCTTTCCCAATTCATGAATTTTCATACTATTGGGCACATTGTCAACAAACAAAGGGGGTTGTTGTGTACTATTCCCCTGATTTGGTCTATGTGTTTGCTAATGACAGGTATCCATCCTTTGTCATTGATGTCTCCATAAGTCCTCATCTCTCTCTCTCTCTCTCTCTCTCTCTCTCTCTCTCTCTCTCTCTCTCTCTCTCTCTCTCTCTCTCTCTCTCTCCATTAAACTGTCTCCACAAAATTGGTTATTAAGTCTTGTTAAGAAATTATAAGTTGAGATGGGATATACTTAAATTTCTCTTAATTTTCTCCCGACGTCTAGGCCTCATCACGAACTTGTACAATCAATGCCAAGCTTATAGAAGGGATGGAGCTAACGAGAGGTCTGTAGGCCCCGAGTGACGTACACTAAGGTAGTCAGCATATATCTGGGTTGGGTTATGTTATTCTATATATACTATGTGAATGCAGGACGACTTTTTGTAAGATCAACTTTGGTTGCAATCCAGAGTAAGAAGATTTTGTTTTAACGAAGTATCCATTGATGATTCAAATACAAATTCGGGAAGATATATTTTCAAATTTTTAAATAAGATATTATTTGTAATTTACCTCGATATATCATTTCTAAAATAAAGAATTCAAATCCATTGCATACTATTGTCTATTCATTCATTGATTCTATTTAATTATTAACTGAAATTTATAACCCTTGGGTTATGGTAAGGCTAACCAATTTGAAATTTTAAACCCATGTAGTATGTCATGGAAGAAGATACAGTTATACAAGTCAATCCTATTGTCTGTCCAGCCTATTTTCTACGTCTACTCAAAAATCTCACTGTCTTCATTATTAATGAAGTAAGGATGGAGCCAATTAAGAACAAACCGTGACGGTTGTCAGCTCCAAAAGAAAATTTAAATGCTATTATTTTATTGATAGCTTTTAATTAGTTTTAGACATAGGTTCGCGGCCCTTAGGTTTTTTCATACCAAAAAGTTTATTTACTAGTCACGTTCTATAGCTCTTTCATATCAAAGAAGGACCAAAGTTAAATTTATTGTTAAAATTTAAAAAAATTTAGAGTCCAAATTTTAAAAGGTCAAACTACACACGTTGACAAATCGAGACTCTTTCGTATCAAAAAAAAAAAAGACCGATAAACATTACATGAAAACACTAAGCACGTCGACACAAGTTCTTGAGTTTTTTGTTTCTCTACCCTCTCTGAGGTTTGCTTCTCTTTCTAGATTTTTAGTGACTTGTTAAAGGTTTTCGTGTCATTTCTATGATAGATGTCTATAATAGCATAAAAGAATGTCAAGCGAAATTAAACATACATCTCTTTAGTAAATAAATTGGTTAAAAATATATGTTTTTGGTACTCTACATACATATGATCAGAAACACTAATAATTTAGATAATATTATTTTTAATGGTTTTGTTTTTAAACAAATAAGTACTTATATTGTAGTGCAATGTTTAAATAATTTTTTGGTAGTATATATACATATTCGCCACTCCTCAAATAAATCATGGCTCCATCCCAACGCTGAATTTCTATATAACTTCTAATAGGATAATGTTAATTTATACCATTAGCCTACAAATCTTTTTTTTTTTTTTTGTGTCTGTGATAATTCAGATTGCTCGAGCTAACATTGCAATTTGTGTTTTAGTGATTAAAGCACTGAGAGCGCCACATGGTATTAGTAATTTTTTCAATTTTTAAAATTCAGATGTCTCTTTAGTATTTCACCTATAATTAAATTAGATATTATTTTTAATTAAACTTAATTAAATTCCAAACAATAAATAAATAATGCTGAATTACAAGGGTTTTTTTCTTTTAAAAAAGTATCTAACCTCATATTGTATTTTGATTCAACCATCTGGTACCGTCGCCAATTATAGACAACATGTGTATATGAATATATTTTCCACACAAAAAAGTTATCTTCTAAATTGTTCTATATATTCAACTACCGTGCAGAATCGATGATCTATTGCTAGTTATGAACATAATATTACAGGGCGACTTTCTATTAGGAGAACTTCGAACTTGTTATGTGACACCTACGTCTAATTAATTTCCACCATTTAATTTACACCCATCATAAAAATTATTAACTCCAGCTATTTGTATTTGACTTATTGAGTTAATAAACAATTAATTTTAACAAATATAAAAATTATTAAAATAAATAGAGTCTTCTTTATGTAATTTATTATAAGCATCTAGTGATCCTTAACTAATTATGTGCTTTAATACAATTATCAGAAGTAATCGCCATATATAGCTTGCTTTCAATATTATACTCAGCGGCTTGATAGAACCAAGTTTAGAATTTCTCTGTCGAATGTCTTATTCTTCCTGATCAGAATACACTGGCCAGTCAATCCCTTTCCTTATATCCATAAATGCAATCAACTAAGAAAACCATCAATTAAGATTTGTCTTGCATATCTTTATGGGTTAATGATTTCAAAAATGTTTAGTTTAGCAAACACATCCCATGATTGTTGGGATTTTATGAATTTCAAAGGAAATAATAAAGACAAGTCCTACTAATTGTATTTGTAGGCTAAATAAAATAAAATCAATCACTCCTATTGAATTTGTAATGTTTCATATTTCAAACTTACACCGCGTAAATGATGTAATAGTCTTATCATATTTCCTTCGACTATTAATTTCATCAAGCTTTTAAAACTCCATTACGTTTTCATACTATTTTTAGAGGTAAAATAAAATTCCGTAAAAAACCATCATCACTTTTATATACGTACGTAATATAAAGTCGTTTTATATATTATGATCCAATTAATTAGAGTTGGCTACATGAATATTTTTCTTTACATAAAATTGTATTTTTATAAAAGAAATCATGATTTGATTCGTACTATGCTCCAATGATAATGATGGTGCCTTTGGTTTAGCTGTAATCAAATGTATATGGTTTGCTTTATTTTCTTTTTGTTTGGTTGGCATCTTGACAATTTTATGGTCGTTCGGGAGCTTCAAATATTATATGATTGTCGGTCTCTCAAATGTTAATGAAATTCATGTTTGATCGTCTTGATGTTATAATGCTTGGAGTCTTTTTAATCTTTATAATTTCCATATTCAAAAGTTAATAAAAAAATGACCAATAAAAAAATGAATTAATGTGATATAGATAAGTGACTCTTGAGATTTTGGGAGGAGCAATATCTTTTTCAGTTCATATTTTTTATTGGACGATCTTATTCAGTTTCTATGTAGTTTTTTTTTTTGTTTACTTCTAAAACTCATCGAAGGATGTCAATATAACATCATGCTAATCAGATATCATTTTATGTCACCGCATCCAAGATCAGAACGAGGTTGCCAGCAGACCACTGCCATCCCATTATTTTCAAAGTACATCAATATTGAAAAAAAAATTAATTTTTTGTTATCTTTGTTTACAAAATAAATATACGTGTGCAAAAACTATGTCGAATAATATCTTATCAATGTGATCTTAAATGTAGTTAATGTTCTTGATAAGTTTTAAAAAGTGAACGACTTGTATCATTGAAGTGGGGCTGGGAAAAAACCCACAAAAGAGCTGAACATGTCATGTTTTGAATGAAGAGCCTCCTTCTTATTTGGATATATAGCATGCATATGTATGTCAATCATATGTGTTGGTATTTCTAGTATTGTTGGGACAGGTCCAATCATTGAAGATGATAGCTGTGAGAATATTTCATGGGTTATATGTAACTAGAAGCTAATTAGTGGGAAAAAAGAAGAAAATATTGTTGCTAATTATCAAGTAATTAGTGGTGTTAAGCTGAACAGGAGTGTCCACTTAATTAGGTTTCGAAATGATGAGGGGATCATGATTCTATGTCAATGATTAATTTCTAGTATTGTTAAGACAACTGCATTGATTGAAGATGATAATTGTGAGATTGTTCCATAGGTTATATTTAACCAACTATTCAAACTAAAACCTAAATAGCTAAAAAGAGAAGAAAATAATGCTGCTAATTATCAAATAGTTAATGGTCGTAAGCTAAGGTCGACCAAGTATCACGATTTTTGGACCCTTCTGTTTCACTAATTTTTATGTGCTACCGCACTATCAACGACTTGATTTTAACTGATGTGACAATAAAACAAAATAAGAATCGTACTGACGTTGGAACATGGAATTGGACAACCAAGAAATAGCTTTTACGATTATCATTTGTAGATATCATCAGAGACATCCTTTTCTTTATTCTCTCTTTTTTGCTTTAAGAAATACTTGAAAATTGTGGTGATCAAGGTTCCGATGGGATATTTTGTCACACGCGTGTATAAAATATGTCGTGCATAGAAGGTAATTAATACACAAGCTTACCACCACCAGCACCACACATGCAACAACAACAACAGCAAAAAACCCGCAATATTCACATTATAGTTTTAGATTCTGCTTTAAATTCTAAATTCTAAATTTTACAAAAGGTGATAAATTTCTTAACAAGGACTGTAAAATTATAGTTAAGCTGTAGTAAAAGTTTTTCGTGTTTACTGTAAAAATAAAATTTGGAAATCGTACTTTCTCTTACTTAGAACCTAAAACTTGGTTCCAAAAGCATCCCAATAGCTTCTTTGAGAATAAGATTTTAGACTTTTCAGCAATATTAGTAGAATCTCAAAATTTACAAATAAAGTTTTTTAACAAACACTCGTAATTTATTTTTAAGAGTTAAAGCCTCAAAATCTGTTCACAAATTTTTTTGTAAACATTTAACTTAAAAATGAAAAAACATGTTTCTTCAAAAATTTAGGGATACTGTTGTCTCGACTTGGGATGTAATTTTTCCGCAGTGATACTTTATTTGGGGATCCTTTTAATTTTTGAAACTTTATTCAGAGATTAATAAAATTCATTTTGCTGAGAAAAAAAAAGAATATTGTCTCAACTGCATTATTAATCATTTTATGTGTCATTGAACATTATCTCATTTTATTGTTTGGTGGGAAAATGAGGGCCTTTGTATAGTGGAAAAATAAGGTCTGCAAACTATAAGAGCATCTTAAAACCAAAGCCCAACCACTATTGACTTGAAAAAGTAATAATAGTAGGACCAACAAGGGCCCAATCCATGTCCATAGAGTAATAGTATTGTCATAAGTTTATAGAATTTACCCATAATATTGATGTAACATCCTTAAATTTAACTTTTGATGACATTTCGTTTAATGAAATGATTTGGGATATTGGGTTGGTTATTGAATATTGTTAGGATTTTTATTTATGATAAAATCTGATTATTATACGTTGAAAAACGAGGACGTGACAACCCCGTAGTAAACTTATTACACTTTAGACCCCTACTTTAGTGTAATTTTGATTTACACATTATATTTTTTGATAATTACTGAATAACCCCTAAACTCATTAAATTCCAAAACTCGCTTATAACATTTTAGTTTTTTTATTGTTTTACATTTTACTACATGTTGTATTAGCTTGCATTTTCTTTTGTTATATATTTTATGTTATTATGATTCTCGTTATGAAATTCTATACTATTGAACTGCTTTAATAATTATTATTAGACTTATATAGATGGAGAAATGTTAGAACTGCGATGAAGACACTCACATGCATGGACTTTGAGATTGTTAGAGTGTTCGACGCACTTGTAATACAGGGTATCATGTGAACACCCGAATATGAAAATATGATTGGAGTTTTTGATTGTTAGATTGTGGATCTATTGTGTTGGAATTGTATTTTCTATAAGAATATTATGGGTATCTTTAGTTGTGATGCATCATAAGACGAGCTATGATCTAACTATATGTGTCATAAGTCGAGCTATGTTATTAATTAGCCGACCTGTGTTATTAGCCGTGACATGAATACCCAAGTGGTGTCTTTTTAGTCGGGTTATGTTCTTTAGTCATATCGTGCCTTTTTTGTATAATCTATTTTGTCGTAACTTTATGTTCTTTTTAGTCGGGTTATGATCTAACTATATGTGTCATAAGTCGAGCTATGTTATTAATTAGCCGACCTGTGTTATTAGCCGTGACATGAATACCCAAGTGGTGTCTTTTTAGTCGGGTTATGTTCTTTAGTCATATCGTGCCTTTTTTGTATAATCTATTTTGTCGTGTAAGATGTATTTTGGAGTGGACACGATGTATGAAAAAATATAACAACTGGAGCACAATAGTGGGAAGTGATGGATGGGAACCAATGGTCGGGATCATAGTGTTTGGAAATACGGTTGGCACAGTGCATTGTTGGAAACATTATCATATGGGAGCCCCACGTCGAAAATGTTATATGACGTGTGGTCATTTCAGGGGGATTGATGTTTCTTAAGTCGAGGACTTGTGGATAACATTTGAAGAATATTGGATAACATTGGGAATTTTATAGAATTATCATGATGTATAGTGGTGAACTGTTTACACTATTGGTACCTATGATAGTCCTAATATGCCTATTTATCCAGTGACATATACATACTCGGTTGATGTTCTATGACCTAGAGAGTTACGATTTGATGTAGAATCTAGTATGACTAGAACAGCTTCAAGTAGAGAGATACGGACCTTGTATATCAAATAGGAACAACACTTAGGACTTGATTTAACATATTGCACTTAAGGATACACTTAGACAAAATTTTCATTATTGTTTCCTTTCGAGCTGTTTTCATATTCAACTGTTCATAATATTATGAATATCCATTTCACTTCAGTGAAATTGTATATTGAAATATATTTCTAATTTTGTCAGGTTTAATCAGCTAATCTAAAAGATGTATCAAATCGACTTGTACTTTTTCCTTTATTTATGAGCAATACATGTAAAGTGGATAAGGTCGAAAATGAATCAAGCTATTCGGAAAGAATTTGAGTCTCGGATTTAATAAGAACTCATTTAGATTGATCAGCTCGTTCGATGATTAACGCTCTGTTTAGAACTTATGAAAAGAAATGGAAAGGAAGAAAAAATAATTAAAAAACAAATTGAAAAGAAAGCTAGGTAGTTTCTTTTGTTTGACTTTGCTAAGAAAATGAAAAGAAAGTGAAAGGAAAAGAAAATTTTGTTGTTTGGTTTTGAAAGGAAAATAGAGAGAATTAAAAGCATGTACAAGTATGAAGAAAGTTAGGTAGTTTCTTTTGTTTGACTTTGCTAAAAAAATGAAAAGAAAGTGAAAGGAAAAGAAAATTTTGTTGTTTAGTTTTGAAAGGAAAATAGAGAGAATTAAAAGTATGTACAAGTATTTGTAGAAGGAGCAACGCACCAGTGCAATATATCCAGGCAAATTTCAGTCAAAATTAAATTATTCAATGCATATAAATTTCATAAAAGGCAAGTAAAATTTATCCACATCGAACAATTTAAAATATATTTTAGTTGAAACCTTATTTGCATATTTTTGTCAGAAAATATTTTCATGTTTAAATTTTCATATGTCTTTATATTTGTTCATAACTAAATCAAGACCTCCAATACCCATAAACACTTCAGTTAAACCCATATACACTCCCTTAAACGCATATTTTATAAATTAATGCTTTGTTTGAATTAAAGAATTTGGTGATAGTTTTTGTGTTCGGAATACAGTTTAATAATAAAATTGAGGGATATGGTTAGAAATGGGACGGGAGTGATAAAAGTATTTTATGACATGACTTTGCCTTTAAAATGGAAGGAAATAAAAAGAACATGAAGCGATATTGTGATTTACATTTGTAATCTCGATTATAACCTTTTAAAAAATAAATATTAACAAGTTATTTGGTATTTACTATTTATACAAACTCTAACACAAAAATAAAATGTTAAACAATAAAATATGTTATAATTTTTGCTTTTCTTCCTTAACCAAAAATTAAAAAACCTTTTAAAATCTCACTTTATTCTAAATAAACTAAACAAGTCAAAAATATCTTCATTTTCTTTCCCTTATCTCCATTTCTAATTAAAAAGCAGTTCACGTAAAATGATTGTCTGTGCCAAAATCACTCGAACAACTGCAATAAAATTTCAAGAGAAATATTCACAAATTTGCGCACGCCCTAGAGCCAATCGATGTATGTGAATTCAATGTATTATGTGAAATAGATGTGCATCATACCATTATTCGTAAATTTATATTTGAATCTGTATCCGTAGCATTGGTCAACAATTTGTTCTTACTTGCTTTTTAGGAAATTCGGCTAAGAATTTAAAAACAATAAAAAGTCTATGCACATAAATTTGTGGGTACAAATCTAGATATATTTGTATTCAGAATCGTTCGATATGTGTAAGAGCTCAAAAAATAGTATATCACCTGTATCACACAGTTCCAGATCTATTTGCATTTGGATATGTGCAAAGATGGTGTGTAGATTTGCGATAAAAACAAGGGAAAATTTCAGATATATAGACTGGGTAAAAAAATTATATCAAATTAGAGAAAGCAAGTTTTTAAATTGTAGAAACATGAAAACTCCTAAAAATTATCAAAGTCATGGAATAATAGATTTGTATTCAGATCCTTTTGCCCTTAAAACCCAAATAGGATCTCTCTCTCTCTCTATGCACATATATGTACATAAATTCAGACATAACTAGATCTCTCCAAAACTATATTGTTGGGTCCAAACTCATGGCTCTACTGGGTGCTCCACCATCTACTCTTGCGATCCCATCATCCACACCACCTCCATCTCCTCCGCTGACTCCGTCATCGCTACCACCATTTATTTTCAAAATCATCTTGCTTTTGGCAATTGAGTCTTTGAGCCCATTAATTGCAACTCACACTACTCAAACACTTAAACCAATAGAATTGGGAGTTTTGAAGGTGGTTTTGGAGCAGGTATGGCTGAATTGAAGTGATTTTAATAAAGGGGTGAAATTGAGGGGCGCAAAAGTAGGGGTTTTGATCTAAAGCATTGGATGACAATGAAAGTGGGGTTAGAAAGGGAGAGCAATGGGGGGACCATTTGTAGAGATATCATCGTCTCCTCTTCCCTCCAGCATTTTCCCACATAATTGTTGAATTGAATCTGAGAAATGGTGTGTTTGGAATTAGGAAAAATGAGGGAAAGGAAGGGAAAGTCAAGGGAGCAAGTGGTTCAAGCATAGGGAACAACTTAGTTTGCCCTGAGAACAAGTTATTTTACCATGAGGAGCAACTATGTTTATCCACAAAGCAAGTAATTTTTTCTAAGGGGAGCAACTTTCTTAAGCCTTTGGAGCAACTATTTTTAACCTCAAGTAATTTTATCCCATGGATCAAGTCTTTTAAGGCATTTGGGAGCAAGTCCATTTTATCCATAGGAAGCAACTTGCATTTTCCTAAGCAAGTCGTCAAGGTTTGGGAGCAACTCTGCTTACCTAGGGAGCAAGTCTATTTTTTCCATGGGAAGCAACTTCCTTAAACCTTTGGAGCAATTCTTTTTAGTCTCAAATAGTTTTACTTCAGAAAACAAGTCATTCAAGTTATAAGAACAACTCGATTTACCCTGAGAGCAAGTCATTTTACTTATGGAGAGCAACTTCTTTAAGCCTCCAGGAGCAACTTCTCTAAGCCTCAAGTAGGTTTATCCCAAGAAGCAAATCTTTTAAGTCATGTGGGAGTAAATATTTTAAATCATGAGAAGCAACTTGCATTTTTCTAGGGAGCAAGTTGTTCAAGTGTATAGAGCAATTTAGGCTGTGTTTGGTTAGGTATTTGGGAGATTTTCTCCCAAACAAGTTTCTGGAACAAGTTTCTGAAACATTTTCCCAGACAACTTTTTCTCTCTATAAAAAGTGTCTCTGAAACATTTTTCTCACAGACATGTTTCTGAGACACTTATAACCAAACAACGTCTCAGAGTTTTGTTTCTAAAATTGTTTCAGAAACACCTCAAAACGAACACACTCTTAATTTATATACCTTGAGAGCAAGTCATTTAACTCACGGGGAGCAACTATAATTGTCTAGGGGAGCAAGTCATTTTACTTGAAGGGTAAATTTATGATTTAACAATTGAAATTTATTTCTTTGATATTTCTCAAAATTCTTTCAGGTCTGCTGCAATTACATAACTTGTTTTCTCTGATTTGATATAATGTTTTGTCCTTTCCATATATCTGAAATTTTCCCTAGAAACAAATGGCTGAAAAAACCAATCATACCCACGCACGTCTTAGCTTTCAGTGAACCCCAATGCACTCAATCATTGCCCCCTCGCTCCCCCTCCCCGCCCCACCTCTCTCTCTCCGCCTCAGAGATCTGTTCCCGCATTTGCTCCATCTTCTTCCTCTCTCTCTCTCTCTCTCAAAACCTCACTTTCATAGCGATGGCCGACACTACCGAACCGCCGTCGACGCCATCAACGTCATCGACTAAAATGGCACCGTACATTCACCCTCGAAGAGAGCCATTTGAGTACGGACTCATCCCCATACCAAAGCTAATTTTCACCGACGGCACTCAAACGCTAATCTCTCTCAAGGAAAAGCTACTCCAGCGATCCACTCAGTCCCCGGCATACCGGCTCGACCCACTCGCCCTATCGGAGATCCTCAATATCTCGCCGGACCACGCTCGACTTGTCGTCGACACAATCGCCGCCGTCCACCAATCTGATTCCGACTCCGAAATTGAGTCGTCTGGAGTTGATGTGTATGATTTGATTCTGTTTCTGTACGTTCAGTCATATAAGCGGTTGCTTCCGAGAACACACAAGGACTCGGCCGCGGTGGCTGATGTGTGGCCTTCGACTTCGGCGTTCGATGGGTATTTATCGGCTCTTTCTCCATTGCAGGTGACTAATTGAACTTTTTGCTTAATCGTTCGTGAAACGATTGAAGAATGGTACATTGGAAGAATTCAATGTTTCTCGAAGTGGATTGGTCCAGGGTCAATTTGGATAGCTATGGATTTCAAAATAATGGATTTGAACGTTATTACTCGACGATATTAGCTCAAATTTCAAATTTAATAATTTAATAGTGATTTGACAATATTATTTGGATTATTATGGGTATTTGTCGGTTCTTTCTCCGTTGCAGGTGAGGAATTCGAATTTGGTTGATTGTGTGCAGTAGTGTGTTAAATGAATTAACAGGCCCCTTGGATTGTGAGAAAGGGAGAAAAAAGAGTGGAATATGGTGAATTCGGTGAGAAACAAAAATGGACCAATAAAAAACTCATCTTTTCTTCGTTGCCCATTCTTTCTCACAATTTCCCACTTCTTTAGTTATCCAAATAATTATAGGAGTCTCCTGTCTTTTGTTTTCTTACCCTTTCTCACAGATTAAAGGGGCTGTAAATGGGTGCCTCTCGGATGGATTGGTTACAGTTCTGCTAATTGTATGCACTCTAGTGCTTGATTCATGGCCGAACCTTGAAGAGACGAATATGTATAAGCAACTGAATTATACTATTCAGATTAGTTTTTGGTAGTAGATAATAAAAATTTCATAAAAAAAAGATAGGGTGGCAAACAAATGTCTTGAATCCATGCTCAAAATGGGTTTGATGAGTTTCGGATAATCGTATGACCTCGTTGTTAGTTTGGAAGTAATGGATGGGCATTGACATGGGCATATAGAAATGAACACAAAAGAATTGGAAAAGTGGAGGCTTTGCATACACTGCTCTTGTTTTACCAGATAATGCTGTATAATCATCAGCATTGTTTGATATCATGGAAGACGTTAATGTCTTATGGAGGGGAGCAGTGAAACTTTATTGTTTTCTCCATTAGTCTTAGTAGTGTATGAGTTTTATATTAGTGAAACGAGTGATTAAGAATTTGACGAGGGTTCTATCTGAGTATGCAGTTTCTAATTTGGCAGAGCGTATCTGTTGTAGTTTTGAGTTAACTTGGTACTTACTCTGCTATTTACTATTTGCAGATTTCCAGTTTGTCTGGTATTTAGACCTAGGTAATTTGTCTGGTATTGAGACCTAGGTCTGTCTCAACAAAAAGTACTTCATATTTAATATAAGGGATTTGCAGAACAAGGTCTTCTGTAGTGGTATACAGTCCTGTCTAATGATAGATGATTATGGAGGCTTGTTTTGCTGTTATCACTTGTGGGTGCTTGTGTCGGCTAGAAAGAATAAATTATGGCTCTAAACTGTGGGGAAATAATTAGGTGAACTACAATCAATTGGGATGACACTGTCACACTATGTTAAGGTTAAATTTATCTTTGATCACAATTGAGGGGTAAAGTTTATGGTAGACTTCATGCTTTAATGCATGTTGTGCATTATACTGCATGGCCTTTATTTGCTCATTTTCTCTTGGGCGGAGTGAACTGTATTTGGCATGCTAAAAAGAGGAAATACAAGAAACTCAGTATACTCCGTTGAAGAAAGTGATTTGAATTCCTGTTAAGTAGTTTTTCGTGTTGGCCAAGGTGTAGTCCTATAGTCGGAAATCTATTATTACTTCTGATTAGTCTCTCTTGCGTTATCATCCGCGCTCCTTGTATAGGTCTCTAAAATAGACCGCAGAATAGATATGGCTATAGCTGAGGATCTGTATCCGATTGAAGGTCCATTTTAGTATCCCCCCTACTGCTGCTCTCCTCTTTACTTGCTGCTTAATGCCCTTGACAGGACACGAGCAGCTGAGACAGCTGGTAGAAGAGTGTTAGGTCTCGACTTGATCTCGAGTTCTTCACTATAATCTTCTCCCTCGCGGCTACATATATATCTCCCCCCCATGCCAAAATTTTTTTATTTTCGTAAGCAAAAACATTGACCCACTCCTCTGAATGTGGAAACTAAAGAACTCATCGATATGGATTCTTTTCGATAAAGAAAGCCTTCTGATTTTGAATACTTGGCTTGCCATAAGCTCATCATTCCATCAATTGCAGCTTGCGCGTAGCAATAGCCGTCGCTTTATGCCGTCACAAGCTGATGAAGAGGTTCATCAGTTATCCTATTTGCAGAAGCACTTGGCCAACATACTGTCTCTTTTGGCAGATTCTGTGGAAGGAGAAGGGGAAGAATCTCAGGTTGGTGCCCCAGCTTTCGATTGTCATGTTTTCTGTTTGGTTAATTTAGATCATTGATCAGTGTCATTCTGCTTGTTCTGGTTCCAGTCACTTTCTAATGCATCTCACTTTTATTGTTTGGAGATGATTGCCAGCTTTTACAACTCCTCACAAAATGGATTAAACATGAAAAGAGGAATTGTCTCGTCAAGTGGAGATATTCTTTTAGGATTTTATGACTTGCACTTGCTTAATCATAGTTACAACGCTATTTGCTCCCCTTTGACTTTGATTTTTAAATGTTGATTGGAGTTTAAAATATTATACTTGTCAAAATATAGTATTTGTGGTGGTAAAAATTATTTGAAACACTGATAGAATGCTTTGAATTTTTTTTTTCTAAGGAGATGTTGGATCCTAGCTCAGGTTAGGGATGTTTCATTGCAAGACCTGTGTCTACCATGGTGATGGCGGAAGTCTTTTCTATATAAAAACCAACTTCCATTTGTCTTGTTGGGAGGATTGACGGGTCAACTGCCAAAGTATCTTGTTTGGGTTTTCTGCTAGTGTTTGATGTGGTGGTCCATAACAAGTAGGGACGCAAATATTAAGACATGACATGGAGGTCTTTTTATGGTTACTTTTGTAGGTGGAATGTACTTCCTGTCCTCGTTCTATCTTTGATTAGAATGCTCAGCTGTTTTTAATTGCTATCCTACTTTCATTAACAACCAGATGTGTTGGTTCACTTCCTTTTCAAATTTTTTGGTGCTGGAGAGATGTGTTTTAGTACTTTCATGGGCATGCTCTAACTGCTGGTTTATCCCGATTACCAGGTTTTGACAATGGAAAAGTTTGAGCACCTTGAATTTCTGATTTTCTTTGGTGAAAAAGTATCAGAAAGACTTCCCCTGGGACAGGCTGCTCCATTTTTTGCTAACTCAGATCCTGACATGCCTGCTGCTCCGGTTCCTGCAAGTCAAGTTCATGATTGGCTTCTAGAGAATATAGCCTTTGCTTTTGAACGTATTTCTGAAAGAGTTCCTCCAAAAGAAAATGGGCTTCCCAATGCCTCTGACCAGGATGTTTCTATGGCTGATGCCTCCGCAAGTTTTTTCAAGGCTTCAACAAGTGCAAGGGGTCCGAGCTATATTGAGGGAATTTCTAAATCATCATATGTAAAGCAAGCATCTGATCTGAATGGATCTTCCGTGAAGGTTGGGTTGCTTTCATAGCACTTAGCCTATCCCTTCTCTAGTTTAAATGTTGATGGGTTGTGTTCCATTATTTGGTTTTTGAATTTTGAAATGTTGTCGTCTATGGGGTAAAATTCTTACTTGAGTTTCTAATTAAAGTCAGCAAGGAGTATGGGCCATTTCGGAATATCAACAGAGTGGATGAGGATCAGTATTTACTTCAACGTGATTAATTTGATTGCTTTTTTAATGGATGTGAGTTGGATTTGTAAAATCTATCACCATCTATTTCTAGCTTCTTTTTATTTTTTTTATCAAGATTCAAGACCATCTATTCTAGCTTGGGTACAAAAAATTGAATCTTAGTTGGAACTGAGCCTGCTAAAAATTACTGTGCACAATAGGGATAAAGTATTTCATATGTGTTATATTGAATGCACTTTATGGCCTTTATGGGGAGAAGAAACGTGAAGTCTATGAGAAAAGTGTATCTAACCCAAAAGGTTAGATCATATATTTATATTGGTGAGATGTACAAGACATGGAAATAAAGATCCTAAAAGGAAAAGGGAAATAATAAGATCCTAAAAGGAAATAATAATCAAATCTCCTAATTAGAGTAAATTGGGTAAATTAAGGAGCAAGATAATTTCCACACTCCCCCTCAAGCTGGAGCGAAGATATCTATCAAGCCCAGCTTGACAATGGAGGACCGAAGCAGGGATGGCCCGATGGCCTTGGTGAACATATCAGCAGTCTGCTCGGATGATGTGACAAAAGATGGACGCACAATGCCATGACGAACCTTCTCACGAATAAAGTGAACATCCACCTCAATATGCTTTGTGCGCTCATGAAGCACAGAGTCAGAAGCAAGCATAATAGCAGATTTATTATCACAGTATAAAACAGACGATCCAGTTTCTGCAAAGCCTAATTCTGACAGAATCGACCGTAACCAAAGAATCTCACATGCACCCTGGGCCATAGCACGGTATTCGGCTTCAGCTGAAGACCGAGAGACAACATTCTGCTTCTTACTTTTCCATGACAACAAATGATTGCCATAAAAAGTACATATGCCTGAGGTAGAACGTCTGTCAGATTTTGACCCAGCATAATCTGCATCAGTGAAACAAGACAACCCAGACTGTATACCACTAGCAAAAAATAGACCCATCCCTGGACAAGTCTTGAGATACCTTAAGATGTGAAATACCGCATCCAAATGAGCTGTACGAGGAGCGTGCATGAACTGACTGACAATACTAACTGCAAAAGTCAAATCTGGCCTAGTATTAGTCAGATATATCAGTCGACCAACTAGGCGCTGATAACGGGAAGGATCAGAAAGTGGCTCGCCAGACTCTGTAGATAACTTAACATTAGGATCCATCGGAGTAGAGGCAGGCTTGGACCCTAGCATTCCTGTGTCCTGGAGGAGATCCAGAGCGTACTTCCGTTGGGACAAGGATATCCCACGGCGAGAGCGAGCTACCTCAATACCCAAGAAATATTTCAGGGAGCCCAGATCCTTAATTTCAAAAGTTTTGCTAAGATCCCGCTTGACCTGAGCAATCCCCAAACTATCATCCCCTGTAAGAATAATATCATCCACATATACCAAAAGAAGAGTCCGAGTGCCATCAGCCCTCCTCCGAACAAAGCAAGTATTATCAGAATGACACTGAAGGAATCCCATGGAAAGGACAACATTAGTGAAGCGACCAAACCACGCCCGTGGTGACTGTTTTAGCCCATAAAGAGACTTTCGAAGTCGACAAACCTTCCCAACATACTCCCCCTCAGCCTGAAAACCAGGAGGAGGAGCCATATAAATAGTCTCAAGTAAATCGCCATTCAAGAAGGCATTTTTAACATCCAGCTGATGGAGTGGCCAAGAGTGAGCAGCTGCCAGAGAGACAACTAAGCGAACAGAGGTGAGCTTAGCTACAGGTGAGAAAGTAGCACCAAAGTCCTTTCCAGGAATCTGAGTAAAGCCCTTGGCAACAAGACGAGCTTTGTACCGCTCCACAGAACCGTCAGCCAGATACTTAATGGTAAAGACCCATTTGCAACCCACTGCCCTTTCACCTGGAGGTAACGGCACAAGATCCCAAGTATGATTATGCTCTATTGCAGCCATTTCAGACTGCATTGCAGCAACCCAATGAGGATGCCGAAGAGCCTCGGAGACAGAGCGGGGAATAGTCACTGAATCAGTCTGTCCAATAAATGCGCGATGAGAATCTGAAATGCAGTCATAAGAGAGATACTGGGAAAGAGGATGGTTAGTACTGCCAAGAAAACCATATCGCTGAGTAGGTAAACGAAGACGGGTAGGATATCGAGGTACGGGTAGGGTAGGGGTAGGAGAAATAGTACCTGAGTCCAAAGCAGATTCTGGAGCAGCCTGGGCGCGAGGGCGACGAGAGTAGGTGTGCAAAGGTCGAGCTATAGGTGGTAACACGGAAGGGACGACCTCGCCAGAATGGGGCATATCAAAAATGGGCACCGGGCGTGAACTAGGGGAACAAGGCTCGGTCAAATGAGGAGAAGAGTCCTGCAACACAGAATGAGTGGAAAAATACGGAGTATCTTCACAAAAAGTGACATCGAGGGAATCAAATAGAGTACGAGACTTAGGGTCATAACACCTATACCCTTTTGACATGGTAGAGTAGCCTAAGAAGATACACTGAATAGATTTGTCATCCAACTTAGTACGTGTAGGGCGGCGATCCTGAACAAAGCAGGTACAACCAAACACTCTAGGCAAAAGAGGAAATAAGACAACATCAGGTTTAAGGATGTGAAGAGGAGCCTTACCCTGTAAGATACGGCTAGGAGTGCGGTTAATAAGATAGATGGCAGTAAGAACAGCCGTATGCCAGTAGGACTTAGGGACGTTCATACCTCGGAGAAGGCAGCGAACAACGTCCATAATATGACGGTTCTTACGTTCGGCTATCCCATTTTGCTCAGGAGTGTAAGTACAAGAGAGCTGTTGAAGGATACCCTCCCGATTAAGTTGGGAACGAAAATCATTAGAGACATACTCACGACCCTGGTCAGAACGAATATTCTTCACAATAGTACGGAATTGAGTTTTGACCATTTGAAGAAACTGAGTGAAAACAGAAAACACTTCAGATTTATATTTAAGCAAGTAGACCCAAGTACACCTAGTATGATCGTCAATAAAGGTGACATAATAGCGATGGCCAGAAAAACCAGTAACTGGGGAAGGGCCCCAGACATCAGAATGAATAAGATCAAAGGCACTAGATGTATGATACATGCGAGGAATATAGCTAGTACGAGTATGTTTAGACAATTCACAGGTGACACAATGAAACTTATGAGTCTGACAAGCTTTATTTAGTGAGGGAAATAATAAACATAAATACTGAAAGTTTACATGTCCTAAACGGGCATGCCACAACTTTATTGTGCTACTAGAAAAATCATAGGACGATGACTTGGGTAAAACAGAAGCCTGAAGACTTGAAACAGCAGGTGACGGTGGAGACCCAAAATAGTACAGCCCATCGCGCTCAAAGCCCCTGCCAAAAATCCTCTTCGAACTCAGGTCCTGCAATAAGCATGCAGTAGGTGAGAAAATGACAGCACAGTTAAGGGTTTTGGCAAGACGGCTAACAGAAAGCAAGTTATAAGTGAAATGGGGAACATGAAGGACAGAGGTAAGTCGAATATCTGGGGATAGAGATACATCACCCTTATGACGAACAGGTGACAGAGATCCATCAGCAATACGAACAGACTGACCAGTAATAGGAACCGGAGATATCAAATGTGTCAACTCACCAGTCAAGTGATCACTAGCCCCTGAGTCCAAAATCCAAGTAGGGACAGAACGAGCATGGAAGGCTGTGGAGGTACCAGTGGCGACGGTGGCAACTGGAGCTGGGGCCCGAACTGTAAGAGACCCAAGCTGCTCCTGAAGGTGACCAATCTGAGCCTGAAGATGCTGAACATCAGTAGGGATAGGTGAACTATCAACAACAGTAGCAGTGCGGGTAGAGCCAGAGGACTTGTTTCGACGATATTGTTGCTTCAACTCGGGATGGAGTTTGAAGCAACGAGCCTTTATATGACCAGGCTCGTGACAGTAATGACAAGTCCCCTCCCTGCCTGGAGGAGGCCGGGGCCCAGAGCGAGCTGCAAGAGCCATCTGATCAATGGAAGGAGAAACCTCAGGAGTAGGAGTGGGTGAGACCAACCGGCGGCGACGCTCATCACCATCCAAAGTAGCAAAGGCCTCATATAAAGAGGGCAAAGGGGAAGTGTTTAAAATCTGAATTCGAAGAGACTCAAATTCAGGTTTTAAACCCATCAAGAACTGATATGTGTGCTGGCGGTCTAGACGCTTGGCTACAATCGCGGCTGCATCAGTTGGAAAGTCACTCAAGGGCTCATACTGAGCAAGTTCAGCCCAACGGGACTGTAAATAGCCAAAGAAGCCAGAGACAGATAAATCCAAGGCAGTCTGAGAAGCATGAGAGATCTCCTGATATAGCTCAAAAATCCTGGAATCATTATGAGCATGGGCATACATCTGAGAGAGGGCTTTCCAGAGCCGGGACACTGTATCACAGTACATGAACATGTTATAGATCTGTTCCTCCATAGAATTAAAAAACCAGCCCAAGTACATACAATTGTCAATGTCCCAAGCAGCACGTTTGGGATCATCGGCAAGGGGCTGTTCTTCAGTCGAGAGAAGCCAATGAAGCTTCCCTTTTCCTACAAAAAAGAGTTGAATAGAACGACTCCAAGCAGCAAAGTTACGTCCATTCAACAAAACACTGGTAATGCGAATATTCGGAGCATTAGGAGACGGCCAAGGTTGCTGAGTATGAGAAGCAGAACTGGAACCAACAGTCTTCACAGTAGTTTTGTCAATTTCCATCCCAGAAAGAATATAGAGACCCGAAAAAGGAACGGCAACCAGCAAAAAAACAGCAACCAGAAAAAAAAATCGTCACCTTCACTTACCACATCAGTGAGGGCACCAAAGTCACAAAGAATTGCTACCGAAACACCGGCAGCCCCAAAACCGAGAAAGGAAGAGACCGTCGCTTACCACATCAGCGACACAGGCTCACGAACACCCTGCTAGGGGCAACCAGCAGCAGTCGAACAGGCAAGGGGCAAGAGCCTAGAGGGCCAGGCGAGGGCCTAGAAAATGGCGCAAGACCCAGGCGGTGGCCCTGGAGGGTCGCAAGGGTTGGGCGAGGCCCTGGAGGCCTAGGCGAGAGCCACTGAAGGGCGCAAGACCTGGGCGTTGTCCTGGAAGCCTAGGTGAGAGCTATCGGAAGGCTCGCAAGGGGCAGGCGAGGCCCAGGAAGAGGTTAGCAGAAGAAGGGGCGAAGAAAAAAGGTTACGGAAATTTCTTTTTGGCTCTGATACCAAGAAGAAACGTGAAGTCTATGAGAAAAGTGTATCTAACCCAAAAGGTTAGATCATATATTTATATTGGTGAGATGTACAAGACATGGAAATAAAGATCCTAAAAGGAAAAGGGAAATAATAAGATCCTAAAAGGAAATAACAATCAAATCTCCTAATTAGAGTAAATTGGGTAAATTAAGGAGCAAGATAATTTCCACATGGGGTTAGACGTTTGGACACGGGACACAGTCCACGTGGATACGACAAGACTATTCTACTTTTCCTTGTAAACCTTTTCATGTTCGTATGTCTTCACATATCCATTTCAGATTGTTATTCTTGCTTCACTTGTACTTATAAACTAACTTGTGGACATGTATTTAAAAAGCATAGGTGCACATCACAGTATATGTGGTCACTTGAGAAGTGAGAAAATCTACTCAATGTATTTTTGCAAGGAATTGTATTGTTTAGTTTTTGAATTGCATCTCAAGTTTATTTCTTTCGGAAGGCAATCTTTTTGCAACCAACTTATTTGAGATTCTTAGGACGGCTGTGGCGCAACGATAAAGTTGCCTTAATGTGACCTGGTAGTCATGGTTTCGAATCACATAAACAGCCTCTCCGCTTGCAGGTAAGGCTGCATACGTCTAACCCTTTCCCAGACTCTGCAGTAGCGGGAGCCTCGTACATTGGGTAGTCCCCTTTTTTTATTTGACCTTCTGCGATTCTTGGTAAAAGGTTTTGTGGTTTGAATAAAAAAAGTAGTAGGACCTTCATAGTACCAAGACAACTTAGCTGAACAAATTTTGCTAATTTGTTAGTTCTATACTTCTAGTGTATTTTGAGGTAGTTATTATTGAATTAAAGCAGGCCGGAACCATAGTTGTAAAAGGCGCGCCTAGGCTCGAGGCGCACCCCTTGCGCCTGATATGGTCCGAGGCGAGGCGATTGAAGAAGGCGCGCGCTTTAGGAGCCTCGGCGCAAAAGGCGCGAGGCGCCCCAGGCGCGGGAGGCGTGCGCCTGTTTGAATTTAAGGTTTTTGGGTATAAATTTGTGCGCGTCTCTCTCTGCCTCTGCGCGGCTGTCTCTCTCTCTCCCGGACGGCGACTCTCTCTCTCTGCGCGGCTCTCTCTCTCTCCGAATCTCTCTCTCCCGATCTGGTCCGAATCTCTCTCTCTCTGTACGTAATACGTATATATCAGTATATATATTAGTATATATATCAGTATATAATCAGTATATATATATTAGTATGTACTGATATCTATTATGTATAAGTATGTACTGATATCTATTATAATCAGTATATCTAATGTATAATACTAATCATATCTAATGTATCAGTATGTACTATGTATAATACTAATCATATCTAATGGATTCTATATATATATATATCAGTATATACATATCTAATGGATTCTATATATATATATCAGTATGTACATTGTAGTGCTATATTTGTTTTTTTTTTCTTCACTAGGTGCGCCTCGCTTCAATAAAGCCCGCGCCTCGCCTTGCGCCTCGCGCCTAGGCTCCAGAAGCCCTTTGCGCCTCAGTGCGCCTTTCGCCTTTAATAACTATGGCCGGAACGCAGTTTCATTATGCACTGATGCCATATGAACGAAACAAACTGAGCTGAACTTGCCCCCTTACTTAAAAAGTATGCAAGCTTGGGTTTTATCACGTGGCTTGGTTATCGATTAGCTGGAAAATTTGAGGCACTTAATTGATAACCAGCCACTAGTCAGTTCAACCATGATGATCTTGTCCTGAGCTGAGCCTTCTTGCAAGCTCATTGGCTTGCATTGCTGACAAACTCACTCTTGCCATCATACTAATTGTATATAGATCAAGTCAGGTAAGCTAGACTTCAGCCTTGACAGATGTTAGTTTTTCAAAATAAGTCTGAGGCTCAAATTCACATTAGCCCTGTGGTAGAACTCAATTAACCCAGACTAGAGCCCGTATGGCGTAGAGTGGTGTAGATTCTTAATAAGCATAAGCAGAGTTGAATTGTTGAGCTTGTTGTTGGTGTTTGACATTACTAAACGGATACTTCGAAACTAGTCACGTACACGTATCGGATACTTCTCGGATATCGATACTCACCCGATACACCCCGATACGTATCGGATATGCCAAATAAGTATCCAACATTAAAATTAAATCAATTTAATTTCGGATACTTTTCGGATACTCGGTGGATACTTCTAGGATATGGCCGGATACTTTAGGATACGGCGGGAGATGCATTTTATTCGCTTGAGAGTGCCAATATACTTGAAGTTGCTAGTTTTTTCCTTGATGAGCCAGATATAGAAGCCGTGACATTCTCCGATGAAGGCTAAGGGGATGCAATTGAATGTTGAAATTGATATGGGTAAAAATTAATAGGAATTATCATTTTTTGGTTTAGACTTTGGTTGCTTTCTTTTTATTTTGAATGACTTTAGAAAATTAACTTGTGTTAAATGATTGGTATAGTGTTATTAGCAATTCAACTACTCTTCTAGTTATTTTGGCTCCTTTTTATGCATAGTACATAACAGATAATTATAAAAAATATTAATTTTTATAGCCGTATTCCCGACGTATCCATATCTTGTATCGGTATCCGTGCTTCCTAGACTAAACCTAATGACCATTGAATCTGCAGTTTCAATTTTTTTAATACAAAAATAAATAAAATCTGTAGTTTCATTTAGTGTTTTTTTCCATGCTCTCTCTCATGCTCTATGCATTTGACCAGGATTCAGTTTTTTGCTCTTTGTTATTAATATATGCTTGGAAGTTGGACCTTAGCACTTGCTTTTAACATGGTATTGTAATTTCTGGCAGGTTGTGAATTGCCACGAATCCATCATTTACATTTTAGCACCTTTGAGATTTGCCACCATCTATGGATGTTCTGATGCAACCATAGTTCTCGGAGCTGTTGGCAAGGTAGTTATGAGTAGCAGAAAGACAATGCCCTCTCCTATGGGTGTTACCGTTATCTCCTGATCTTGTTGGTTTAACTGTCCTTTCAAATAGCCTCGCTGTTTATTGGAAACTGGTAGTAGTTTTTCTGCAGGTTTCAACTGACACCCAGCATTGGTGAGGAGAAAGTGGAATGCCTTGCATTTCTTTGAAAATAAGGCGAGGAATCATGATAGTATTATTCTAAACTCCTATAGTGATAACACTTCCTCGTGAATTTATCTTGCATATGACGTTATGCAGTTGGGAGACAAGTATGCCTATGGTCCATAGGAATTCAGCAAATTTCTTATTGACTTCCCATTTGGAATTGACAGTAAATAACCTTCCGTCCTGTTATAGTAATTATTTTGGTAGCACTCAAGTTCACATCTTCAGGCATTAGTTCTATGTTTGCTGAAGCATGTTCTCTTTCATTTTATTTCCACGTGTTCCCATGTCCCCGGGACACTACATGACTGCACATGATCTTAAAAGAATCATAGGTAGCATGTCCTCTGTTTTAATCTGTTCTTTGACCTGTCGCGCTCCGAGCTCCGGTTACGAGGATTGCGTGCAACATGTTAAGTTTCTTTTGCCCAGCATCAGAGGACTCTCTCGTCCCACCGTAAAGGAAAATATTTGAGCAATTTATGTGATATCCACCTTTTGATTAGATGTATCACAGGCCACAGTGTAGGAGTAAGAATTTTTCCCAACTGCTGTTATCTGCTGGAGCTTCAGTGAAAAACAGTGAGACAATTACTATGTGGTTTTTGCCTATTAAGCATCGAGGAGCCAAAATCCTAATGAAATTAAGATTAGAATGAAAGTACAATGTTGACCATCATTCTGAAATATACGAGCACTATAACAAGCAAAATAAAGCTTTTAGCAGGGTGGTTCTGTTTCCGGCTGTATGCCTGTCAGTGTACTTAACAGTATTTGATACTGACTCGCTAAGTGAGTCACAATCATTGAGGTAGTGCATTCCAAACCTTAGCTCATGTGTATTGTTCCACTTGTTATTTATTGTTTTGTCATGTCAAGAGTTCAACTTCCCAGCTGATTAACATGGTATTGTTGCTCCTAACTATTTTTTTAAGCTTGTTATCTGCTTCATGCTGAAATGCTTCATCGAACGAAAAATCTTGAGCAAATTGCAGTTTTTATTTAAGACTGGAAGCTCTCTTTAAAGGTTGGCATCTCTGAAGAGACTAGATAATGATTCCATAAGGCCGTCACTATCTAGTTTAGTTCCTAAAAGTCCTATTATTACGACCTCTTGAAATGAATTCAAAAGAGAAGTTACCATCATTCGAGATGTTGAGCTTCTCGTGCAAGTGGCTGGATCTGTTGTCATGATTTTAGAGCATTTCAAAGCCTTTTTTGGCTCCATTTTTTACTCCCTGCGTCTTCTACTGGAGTAATCTTCCGTGACTTATTGGTTGATTGAATAATACTCCTTGCGGCCCTTAGCACCTATTAGATACATCAAATTCTTGTGAAGCTGATCTTATTTTGTTCATGTGATTCATTTCCCGTAACTTGTAATATTAATTTCAACCTATTTAGTCACTTTCTTAGTTGCACAAGGACGTACTTTGCTTATGGTTTTGTTAGAACATTAGGGTTCTTGTTTTTATACTCCAAACTTGACATTAGGATCCTTTGATCCATTGAACAATAATGTGGTGTCTTATATGGATGTTTTGTCGTTTGCAGGCTGTAAGAGTTGAACATTGTGAGCGGGTTCATGTCATTGTGGCAGCAAAACGTATTTGTATTGCCAATTGTCGAGAGTGTGTATTCTTCTTAGGCGTAAATCAACGACCTCTTATTGTTGGTGACAACCATAAGCTGCAGGTGTGTAAAATGTGTAACTGTTCTCTGCTTTGCAGAGAATTAATTTACTCCACAATTACATGCTTTCTGAATGTCATGATTTATGGATAGTCATTTTCCCTGAATTTGGTGGTTATCTTGAAACTAGTAGAAACATATGGGATATGTATAAAATAAACCTTCTATTGGTCGTACATAATTAATTAAATGGCTTGGGGAAGTTGTTTACTTAATGTTATACTGGGCCTAACTCGTCTTTAGTTCTGATGGTCTATGTAATCTAGACAAAAATTTTGCTCTTATTAGGAGTTATCTGCATTCATAATGGTGTCATTGATGCATAACCTTTATGTCTTTTGACACATTCAATTCATGTTGATCCTGTACTTTTCTGCTTAGCGAATATTGGTGACTGGAATTGATTCTTCATGATTCTAAAAAATCACCATTAGGTGGCGCCGTATAACACGTTTTACCCACAATTGGAGGAGCACATGAATCAAGTTGGTATTCAGGCAACTATCAACAAATGGGATGAACCTGTGGCATTGGGAGTGGTTGATCCACACGATTCACTATCTCATCCTGCTGGTGAATCTGATGTCCAGGCTGAGTCTGCTACCCGCCTGGATCCTGATCAGTTCACTGACTTTTTGGTATGTTTTTCATTTTGTATACCAAGTGCGCAAATGGCGTTGTATACTTAGATAATTCATGTGGTAATGGTAGTTTTGTTAGGGTTTGCTGACCTGATCTCTGCTTGATATATGCTATGTCCCGCTTTCTTTTAGGATTTGATCATAACCTACGCCTCCTGTTTTTGTCCAATAAAAGCATTGGGTTGGACTATAAATCACCGCATATCACGTATTTACCCCCCTGAGGTCTCTGATAAATATACTGATCTTGCTTACTTTTCGCAGTTACCTCCCCTATAGTTAAAATCATTTCAATGTCGTTAGTTAATCTATAGAAACTTCAAGTTTGGAATTTCTTTTGACAAAACAAACTGCAACATAATTCCTATCACGTCCGAAATAACTTATGTTAAATTTTTTTAGATCTTTCTAAAATTAAAATTCTAACAAATCTCTCAAACTTTGTCCGAATTTCGGCTTTAGGAAAATCTAAAAAATTCAACATTGGCTATTTCGGACGTGATAAAAATTTTGTTGCAGCTTGTTTTGTAAAAAATCCTAACTTAAAGTTTCAATATCTATTTAACAATGTTTGATTAATTTTCATGATAGGGGAGATAATTGCATAATAGTTTAAAAAATAAGAGAGGGGCAGAGTAAATTTCAAACTTCTCAAGGGAATTTGTGTATTTTTTTCAAAAACCTCAGGGAAGGTCAGTGTAATTCACCCTTTCAGTAATCCCCTCACTATTACTCCGATTGGATTACTTATGCTGTAAAATTATATATCCCTTCACTACTACTCCAGTACAAAAAGGAGTCCAGTAGTATAGAACAGGGCCTCGCCTTTTCTTTCTTATCAGATTCGTACTGATCTGGCTTTACGTGCACAGATTCCGGACTTGTTTGAAGGTGAATCCTCTGGATCAACAAAAGGCAATCCATTTCCCTTACCAGATGCTTATATGGCGTCTCAACAGAGAAACGTATGTGCACCAAAACGTTTTGATAATTCCATTTATGTTTCTATTTATATAGTCTGTTGTCGTTATTTCCCAAGTTTTGCAATGCATATTTAAATGAGTTTTAATCACTTTCGGAAAATATTTTGAGTAAATGTGATTCTTTGCTTCAGCACAAGAACTTGGCAGAGATTAAGCAGATTCTGAGGGAAACACAGCTTGAAGAAAGCCGGAAGCGTGATTTATCAAGTGCACTCCATGTGTACTTTAAGGATTGGTTGTATGGTAATCATTCTTACTCTAATCATTTGTTGCATTCCGAATATACTATGTTGGGTGTACTCAAAATCTGTTTCAGTAAATTATCCAGTGTAATCATTTTTGGCATTCCATATATACTGTATGTGGGTGCACTCGAGATCGTCTGTTTCAGTAACTTATCCAGTGTCCCCATTTCGAAGCCCTGCTAAAAAAATCTGTCTTGCGCTTTAATGTGAAAGATAAACCAATTTGACATTTCTAATCATTGATATGAATTTATATGCTGCTTAGATTTTACTTGTCCGCTGTAATCCTTAACTGGCCTTACCAAGTTACCTGCTCCGTCTGAAATTGCCTTTCCTCCTCTCTATACTGGATATCAATGTGTTAGTCCTCTTTGGAATGCTGGGCCCTTTCGTACACGGATTTTCAGGCATTTAGCTGGCGCTCTCGCTTCCGTACTCTTTTTCCCATCTCTCTCCCGATATCCTTCTTTCATCCTCTCCATCTTCCCAAAGAAATTGATTGGCCGAAGTAAAGTTTTTTTTAGGTTTCGACTGTATTGGAAGGTCAGAATAAAAGGACAATATTGAAAGTTTGTACCTAGCAATTTGAATTTGACTGCAATTCTCACAAAGCTCCTTAAAAAACAGGAATATGGGATTGCTGTGGATTAATGGCGCATTATTATTTGGAAGTAGATGTAATGTTTAAAACCCTTATGGTGATTAATTTTTTTCTAATTTTTAAACAGCATCAGGAAACATCCGACAGCTATACTGCCTCCAAGGTGAATGAAATTTGCCAGTAAATTTGTGGCACAATATGGACAAAAAGAAAAAACATGGAGTTTCTGGGTTTCGAGATACTTCTGATTTCGACGTGCGAAAGTAAGTTTCTCTTGCCATTCCTGTTGGTCTGAGGCAGCTTCGACTACCATTTCCGTTGTTGCGGTGTTGAAACTATAGTTGCAGAATGCAGTAACAACTAGAAAGATGCTAACTCCCCCATTCTTTCCTATTTTCGCGAAGAGGACTAGTGTAGTATTTCGTTTGTCCTAGTTTGCATCATTTTGGAAATCAATTAAGTGTATTTTCACCCAGAACCTGCTGTGTTTTTAGTGAGAGTTTACTTTTTGTTTTTCTTTAAGAGTTCTTTTTTTGTAACTGATTTGGTTTTTGTTTTCCAAGTAAATGAGATGGAAATTGTTTTGCGAAATTCAACAGGGTCTGCTCTCTCTCTCTCTCTCTCTCTCTCTCTCTCTCTCTCGTTGCAAATCAATTCAATCTTAACCGGTTAGAAAGCTTACTTCAGCAAATTGCTTTAATATGGCATTGTTTTGTGTGCCAATCTCTTACAATTATAGCCAAGGGTGCAAATGAGTTGAGTTTGGAGTTTCATTTGTTTACAAATGAATGAGCTCGTACCAAGCTCTAGTACGCGAGTTGGAGCTTGAGCTCGATTAATATTTGAGAACTTGAGCTCAGTTTAAGTATTGAATGAGTTCATACACACCAGTTGAGTTTATCTACACAGGTGGAGTTACAGGTAATTCGAGCTCAACTCATTTAAACGAGTCAAAAAATCATTCCAATCGAGCTCCATTCATTTGTAGTCCTAAGTATAGCTCATAGGCACAATAGTTTTTTTTGGTGAAATGTGTTTTTAGTTATTTTTCAAGTTTTAAAAATCCCTAGATGTTTTTAGGGCGGAAGAAGGATGTCCAGTGCTTAGGCCAACTAGTCGGAGCCTAATCAATGTCTAGAAATTAATCATTTTTATTATTATTTTAAATAATATTTCTCTCATCTCTCAAAGTCTGAGTAAAAAATGACATAAGACTAGGAAAATGTGAATTAATGAGATAGTAATAAGTAAACACTAGTAATAAATAACCAGTTAAAACTAAAGTTTAATGTTCATTGAAAATCAAATGAATTAAGAAATTAATACATAAAATTATAAAAACTAATATTAATTTAACACGAATTTTTCAAATTTACTAAGTTAACCTTTCGATTGATCAAAGCAGTCGGTTAATCGTCACTTAATTGCCAACCAGTGATGGAGCCAAGGAGAGACAAGTGGTGACAGCCGTCACTACAAGATTTTTTTGAAGTGCTATTATATGCTATTAGTTTATTTTTAGCACCAAACTACATTGATTAGTCACCACTGGGTTTTGTCTACATGAAGAAATTAAAACCTAGTCATTAGTTATTTAGCTTTTACTTCTTAAAGAAGCCACAAATTAAGTGTCCCAAATCAATTTTTAGTGGCCCCCTTAAAATTTTGAAAAACTTGAGGTCTAAACTAAATAAAATAAAATTCCGCGCATGGACTTAAAGCGTTATCTTCTTTTAGCAAAAAATGTAATTGAGAATAAAAAAAAAGCAGAGAAAACGCAAATATTTCATGAATGTTGTGAGCACGTTGACACAAGTTTAAAAATTTTTACGCTTTTCAATTCTCTCTAAGATTTGTTTTCCCTCTACATTTATAATGAATTTGCCCGCTTCAATCTTTCAACAGAACGTATATTTTTCAGCTATAAAACACGTGAACACTAATTTACAGAAAAGATTTTTTTGGCATGTTACCTTATCTCACAATGCCGCGTGGAGGTAGAAGTCTCACGGGTCGTGAACTTCTTATCCCGGAGAAGAAGCAATGAATTTAAATTATGGATTGCATTTGGAACACCAATTTACAGATTCCTGTGGTCAAAACTTCAAATTTTATGCAAACAGTAGCAAGAACACAAGGTACCAAAATCAGGTGGTGTGTTATAGCATATGGCCATTTACACAGATCTTCTGGTTTTTTTTTTTCTCTATGCTCTCACTTACAAATCTTTGGCTGGAATATTCAAAAATTTCAAATCCTCAAAATCACATGGAGGAACACAAACCAACACCAGAAAAAATGGGGTTTTCGTCTAAGGGCTAGCTTCCGGGGAGCATCGCGAGCAGCTTCTCTGATTGATCAGGGAAGAAGGTTATGAAAAGAAATGCACCTGGGGAAAAGATGGTGAAATAGAATACAAAATTACATTAGATCAGCTTTACAGATATTTAGGCTGTGTTTCGATCATGATTTATAGAGCGGTAAGGAAAAACGGTAAAAGAAGGCAGAATACCGTTACTCATTCTTAGTGAACAGCCAAAAAAAGAAGCTGAATCGGAAGACAATGAAGTAAAGGTGCTAAATGGGAAGACAGTTTGTGGATGGCAGTATACCATCCATGAATTGATTTTCCAAACGCGGCCTTATAGGGCTAGGTATCAAAGAACTTACAGACAAGTACAGTTCCAAGCACAGCAGAGATCTTGCCTTGAACTGTAACCAAACCAGCTTTGCCTGCATCTTTCAGCTCAGTGGAACCAACAGAGTCAAATGTTCCTGCAAAAATCAATTGGTTTTATTTTCTTTGGTCATGGGCAGAGGCAGATCCACTAGATCATAGTTTTCTAGCCGAAAAGGAAAAAGTTGTTCGAATTCAGAAAGGTGATGTGAATAAATTTAGGACATTGTAGGGTCTCAGAAGGCAACCAACCCTCTCATTCAACAAAGCCATCAATAGATGTAGCTCAAAGATTTTGCTGGCAACCATTAATGGTTGTAGTTCAAAGGTTTCAGGAGCTTAGCATTTGAAGAGTCCCTCCATCAGTATATAAGTTCAACTTCTTCCACGTTTTTAGATATCGAGAATTTCGCAGTCACTAGGACACTCTATTTTCGTGTTCTTAAGTGAGAGAGACAACCGTAGGTTCAGTTCAATAGGTATTTATTGGTTGGCATTTAATCGAATGAGTTAGCCTTTTTATTCTGAAAGACAGACGCCAGAGCAATCTCCAACACTTATGGATATGGTGAGACGGCGAATCTTTTTTAAAGGGACTATGATTTCACAGGAATCGGTTTGGTTTGTATCTGTTTTATTTTTCCTTTTTCCTATTACAGTTTATAATTTCAGTTTTCATGATTAATGAAAGTTGTTATCTAAAATCTGAGCTTTTTGGTCGTACAAAAATAAGAACATACTGAATTCAAGAAGCTAAATCTATTTATACACTTACATATCATTTCCCTTTCCCTTTGGCAAATCCCTTCAGAATCTAGTTGGATCAAGGGTTTGGGTCACCAAAAACAAAAGAAAATGGAAGCATTGAAGGGTCTAACCTTTACCTTTTACCTTTCCTTTTCCCTATCCAAATTCTTGATCCAAACATAGGCTATATAGCCTTATAGATACAAGATCCAAACGCAGCATAAAATCAAAGTGCTGGAATTAGATTTAACCTGGTTTTACTGACTGAAGCCCGGACGTTACACATGCTATATTCTGGAAACCAGCTTCTTCTAGCTTTCTAGCAGCAGATGTAGACCTGCATTAAAAAGTTGACCGTTGCTGTCAAATACTTTCAGTATTGCACGACACCTGCGAGTGCGAAGTTTGTCTAGAAAACGCCAACGAGACGAAGGATGAATTGGAAGAAGAAAGAAGATGGGGCCCTAGGCCATAGTATCAACCAGTCCGGGCAGAACTCTACGAGATGAATGGAGCTAAAAACAAAATGTCATCTCAGCAGATGCTACAGGAAAGATATAATAACAATATCCCAAAGTCGGCTTAACCGGTCAATATTCAAACAAGTTTGAGTACTATGTTACATATACTAAGAGAGAACCGAAACTTTTATACCCAAACTAAGACATTATGGAAGAGCCGTATATTATTTGTGCTGATCAAGAATGATTTACAATATCTGGTAATCCCACCCAGATATGCTTGCAAGTAAGATGATTGTCTTTTTAACTTAGCTGCATCTTCAAATCTGCTCATTTTTTGTTTCAATCTTAAGTCTCGTAACTTATAAAGTTTCTTTTCTACCAAATTGTTAACATCCCACTGAGCCATTTTTTATTAACATAATGACATCGAGCCGTTATCGTACCCCATGCATCATATATTGTGGTTAGTAGTGCACTAAATCAAAAGACAGCGTTTTGGGGGGCCTTTCAGTAGAATGCCAAAGTGACTTAATCCCAGACTAAGAAGGATCACGAGTGAAGTACACTCCAACCCCATCGGAGGGAAGAAGTTTGAGACAAGACATGTAAAAATGAGCATAAAAAAAACGAAACCCGGACTCTACTCCTTCACTGGGCTCGCTCCAAACCGGCTTCAACTCAAACATTTGACAGACGGATTTCGCCTATTTGGGTGTTTCATGGAGGAAAGTGGAGCTTACTTTAGGTATTACATAAGCTGGATCTTTGGCTAATTGCACCTGCCCCTTCTAGACTTTGGCAAGATCCCTCCGGCCGTCCAGGACTAGACGGCTCTCAGCTCTTGCGAAAGAAGGTGGGATATGGCATAGGTAGCTTTCGTATCATTCCTGATAGAAAATGACAAATCCTTCAGAAAAACGAGGTTATTGAAGTTTTCTTCCCACAAGAATTCTGCTCCGACGGCCTAACGAATCATCTACTTAAAAGGACCCTCCCTGCAGTTTTGATCTTTGTTTTCGAACCCGAGACCTTTTGCTAAAGCTTTTGAGCTCTTGTAAAATCCAAAGTACACCATATTATATAGCTACCTCAGAATGCCGTTGGTAATTTTCCACTCCCTCAATGTATCACAGTAGAACCGGAACGAATAATACTTGTAGGAGATTGTTAAACTGCAGCTATTGTTGTGACTTCTTTATATCTCATTTGATGGTAACAATTTACTATTAGTTTAAAACAGAAATTAAATGTGCCTTCCGATCGCCTTTGGAACTCACATTTTAGATATGCGACATTCAGAAATGTTACATAAAAGGAAGAAGGCGTACGCACAAAGTGAATAGCTTCATTTTATATGACTTTAGGGTCAACGGAGGCTAATGCTTTCAAGAATGAGAGAGTGTAGCGAAAAGAGAGTTTTGTCTGGTTGGGCTAATGTTTCACTTAGCGTTCCATTTTGTTCATTAAGTAACATCTTCAGTATCACATAATCATTCAGTTTGATGATTTCAGGTTTTCCAATTTTCGCCAGAATGTCTAAAATGGGCATTTCATACTCGTACGTATCAAGCTCCGAGGAAACTGCTAAAAAAAGATTAAACATGTGGGAGGATCCGAATGAATTTTTCTTGTGGAGTCCTATCTAATTTGCTACTCCCTCCGTCCCGGTTTGTTTGTTTACTTTTTGACTTTTATATGTCCCAAAATGTTTGTCCAATTTTAAGGTTGACTTGTGAAAGTTCCCTTAATGCCCTCACTCTTCTAGAAAATCACACATTGAAAATTGTTCCCTCTCATTTAATGCTAAAATAGTTAAGGGTATTCTTGGAAAGTTTAATTTTTTAGGAGTAATCATTGTTTTCCCTTATTAAGTTAGAATTTCAAGAATGGACAAACAAACCGGGACGGAATAATATACAAGGGATTTTTTTGTGTGTTTATCTTAGCTAACCCTTTCGAACCAATGAACTAATCAATAAATATTGTTTTTAGGGTTATGTATGTTGCCGTATCTGTGTCCGTGTCCGTATTTGGTTGTCCATTTTTTGGTCTAGTTGATGTAATATGTAGTAGGATACGGACGCGGACAAGACTTTTAAAAAAATAGAGACACAGACACGGCAAGTGCATGGTTCTTTTTTAAATAACTTTTTTCAAGTTATGTATACTTAGATTGTAACCACTATTTATTTGTATTGAAACTTCTTCGGAATGCATTATCGAACCATGTGTTTATGCCTAGGTATATTAACAATTTTCTTTATATTACATCTTTGGCCCAATACTTCGTAAATTACAAATAGTTAACCCGAAAAACCTATTTTAAATTTATAAAAGTCATCCTAACGTGTTTCCCGCGTGTCCTCGTGTCCCTACTCACTCGACACGGATACGGTGACCTCCAAGGAGGAGTGTCCATGCTTTATAGGTAGGAATTATTTTATACCCTAACAAACCAGGAAATGGTGAACTATCCTCTATAGAATCGACGATGTTTCCCGCTCCTGTTCGGTTATGGGACCCAGACTCCCAGTTACTTGCAAGAATGTCTATCTAAGAATTTCCTGACTTAAACCAGGGTCGCAATCCCGCGAGGGTTGGCTAACTCCCATTTTGTCGTCCAGTAGGACAACAGTCTTTACTCGCAATCTTAGAAGTATGAGAACCAACAGTTCAATTCCCGTTCGCAGTCCATCATCAATGGTCGAATTCAAGACCTTGCGATAGACAGTAAATAATTTTGTAATTACAAACAAAAAGACAGACCTTAGTCCTTCCTGACAGACGAGCAACAGTTTACTTTCTGGTGAAAACCGGTTCTTCACAGATTGCACAAAATCAGGATTGAGTTTGGTGAATGGCAAACCATAGAACAAACCAGCAAAATTATTATGTGCTTGCCTCTTTACTATTGTGCCTGCACCAAAAAAATTCAACCAGCAAAGACCCATGAAAAATTAGCACTATTCTTGTAACCAGAATATGCACACTTCACTGCTTTGAACAAGAACAACTATCTTAAAGGAGAGGGGAAGGCTTTTACCAAGATCATTGTCTTTGTTTTCGACAAAGAGGGGAACGTGATGACACGTTTTTATATGTGCTCGCTCAAATTGCTTCGAGTCTCGTACATCTAAAACTGCATACCCATCAACTGCTATAAGTTCCTTAGCTTCCTCTGCACTTACGTAATTGACTAATGCTTTAATTTCCAGATTTCTTCGACGAAGTGATATCCCTGCCACGGTCTGCCCTCGATGAGTCTCAAACACCAACCAAGATGTCCGCAAATTGCTGAAAACATATATATGATGATATCTCTCATTCCCACTGTCACAAGATTTCAACATTCCGTTTGTCAAGTGTTGAATCATGCTTAGGCTGTGTTTGAATGGAGAATTTGTGGAGGATTTTTGGTGGAAAGATCAAGTATATGAGGTTTCCCTTCACAAAACTCAAGCAGTGTTTTCCCTCCACAAATCCCTCAATGAATATAAGATCCAAACGCCGCCTTAAAGTCCAATGGAATGGTGGATTCATTAACAAAATCACCAATATCATGATTCATAATCAAGAATAAGAAAAAGAAATAAACTTTTGCTACAACAGGCAGAAGTCCAAATATTTACAAATAATATTGGGTTGGCACTTAAGTCACTTGGGTCACTTGAAATCAATGTTTTTAGCTTCTTTCTTGTAAAATATTCCCTCCATTCCCAAAAGATTATCCACCACACAAACGAGAATTACAAAAAAAAAATCATCTTTACCAAAAAAATTCTGTTTTTTTCCACAAATTGAAAGAGCTTATTCAAATCTAGTAACTTGTGAAATAAGTTCAGTTAATAACTTGCGAAATAAGTTCAGTTTTTTCTTCTAAAACTACATTCTTTTTAAGTTCTCATTTTTCCTAGTTGCCAATCTTTTTGAAGTAGTGGTTCCAATGGGATTTCATATCCGAAACTCAGGAACGATCTGACTACAAAATCATTCAAAACTTGATCAAAGAACCAGCGTTTATTGAAGAAGCTACAGAATAACTAGTTTGAAAGGCTTGTTGGAATTGATCCACTATGAGATTTACATTATCCGCAACAAAAGCAGCATGAGACCTTTCTTTATGTCCTTTTTAGGTCAATTTTGCAGCTTCCAATTGCATTCTCAATGGTTTATCCAAACCTCGCAATGCTTTGCTTGTAGAAAATAGAGGAAAGGGAAAAAGAACAGCAAATAACACATTAGATTTGCGTTTATATGCTGCTTTGGTCTTTTCATTAATGAATATAATCACTTCAACTAACCCAAGTGTCTATTAACACAAAGAAGTGGATTCTTTCTCTTAATAACTCAAGAGTGTTCGTGTCATTTTACGAATACCTCCATCAATTTCTAGGATCAATTAATCCATTTACTAGCGGGCCCGCATTAAAACCAGAGCAAACTGTATGAACTGGCTTATGAGGAGCAAACTTAAGTCTAAAATCTCAACTATGAGCCAACCCTTGGGACTCACATAGAAGTGAATTCTTGGTGATAAACTTCACTGAGAATCAAAATTCGTAATTTCTTTTGGTTCTTGTACAATTTCTCAGCAACCAAACAGAATTATCCATAAATTGGAACTAATTTGAGTATGAATCAACTTTACCTCCGAGGAGAGAGTGTTGGAGAAATGCAGCACCCAATTCCTGCCATTGCAAGTGTGTTTGGATATCTTCACATCTCTCTCTCTCTACCCCCCTCTCTCTCCCTGTAGCCTGGACTGGCCCAGGAAATTCAGCAGATAAAATGGGTTGCTTCCACGTGGCAAAGTGAGTGTATCGGATTGGATAATTATTAAGCTATTTATTGAACTCGAGAACAAAATTAACTGACAAGCTGATTGATATATCTGAAGAGGGTGGTAGAATTTGTATGGAGGGCCACTCAACCTATATAAGCCTATTAAATTTGGGGGTCCGAAATTATGAACCATTAGGTCCATTTGGGCCTAAAAGAATAAACCCAATAAAGTTAGGATGAGATATTTAACATTATTTGGAGCGTAACCGGTCCAATTTGGATAGTTTGAAAAGAAAATTCGAATTGAACCGTTCGTTTTTTATTAAGAAATTTAGAAATCAAAACCAAACCTAACTAATCTAGTCTAATTTGGTTTTGATTTGCTCGATTTTGGTTTAGTTTTTGATTTACTGATTTAATTGGGCACAAATGAACCAAGCCCCATGTAATAAAAATCTAATTTTGTTGGGACACAAGTAAGCCGGAATAAACCAACCTTAGTATAAAAAACATATATTTTAACTTGTAAACCGGTGTCAACAATCTAAAAAATATTCATCAAAGTAGCAAATTAATCATCACTAGATAATTAAAAAACAAGACATAATGTTGACCATTACCTGCCACCACCACCACCACCACCACCACCACCACCTGCCATCACTACTACCACTCGCCGCCACCACATTGCTGACCACTGTCATCCGTCACCACCACACTGCTGACCATTGGCACTAATCGCCACTGCCACTCGCCACCACACTAACACCACACTCCACCGCCTACCCAACACCACACCGCCACTGCCACTGACCACCATAGTGCTAATTATCGACACTAACCATCACACTGTTGACCACTACCATCACCAACCGCCACCGCCACCTACCACCATCACACTGTCGACCAATAGCACTAACTGCCACCGCCACCACACTAACCACGACTGTCACTAACCGCCATCGCCACCACACTAACCGCCACTGTCACTAACCAACACCGCCACCGCCACTGCAACCAACCACCATCGTCAACCCGCCACCACCACCACTAACTGCCACCGCCGCCATCACTACTAACTGCCATTGCCACCCGTCAGGACTACATTGTCGACCATCGCCATCTCCACTAACCACTACACTGCTGACCACCATCGTCACTAACCACCATCACCACCCGCCACCACCATACTGTTGACTATTGGCAATAACCACCATTGCCACTAATTACCACCACCACCACCACCTGCCATTAACCATCGTCACCCGCCACCACCATACTGCCGACCACCGGCACTAACTACCACACTGTTGACTACCACCACTAACTATCGCACTACTGACCACTGTCACTAACCACCACCACCATCTGCCACCACCACACTGGTGACCACTAGCACTAACCACTATCGCCACCATACTAACCACCACCACCACCACCACCACCACCACCCACCACCCACCACTAACCACTATTGTCACCCGCCACCATCACACTGTCGACCATCGCTATTAACCACTATACTGCTGACCACCACTACCACCCGTCACCACCACACTACTGACCACCGCCGCTAACCACCATTACCGCTAACCCCCACTGTCACTAACCGCCATCACCATCCGCCACCACTGTTCCAACTATCGCTCCACCCTCCAACCACCACCACCACCATCATGCCTACAATATCAAGTGGGGCTTGGTGTGTCGCAAAACCTATTATGAGATAAGTTAAAAATAAATAAACTTTAAATTTCAACTCCTTGTGCAAATCAAATAACTTAATTAATTCAGTGCTTAATTTCAGTACATAACAAACAACTTTTATACTTAAAAAATTTAGTATTCAATTTTCAGTGCCTAATTTTCAATTTTAAATTTTTAGCTTTCAGTTTTATCAAACAACACTTAGGTGTTTCGGTCCGGTGCTCAAAATCATAAAATCGAAACCAACCCGAACGTTTTGAAAATAAAGCAAATCAAACTGGACTGAATCAAGCTAGTTGAAAAATTAGACCTGTCGGCTTGGTTAGGCTTTTCGATTTTTGCTTACAAATCTATAGATCATATATTATCATTTTTTTAATGTAGAACGAATCAAGCTACTCGAGCGAATTTCAGATAAAGCTTATAGTTGTTACTTCAAGATCGACTCGTGAAATGAAACTGTCAATTTAAGCTTGGGTACATATTAGAAGCTCTTTTTAGATTTTATGCATCATTCTTGTTTGTTGTCTTTGTACGCTCAGCTCACCACTCCTTTTCACAAGAGGAAGATCTTCAGATCTTCACGTCACTTGTCACCGTGAAGATCTAAGAGATTGAGCTGAGACGAGGTCAACTTAAATAAAGTGAATGTTCTTTGTCAACAAAATACTCATTTGAAAAGAAATTAGAGGACTAAGCTCTAGAGTAGATATTTATAAATTTCAAAAAAGGTATTACTGAAACAAATAAATAGGCAGATAGGACTACTCTAGCTTGCTCTTCACCTTGCTGCTTAAAGTCATCGCTTTCATTTAAGTTCAAGATTTTATATAAGAAATAAAGAAAGAAAAGACAGACTAGTTACCAATAAATATGAAGAAAAAAAGAAAAGAGAAAAAGTATGTTTAGCTTCTTCTTTTCTCTATTCAATTTGTGCGCATGACAAGCTTCATAATACTCCAGACCTCGGGTCAACAAGCCCCCTTTCTCAATATCTCATTGAATGTCCCGACAATGTGGCAAAAAAACAAAAATCTACTCCGTTCGAGATAGAGTTTGTAGAAAGTTACACCCCCCGCTCCGGTATATGGTTAATCCAATAAGGAAAGTTTCATTAGGAGATTGGAACAGGCTACCATGAGACAAAAAAAAAAATTCTAAACAAATTTGATTCGCAATTATTATATGTCCAAGGTCAATATTAAAATAATTTCAAAGATTTTTCCTAACTTTGTCCGTGTCAACAAAGAATTTAAAATACCTCAATTTTTTACAGAATTCAGAGGAAGAAGAATGCAAAGCTCATCTGCTGCAAATCTGCATGTGTTCATAATTGAGAACGATATATTGACTCTGCTTCGACGAGTTTGGGACCTAATGAATGCCTCCGCACAAGGGCGAGGCATTCAACCATAACAACTCCTAACATCACTCCCACATTTCCAAGCAAAAACCCAAAACCATGACATGGCCATACCCTTCCCCAAGTTATTGACCACAATGCAGCTCTAATGATCTCAAAATAGAAGAAAACAACTCATACCCAGAGTGTATTAACAAAATAAGAAGGCATTTTATTGAAATCATCCTCTCAGACACTGAGAACTGAAAAGAAGCAAGAAATAAGAAAAGGCACTGCAGGAGTATGGTTACATCTCCAAAAACATACAGCCACTCTAGCAAATATTGATCATTCTCTTGCATAGAAATGCCGAATTCTTCCTTCTCAGGAGCAGCAATGAGAGATTAATTAGTGACGGTGGGCCTCTTCTTTGTGGTGTAAGGGTAATACTCCCTGCCATTGTCAATTCTCGTTGTCTGACCCCCAGCATCGATCAATGCAGAAGTGACTGCCAGCGCTGCTCCTGCTGAAATTGCTGTTGGAATGCTTTTTGCTGCAGGAATCGCACAAACATCAGCCGAAGTAATGGAAAAAGATTATGCCAATCCAACCGAGAGATATGAACAACATGACCACCGTGGATTAGAGAATTAGCTCTTCTTAAAGCACTACATTTATCAGGTCAATACTCCTAGACTCCTCTCTAAAAAGTAAAACACATATCTGAGCTTTTATTGTTGTCTTCACCTCATTTTCATGGTACAACCTGGGAACCACTGGCTGTGTTTGAATCATGGATTTGGGTAGAGATTCATGGAATGAAAGGAGGAGTAGAGAAAAAAGATAAAGGTTCTAACCGCTAACATTGATCTTCTAATTTCTTTTATCTTTCAGGATCCAAACACAGCCCTGAAGAATCCTTTCATGATATACAACTCTCTGTATGTTCTACCAGGGAATAGAAGAACCTAATAAATTCCAGGGAAACATAAACTGCCCACATTGGACTGTAATTTCATGTCTCACTTGGATGAAACAGGTAAATTCCAGGGAAACATAAGCTGCCCATGTTGGGCCGTAATTTCGTGTCTCACTTACACGGGTGCTGCCTTAAGGAGGAGGTCTCTTAGTCCCTACGGCTGTGAGAGGATTTTGTGTCCAGAAAATTAGAACTAGGTGTTAGTGTGTGAAAAGGACTAAGCTTATGTAGGCAGGCAAGAAACCCAGAGGAACTATTTTTTTCACGTCTTGAGATTTATTGAGTACTACATACCACAAGAGAAGGACAAGGGAAATCTCAACTTTAGAGTTTAGTTCGGAAATTTTACTTTAATTGCTAATGAAGATAAACACTGTCCGCGGCGCTATTCATTACGACGCAAATCTAGCCAACCATTACAGTACCATAACAATCATTTAACAACTTAGACAACAACTATATGTCTAATTTTTTTTGGAACAACTTAAATTACATTGCAAATGGCCATTCTTTTATAAAACCATGCTCCAACAATTCCCTATCATTTTCAACTTGTTGAATGTTGACATGACTTTGTAACTCTGAACACAGAAAGTAGAAAACAAAACATACAATAGATTAGCACACAAATTACATAGACCTCATACTTTTAACATATGAAAATTCAAGTATTTTAGCATTTTTGCGATCATGCATATTCGCTCCATATTCTTGAGAAGACTGTAGTAGTAACATATGGGGGAAAAGGACGAAATTGGACTCAACATTAACATCTGCACAAAGCCCTTTTTCTTGAAAAGCCAGTTCCGCGCCTACAATAAAACCACTGGCACACACAATCTCCGAGCAAAAGATGTAGATTCTGTGAAACCATCCAATTTCTATCCAAAACCTTAAGTTCCGTCAAGTCACTGAACAAAAATCCCCTAACTTTATGGAAAATATAGGTTGAATAGTAGAAAATCTACAGTCCATGAACACAGCATAGTGAACAAGCACACCAGAGCAAAATGGAAAAACACAAAAAAACAAAAAAAAGGAGTAAAATTATTTGTAGAACTTTAGAAAAAAAGAAACTACTATGAATCAGTAAGAAACATCCATTCACTGGTAAGTTGGTAACTGCATCAGAAGCATGATGATTCCTCAATCTTTTTTCTTAATAAACAGCAATATATATGCTCCGCACTGCTTTCAGTTTCTAGAACAGCAACAAGAAACTGAAGGGAATCAGGAAGAATGCGTTTTGATATCATCTATTCCGTACCAGGCTGGTGAGACTAGAATCAAATATGCATACACTAACTGTTTCCTGATGGAACCATAACAATGATACAAACACCACAATGTATTTACAGCATTAAAATGATATAGGAATGGAGAATCATAACAAAACAGTTCAAATACATCAAAGGCTAATCTCACCTTTGTAACCAAGAACAGTAGCCCCAGCAACAAAACCACCAACAGCTCCGTTCATGAAGTCCCTCTTCATCCTAAAATTCTGCACCAGCTGCTCGACGCCTATGTAGACACCACCAATTGCAGCGAAAGTCAGTCCATGGCTACCCATCATCTTGAGTGTCCTTATCAACCCTGGAAGCGCAACGTTTCTCTCAACACGTGGCACGTCGTGCCAAGTAGCGACTATTGTACCCCAAATAGTTCCAGCGACGAAACCAGAGGTTGCACCTTTGATTGTTTTCATCAATGCGGTATCATCGTCTTCCAAATACCTAAGTTCTGAAGGATCCATAATTCTCCTTTGACTAGGAAATGACCAAAGTACCAAAGAGATAGAAGCATTAGTAATAGGATAACACTAGAAGAATCAGTAAGAAAGAATTAAGAAAGAATTGGGTCTTAAATAGGAAATATCAATAAGGTTCTAATTTCTGCTTATTTTCTCAGTTGTTGAATGGGTTGCAGTGCACATTGCAACACCATTATTAAAAGTAACAAGATTGAAACTTTTTTTTTTGATAATCGAGGTATCCGACGGCAAAGAGCCAACCGACTATTCCTCGAGGCCCTGGCGGGTCGACCGTTGAACACCCCCAGTGGCCCCAAGGTTTGTAGTTGCCGAGTTTCGAACTAGGCATCTGGGGTTTACAGCTTGCCTGTTCTACCGATCGGACAACCTCTTGGGGTTAACAAGATTGAAACTTGAAAGCACAAAACCCAAATGTTACTAAACTAGACAGAGATCGAAGCATCAGTACCACAAAAGTACTTGAGCTACCAAGGTGAAGTGGAAAACATTCAAAAACCATGCGGGTTGAAGTTCGTAGATTAATCAGAAGGGGGAACATTTGTTTTTTCTCTTATTTTGTTCACTTTATTTGTTAAGAAAACTGAAAGTGGAACAGCATTCGTCTTTTGTCATAAGAGTTTTTGGTGCACACGGCAATAACATATCCCGGATACAGCACATGCTACGAAAGTTGTCATGCTGTACCAAACTAGAACATGTATAGAGCAATAGATACAGCTCATGTCGTTCGTGTATGTAAATCGCTAAGGAGCAATCACATACCATCTGTAACCTATGACTGAAAGAGATTTCACCAACACAAAGGGATAAATAGAAAATTGAAACATTGGTTTTCTTTGATTGAGCCGAATGAAGGATTGAATCAAATATCCATTTCTTTGCCTGCGTTTGATTTCGCATAAACTAGTAAAGTAATGTACATTTTACAAATGGAATCATCATTCACAAATTTAGGTGAATGGCCATAATAATTGGGAGGCTTGACGAACTAACTACTTCCCAAAATCGTTCCAGCGAACTGAAAACTACCTTAGTACGTACATATTTTTCCTCAACCATCATTTTCCCAGCCGCAAATCGCAGAAAATTAACCCACTAGAGTTCCGTACGCACAACAACGTAGAATCCAAACCCTAAAAAGTAGTAACTTTCTGGTTTGATTGAGATAACGTCCTTCCGCGTTACGTTCAAACCCTAAGATCACATTTCCAAGCTGATACGAATGCACACATAAATCTATCAATTCGTACAAAATTACAGAAAGAGGGGAGGAGAGAGAGGGAGAGAGGGAGAGAGGGAGAGAGTGAGAGTACTTACCACGGAGATAGATACGGATGAGACGAAACAGAGAGTGGACTGCGTTGGGGACGAAGGGGGATCGGAGGAGAGAGAGAAGAGAGAGGGGGGGGGGAGAGAGAGAGAGAGTATAAACGTTGAAGCTATAGACTGCGGATTCTCAATGGAGATCCTCCGGAGCGGGCATTCGGGTTAATGGGACAATCGGACGGTCCGAAATAAGCCACAGATATATCGCAGCTCTTTTTGTGCAGACGACGCCGTTTTTTCTCCCCTGTTATTATAAACTAACGGCTGTACCTCCGGGAAACAGAACTAACGGCCGGGGGAAACGGACGAATTCCGACGAAGTATTTCGACGAAGCATTTCACCTGGAAATGCCGAATGATTATCGAAATTGCATTTGCACGCTCTTACGCACACATATATACATATGTGATGAGAAGATACTCTAAAGATAACTAGTAAACTTTTTTTTAGTCTAGATATTTTGTCAATTTTTAAATTATTAATTAATTTAATGGTGATTAGTTTTCGAAAATTTAAAATTAACATGGCAAATTTACAATAATCATTAGTGATCGGTTCTAATGAGATTCGAAACCAATCCCTTGAGGTTAAGTAGCTAGTAAACTTGATACACTATTTTGGTGCAGCTCTTTAATTTTGAGAAAAAAAAATGACTATAAATTCTCAAGCCGCAAAATATATTTATTATGATGGTGTCAATTAATCAATTCTTTTGACGGTCTCTAAAGTCAATAGAGTAATAAAAAAAATTAAAGTTTAAAAAGTCTTTTAGTGTATACTTGTTGCGCTAGGCTTTTTAATCTATCATATGTGTCAACAAAACTAAATTTGATATAAAGATTTGTTATTTTTCTAATTTGAAGAAGAATATATGTATCATGCCGAATGTTTAATTGATAAAAAAAATTACTTGATACATTCAGAAGCACCTTTAAAGCGAAGTCTATACGAATCTATTCTTATCTTACAACATTTTAAACCATGTTGCGTAATGCACTGCATTGCATTACTTGTTCCCACTATATATGCCCGTAGTGGTTTGAATTCTATATAACCTAGGCTTTATTCCAAGCAATTCGCCCTTGGTCTTGTGTTGTAAGGAATTTTATTTTTTCATAACTCAAAGTGTTTGAGTCAGTTTACGCGCATCTTGACAAATTTTTGAATGATCAATTTCACCGTCTATTTGCAAAGACCCTATTGTAACTAGAGCAAATCCTTATATGGACTGGCTCTATTAAAATTACTAGCACTCGTGAAATTTCAAATCCAAGACCTTAGAAAGTAACATACATCCAAGTCTTTACGACCAAAAACAGGGTATTTAGTTCCAAACACAACATTGCCTTTCAAAGGCGACTTTTGCACATGAAGCATGACATAGACCATGGCCATTGTTTGACACCCATTAAAATCAGTCAGTCATTTGTATCAATATTCACCACAAGTATCTCTCACAACTCATGAAATGTGTCTCAAACCAGGTTGGTAATTGGTTAACAGAACTTTGTACTATCAATTTCTGTGTTCCGTCAGGTCATACCGGGCTTCTTAATCTCATGCTAGTGGACCGTGAAATTGATGCCCTGAATTAGTGGTCTTGTGGGTCGGATACAGAACTCGAATGACTGCTATTGCAAAAGAATGTTGGTGGTACAAAGAATCAAGAACTGTACCAGTGGAAAAGCACTGCTATATTATCTGTTATCCATTGCAAGCAGAAACTAGTTTTACAACACCGTACTAGGATGAAAGAACTCATTGGGGATGAGTCAATAGCTAACAGGCGAGCCGAAGAACCGGGTGTGTGTCGAACGGAAGGACCTATTGAATGGATCACCGTCGTTGTTATCTGCTCCTTCAGAAGTTTCTCCTGTCCCCGACTTTTGTATCAGAGAGGAGATTGATTCCACTATTTCAGCCATTGGCGGCCGGAATTCCTTTTCGGGCTGTTTAAATTCCAGACACAGTTAAAAGACATATATACATAACCAGCTTTTCTTAGTCTGGCTTTGAAAATTGAAGTTAGCTGGGGAAAAGGAAAGAAAGTGAGAAGGAAAACCACTTTTCTTAGTACTTCCCCCCTTGGAAAATTCTATAATTTCTCTTCATATAATGAAAGATTATGAAATTCAAAATATGCAAGGGAGCATTCAAAATATGATAATTCGAGCCAAAAAATTTGTATCTTTATCGTAATTCATGAACAAAATGGAGCATTGGGAAACTAAGTAATGGAAGAACTCTCAAAGAAGCAAGGTAACAGCCAAAGAAGCTCCATAGCAGATGGAATTAACCGTAAATTTTCAAAAGCTGTAAGTGCAAATGGTCGTACCTGAACACAGAGGGAGACTATATCAGCAAACCGAGAGAGAGCCCTGGATGAGAGTGGCCTTTTGAAGGTTGGATCAACCATCTTTTCCAAAGACTCGTTGTCATGAAGCCTGGAAGATGCCCATGTTACCAGAGATTGCTCTTCCCTCGGTCTCAAGCTATTTTTGGCAGGTATCAAAAAGCTGAGTAAGAAAACTAGAGAACAAAAGGGTAGAACTCAAGCAAATAACAAGAAATATCATACCCATCGAAAGGCCTCTTTCCTGTTAACAGCTCCAAAAGCAGGACCCCAAAAGCATATATGTCCCCTTTTACGCTGTCAAATCCGTGCTGGATGCGTTCAGGTGCAACATAGCCAGTATTGCCAATTGCCATTTCAGAAGCCTGTTCATGACATGCTAGTTAATCTTGGCAAGAGAGAGTTCCCCATATTTATGTGGTTTTTGTCGATCCTTAAGATGTTTTCGAAACCAGTTTCCTACTCCATAGGAGTAAATTACATCAAAACCAATAGGATTCGTCTTCTAAGTTGCAATACATAACTGACTTTAGTCATTCCGTACCTTGAGTTTAACGCTGTTGCTTGTAAGCGGTCTCAATACGGCTAGCCCACAGTCAGAGAGACGAGGCATGAGTTCGTCATCAAGTAAGATGTTAGCAGCCTTTAAGTTGCTGTGAGCAACAGGAGGCAAGCATACTGAATGCAAATAGCTGAAAGCACAAATTAATCATATTACCTTTACTTCCTCTAGGTCACAGAAAAAGTGTCATACGTGGACACATGTCTAAAGTTGCATCATTCTGTAAGCGCACAAGGTTTTATCAACTGATAGGATACTTTTTTAGTGGATTTTCTAGCAGGCATTGATCTGTTTTCCACAGTTTTATTTGAATAACAGATTTCATGTTTGGTTGTTGCTTTCAAAATCAGTTGCTAAATAAGTTTTAACTGTTCTGAATAAATGTTTTGATAGCTGTCAAACAAGCAAGGTTTTTCTGTTCTTTCATAAAATAAAAACAGAAAACACAAATATCCGAAGAGTTCTTACTCAAAATTCAAGTTTAAAATGAACACCCCATCGAATACTATGTACTTACTCCAAAGCTCGTGCTACGCCAAGAGCAATTCGGAGACGATGTCCCCATGAGAGCGGCATGTTTGCATCAGAGTGTAGAGAATCATCTAGGGTCCGATTTCCGACATACTCAAAAACAAGAAGATGTTGTCCGCGCTCTAAACAATAGCCTAGAAGTGTTACAATGTTCGGGTGCCTCACCCGGGCTGCATTCCTAACCACGTCCAAGAATTGTTCTTCTTCGTTCAGAGACAGAACTACTGTATTAATATTCTTTACAGCCAAGATCTTGCAAAAAGAAAGAAAAAATTTCTGATGAATCGTAATATTGTTATTTAACTTGGAAAAAACATGCAAGTTTAGAATTCTTACTTGTCCATTGGGCAATTCTGCTTTGTAAACAGAACCAAGAGATCCCTCTCCAAGAAAGTTCTCCTCACTGAACCCATTAGTTGCTGATTGAATCTCTGCCATAGTGTAAACTTTTGCACTGATTGGGATTTTCCTTTTCTTAGAGAAACTTCTTCTAGACATTGTGTTCATTCTGGTGCGATTGGGCGGTGCACGCCTTGGGGCAGCCACCGGAAGAGAAATGATATGCGAGGTTTGTGGGCTTTCTTGTGCGCCGGATGAATATTCTGTCCCCACAATAAACACATGAAAAGAAGGGTCAACAAAGCATGCCCGGTACAACAACGAAGGGCTGATAAGAACTTGGTTATATTTTCAACTAAAAGAACGATGTTTATGGAAAGAGGCATCAGAAAACAGTCAAGATGAACTCAAGAAATGTAGCAATGAATGGATGAACTTTGTTATTGCTACTATAAGTAGTTCATATATGCATCAAAAACAAATTTCAAACATCATTATAGCAATATATGCAAGGTGATCTCAATCAAACTTAGACCAAGAACAGTACATAAAAATGATGGTACTCTACCTGTTAAAAATCAAGTTAAACTAGAAAGTCACTGCAAATGACATTATAGTTTTAAGTAATTTGCAAAATCCGTTTGGTTTTCATGTACAAGAGTATCTAAATGTTTAAACCGATGAGGACCCAGACAGTGTTAATGCAAATCCCAAAAAGCAAATATGCTTGTCGGCAGAACCAAACCTTTGGTTGTACTGAGTGGAATAGAGTAATGCGAGCAGTCGCTGCAGATTTCCACACTTAAGCGCCTTTTTGCATGAGCTCGATGTATGCGGATCACAATGATGAGCGCTGCACATGTTGCCATTAGAGTTACCCCACCAATCATAAAGGCTACTCCCCCAGGACCTAGTCCTTTCTTCTTGTGTCGGCTTACTTTGTGAGAAGGATAGCTCTCAACCGCACTTGACTCAGTAGTTGGAGGACTACTAACATTCTGCCAAGGCGGTACATTATCCAATGGGAAATCCCATGGAGGATCGTTTCCTGCTGCCTTGAGACTATTTCCAGCAAACCTAAACCCGAATCAAGAGGCAAAATCATCAGTCAACAATATGGTTTGCCAGTTCATGCATTAGTGGCGGAGCCAAATATTTACATCAGTTGAGGCAACAACCAAACTCAACTATAACACCCACAATAAGCACCCATAGATAGTATTCATTTTTGCACTTAAAATAAGAGCAAAATTTTGATATGCTCACTAATGAAGTCCTTGACAAAAAAAGATTTCAGAATAAGCCCTAACGGATTTTCATGTTTTCAAAGTTTTGCATGGTCACCATTGCTTTTAAAGATCTCTCTGTGTATGCAACCGTGTTGTGTCTCATCCATCAATCACCCATTAAGGGCTAAAATATTTTTTGTGTATGGGTCTATAGAGAACTTTAGAAGGAACAAATAGGTCGAAGTGTAGTAATTAAAAAGTTTAGTACTGGACCTAATTGGCCACGCCACTGAATAAAGTGAACAAGGAAAGAAATAATGAAGGATTTTGTTAGCTTACCAAAGATTTGGTATATCTCGAAATTGGTAAGGAATAACACCACTAAAGTGATTGTCTTGGATGTTCCTGACAACAGATGTACATAGGTAAGCAATCAAATAAAGGAAATGGAAAGAAGGTCCAAAACTCAGTCTACGAAACCTACAGGTCAATGAGTGGAAGACCAGACAATAGGATTACTGATCCAGTGAATCGATTATTCTGTAAGAAACTGCATGTAATGCAACATAAATAATAGGAACCATCAGAAACGAATTACTGCTAAGAGAGAATTTGCCAATAAACCAACTGAAATAAGACTCACAGTCTATGAAGATTTGTCAGCGTCCCAAAGGAACTAGGTAGATCCCCGGTGAAGTTGTTGTTTGAAAGATCCCTGTCGATAAGAAGAACATCTTAATAGCTAAAACGGATAACACAGACATCAATAGAAGTTCTTCACTTTAAATGAGAGTAAAAGTAGAGGAAATATCATACATTTCTTTTAGATTCAGCAGGCCATCAAATACACTGCCTATGGACCCAGATAGTGAGTTGTGGCTCAAATTCCTGCAACAAAAAAATTTATGAAAAGGATGACTGAACTAAAATTGGCATATTAGGCAATCATTGCATAAGCAACTCACAGATGCCGAAGATTTCTCATGGAGGTCAAGGTGGATGGGATGTTTGCAGTAAAGTTGTTACGTGCCAAATTTCTGCATTTACAGAAACAATATGGACAAAAAATAGAGGAAAGAGAAAAAACAAACATAATGTAAATCAATTACACTGACTTGAAGTTTACTGCATGCTTACGACACAATTTGTTGAAAACAAAAATCTTACATGTGTGTGGCATTCAAAGGTAGGCTGTATGGAACTTCGCCGTGAATGTTATTTGAGCTAGCATCCCTAATATAAAGAAGCATGTCTACATTAAGTCTGATTAACCCTTCTGTACTTCCAATCGAAGATTTTACAGGAAGCCTTACAGCTGTTTCAAACTGTGGAGGTCGGAGAGGTGGAAACCGAGATTTCCCATAAGCTCTAGCCCGCGCAGTTCACTATATAAGCAAGGGAAACGGGTTAATATTTTGGCAAATTGACAATTAATTAATTGAACAATGCTAGGTACACAGATTATGTAAATAGACCCGGACACAAATGTGTCCAGATCCGTCGGATGCACATGAGACCCGTAATAATTCAAGGGCCCCATGCGTATCCGACGGATCCAGACACATATACACAAGTCTGTGTATACAAACTTTCTCTAAGTAATTAGAAACTTAAAGTGTAATTACATCTGAATGACCGATGATCCAGAACAGAAAACTCCCATCCATGATTCTTCACATGGGTCCCCATCACCCAGTTTCCATCCCCTTAGCTGAGGTGGTCTGTTCAGTGCAGTGTAAAGATCTTGAAGAGCAAGGACTGCATCAAGAATGAAGCCGGTTGGTTTGATTTATGTCACAGAATTTAGAATATACAAAAGAACAAATGTTCCTTAACACTGAAGAGCTCACAACTGCTACACTTCTAGGGCAATAATCTGGTGACCTACTGCTTAATCAACATTATCCGATGAGATAACAGCAAACCGAAATTGTGATTGTGCAAACCGATATGCATGAATGTCCACCTTAATCAACAACATTGTTAATTTTCACTTCACAACTATTTCTCTAGTTTTCTTTTGCGTAGTAACTATCCTTCTGACAGAAGGATAAAGGAAACTGAGGCTCTGATTTGTGTAGCACCTAAGTTCATTGAGCAGCAGGTCGGATCTACAGTTTACTGATGTAAAGGAAATTACTCATCGAAATTTGTGTTACGAGTCACCTAGCAAAATTTGGAATTTTTTTGAAACGTCTACTCATTGTCTTAGTCCAACCAAATAAAGGCATATAATCTGCAGCCAAGAAGCCCACCACCTTTATGTCCTTTCACAAGAATGCGCTTGCAAGAGCATAGACTGCAAATGGGACGCTTATCTGGAAATGCAAAAGCCTTTGATGGAAGATGGTGGTCAGAAAACCATGGTGCTACTATTTGGCTGCAAAAACCTTTCCCAAGAATGTGCTTGCAAGAGCATAGACTGCAAATGGAACGCTTATCCTTCATTTCTTTGCAGCCAAGAACGCTTATCTTCATTTTTCTCGTACTTTCCTCCAAAATATCTTCGGAAGGAACAAAGGAATGAAGGATTATAAAGAGAATAGCATTCTGCAACTAATTCCTTCTACCACTATGTAGATTATCAGTTTACCTACCCTAAAATAAATCAGCCATCGTAGGTTCTTTTCCCCAAATCAGCAATTTGAAACAACATTCAAAATGGTCATAATCTCCAATTCAACGAACATAGCCTCTTTTCTACCAAATTTATACAAGATCATCAACTAGTCATCATCAATACAGATAACCGAAGCATTAACAAGATAAAACCTAAACTAAATTAGAGAAAAATATCGACATGATAATCGCCACTCATTGCTCAACCAAATTGTAGAGAAAAAGGAAAAAAAATGCAAGAAATTCAGGAAGGAGAAAGGAATAATTTGGTTGAACTACCATCGAGATAGTCCGTGTGTGCCGTGACGTCTGGAACCAGAGCAGCAGTAAAGGCAATTACAGCGAGATACAACCATCCACACCACTTCCCCATTTTCATTCTTCCAGTGTACATACGAAGATAAATGTTCTTATATCATTACTTCCCTGAAAACACAGAATTGTACGATATGAAGATTAGTCAATCGTTCAAGGCAATACATTATCAAGAACGACAAAATTAGGTTGTAGTACAAAAACAAACGAATATACATACATATATATGATATATAGATAGATGGATCTATATGCTATTTGCCTATTTCTAGTTGAGAACTGTACTCAAGTCGATATTGGATTAGTGATTGAGACGAATGCATGGCTCCTGTGTGCGTCCACTGTAAATGAAGATGTTAGGGTTATGTCTACTCTAGAGAGAGAGAGAGAGAGAGAGAAGGCGCAAAATTCGATGGAAGATTTTAGGACCATTTTTTATATATCTATAGATGATCTTTGGAGTGAAAACAAGTTCTGAAATCTACAGATGATTTAGGATTCAGATGAATATGTAGAAAAAGCAGTGCCTCAAGATACAATTTTTTCTACTGTATAGACTGAATTCAGAGACGTGCTTGATTATACTGAATCCAAGGAGTTAGGGTATGAGAATACCGCGGAAGACGCTTGTCTCTGGTTATCACTCTAGAGAGAGAGAGAGATTTGGACAGAAAGAGAAGGCAGAGGGATGGGGTTGGGGGAGGGAGGGCTCTGTACTGAAGGTGGTGAAGCGGGGGGAGAGAGAGAGAGAGAGAGAGAGAGAGAGAATCTTGATGAGTCAGCATTTGGGTGAGATAAAACGGTTTAAGTCGTTAGGGTAGCACGTGCCAAAGTCGAGCATCGCCTTGGTGTGAAAATTCTGTATTTTTCCCTGCTGCAAATTAAAAAATAGCAAAACTCAAAGTGATGGATTAAAACTTTTCATAAAAATATATTTTCACAATTAGTGAAGTTTTTTTAAAATAATTCATAATTTGAAAAAAGTGGTCTAAGAGAGAAAAAAATAAAAAATATTGATTCGAGTTTAAAAAAATTAATTAATTAAAATTATTTTTCCTCATTCTTTATAACGGAGGTTTTACTACTGATAAAGATTTTATTTTTTATTTTTTATCCAAAACTATATAGTATGATTCAACAACTACTCTGATCGAATTATTTAAGCCAGTCGTGATGAATGAAATCACTGGTACTTCTAATAAGAGATATGCCCAAGAGCCGATAATGGGCTTATCGAAAATCAATTCTCATTCTCCAAAATAACCACGGTGAAAGAAAGCACAACTCGTGTGTAAATGTCATCGTTGATTTTAAAATCCCGAGAAGGCTATTGATAATAACCAAAAGAATTGTAAAAGAAAGGCTATCAAAAATTATCACGTGAAATTTTCTTTGATTTTTAAAAAAAAAAAAACAGATAGAATGACACGTTAACTATAATCTCTTAGCACATATTATATGATATAGATAGATGGATAAATAGTGATAAAAGTATAAATAGAGATATATCAATAGGCAGACAAATATTTCTTGATCTTTTTTAATAATATAGAGAATGACACGTGGACAAGGCCCTCTAAATAAACAGTATAAAGCATAGATAGGCATAGGTAGATCGAGAGAGAAAATTATTGCGAAATCTCACGCAAAACTTCTCTCACTTTACTTTTTAGAGAATTACGAAAGTTTACCACAAGATAATAGAGTCAGCTCTAACTTCTTTTGTTTGCGTTTCAGTTACAGTATCCGAATAAATTTCACATCTAATATCAGTCTTATTAGTGAACAAGTAAATATTAGTCGCTTTCTCTTTTCTTAAGTAAACTCATTAGTTGAACAAGTTAAGATAAGTGTTGGAACTTATGGCTCATATGGGCGGGCCAGAAGCCGAGCGTAGTGGAGCGGAGCGAGACTTCTGACCCATCACAGGTTCAACTGTTGAGGTTGGGCCGAAGGCCCAATGGTTTGGGGGGGTGTGGGGGGCGAAGCCCCCCCGCGGTACGGTACAACCTAATTGTATTAAAGTTGGACTGTACAACCTAATTAGATTAGTATTCTAATTAGAGTTGTATTCTAATTAGGATTGGTTTACCTAATTAGAATCAGACTAGGATTGGAATAGAGTATATTTATAAATACTCTTTATTATATAATCCTAGGGATTAAAGATCAATAACAAAATCTCGCTTCACTCCCGTGAACGTACCTGATTTTGGGAAACCACATAAATCTTGTGTTGATTTCTTTATAGTTTCGTATTCAACATTGTGTGTGTGATTGAGTGATTGAGCTAACAAGTGGTATCAAAGCTCAGGTTAATTCAATCATACAAAGAACAATGGTGGGGAATACGTCTATGTCGAAGTTCGATGTGATAAAGTTCGATGGAACTGGAAACTTCGAACTGTGGCAACAAAGGGTAAAGGATCTGCTGATGCAGCAAGGTTTGTCGAAGGCGTTGGGCGGGAAGTCCAAGAAACCAGAGCAGATGACCGACGATGATTGGGAAGATCTGCAAGCGAAGGTAGTGAGTACGATTCGTCTGTGTCTCGCGGATGAAGTTATGTACCACTTGATCGGAGATGATTCGTTGGTTGGGGTTTGGGCAAAATTGGAGAACAAGTATATGTCGAAATCCTTGACTAATAAACTGTTTCTCAAGCAAAAGTTATTTGGGCTGAAGATGGTTGAGGGTTCTGACCTAATTCAGCATATCAATACGTTCAATCAGATTGTTAGTGATTTGTTACGTATTGAGGTGAAAGTCGAAGAGGAGGATCAGGCTTTAATGTTGTTGTCCTCCTTACCGGGTTCCATGGATAATCTCGTTACTACCCTACTTTGGGGGAAAGAAACCCTAGAACTAGAGGAAGTTACCGCAGCCCTTCTAGCGAATAAACAACGAAGGTTACAAACTGAATAAATTCAGGGTGAGGGACTTGTGGTCAAGTACGAGGACCGGGGCAGGAAGATGGACAACGGAAAATCTGTTGAGCGTGAAAAATCAACAGGAAATGACCGTTCTGAGTTGAAGTGTTTTAGGTGCCATGAAACGGGTCACTTCAAGAAGAACTGTCCGAATAAGGGAAAAGGAGATAGCTGGAAGAAGAAACAAGGAAAGGCAGGGAAGAATAAAGCGGGACCATCAAATACTGCAAACGTGGCGAAGCAGTACGATTCAGAGGATGGTGATTTGCTTTCGGTCTCTACCAATCAAGATCATCTGGCAGATCATGGATTATGGATTCAGCATGTTCTTATCACATGTCACCTAACAGGGAATGGTTCGACACCTACAGGTCAGTGGATTGTGGTAATGTTCTTATGGGTAATGATGCATCGTGCAAAGTCATAGGAATAGGCACAATTAAAATCAGAATATTTGATGGTGTTGTGAGAACCTTGGGTGAGGTTAGACATGTCCCAGATTTGAGGAAGAATTTAATTTCGTTGGGAACTTTAGACTCCAACGGTTGTGGGTGTAAAACTGAAGGTGGAGTCATGAAGGTAACGAAGGGTGTTTTGGTGATTATAAAGGGTTCAAAAGTTCCAGGAAATATTTATAGGTTGACAGGGAGTATTGTTGTAGGTGGAGCTGCTACCACCACAACGGACGATACTGATGATACCATTCTTTGGCATATGCAGTTGGGACATATGGGGAAACGTGGGATGTTGGAGCTACATAAGAGGAATCTGTTGAAAGGGATGAAATCGTGCAAGGTTGGGTTCTGTAAATTCTGTGTTCTAGGAAAACAGTGCAAGGTCCAGTTTAAGCATACCACACAAAGATCAAAGGGATTCTTGACTATATTCATTCAGATGTTTGGGGGCCAGTGAGGATAGCCTCGAAAGGGGGATCTCTGTATTTCGTGACCTTCATTGATGATTATTCGAGGAAGGTTTGGGTTTACTTCATGCGGCACAAGTTTGAGGTTTTTACAACATTCAAGGTGTGGAAAGCTGAAGTGGAAAACCAGACTGGAAAACGAATCAAATGTCTCCGAACGGATAATGAAAAAGAGTACAAGGATGGCAAATTTTTAAAGTTTTGTGAGGAGCATGGGATACAGCGACACTGGACAGTTCGAAAAACACCGCAACAAAATGGGGTGGCAGAGAGGATGAACAGAACCATATATAGCAGAAAGAGCACGGTGTATGAGACTCAATGCATTTCTTCCAAAGAATTTCTAGGCAGAGGCAGTGAATATGACAGTCTTTGTTATAAACAGGTCGCCAAGTATCGCTCTGAACAGAAAGGTGGCAGAAGAAGTGTGGACAGACAAAGAGGTAGACTATTCAGTTTTAAAAAATTTTGGGTGTCCAGCTTATGTTCACGTTCCAGAAAACGAGAGGTCAAAACTTGATGCCAAATCCAAACAGTGTATCTTTATTGGGTATGAAGGGTAAAAGGGTACAAACTTTGGGATTCGGAAACAAAGAAGGTGGCGATCAATAGAGATGTGATATTTGACGAAAATTCTATGATCAAAACACATTCAGAGGTTCAGAAATCCGAGTCAAGGGAATGTAGCATGCAGCAGGGTATCCAGGTCGAGTTGGAGAGTATAGAATTGGATGATTCTCAGCCAGGGAAACAACTTGATCAGCAACAGAAGAAGCAGCAGGAAAGCATAGCCACAGGGAGACCCAAACGTGTTATCAAACCGCCAGTAAAGTATGGGTTTGAGGATTTAGTTTCTTATGCATTATCTACTACCAGTGGGGATCCGTCTACTTTTCAGGAGGCCATCATTACTTCTGAAAGGGACAAATGGATGGAGGCCATGGTGGAGGAGATGGAGTCTTTGCATAAGAATAAGACTTGGGAGTTGAAAGAACTATCTCAAGGAAAGAAAACAGTGGGGTGCAAGTGGGTTTATAAGAAGAAAGAAGCTGCGTCTGAAAAGGAAAAGGAAAAATTCAAGACTCGATTGGTAGCAAAGGGATACTCACAGAGGAAGGGGATTGACTATGATGAGGTCTTTCATCCAGTGGTGAGGCATACTTCAATCAGGATTATCTTGGCATTGGTGGCTAGCTATGATATGGCGTTGGAACAGATGGATGTGAAAACGGCTTTTCTCCATGGTGATTTGGAGGAGGATATATATATGGAGTAGCCGGAGGGGTTCATGCAGCCAGGGACTGAGCACCTTGTTTGTAGGTTGCAGAAGTCACTTTATGGGCTCAGACTAGAATTGGTTTACCTAATTAGAATCAGACTAGGAGTAGAATAGAGTATATTTATAGATACTATTTATTATATAATCCTAGGGATTAAAGATCAATAACAAAATCTCGCTTCGCTCCCGTGAACATATCCGGTTTTGGAGAACCATGTAAATCTTGTGTTGATTTCTTTACAGTTTCGTATTCGACATTGTGTGTGTGATTGAGTGATTGAGCTAACATAAACTCATTAATTGAACAAATTTAGGAACACAAATTATTAGTGCACATCTGGACACAAATACATCTAAAATTGTCGGATACACATGGAGTTCTCCATAATCATGTGACTCCAACGTGCACCCAGCATTTGTGAGTCTTACGTATTCACGTACAGATGTGTTCAGAATCACGCGAGTCCCACGTGCATCCAACAATTTTGAGTTTTACGTGCATCCGACAATTCTAATTATGCTAGGTCAAAGCGTCAATGCAAAGGTTGGCTTGAAGAACCAATCCCTTTACTTGACGAGGGACTTGGAGGCTTTTCAATACGCTCGAATGCTCCTATTAGTTGCTTTTAAATAAACAAGTTATCCATATAAAAGCAGCCAGTCAATTGACCGGCTCGGAAGGCAGATCAATCAAGAATTCAATCTCTCTCATACCATTCTTTTGTATCTAGCCCCTCAATCAACTAAGATCAAACCAAAGCTGGCAAAGAGAGTACCTTCTTAGGTTGCCGAAGTTTTCAAACATAACTTCAAAGAGAGCTTTAGGCTTTGAGCTCTCTTTCTTTCTTAAAGAATCTGTAATTAAAGTATGCAATCGCAAGTTCAATTGACTTCCAGATCTAATAGACGGGAAGCCCGTATCAAGGTCTAAAGGCATGACAAGGGTCTTGGTCAGTTGCGGGCAAGCATGCTGTACCAGTTGCTATGAGAAATCCCCACTTCTTGTACTGATCCGCAATGTCTCAATTTCACTGTGAAATTGAGTTTACCACCCATTTTGGGTGTAGCAGTAACTTGCTTCCAATCAACCAAAGATCCACAGAAGGATGCACCCTTTCCATCAAAGCAGCAGCAATTCAAAAACAACAGAAGTTGAAATGTGCCAATTGAGCTGTCGCAAAGCAGCAGCAGCAGCTCAACAAAACAGTTCCACATTTTATAACACAAAATAAGGAAACAGTTTCAGTCATCTTAGGGTTCATCTCAACAAAACAGCAAATCAGTTCAAGGTTTGACAACATAAAACGAAAGAAAGGTTCACAGTCATCTTGGGCTTATCCCAAGAAATAAACACAAACAAGCAGCAAATCAGTTTCAGGTTTGAACACAGATAAAACAGGAAACAAATTCAGGGTCATCCCCGGGTTTATCCCAACAAACAAACAAACACAAACAACCATTGTCCTACCAATGGTTTGTTAACAGCAAGTGACTACGAAGCTTAAAGTGACCAGTGCATGTGCTGAGTGGAAGAGCCATAAGCCCCACGTGAATGCTCGAGTTCCATGGCATATTGCCTTCCACTCTGCTCAGTCGACTCGAACTCGCTAGGATAAGGATTGTTACCCGATTGTGAGATCTGACTCAGACCCAGATCAGGAGCCATGTCATGTGAACCGGTACCAACATCATGTCCCTTGAAACCCCATGGGGTGTTAGAGAAGTGGTCGACGGCTGAATTACCATGAGTAGAAGATGACTGACCCATGGGTGCATCACCATCAGCATTTAGGGGGAAGTGATTAACCCCAAGACTTGTGGGTCGGGCTCGTGGCCCCCAGGGTTGATTTGACAGAAGAGAGAGAGCACAGCCGGAGTCTGAGGCTGCAGCAAAACATTCTCCCGAAGGAATGGTGGGAGCAGAATAGTGTGTTCCACTTGTTGAAACTTGCAGAAAGAAGTCTGACGGAGGAGGGTTTTCAGGTTGACTTGGCCACGGGTGTGGGAAGAACTTCCCTGTGGGAGTCGATTGATTGCCGGAAACCTGGTTCGATGATGCTCTTGTGGTTGGCCAGGGATCCCGGCCGGTGAACCTTGGGAATGTTGAGAAGTCCATCACAAAGCCTCCACCTTTGCTGGTTTCTGTTAGCAAGAGTATTAAACCAATTAACTAGAAAAGTAAAGCAACTACAAAAACAAGGCCATGTTTTGTTAATGTTTTAAGAATCATTTTTGCATAAAACTTTCCAGAAATTGTATTTGAAACAATTGTTATTTTCATATCTTACATCAAGTACAAAGGTTTTCGAGAATCGAAAAATGTCTTTCTAATGTTCTCTAAAAATGGAGTATTTCCGACCAAAAAATTCGCTAAAGCAAATTCACTGAAAACCACCACCATACAGGACCAAAAAGTTGTTTTTCCCCCCTTCCTTTTTTTGCAAATGCTCGAGAAAAAGAAAGATGGGTCTGAAAGGAATTAACCGAAGACGGATGAAGAGAGCTGTCTATAGTGGGAGGACAATAGAGATCCAGGCGGCGGCTTCCTCCTACGCTCGTTATGGCCTGCCAGGCGTCTACGGCAACTTCGTTTTCCTTGATCAAATTCAGGAAGTTGATGAAACCTATACATTGAAAGATAACAAGGAGTTGTTATTGTTTCGGCTACGAAAAAAATGCCAAGAACACGTAAGATAAAGCAGATAATCATTGGAAAAGAAGTATAATAGAAAACAATCAAGAAATATGGTACTCCAGTTTGCCCAAGTACACTAGTGAAATGAGGGTGGTTTACAATTTAAGTTTCCTCTACGGTCATCTTGTTCGGTAGAAACTTACCTTCAAGACCCTAAAAATAAACTGCATCCATTATACTGTCATAACCAGTGTAATCTCTTGAAACCATTAATACTATGCAGAGAAATTGGCCAGCAGAAGCACTACGGTCCAAGTTTAAACTTAGTTATCTTGAGCTCAACTACAAGTTATAGTATGTTTTCTCTCCGTCAAAAAACCGGAGGATATTAGGAAAACCAACGTACAGTTCCGATTTTTGGAAGTAACTTGGTTTTAGGTTAAAAAACACTTTTTATGGTTAGTGAAAACACTTTTTCATAGCTATGATGGGACGAAAATGGTCAGATAATTTCACTCATTTATGGTTAATGAAAACACTTCTTCTTGTAAGACTCCAATCTAAACCAAGCATTAGTGCCTCACAATCCATGAAAGCACACATTAAAATCTCCTTGGCTGGTCCAGGAACCAGGGAAACGATATTCTACTAAGCCATGAAGCACCGACACTTCTAAAGGGAATCGTATCCATTTTCGTACCCATATTCCTCAGACACTTTACTTTCTAATAAGTTACACGTCCAAACTTTAATGAAACTGAGATTGTGATACTTGTAGCATAGAATAAGAGTATAAATATCTGGATAGAAAAAAGAACTAGTTTTCTACAAATTTGTGGTTACTTTTTATAGAATAGCAGAATAGCCAGACAGACTAAAATAATATCTTTACTTTTTAGTAAGTTAAATTGACAAATCCTTGTGATGTCAAGTGTGTATCAATATTCTAAAGACTGGCTAATGACTATTTAACTAAATCCTAATTCCTAAAATGGTTTATCACCATTCGTGAACTTAGCTGTAACACGGGTCTAACAAATGTAAGATGACTTCTTTACATGCATATCTCAGGCATATAAATGTCCTATTTTATTAGGGTTTTGCATATCAGCACATATTTGCATCGTATGGTATCAGTACACATGTTTCATAGCTAGCAAGGAGTAGTTCTAACATCAAACCACTGCCAAACAATGGTAAATTAGCCGATCGATAGCTAGCTTGAGCTAACCCAAAGGTTTAGTTCCGGCCCAATCATAGAGAATAACTATGAAGCAGACAAGCTTCAGATCAACTGCTATTCAAAGTGTCGCCAAATTTGTAGATCTTTTCCATTACAGTTTTGACGAACCAGCATCAATAACAAAACCAGAACTTCCAATCTTAAATCCATTCCAACATTACGACAATTAAGAAGAAAAGGAACCAAAAACAACAAAAAATAATGACAAAAATAGTAGCTGACTCTAGTTCCCACCGAACTGACTTGGCTCAACTTTAGAACCAGGATGTTAAAAAATGTGATGGAACTATGGAAGAAGTTGGGAACCAGTGTCTGCCAAACAAAAAATGGACACTTTACAGTTAACAGGAGAAAGGATTCATTATAGCAAGTTCTGCCTGGAACTTCCTACTAAAAGTTCAACTTATTCCAATGAATTCGGTAACTTAAACTTAGTAGTTGGTAACATTCTTTCTAAGATGGGTTCGACTTTAACAAGCTATTTAATTTTCCGTATACTTCCAAAGCAATTCAAGTATCTTTCACAATATAGGAAACTACAAATTTAATTTCTCTTATTACCTTTTAGCCGAATGTTTTGGGTAACTAAAAAGAACCTTTCAAACTCTTTTGCTAGTTGTTTTTCCTTTCCCCTTTTTCCTTTCAAAATCTTATTTATTTATTTTCAAGCCAACCATTCCAATGAACAATGGACATGGTACACATCTCACTAAGCTACAAACTCCGTGCAAAGTAAGACCATCAACCTTCGCCATTTTTGTGAAGCCCAGCCTACGAATCCCTACATACCCCAAAATTTTAGAAACAATAGCGGTTGTGGAACCTATAAAGGCATGATTAACATGTTCAGTGGTAGCCCGACACTAGATGGCTCGATTCACACATTATCCACCACCTATGAAGCACGGATACTCCAAAACTAGTCACGTATCCGTATCGGATACTTCTCCGATACCGATACTCACCCGATACACCCCGATACGTATCGGATACACCAAATAAGTATCCAACATTAAAATTAAATCATTTTAATTTCGGATACTCGGTGGATACTTCTATAATACGGCCAGATACTTTAGGAATACGACGGGAGATGCATTTGATTAGTTAAGGGTGCTGGTATACTTGGAGTTGCTAGTCTTTTTCTTGATGAGCAGGATATAGAAGCTATAATATTCTCCGATCTGAGAGAATATAATTGAATGTTGATATGGATAAAAATTAATAGGAATTATCATTTTTTTATTTAGACTTTAGTCACTTTCTTTCTATTTTGAATTGACTTTTGAAAATTAACTTGTGCTAAATGATTGGTAGAATGTTATTAGCAATTCAACTACTGTTCTAGTTCTTTTGGCTTCTTTTTATACATAGTACATAACCGATAATTATTTTTAAAAAAAATTTATAGCCGTATCCCCAACGTATCGGTATCCTATTTTTTTAGGTTTTGCCGTATTGCCGTATCCGTATCGTATCGTATCCGTATCCCGTATCGGTATCCGTGCTTCCTAGTCCACCACAAAATATATGACGTGATCAGGCACTTGAAAAATTGCCAATGAAACCAACCTTTCTAGTCTATCAAATTTATGCTTAGGTTGAACAAATTATATTTAAATTTCACCAATCCACATGCAAGCCGTGTACAAAGACACATGGCTTGCATACCAACATGCATACCACGGGAGCATGCCAATTCCGCAGTTCGGATAGGAGTGTCGTGTGTGCATATATCTTGTTGTTGTTGTCATGCTTTTGTTGAGAGTAAATTACACATTTCCCCTTGAAGTACCACTATTTTCCATCAACAACACTTTTCTCCCTCCTAAGTTGTTCAGTTTTCGCTCTGAACCCTAAATGAACTTTTTCATTACCTTTATCCTTTAATTTATGAATTTCCTAACATGGTTCAGTTGATAACTTATGGCTATTTTGGAACGGAATCTTTTTTGTAAGCACCACTTGGTTACAACTAGGTATGGGATAAGGAAAGTTTATGCTTATTGGGCCTCCGGTATGAGTATGGTTGGTCCAGATATGAGTTCACCTCCAGGCTCCAGTTTTGGGTCTGGAAATCCACACTCCACCATGTAGCGCCAAAGTATTGTTTTCCAGCGACGATACTTAAGAATTGAGGTTTAAAGGATGAAATGGGAAAGAACTTACATTTGAGAGTTGGAACAAAAAAGGAGGGGACAAATTATCATTTATTCATACAAGATTGATCTTACAGCAAAGATTTAAGGAAAAAAAAAAACCTGTACATTTGAAGAATGAATGAGCCAAACATATTTACTAACCCATTCCAAATTCTATTCAAATTTTAAGTTCAAAATATTATAGCGAGAGATATGTACATGTCATCTTTAATATAAACAGAAAAGTACATTTGAAGTTCCTTGAGATCAGGAATATAATAGGGAGTAAGAAGAATGAATGAGCCAAACATTACAAAAAAAGGTATAATACAAGCAGAAAAGCTTGGAAAAGAATTGCATATTTACTAACCCAAACAAAAACTAAATTTAGGATTACAATAGCCAGTGCCTTGCACAGGCACCTCCCAACTAGTTGTTGATTTCAGCCCAAGATGCTGGCTTTGATCATTTTAGCACCAGCTGTTGATTTACAGCATTTGTGCATCATAACCCACATTAGCAAGTATTTTCATGACTGTTGATATCGGCCCAGTAATTTGGCCTCTCCAGAAAATCCTCCACCAAGGCCGGAAACCGTTCAACTTTAATGCGTTGACAAGTCTGATCTAGCTCTCTAATTTCAAGTAGTCGAAAGAGAAAGAAAGATCAATTGGTCCTGGTGTTCTCAGAGCAAGAGATTGGCTGGGTCTGTGCATGACAAAGTTTTCTTAGAATTTTGAAGGGAGCTAGTAGAGTAGTGTTGGTGCGTGGCCATAGCAAGAATGTGGGGACTGCTTAGAAGTGGGTAACTTTGGGAAGAGGTCTGAGAATAAGTATTCAAGTGCTGGAGGCAGCAGAAGGAAGGTGTGGGTACTGGTAGCAAGGGTATTTAAGAAGTTTGTGGCCAAGGAAGCTAAGGAAATTTTTGGGAGGCCAAAAGCCTATCGGCAAGCGCAGAGACATGTAGGTGGTCGGAAAGTAATATTTTAAAAGCTCCGAAATGGCTTCCGACGACTATGATTTGGAGCTAGAACAAAGCACATAAATAGGGACTCAGACCTTCTTGTACAGGTGTCCCGGTGGCTCCGCGTGTGTGTGTGTGTGTTTGGGGGGGTTAAGCAGACTCAGAAGAGCAGTAGAAAGTTGCAATTCTTGCTGCTGTTTTTATTTTCCCGTCAAGGGGAGAAGTTGGCATAAGAAAGATGGTTCAAGGTAGGCCGGTGCTCATGCTAAAGTTAGGGCCTTTGCATCTGTAGAAAGAGGCAGCATTCCAAGAGGTGTCAAGTGAGAATAGATTTTAGGGATTCACTGGTGTCAATGCACCAACGGCATCCTGACAGCATTTTCGTTGGGTTATGGTGTAGTAGAGGTGATAATTGGTGTATCCCCTCCAATAGCACACCATCAGTTGGACACATTGAATTAAAAGTCCTGGTCCGGATATAATCAAGCCCTAGACTGAAGTACCATCATCAGGTAGATGGAATCAGTATGGGAATGCATGGGAGGCCTCTCAATCTGAAAATGAGAAGAAATCCAGCTTTAAAGGGCAGACAGGAAGGAGTAAACATGAAGCATCGAGGTCATAATTGAAACGGTTGAGCCGAGCAAGGGGGAGAGTTGAGGAGAGGGATTTTCTTGGCACCTCCCACCAGTTGGGACAGTACAGGGCAGACTTGGGCTGAGGAGGTTCTCCTTGGCAGAAAAAGAAAAATGGCCGAACCATATGGGAACAAACAAGGACAGGTCTTCTGGACTGGAGACCTTCCCAGAACAAATTTGGCTCCTATCCTTTGCGCCCCCCCTTTTATACCGCTGGAGAAAAAAGCTAGCGGAGTGAAACAGAGCTGATGGGGAGGAAGTGGTGAAACTAGCAGAAGGAACCAGCCCAGTCAAAACTCTGGTTCGACTGGAAGTATGCTATAGGGGGTAACAGAGGGTTGTATTTTTGGTTCCGTGGGAGGACAGAGTATCGGATAATGATCTCAACAATGTTAAAATAAAAGTCAAAAAAATCTCCAAGAAGCACCACTTGTGTCTATTTGCTACAAAATCTTCACGATTTGTGGCTAATTATGTAAGCACAAGTACGTGAAAACAAAGGTGTATGAGACAAATGTTAACAATTCAAACTCAAGAAAAACAAGAAAAAGTCCCGAGTGCCAACATCATCTATTTCCTGCTCCATTATCATCTATTCAGAAATCATCGGCAGTTCAAATCCTCATCCATGGGGAACGTGAATTCTGTGCCAAAAAATAACTGCTGATGATTTATTTAAGAACAAAGACCAGAGAAGTAAAGACATTTTTCACAACTAACAACCCAAAAAAATACCCACCATCCCCATACCTAATACCTAAAAACTAACAGACCACTAACATCCTCTTTTCATGATCCCAGTCGAATAAAATGTGAATGAGAACAAGCAGCAAGCAGTCCTTGTATTACAAACAGACACTAGAAACCTCGGCAACAGATAGTTATCCACATTCTCCTAATAAAACCTCTTTGTCTTCCTCAAAACTACTTTCCTATCCTTCCTATTTCTCATACCCATATTTGGAAATGACAAACGACGTCATTTCTCTCCTATCTTGCATCCAGCCAAATTTGCTTCTAAGTGTTAAAATCAGTAACTTAATTGTGGCATCATCACAAGATAAATCCCGTAAAAGCAAGTGTACCAAAGCCACATTAACTCACTTGAAAGCCTATTAGGCCATATACATTACACTATTACAGAATTACCAAATAAAAAACCAACTTCAACGTGAATAGGCACACTCATAGGGCTAGGACAGCACACCAGCTCAAATTTGTGAGGCCTCATTAAAGACGTGCTTTCTAGGTACAAAACCATGGAGTTTATTCCAGTTCTGTAACAAAGACATGGTTCCACTGAAGACCTGAGAGTAAGACTTAACCGCATAGTTTCTTATCTTCCCAATTCCTTGTGTAACTCTTCCATTCTTCACTTGACCTCCGGATTATCGAGCAATTACACGGCCTATGTGGGAGAGGGACTAAATCTACCTGGGATTAGTCAGGCTCAAGTCCCAAACACCCTCATCAGCAAACAAAAATGTAATTCAATGTCAATAACACATTTGATCCTCTTACCGGTGAACACAGCAAGAAATCCAAATGTTAGAAATTCTTGTTCTTCTTGTATAACTAGTTCTCTATTCCTGTGATTTGTGCACATTAAACATCCCACAACCCCTCCGACAAAAAAAATCCAAAAATAACTACACTATCTCCACCTTGAATCAGGTCTAGCGTAATCATCCAAACTTAACAAATACAAGGACCAAAAACCCAAGAAAATAGCCCCCTTTATAATCAAGAATAAATAAACAATAACCAACAGCCACCGTAGAAAAAAAATACAGTGTCTGGAAAGGAGTGGATGTACGCAGCCGCAAGCGCGGAGACTGTTTCCGCAACCAACCAAAAAATAAATAAAAAATCACCTCTAGCGCAATCATCCAAACATAACAAAACAAGCACCACAAAGCATTTTACAAGAGAAAACAAAACCCCTAATTACAAAGAATAATCAAGACCAGAAGAAGCAAATAGCACCCTTTATAGTCAAGAGAATACTGACCAATAATTAACTCAATAGTACAATCAATAAATATGTGCATATATTTATACATACATACACAGTAACATATATGTTTTACATATATGCATATAGAGGTAAAAACTAGCTGACCTGCTGCACTGCTGGCAAAACCTCTGCTCAAGCCCAGCAACAGTGACCATAGGTGACTTTGAATGGATACCACAGACTTTGTGCCTCGAATAATAAGCTTTAGCATCACTCAGATCTACTTTGCACCCTTCAACCTGACACCTAGCTTGAACAACCCCACTCCTCCCCTTCTTCGGCGGCGAGGGCTTCCCGGCGGCTGCGGTCGAAGACGCCCCACCACCTGATTTCGCCGGAGCTCCGAGACCCACATCCTCAAAGTAGATTTTCTGGCCAAATTTCAAGCCGTTGAGTGAATCGGAGGGAGAAGAGCTCGAACCCATCTCCATTTGTGTTGCCTAGAGTCCATTCATTGCAGTCTTCGTGGGTCAAATCATGAGATAGATAGAGAAAAGAGAGTGAGGGGGAAAAAAAGGTGTATTTGGTATGGGACGGGTATGGGGTTAGAGGGAGAGTTATTTTGGGAAAATGACGGTGGGTGTGCTGCAGTGTAAAGTAGAACCCTGACAATGGGCCATGCCAGCTTTATTATTAGCCTCTTTTGAAGAGACTGTCAAAATAATGGAGAAGCAGAGGCAGAATCAGAGGGAGAGGGAGAGGGAGATGAAAAAAGGTGGGTTTTCCCACCTTTGGCCCTTGGAAGTTCTCACGTTGGCTTTACCACACTCTTTTCGGGCTCTTAACTCAACTGTCTTTTTTAACACCTTTTCTGTCTCTCTCTCTCTCTCTATCTATCCCCCCCTCCTTGCTCATCTCTGTGTACACGTATCTCTATAATACAATTCTTGATAATTGGGGTACCTCATCTTTCTGTACAGACTTGGGCAAATCCTCATTCCTCCACGCCTAACCAGGTGTTCCCCTCGATTAAAAGTCACGGACAGCTTTAAAAAGAAAGGCATATGTATATGTATAAGTTCCTTAAATAAACTGCCTAAATATCTGTACTCACAAAAGGTAAAGCTACATTTAGGCTATTTAGCCATTGTACAGGAAGTTGGTTTGCTATTAGCGTTGACTATTTAACTGTTCCAAGCAAGATGGAACATGTCTGGTGGATGTGATTAGTGCCTTGGCGGATAAAAAGTTGGTATGCTAATCTTACCAAAAATAACTTATATTGTTTCACGTGGCGTACACCACCAAAAAAATAGCGTACACCATTTGGACTTCATGATGACCTACTACCCCGATTAGGAGTAGTGTGTTATACTCGGAGAAGCATGTCACTCGTCAAAAGGCATACATCATTTAGAACTAGCATCCACCATTTTTTATAGTATTGCCGCTATCAATTGACCAGTAATATGAAACTCTATATTGAGTGCAAGCAGAACGAATGTTGCACATATCATTACAAATTGCTTGAAAATGCCTATAAATACACTCTTGGGCTTTGAGAGCCGAAGGTTTAGTTAGATGGGTGGTTGGAGCTTTTGGAAGTTGGGTGATTAAAGAGTAAAAGAGTTGGAGCTTTTAAGGTCGTGTTTGCCAGAAGCATTGAAGCCAAAGGAAAGTAAGAGTACCTTGCGTTGATCGCCTTGTAAGCTAATTGTAAACACTCTAATTTGAACCCCCAAATAACCTGTTAACAACGACCGAATGGCTCCATGATGATGGAAAAATGAACTAATATCCTAGAAAAGCCTTGAATATATTGTCTAAAGTCAAAATTAGTCCAAAAACATTGTGAAAATGAGAGCCATAATTTTTTGACCTAGTCAAAATAACATACATTATTTTATGTGACATGCGCCACTCATAGAAGAGCGTACACTCGCTTGGACATGAGATATGTCATTTCTAACTGGTCCATACTAACTAGTTACTATCAACAGACCAACAATATGGGGCCAAGTATGGGGCTCCATAATGGCCTATTAACCCTATTACAAGTAATGTGCTCTGCTATGGGGAGCATATGCAACTCATCCAATTGTGTACATTACTTGAAACTAGCGTACGCCACTTCATACAATATTATCACTATCAGTTGACCAACAGTATGAAGCTCCACGTTGGTTGAATCCAAACCCAATGTTGCACGTTTGGAGGACTGAAGGGTTTGGAAATACCTATAAATACCCCTTTATGCTTGAGAGCCACGGGATTTGAGTTTTTGAGGTTGGATCTTTTGAGGTTTTTAGTTCGAAGATTGGTTATTAAATGTTAGATTTTTGTGGAATTCTAAGTCTTGTTTGGCTTGAAAGCATTGAAGTCACTGCTCATTCCTTTTTAATCCAAGTCTCAAATGCCAACCACAAGCTAGAGAAAAAGCCAAAGATCTAAGGCTTAAGAAAGGTATAAATAAAAAAGTATAAGATTGCATTTGTTCTTGAAGAAAATCATAGGGGTCTAAACAGTAACCACTATTGTTTCCTAGACGTCCTATGACCTTTTATTTGAAATCCAGAAGAAGACAACCCTCATGTAATTGCCACTGAGTAACGTACACTTATTATGATCGTATGCTACATCAAGGTTGGCACATACATCATGCGTTTGGCATACGCCAATCCTGTATTTAAATATAATATTTAATTGTGTTCTCTTATTGTTCTATTTTTGCATGATGCTCCAAAAACACTTGTGAGCATGATGTTGCATGGTAATGATTGATAAATGATAAATAAATGCTTGTGTATTTAGAAATCATGCAAGAAAATAAAATTAAGGCTATGTTTAAGTGATGACATTGTGTACGGCAGTTTGCTCATCATTGTATGTTATTGATGTGGCATATACCTAATGAACATGGTGTGCGCTACTCCTTTACTATGGGACAATTTTGTCTTGAAGCATTTTACATTCTGTTCAGTCTAAGCACATTCTGTATTTACTGTTTTCACACATACATCAAATGTTTACTGTTTCAAGTATGTTTAGTTATTTACCGTTTTATTATTCTTTGCATGTCCTCTTTGTCTAGTTGTGGCATTGACAAAAAATAATTTATAGATCTCATAACTAATGAGTAGAGACTGGTTTGATATAGTTGTTTCTATTCATAGCCTCTTGAATCAACCTGATTTCAGGAGCTTTAGTGGATTTATTTTTGGAAAGAAAAATTCCAAGCTTATGCTGAATCAAGATAGCAAGCTACGTTGGTCTTCTATGAGTTTCAAAGATTCAGATCAAAGGCCTTAGCAGTTCTCAAAGGCTAATTCAATTCAATCTTGTAAAGCTATGAAATAAGCTCTTGTTAATCTCTGCTCCATATAGCCTATGTGCCACAAGTAGGTTTTCTTTTTTGTTCGAGATTCAGCTACAATAGAGAAAATAATTTACTCAAGTAAATAGAAACAGAAAAAAGAAAGAACCAAAAGACGAAGAGGAGTTTAATTATACGTATCCCATCTAGAGTAGGAAGAGGATATAGAAAAGGAAGGGCTTTAGCGACATAGCTACACCCAAGCCAATCTCGCTGGCAGGTAAGAAAAAACTACCAGCTTCTTCTTCTTACAAACTGTACTAAACATTTCTTTAAATGATGAAAATTTACACTTACGGTCTAATTATTTCAAGACAAATATAAGTTATTGAGATGACTATTAACCTTTAAAAAATGACTCAAATCAGTGCAATAAATTGTGACAGGTTTCATTCTTTTCACATAATAATTATATGATTAGGATCACATGAAAAAACAAAAGGAAATGTTTTCCAAGTTTACGAAGAAAAATGATGAAAATTGTCAAATTAAAAAAAAAACTTTCACCATATATATATATGAAGAGAAAACATCAATTCGGTTTCTCTCAAATTTTTTGTTGTGTCAACTTTTACCAGTGCCAAAATTATCCCTTCAAATTAAATAGTTGGCCTTTCAAATCTTTCAATCCATATCAAGTGGTATGGACAAACCAATAAATACTTAGATTGGTAACTAGTTATCATTATTACTACACCTAGAAATCACGTTAAGACTTGTTTTCTCTCTCTCTTTTTCTACTTTTTTTTTCTTTTTGTTTACTTTCAAAAAATAATAAAACGATATTATGAAACATAAAAAAAAATCACAAATTATTTAAATTTTAACAAAAATCGACTTGCACACGTATCAGTGTGCCCGACCTCTAGTTATAAGAATGCCCAATTCAATTACAGCTTTACAAAAAGATTTCAAGAAAATCATTATTGAATCAATCCCTCTCTTTCAAAGAAGTTATTTAAAAATACCCCAGGGGAAAAATATAGTTAGACAAATGGTGCTTAAATAAATGAAGCTAAAGTTGGTATAGAAAGTTGATGTCCACTACTAGAAAAATATGGCAAAAAAATAAATTAATTGGTAACTTTTTGGATGGAGCATTAATTTTCTTGTTATTCAGTGCTAAGTATTACTAAAAGTGGCTTTATGGACTATGAAAAAAGAAATAGAGGATTCTTCAACTTCACTTTTTAAATATAAAAGGAGAAAAATAGTTAGCCTTAAATATAAAAAGAGAAAAATATTAAGGAATGAGGTAAAATGGCATACGCAAACACAAAAGCTCAAAAACTCCTTATGGAATTAGAATTTAACATTAAAGATGAAAAATCATATCACAATCGAAAGTTAAGACACAAGCAAAATCATCTGTCTTATACTGTACCAGTTGGTATGTACATTATTGGCCTCGTAGGCCATAGCGGTACATGTCTACCCTTGTACTATTCTGGCTATCGTATCGACATGTTCTGGTCGGTACTGTATCGGGCTATAATATTTTTTCTGAATTTTTTATTTTTTATTTTTTAGGTAATTATACATAAATTTAAACTAAAATTATCATCTTTATATTTGATAATTTATTTTTAAGTTGTAAGCCTTTATGTATAGGTTCGATATGATTTTTTATTAAAAAATATTATTTGAGATATGTATGTTAATTTTAGCGATAAATTTAAAATTGTAAATTGGTAACAAAAATAGAATGTTCGATAGTACGAGATTGATAACTTTAATATGTGTATATATATATATCAGCAAGCACTTAAAAAAATGTGCACGGTTGCTACAATCACTTCTTTATTTATTTTGTCTTTATGTTTTAAGGATAGTTGTAGCCGTGCCTTTGTTAAAAAAAAAAAAGTATAGCTAACACACACACACATATATATAAAACTTTTAATAAGGAATTCGTTATTTTGTTAAAATACGGATCTCTATTGTTCTGATCAAATTTTGATTATTCGAATTGTTTGATATGTTTAAAATATGTTTTCGAGAGTACTCACTAGAAATCAACTCAAAATAGTACCCATTTTTTTATAAAACTGTTTCTGTCAGCATTATAAAAAGATCTGTTTGGATCAAGCTCTTTCCAATATTGTTTTTAGCCAATTTCTCGCGAGTACCCTTAAGAACGTGTTTTAAACATATTGAACTATTCAAATCATCAAAATTTGATCAGGAAATGAGAAGTTCACATTTTAATAAAATGAGAGAATCCTCATAGCATCGTGTATATATATGTGTGTATATACACACATACATATCTTTGGAATATGGACTTCAGGTATGGTTCTAATGTGACATTTTTGGGAACTTGGAAAAAAAAATCCGTTGCGTATTGAGTGATACTACTGCAACGTTAGCAATTATTATTATTTTTAGATACTCGTATTAATTTTCTAAGATTAAAGAGTATATTTTTATGAATTATTCTTTAAAAAATTTCCACGATAGCCAAAGTTCTTATTGATATCTTTGAAAAGTTTAGAATGCTACGTGGAGTATGCTATATTGAGTAATTATTTAATTTTCTCAAAATATTATGTGGTATTTTTCATAGTATTCTTAACAAATTACCTAGAGATAATTTTTTCAATTGTGACCAGTGATGGAGCCAGGGAAGACAATAGGGGTGGTTGCTATTGCAAGAAAAAAAAAATCTCTATTATGATATAGAAAAACTAAAATTTTCTTATGAAGTATACATATTCACCCCTGCATAGTAAAATTTCTGGCTCTATCTCTAATTGTGATATCAATATATACCATAGTAGGCCAGATACGCAAGGAATGAGCTTTCTGTCCAAATATATGCTTGGCTCATTTACATTGGGTTATGTTGGGTTAAACTCAAGAATTGGTCGATACATATTAGGTTGTAAGGTTCGACGAGCCCGTATAGTGTGCCTCAAACCTTGTCAAGTGGGCGATTTCAAAGCAGGGCGAACCTCCTTTATGTTGGTGTTCAGGTTGGTTCATGGGATCTCACAAACTCATGTTGCTCAGTCTTGTCGCTAAGGGCTCTATGCTCGATGTGGCCAAAGGTTGGCGTGTCTCCCGCATTGCGGACAATTGTTTGTAAATATGGGAGGACAAGGCAGTTGCCTGACAAGTGAACGTTACTGTCTGACTCGCACGGACGTAGTACATGTGACGAAATTGTCGTGACTTGCAGTCCACGACGCGACATTTCTAGGCAGTGCTATGTTGGGTTCTTTTATAAATAGAGGAAGGGTGTTCCATTATCAGGTACAAGCATTCACTTCACTTAAGCTTTCAGTTGCTTTGCTTTCTCACCGAAAAGCTAACTTAGGCATCGGAGCGCCCACCAGAGATCCAGCCCCAGTTAACACTAACATAAGTTGTCGTGTTTTGTAGCAAGACGGAAGAAATTTAAAAATTCAACGAGAAATCAACAAGTGAGATTTAAACTCCGCACATACATTTGTTGACTGTTGATGAATAAGAGATGAGGCACATAATATGAGTTGCAATAACTCATTGGCTAGAAGTATTATTTGAAAAATGTGATACGATAATCGAGGATTACCTAATAATAAGGATGAAATCGGTTCTGGTCGGTCAAGATTTGGGATGCGGTGGAACGAACCGATCGATTCGAGATGAATATATTGAATATTGATCCTAACAGAAATAATCAAGAAATCAAAATCAGTGTCAGGGATTTTGAAGATTGATTTTTTTTCAATTTTGAATGTTCTAAACAAAAATTGGTCAGCATTAAAAGAAAAAAAATAAGAAACTATATTTGCATTTAGATAAGTTAATCTTATTATAAGATGAGTCAGAGTCGCAAAAGCTATTTGGGCCACAAAATAAAATTAATTCATAATTACTTTAAAAAGTAACATCCAATCATTTCAATTTAGTTTGAATTTTACAATACTCCCTTCGTCCCGGTTTGTTTGTCCACTTTTTGACTTTTATATATTCCAAAATATTTGTCCAATTTTAAAATTGACTTGTAAAAATTATCTTAATGCCATCTTCTTTTTTAAAAACTCACACATTGAAAAATGTGTCATCTTATTTAATGCTAAAAAAGTTAAGGGTATTATGAGAAAGTTAAAACTTAAAAGAGCAATCATTGTGTTCCCTTAATAAGTTGAAATTTTGAAAATGGACAAACAAATTGGGACGGAGGAAATATTTTAGTTCAGTTCAGTCCAGATCAATTATTATTTTTTGATCAATTTTTTTAGTAAATTTAATTTGATCAGTAATATTTTCACCCCGTACCTAATAATTAGCCATGATTCATAACTGTAACATTAATTGAAATTCGCGAAGTAAAGTTAAGTTGGGGGGTGGCCTACAAAATCTTGGAATAGATTTGGACAGAAAGTAACTGCCGAGTCAGTGGGGCAGGCCACTTCACTTTCCATTAGTAGCTGTAATTTGCTTAAATTCCTCAATTTTTTAATTACGATAACAAGTACACGTTGGCAGAAAGGGGATTCCTCAGCACAGTAAATTTATTGTGCATTAAAACGACACAAAATATTATTCGAATATTGTCTTAATTGCTCAAAAAATATTTTGTGCACTAAATAATATCGTTTTGACTTATAACGTGTCATATTATGTATCGTGCACCATAAGACTTTCAAGTCCCCGTTCTTGCCAACTATCTTCTTGGTGAATTTGGAAACCCTGTTGTACATAGTACACAACAAAATGTACTACTACAAGGCAAATGTTGCCATTTGGGCTACAAAAGTATTATTCAAACAGTTGGACAGTAGTTTGCGCAGTCTTTATGACCAAAACGACATTATTTAAGAGTATCGCAAATCCTACTATGCGCATGAGTTTAATTTTGTTCATCCTCTGCCGTATGAGACAACTTCGATATCACACTCGATGATTAAAATCGTCTATTTTATTTTGATCAATTTATTTAGTTATCATGCAAGAAATAAGCTCAAGCGGATATCGATAAGTTTTTAATGTAAAAATCTAGTTTTTAAACTTTAAAAATTAAAAGTTTTTGAAGTAAAAAATTAAATTTTTAGGTAAAAACTTTATTGATATTCAATGGAGTTAGATTTTTTTCGCGATAACTAAATAAATTAATCATAATAAAATAGACAGTTTTGATTATCAAGAGCGATCTTGAGGTAATTCCACACAACGAAGGGCGAACAAACTCCAGAGTGAGTAAAATTAGACTCCTATATACAGTCTCGATATACTTCAATAGAGCGACATTCTTGTATGTCTAAGAGCAACTCCTACCCACTAGCTATATATGTCATATTAACAATAATAGCTAACCCAATCATCATTTTACATCTCCAATCCACTATTTATTAGTTGGTTAGTTATATTTAACTAGTCTGGTGAGGCTAGACAAATAGTATGAATGGTTCACATGATTATATTTCACTTTACAAAGTACAAATTCAACATCGGTGTATCAATGGATAGCCAAAATAAATAGTAGTAAATAGAAAAAATAAAGATTGTTAATTCTTTTTGTGTTTTTAGCTAAGTAAAGTAAATAATTGGGTTGGAGATACTCGGTGTTAGAAACTCATGAGTCAAACTCAATATTGAAAATCGGCTTATAAGACAAGTGTTGTCCAAGGCTTATAAGCAGAAGAAGGAGAACCAATATAGTCGATATGAGACTCGCTAACACTTTCTCTCAGGTGAAGTGTGCATGTAATGCATATCTGAAGACAACTGAGGGTTAGACAACAAGATGAACATGCGCAATGATCGTGTAACAGACCTAGCTTTGATACCATATTATGAAACCCATGTTAGAAACCCATGAGCATAGCTTAACCTTGAAAATCGACTAAAAAGGTAAGGGTTACCTAAGGCTTATAAGTAGAGGAAGGAGACCAATATAAACGATGCGGAACTCGAGGCTTATCAGCAGAAAAAAAAAACCAACACAAGCAATATAGAACACATAACTATATTGTCTTAACACTCGGGTTCAATTATTTTGTGTTATTTAAGGAAAGGAATGATGAGGAAAAACACAAAACTATACTCTTTATGGATTAGTACATTTTTTGAATGATCAAATTTGTTTATTCATTTGGTATTCACTATTACAAACATCATTGAAAATGATAATGGGTTGACATTGATATTATTAATATTGTACTTTTCTTGACATTAAGCATACTCACCTCTGGCTGTCAATCACTATATTTTGAATGTGAATATTTTATTTGGAGACTCTACTAATTATTGAATTATTTTCTGTTATTATTTTAAAAAAATATAATTTTTTATTTTGTATCAATTTTTTTGAGTTATTAATTCGTTTCAACAAGATACTTCAAAAAACTATAAAGTTATGTTCAAAAAATAAACCTAAAACAACGTTTTTCTTGGATTTATTTTTTATTTTTAGTGAATTTTTTTAATTTTTAAATATAATTATATATTTTTAGATCAATAAACCGAAAAATAATAAATACAAAAAATTATTAATCAATAGGCTAAATAGAGCTTAAATTTGCGAATTATTGGTATTTCTGGAGTACTACGTGGTACTATTTAGGTGATATTTTTTGTCAATAAATTATCACAACACATTAATGTTACTGATGTTTATTGGTATATATATTATCTTATTATTATTTTTTGTCTTTTTTGTAATTTTTGTTTTGCGTTATTTTTTTTGATTTATTGGTTAGTTTTGAAAAGAGATTTTATTGGACTTACAAAATAAATAATAAAAAAATTTTTTGGACTTATTTTTTGTCTTAATGAATACTTTTTAATTTTTGAACATAATTATATATTTTTATATTTTTTTATCAAGACGAACTAACAAATAAAAAAATTAATGCATAAATAACAAAAGTAATTTTTTTTGTGAATAAAAACAAATAAGTTAGGCTAAATAGACATGAGCTCAATAAATATGTGTACTGATGTCACGCCCAAAAAGTTTTAATTGCCACTTTGTCGATATCGTACCTAAAAAATTTAATCGTCATTTTATTTGGTGAAAATATTACGTGAAAATGACAGTTAATGTTCCTCAATAATTACTCCAACAATGGTCCGGGACTCCCGAGACCTGTTTGTACCAAACAGAGCATTAAATGCGGTATGGACCAAACCTTGTTGTCACTCTCACTCATCCAACTGCTACTTTATTGGAGGAAAATGTTTGGATTTACAACAACCCCCACACACATATTTTTTACGCAGACATTCAAATATAAATGTGTTCGGATTTATTTTGATATATGTGACACCTTTTAAATCAATATGTATCCTGTATATATCGTACGATTATGGACATATTTATATCCAAATCTGTATGTGCCTAGACTTACTCGTAAATTTAAGTAGAATGCTATAATTATATCTATATGTCTGTTTATTAGCGATCAAAATTTTAAAAGGAGTATAATAGATATAATAAGAAGAGATACATGTTTACATTGGAGGGTCCGAAGAGCCTCTCAAATCCTGTATGCCGACATTCCGGAGCCTCTCAAATCCTGTATGCTGACATTCTTTTATACCCGTTTCGATATTTTATATTTTTTTGTTAAAGACAATTCATATTATTTTATATTTTATATTTTTTTTTGTCAATTTTCTTGACTTTTCTTTTTCGTCCCGTCGAGAGGAATAAAGAAATTTAAAAAAATTCAAATAGGACAATATTAAAGACACTAAAAATGATAATAATAATAAATTTAATATTTTTTGTTTTTTGTTTTTAGAGAACTTTTCAAGACTTTTACTCATAATTTTTTATGTTCTAGATTTCTTTTGTCAAGATAAATGATGAATCTAAAAAATTAGATACAATTAAGAAAAATCATCGAGAAAACATGACATTATTATCGAATAATTTTGACACCCATGTACCATTAAATCATATAATATATTTTTTAATTGAACGATCCGTATTATCGTTAGAGCAACCCTACACAAACACAACTTATATGTATATATTCAGATACAAATATCTCCAAAAATATTCGATGCACGTGCATTTAAATTTAACATTTTTTCATCTTTAGAGAACTTTTGAAGACGTTTACTCATAATTTTTTACGTTTTAAATTTCTTTCGTCAAGATAAATCATGAATCTAAAAAATTAGATACAATTAAAAAAAATCATCAAGAGAACATGACATTATTATCGAATTAGTTTGACCAAAAAACCCTCGTAGCATTAAATCACATAATACATTTTTTAATTGAACGGTTCGAGTTATTGTTAGAGCAGCACTATAAACACAACTCATATGCGTAGATTTAGATACAGATATTTCAAAAAAATGTTCAATACACGTGTATTTAATAGTTCTGAATACATTAATGTCTGAATTTTTGTAGACGAATTGTGTTCATAAATTTTTTGTTATCGACATGATATTGTGGTGGACCTAGAGCGTGAAACTTCTTTTGGCATCTTCCTCCAAAGAAGTGGTTGTATCAAACTTTCACCGTACTTGGCTTTTGTTCATGTCAAACCAACACCAATAATAGAACATCCACAGTACATTAAGTTTGTCTTCTTCTGTCTTTTATTTTCAAGATTTTCAATGTAATTTTTGGACGTAATTCTTTTCTCGCGAAACTATTTCATCCCGAGTGACAACTATTAAAAAAATAATACGGGCAATACTCGAAAATTTCAAAAAATATGCATCTATTTTCATTCATCATCGATACAAAATCACATAACAGAAACGACATTATATGAACCATTTACACACTAAGTATAAAAGTATAACTTAAACAAATATGAATACAATACCGAAAACAAGTTCATCGCCTTGTTGTTGGTGTTGGAGGATCGCACCAACGTTTTGTCTCTCAGGATAAAAACGTTCGATCCTTAGTTGAAAGAACACCGGCCTAACTACGGGCTGCTTGTTGAACTTACTATGTCTGCCTCTCTTTCACGCAAAGAACACGAAAATAGGATGCAAAGTTGTAGATGGAATTTCTGGTGTTTTGACATGTGAGAGTTGATCCAATTGTACATAAACTCTGGAGACCTTTGAGTAAAACGACATGATTAATGGAGGCAAATCGTTAAGACTTTGGAGTTGCGATTCATGAATGAGGAACATTCCGATTGTCTCAAGGGTTCCTCTAATCATCTAAAATTCATTCACCAACCTTTCGTATTTTCAGCAACAACAACTAATTATACAAAATTTTATTCATTGTCCTATTTAGGGTCACCTCCGGGATAAGCCCAGCAAGCTCCTAGGCTCGGCCAACCCCTCGGCGAGGGGTAATTATTTTTTTTTTATATAAATATAAACAATAAAAATTCACTCCAAAAAATTATTATTAATACAAGGTAGGCAACTAAACTAAAGTCAGATTTCAGCGACCCACCAAATGTGGGAATTGACACTAGTCATATTTTCAATGATAGCCATCCTTTCAACATCTCTAAAACCTTATGTGTATGTACTTGAATTCGTCGCTTAGTAGTAGCCATCTTTTCGACATCTCTAAAACCCGGTTTGAGTATGTACTTGAATTTGTTTTTTAGTACTTTGGATTCAAATTTCCGTAGCAATTTGATTGGATCAAATCCACTATTTACCCTCATACCACACTGGAAAATTCAAACTTTGCCATCGACCTAGGTGTGTGGTCAGGTTTCCTATGAATCATTATACAGGCTGTAGTGCGCATCCCGCACTAAAACGTATGATAAGGCCTTAGTCATATAGATGTTTGGACTTCAATTTTCTCGAAATGACTCCCCGTCTCATTTCATTGCTTGTAAAAAAGGAGTAGGACCCAGTCTGACAGCTGAACTTGTTTGTCTATTTCTCTATACTGACTCTTGTGTTGATTGTTCAATACTCCAACCAACTAATCTCGTCTAAAACGATATCATTTCGAAGTTCTGCAATTCTTAAGATCTGTACACAAAAATGATGTTTTAGTGCCCCATATTATGGGTACATGCATCCCAAATAATTCAGTTTCTGTAACTAATTTGTACATCAAAAGAATCATAAAACTACTAATACTAATTGGCAATCTTTTAGGGGTAATTATAAGCCCAATCAAATAAAACGGAGAAAAAAACTTATTTCTTTTCTCTTTTCCTTTTTCTTTTTCGTTTCCGCTCCCGCTCCCGCTCCCGCTCCCGCTTGAACAGCTCAAAGTACAAAAAAAAAAAAAAAAGAACACATAAGAAGGTGATTAAAAAGATTTAGATCTTCTTGTCATGATTGAGTCAAATTTTACCTTTCCCGCTATCATAATCAAAGTTGGTAAAAATCACATTATATTGGCCGATTGGCGCTCTTTTTGGTACATTAACACTCTTTTTTTCATATTTAGTGATATAGGTTCGTAATAATATTATTTTACGTACGTAGGATATGAATAAATCTCATCATCGATTTGAAGATATTTGAGGACGAGCAAGTAGTCGACCCATGAGCCAAAGTCTCGTCCAATAATTGTGTGACCTCAACGAGAACCGTCTCACACCATTGTCTTATTAATGCTAGGTCTCAAGTGACAATCACCTCGGATCATAAGCCATCCTGACTAGTAATGTCGACCAATGTGAAAAGTGCACACTGTTCAATCTTGTGATACGTCAAATCAACTCACGTAAGGGATAACGAATGTAGAAGACACACTTGAGTGCACTTACAAATACACCAATTGATTCTTGTAAATAGGAATGAAAATTCACGTGATTGAATAAAAACAAATTGACTCCAGATCGACTACAGAGATATTCTTAGACACTATACACATCACAAATCTGCAAGCAACACTTTACACATTTACTTTGCAGTGCATACTTACTCAGGGGAGCTCAGTTTTCTGACTCTTTTGTCCTGCAACTATTAACTTAATCATCAGAGGGTATTTCGGCTACTGATCGGGATGTCTCCGACTTATTGTTCTATCCAAACAGAATGTATTGCCGAGCACTTTCAAGGCAAACTCTTTTAGCTCTGAAAGGACTCGTGGAGCGTCCATAATCTAATACTCCACAATTGACTATCACAGTGAAAGCAAATGAAATAATCGAAGTTTCTAAAAACTCATTATATTGGTCGATTGACGCTTTTTTTCACATTGACACTTTTTTTTTAATCTTTAGCTATATGGGTTCATAATAATAATAATATTATTTTTGTTACTTGAAATTGTGAGTTGGCACTAATGACAGAAAAACATTAGCAATTTTACATAATAATGACAAATTAGCAATTATTATCATTTATGTGCTTTCAAAAAGAGACAACCACAGACTATTACCACCCACCATAGTTTATTTGTCTGTTCGAAATTTGATAGTAGTCTCTCATCTTTCGATGAGATAGTTCGTTGATTTATTTGTATGTTCGCAGAAAATGTGAATCTGTCGTGGCGAGAGGGTTTCCAGGGTGATTATAAGGCCAATTTTTCTGGATCAAAAGCAATCAACTCAAACCCTACGTGTATCTAATAATTACAAATATATATGTATTTGAATACGTGTATATAAAGTTATTTTTGTAGATTTTCTCTTATCCATATGAGATTGTGGTGGACCCACTGTGAAACTCTACTCAATTGGAAATTTCAGTTAGAATGGATAGGAGCCCAATTCCTTTTGGCATCTTCCTCCAAAGAAGTGGTTCCATCAAACTTTCACCGTACTTAGCTTTTGTTCATGTCAAACCAACACCAATAATAGAACATACACAGTACTGTTCAGTACATGAAGGCTGTCTTGTTCTGTCTTTTATGTTGAGTTTTGTCCGACACTAGGAAATTTTGAGATTTGTCCAACCCTATAAAATTTTTAAAAATTTAAGATATGTTATTTTGAATGTAATAAAAATTATATTATAATTTATTTTGTCAAAAAAATCTTCAAACTTGAAGTTTTAATAACTAAAATAATAATGGTTGACGGGTTTGAACAATTAATGAGATAACTGTATAATAAATTTAAAAAGTAAATAAGATTAGAGTAATTTCAAAAATCTCAAAAGTACATTGTATTTATTAAAAACCTCAAGGAGGTTAGTGTAATTTACCCATGGTAAGTATCTATCTAGTCTAACCGTATTATTAGAATATTAGATTATAAAACCTTTTTAGAATTTAATTTAATTTAATTATTTTAATGGGGGGAGAGAGAGAGAGAGAGAGAGAGATAACTGCATGGCTTTCCATCCAACAAAATGTTAGTTTGGCACATCACACATGTTAAATTGCATAATTTATGGAAAGGCTGTTTCAACTGCTCGAACAGTATTTTGTACGTTAAAACGATATCGTTTTAATGTATATCATGCACAACAAGACCTCCAAATCCATAATTTATCTTAGTGAAGTCTCCACCTTCAAATCAGATTCAATGCCCTGAGAGGGGATATGTATTGCTCAAGTGTAATTTTTCCGTTTATTTCTATTGAAAAGGGACATGAAACCTTTTCAAAACCAAAGAGATTCATTTTTTTGCGGTTTGGCACCTTGCCAAATCTCTCTTTTTTTCGTTTGGGGCCTTAGGAGCACATGATTTGTTGGGTTTTTTTTGTCTGGTAACCTATGTCTTTAGGGGTTCTGTTAATCTTTGTACTTGTCTTTCATTTCAGAGATTAATAAATTTTCTTTGCCAAGATAAAAAAAACCCAAAGAGATTCATGGAAGACATCAAATTGGAAGAATGTTCCAGAAAAACATGCCTATACGTCATAAAGAGGGATACAAAGGCTCGATTGTACAAAGTGCACAATAGGTGTGCATCGTATAAAAAATGACATTGTTTTGATTTTCAAAAAACGCATCTGATGCCTGGACGCGATGTCTTGTCGTCCAAATGCGAACAATATCGTTTTGACACGCTGCACACCAAGATTCATGTTTTCCATCAAGGGTAGAGGAACACGTTGTAGAATCAAATTCTGGAAATAAAACAATGACAATTGGATAAAACACAATTAGATTTATCACCCTCTTTGATTTCACGGAGATAGATTGTGAGGAGAACCATGAGATACACAAACACAAACAGTTCTCTATCTAGCCCATAAAACGCTATGAAAATTTTCTAACCAAATTATGATACCATTCCCGTGTGTAATATTCGACAGGTTACTTCACATCGACTAATTTGTCCCACATATCACTAGGAAGATTAGGATCTTTATAAAAGGGTTTATAAAGCTTTCGTCTCATTTCATATTTATCAAAATTAATGAATCTATCAGCAAGTTTTACTCCAACAAACCATACCCAACTAAATCATTTGAAAATGGAGTCATCATGTAATGCAACGATAAGTGAAAATTGAATCAGTAAGCACACCGCTGTAGGTAACTTTCACCACCTGTCCCTTCTCGAGTCCATAGTACCTGGAAATAGGATCAGTCTCCAGCATTCGAGGAAACTGCATTACATAAAATTTTTAAAATTTAGTGTAATATTAATGGCAGAGTTGAATTATCTCTTAGCAATATTGTCAAACAGGGGCATAGAAAGTTGAATCTAATTGTTATCTTTCTTATGAAGCTATAAGACACGGTAATCTTTTGTACTCACAAATGCTCTAAACCAGCCTCATGCTGAACAAACACATGGTGAATGAATTATCCCAATTGTAAAATCAGATACTGTGAGTGAAAGATTTATCCTCGGATGTACGTTAAGCTTCAGTAATAGAACTAATTCTAGAGGGCTTGTCGGTCTTTTGGTTGAAGTTGCCACAACTTTAATAGTAGTCCGTTTAAACAAAAAAACTTAGTCCACTTACAACCATTTTTCTCAAAATGAATGACTTTTTACCCGTCACTCGCCCTCATATTATAAGATTATCTCCCCTTGCTATCGAAGGAAAGTGAATAGGCGGCGACTTGTTGGGAGATGAAGAGCAATCTCACTAGCATTCTTTTCTGTTAGACCTTTTCCAATTATAGCTATAATATGATTAGAGTTACTCTTTTATAAATAGTTTTGGGAGGTTTTCTAAACTATTAATCAAAGCTTTTAGAGAAAAAGAGAGGCAAAAAAAAAAAGAACACAAATCTCAAAAAAGATTGTGAAAAGACTTATACTCATTGATTTGATTCAATAGTGGATTGGTGTAGCTCCTGTAATTTTTTCTCGCGTTGAGGTTTTTCACATATATCTTGTATCTCGTTTCTTTTTCCATTTCTGTTTATATTATGCACGTGTGATTGTTTTATTTTTCGTTTGGTAATTCATTGTTTTCAAGATCCGTAAGGAGCATTGTGGGATTAAAAGTTGTTTGTTTGATTTCCTAACAACTGGTATCAGAGCCGCAGTTGCGATAGGTTTTGTTCAACAGATTAGGGCTTAATCTTGTTTGGGCAACCTAGGGTTTCAATGAGAGCTATGGATTCTGAAGAAGGCAAACAAAGGATCGAAAAGTTTGACAAATCAGACTTTGCGTACTGGAAAACGCAGATAGAGGACTATCAGTATTAGAAGAATTTTTACCGACTATTGCTGGGTAAAGAAAAAGGGAAGAAGAAATAAGAGTCTAATGCCGATTGAGATGTTCTTGACAGAACAACATTAAGGGCTATTCGCCTGTCCCTATCAAAGGTAGCTATGTTGACCAAGGTTGTTACAGTTGTGAAACTAAAATTGTGTACAACTTCAGTTGACCTTCATGCTTGAAAAGACACCAAGAGGGGTCAGATGACTACGTCCGCGTTGGTTGAGGAGTTTTGAATTTGTAGTTGGGTTGTTTGCTGAAGCTTCGGTGATCTTTAAATGGGAGATTGTTGAGAAATGAAGACCAACTTCACTAGAATTCTTTTTTGTTAGACCTTTTCCAATTATGGTTATAATAGGATTAGAGTTACTCTTTTATAAATAGCTTTGGGAGGTTTTCTAAACTATTAATTAATCAATGCTTTGAGAGAGAGGCTAGAAAGAGGCAAGAGAAAACATAGGTCTCAAAAGAGAATGTGAGAAGACTTGTACTCATTGATTCAATTCATAATAGACTGGTGTGGCTTCCGTGATTTTTTCTCGTGTTGAGGTTTTCCACATATATCTTGTGTCTCGTTTCTTTTTTCGTTTCTGTTTTTATTACGCACATGTAATTGTTTTGTTTTCCACATCCATTGTTCTCAAGATCCGTAAGGAATATTGTGGAATTGAACGTTTTTCAATCGATTTCCTAACACGACTCTCCCAGCCTAGCCAACGGGAAACACTTAGCTTCTGTCTCAAGAGACGACCCATTTTGCTTGTAAATGGAATCAAAGTCCCATAGAGTTTGAAGATTGGAAAAGTAGTTAAAGTCTTCTCACTAAGATTTTGAGTGGCGGTCCCGAATTCATTTGATAAATCTTGCCTCTTCCTCAGAGACAAATGATCAAACAATTCCCAATGAAGGTCCTTGCGAATTAGATCATCTAGTTAATATACAAAAGTAAACTCTAGATATTTGGTATCTTTATCTTTGAAGAAGATCTCAATTCCGGCGATGGTTTCATTACATATCTTTCAAAGAGCACAAATTTTTTTTTTTTCCCGAAGGGGTGGTCTCAAGTGGATCTTTGAAATTTTGGATCACTAATTCAAGGAACATCAGGTCCTAAAAAGCAATTACAAATTAACAACATTGCCAAAACTACCATAAGCTTTTTGTCTTCAGTGACATTTTTGTGAATGAAACACTTAAAGAGGTGAGACAATAACATGCAACTTAGTTGATAGTCTAGAAATTTTCTTCAGTAGCCACAAATAAAGTTTAGTAAAGCATAAGCTATGAGTTTCTAATTGCTATTGTTACCTGCTTATCTTCTATATTGTACTTCTTCAGCAGCTTTTGCTTCTCCTCAACAGTCAGCACCTCATACTTTGGCATTATAACATGCTTTGTTATATTGGCTAATAAGTCAGTGATCTGGGGAAAAAGAAAAATCACAATAGGATGTTAGGAAGATGAAATGTTAATTCAAAGTCTTTTCAGGCAAGCAATCTTTTTCCTATGAAAGTAATCCAAGCAACAAAAGATCCAAGACAAAGAAAATTAGGACCCAACTAGGAAAGATCCTACTGAGTGAAAAGAGTGGTCAAACCATGAGCTTACAGGCTAACTACCATAAAAGGTCAACCACTCCAACATGCGTGGAATGCTGAACGCCTCTGGAAATACTATCATTGATTCAGGGTGTATTATCGCTTAGTGTATAATTATTTTCTTTGTACGTCTTGTTACACATTGAAATAAGAAGTAAGAAGCTCTCAGGGAGATTATGGCACTTTGACACCACAAGTGGACTTGCTCTTAGGTCATGGAATAAGAACGAACGCATGATTTCAACTTTAAGGAGAGAGTATATACTTTCAGTAAAAACAATTGTTATAAACACGTGAACTTATAATTGAAAGATGAACTTATATGATTTGATAGATTTTAAACAAATATTACGATGGTAACATGAGATTTTTGGAACTTAAAGATAGATGGTCACTTTTGTTCCGTAGTTTCTCGATGCATATATTTGTAAATGTTAATTCAAAGTTCTCAATGGAAGCCAAGATAAATATTGTTGTATTTTCAGAATCATAGACAAGTATTATTTATGACTTCGTAGAGCTAATAGCAACACACCAATGGGTTGTTTGTTAGAGGTCAAAAGAGAGTAAAACTATCACTCCAGATATGGTAATCCGAGTTGTCGTATCTGGTGTTCGTTTACGTCTTTGGACCCTGGATATCATATCCATGATCAAAATTTTATTCATTTGGAGGGGGTTAAAATTATCTCCCTCCCCTCTCCCCTAATCCATATCTTATCTCCCTTTCATATCTCTCTTTTATTTATGCTAATGCTATTATTAATTATAAGAATATCATTATTAATTATAAAAATACCATCCACGTACTTATATCTATCATATCTCCTTCAAAAAAATACTCAAATAAACCCTATACAACTATTTTCCCTCCATATTAAATCTCTTCTCCTATTATATCTCATCTTACTATATCCACCATATGGTTTTATAATTTTGACCGTTAACAAACGGGGCGTTACATATTATAGACAAGTATTATATTTATATTTTTCATGCAATACACTACTTCTCCCCTATCATCAACCTCCTAAGGATACAACACCAATTGGATTAGGCTTGATACAGTTGTTATGGCCCATGGAATCAAACCCAAACACACACACACACACACACAAAATCACAGAGAGACAAAACGATTTACTTGGTTCTCCAAAATTGAGTATATCCACGGACGGAAGAATTTATATTCGAGAGAGTTTACAATTATACGGATAACTCTCAAACTCTCAAATTGATTTCTATCTCCACTTTTATCTCACCAAAGCTCACAGGAAAAGGAGTTTCGCTCCTCCCGAAGGAGAAGCCTTCTCTTTGCTCTGATGATATATTTACCTCTGCCTATAAAAGGGTTTATAGAGCGAAGTTGCGGAAGAAAACTCCAAGGGTAATTAATACTCCTTCACGCGAGATATCTTCTGAGATTTGCACAAATTTGATGTGCATGGGTTGCTACAATCTTTTATGCTTTTGGTCAATGGGTGAGCCCCCACTTGGTGCAAACTCCAACAATCTTGCCCTTTGCCCAATATGGGGTCCACGCAACACCTGTCGCTTCATCTAGCTATGGATCTGCCACTCTAGTGTTGCACTTGTTCTTGTGTTCTGGAGAACCAACTCAGCAACCCTCTGCTTTCATCAGAGGCTCATTCTACCGAGTAGTCTCACACGCCACTTATAAAGAGTTTGAAACTCGTCTCTATCGACACCTTGCATCCCATGTCAAGCTTCACTATACCCCCAGAACGGAATACATTGCTTGCCTACTCGGAATGACTTCTTGCTATGCTAGATCTTTTGTTGTTGATCTCGTCTTTAGCACCTTCCAATCCACACCCCCTGATTGGAGTGCCTACACCCCCTTATCGAAATGCCCTGCAGCCAAAGTGAGTCTTTGTGAAAAATTCACCTCCAAAAGAAATCACGTTGCCAACAGATTCAATTCAAAAATAAAAAAACAGAATATACAGGACTCTCCATTAGCTTGGACCAATGAGAGTTAAGAGAGTAGTAACGGGAAAACGTGAATAAACATACTCTCTTCAAATAACTGATCTGAGCTGAAGTGTTAATATCAGTGCTCTTACAAACATAATTCAGGAACACGAGTTATCGAAACAATCTAAACAGAAGAGGCAGGTTTTTGCAGTTTTGAGCAAGCTTCTAGAAACAAATTTCAACGAAGTAAGACCTGCTAGCAACAATTGAAAAATTTCCAGGAAGGAATGGAGGTGTCACAAACAGTCCTACTTAAAATCTATTCTCCTTGAACACATAATATTGTTTTGACCGAATTTTTGGATTTTGAATTACAAGAATTACCTCACTCTAGACGGGTCGCGACGACATCAAGTTCCGATAACAAATAGAAGAATAGATGACACCAGATGTCAAGGCATTAGCTGCCAGATTCGGGCCACCCATGCCACTAACCAATGTAAATATGGCTCCAGAAACAAAAGCTGCTACCATACTGTCAAGATACATAAAAAATCTTGCACAAGTAAATACACATGAACATGGCAAATTGAATCACTAATTTAACCAATATATATCATGCTACACTTGGGTCTATATCTCTGAATTTGGATATGGTTAGCTGCATAAGACAGTGACGTTGGTGGAAATTAATTACTGAACGACTAACATGATTATCAGTTTTTCAAACTGATACTTGGCGTTGCTAATCTTTTGACAAAGGTCACTAAAATATGGGTCAAACGAGGTTTGGACCCAGTCCATCTAAAGCTAGTTTAAGCTCCCTCAGGTGCCTACGCCTTTCGGCAATCAATGAAAGCCCTAAAGACAATGATGTCGCACCATCTTCTCGAGCTAAGTTACACCCGAGTCAAATCAGATCCATTGTTGGTATTGATCACACCTTCGAGACTTTGGAGATAGGGAAAATCCATCTGCTTTGTGAATGAATCGCTTTGTGCTTGGCATGACTAAATCTATTAATCTTGAAGAATAAGCAAATGTTGTAGCTTTCCTCCCCAGTATCAAGATACTACCAATTTGAAGCACATGCATCTGATTTGTTTTGGAAAGTATCTTTGGCATGATGCTTGGAGAAGGCAATCTGGTGCCATATCTTCCCTCACAAGCCAGAAGCTGCAACATATTCCAGAAAGGAAAAAAACATGAGCAACCACTGACAATCCATGTGAACGCCTCGGTTGTCCCATTTTTGTATCATTGAACTCGTATCGAATAGAAGAACAAAATGCCGTGCTCGAAATAAAATTTTGAACAATTTGAAATATGGGAAGAAATAAAAAATGGGTTTCAAAACTCCCATTTTGAGATTTTTTTGGGTATTATTCGCTCCCTAGCCTTTGATACCACTTGTTGTGTCCTAAGGAATCAAACCCAAATACACACACACACGCTCTCACAAAATCACAGAGAGACAAAATGATTTACATGGTTTTTCAAAATTGGGTACATCCACGGATGGGAAAATTTCTATTCGGGAGAGTTTAGAATTATACGGATAACTCTCAAACTCTCAAATTGATTTATGTTGCGACAAATACGATAAACAAAGAAGAAATAATCAACAAGAAAACGGAAAGACACAGAGATTTACGTGGTTCCAAATAAGCGATAGCTTAAACGTATGTCCACGGGAGGAGAGAGATTTCTTTCACTATGACCAAGAGAGATTACAAGGGCCGGCTATGTTCCGAAACCCTAATGTGAGGTGCCCAATCAATTTAGATCTCAACTAAAAATCTAGGGATATCTTTTAGGGAACCATGTCTATCATATTTATAGGAAATCCCAAAAAATATAGAAGAATATCAATCCCTAAAGAATAGGAATATAAATCCCTAAATAGTAGGAAAATATCCTAAATAAACTAGGAAAACAAATTTTCCAAACTTTTATAGGATTCTTGCGGATACACCTTATTACCGGTAATAGGTGCCCTATTACCGGTAGTAAAACAAGTTGTCCAAAAATCAGTAGTTTTTACTACTGGTAGTCCCAACACTACTACCGGTAGTACTGGTCATTGCATAAACACTGAACTTCCTATTACCGGTAGTTCCAACACCACTACCGGTAATACCAGCTACCACCCAAATACATTCCTTCTCCAAATTCAAGGCACTTTCCAATAAATTTCCACCTTGACTTGAATTCCAACGAACTCAATCAACAAGGAACCTTCATCTTGCACCTCTCTCTCCTCCAAAGCCCAGAAGGGCAATCAACAACTGCGAACACCAATCAAGTCCAAGCAAAGCTTAAACTTGACAACCGGAATTGGTTTAGTCATCATATTCGCTGGATTTTCTGCCGTACCTATCTTCTTCACCTCAACTTGTTTCTGAGAGATGATATCTCGAATAAAGTGATACCTCACATCAATGTGCTTCGTCTGCTCATGGTACATAAGATTTTTAGTCAAATGTATAACACTTTGACTATAACAATAAACGACAGTTCCATTCTGTTTTAGACCAAGTTCCCCAAGAAGTCCCCTCATCCACAATGCTTCCTTAACAGCTTCAGTTACCGCCATATACTCTGCTTCTGTAGTGGACAACGCAACTGTAGGATGTAAGGTAGCTTTCCAACTAATAGCACTGCCCGAAAGAGTGAACACATATCCCGTCAAGGATTTTCTCTTGTCACGATCTCCAGCAAAATCAGAATCCACATAACCAACAGCAAGTCCACCTTTATCGGCACCACTGTCGAACACCAAACCAACATCCGCAGTCCCTCGCAAATACCTCAGTATCCATTTCACTGCCTCCCAATGTGTCTTCCCCGGATTTGCCATATACCGACTAACAACACTAACAACATGTGAAATATCAGGGCAAGTACATACCATAGCATACATCAAACTCCCAACAACACTAGAATATGGGCCCTTTGACATGTGCTTCATCTCATCCTCCGTCTGTGGTGACAAGTCTGCAGAAAGTCTAAAATGCGCAGCCATTGGAGTAGACTCAGGCTTGGAACTTTGCATAGCAAAACGCTCAAATACTTTTTCCAGATAACCCTTCTGAGTCAAGTATAACTTTCCAGCCTTTCGATCTCTCCTGATTTTCATACCTAAAATCTTCTTTGCTGCACCTAGGTCTTTCATCTCAAACTCTCCACTAAGCTGTTTCTTCAACCTGTTGATTTCCGACATATCATTGGCAGCAATTAACATGTCATCAACATATAACAGCAAATAGATAAATGAACCATCGGGAAGTTTTCGTAAATACACACAACTGTCATATTCACTCCTCGAGTAATCTTGACGATCATGAATGTATCAAACCGCTTGTACCACTGCCTAGGTGATTGTTTAAGGCCATACAAAGATTTCTTTAATAAGCAAACGAAATCTTCTTTACCAGAAACTGCAAATCCCTCTGGTTGATGCATATAAATCTGCTCCTCAAGCTCACCATGCAAGAATGCAGTTTTGACATCAAGCTGCTGCAGCTCTAAGTCGAAATGCGAAACAATGGCAAGCATAACACGGATAGAACTATGTTTAACAACTGGTGAGAATACCTCATTGAAGTCCACTCCCTCCTGTTGACTATAGCCTTTCGCCACTAACTGAGCATTAAGTCTTGCATCTTCCACTCCTGGGATACCTGCTTTCCTGTTGTAAATCCACTTACAGCCAACAATTTTCTTCCCCTTAGGCGGTTTCACCAACTCCCAAGTTTGATTCTTATGAAGAGACTCAATCTCTTCATTCACAGCAATAGTCCACTGTGTAGCCTCCTTTCTCGTGACAGCCTCATGGTAGGAAGAAGGCTCCTCATACTCTACTGTTTCTGCTATAGACAACGCATAAGCAACCATATCTGCATAAGCATATTTCTGAGGTGGACGGATCTCCCTTCTTGGCCTATCTTTTGCAATACTATATGGTTGTTGCTGTTCTGCACCATTCTCTGTGTCTGAATCATGAACCTCTTCCTCAACTGACTGATCACTGTTCTTCTCCCCTTCGGAAGTTTCACATTCTAGCTCCACCTGCTTCAGAATCCTCTCACCACTGTCTTGAACATCTGCACTTACCTTTCCTTTGATCATAGAGTTTTCATCAAAGGTCACATCCCTGCTGATAAGAAGTTTGGATGACTTTCCATCAGAAAGCCATAATATGTACCCCTTCACCCCAGATCCATAACCCAAGAAGACACACTTCTTGGCTCTAGGCTTAAGCTTACCCTTATTGACATGAGCATAAGCGGGACAACCAAACACCCTCAAATTCGAGTAGTCAGCCGAAAAATCAGACCATACCTCTATAGGAACCTTGCACTCAATGGCAGTTGATAGAGATTGATTCACCAAATAACAAGCAGTGGAAACTGCTTCAGCCCAGAACTCTTTACCCAAATCTGCATTGGATAACATACAACGAGCTCTCTCCAAAAGAGTTCTATTCATCCGTTCAGCCACACCATTCTGCTGAGGGGTTTTACTCACCGTGTGGTTCCTCACGATGCCCTCATTCTTACAGAATATTTCAAATTCTCCGGAACAAAATTCCAGTCCATTATCAGTTCTCAATCTCTTAATTTTCTTACATGTTTGCTTTTCAATCATGACCTTAAACCGTTTGAACGTAACAAAAGCCTCCCTCTTGTTTTTCAACAAATACACCCAAACTTTCCTGGAATAGTTATCGATCAAGCTCATAAAATATCGAGAACCACCCATAGATTTAATAACAGAAGGACCCCAAAGATCTGAATGAAAATAATCCACCGTACCTTTAGTTCGACGAACAGCTGTGCTAAACTTCACCCTACACTGCTTGCCATACACGCAATGCTCACAGAAATCTAGTTTCTCCGTCTTCTATCCACAAAGCAAACCCCGTGTGCTCAATTCTGTCATCCCCCTCTCACTCATATGCCCAAGGCGCATATGTCATAACTGAGTCAAATTTGAATCTGATATCTTTGATGATGAGACTGTTGCTGCAGCACCTGAAACTGTACTGCCCTGTAGAACATAGAGGTTACCCACCTTCTGACCTTTCATAAGAACCAGCGCACCTTTCGAGACCTTTAGAACTCCACCTTCAGCTGTATACCTACAGCCATTCGAATCAAGGGTACCCAAAGAGATAAGGTTCTTTTTCAAATCCGGAACATGCTGAATATCTGTTAGTGTCCTCACAATACCATCATGCATCTTAATCCGAATTGTTCCAAGCCCAACAGTTTTGCAGGCCATATTATTGCCCATCAAAACTGATCCACCATGTACCGATTCATAGGTGTTAAACCAATCTTTAATCGGACACATGTGATAGGAACAACCAGAATCTAAGATTCACTTTGTATCTGAAAGAACATCACCGGCTGAAACTGATAAAACGTTTTCCAGCCCATTAGAATCCTCAGCGATACCAGCAACTACCTTTTCCTCCTTATTATCCCTTTTCGGTTTTGTACATTCGCTCTTATAGTGGCCTTTCTGTTTACAGTTAAAACAGCGAATCTTCTTCCTGTTTTTCGACTTCGATCTAGATGTCCCTCTATTCTCCTTATTCTTTTCCATTGTTCTCCCCCGCACAAACAACCCCTCACCGGACTCCTCACTCTCACCAGACACCTTCTTCCTCAATTCTTTAGAATATAAACTAGATTTTACATCCTCCATTGAGATCGTATCCTTTCCGTAGAGTAAAGTAGTAACAAAATGCTCATAAGATGGGAGCAGGGAACACAGAATAATTAGAGCCTGATCTTCATTATCAATTTTAACATCAATATTTTTCAGATCTATAATAATTCTGTTCAACTCATCAAGCTGATCTTTAACTGGCGTACCTTCTCTCATACGAAACATGTAGAGGCGTTGTTTCAGATATAGCATGTTTGTCAGTGATTTGGTCATATAGATACTCTCTAACTTCAACCATAATCCTGCCGCTGTAGTCTCCTCCTCAACCTCGCGAAGCACATCATCTGCTAGACTCAACTGAATCGAATTGAGTGCCTTCTCATCAACAACCTCCCAATTCTCTGTTGACATCGTTCCTGGCTTCTTGGCAGATCCAAGTAAAGCCTTCTGCAACCCTTATTGAACCAACAAAGCCTTCATCTTCACTCTCCATAGACTAAAGCTACTACTCTGCCCATCGAACTTCTCAACTTCGTATTTGGCCGCCATAATCGTAATCGATGGATCGATCACCAAAGCTTTGATACCAATTTGTTGCGACAAATACGATAAACAAAGAAGAAATAATCAACAAGAAAACGGAAAGGCACAGAGATTTATATGGTTCCGAATAAGCAATAGCTTAAACGTACGTCCACGGGAGGAGAGAGATTTCTTTCACTATGATCAAGAGAGATTACAAGGGCCGGCTATGTTCCGAAACCCTAATGTGAGGTGCCCAATCAATTTAGATCTCAACTAAAAATCTAGGGATATCTTTTAGGGAACCATGTCTATCATATTTATAGGAAATCCCAAAAAATATGGAAGAATATCAATCCCTAAAGAATAGGAATATAAATCCCTAAATAGTAGGAAAATATCCTAAATAAACTAGGAAAACAAATTTTCCAAACTTTTATAGGATTCTTGCGGGTACACCTTATTACCGGTCATAGGTGCCCTATTACCGGTAGTAAAACAAGCTGTCCAAAAATCAGTAGCTTTTACTACTAGTAGTCCCAACACTACTACCGGTAGTACTGGTCATTGCACAAACACTGAACTTCCTATTACCGGTAGTTCCAACACCACTACCGGTAATACCAGCTACCACCCAAATACATTCTTTCTCCAAATTCAAGGCGCTTTCCAACAATTTATGCCTTCCTCCCTATCTAACCAAGACTCACCGGAAGAGGAACTCTGCTCCTTCCCGAAAGAGGAGCTCTCTCTTTGCTCTGATGATATATTCACATCTGTCTATAGTAAAGTTGAGGAAGAAAACTCTAAGAGTAATTAATACTCCTTCATGCGCGATATCTTATGAGATTTGTACAAATCTAATGTGCATGGGCAGTTGCAAATCTTTTATGCTTTTAGTCAATGGGTGGGCCCCCACCTGGGACAAACTCCAACAACAATTCTACAACTGACGCACAGAAAACAGAACAAAAGTTATAAGCCTCAATGGCAAAAAACATTGGGGGACATAACCTGAAGGCAAATACAAAGGATGCAGAGAACTATTGTCGGGTGAAATAAATTTCACACATACTACGACCAAAAGAGATCGTGAACGAATGGTTAGCCACATCTTTGCAGCAGAATTGGAGTCCTGACATACGGACATGCTGGACTTCCCAATATAAATTTATACCAAGTGACTCAGTTTTATTTAAAGTTTTTTATGTTAGTCTTTCCACTCTGATTTAGTCCATTATAGCTAGAGTTGTATAAGCTTGTTTACATTACCTACACCAGGTCAATGACAATTTCATTTGGACTAGCTTATCTGTGTTGCTGTTTGTGTGTGTGTGTTATTAAAGCTTAACCAACTTCCCATAGTCACCCCTAAGGCGTTAAGGGCCAGCTTGAACCAGTCAGTTTCCGATGTGGTTCAAGGCAACTTCTTTGACCGAAAAGCAAAAATAAAAAACAAGGAAAGATGGCTTACTTTTTCAGAGTGTTTTGTCATACACATTGTTAGTGGGAGAGATTTTCACACAATGACACAGTTTATTGTTAAAGAAATTAAATACGCAAAAACTTACTGTCAATCACACAAACCCAATTGGTGGAATTTTCTCTCCCTCTCCATGGTTTCTCTCCCACACTCTTCATTGCTCACGTACTCAAAAACATATGGGTAGAACAAAAACCAGATCACCCACAGCAAATATAATTGCATATCTACAACTTACTCAACCATTATCCACCTTCTTGAATCTCTATAGCCCACTCAACTCAACATGTCCCCTAACCTCAGTTCACACCACCCCACTCTAATTAAAGCTGACAACTCACGACACACATTTCTTAATTTGTTGCAGAAGCCACCATTGCATCTAACCAAGAACCTCCTATTGGGTCCCACCCATGTGAGAGGAAGAAGTCCTCATATTTTGGTAACCAGAAGCTGCTGAAAACAGAAGAAATCTCATTAATGGAAGAGCATTAAGTGCTCTTAGAATTATCCCCCGTAGCTCTGGCCTATCCAATGTGAAGAGAGGCAGAGGGTGAGATAGGGAGAGAGTTGAGTTTTCGTGTTTAAAATTCCTCCCATTTTTTATATAAATATTGCAATTATCTCTTTACCTAATTGGGGAACCACCTATATTTATTGTCTCTCTCTCTTTGCGTGTGTATGTGATTGATACTTGGCAACACTTCTACCTACTGATTTTTTTTCTTGTAGATTCAAGTCAATTGCTCCATTTGGCCTACAAAAATTATTGACTTCTTTTTATTGTTTGGATTATAACTCATTTGGCTAAATCGTTCAAGATTAAGGAAGAGTTTTTGATATGTTCAAAAGACGAAATTTTTCTACCAAGTTAAATACAGAGAGTTCAAGTATAGTTAGTTTTAAGGAGATTTCAGTTATTGTATTATATCTCATGAGTCAAACAAAACACTGCATTAAATGAGGTCAACACAACACCAAAAATAATTTAGTCTAAACGAATTTGACTAAATTAAATTCTAATTGAGACAATATAATTGAATAATAAAATAATAACCACATGCAAATGAATTCATTAGCTAGCTGGCTTTGGATGTTCCTAAGACCTACTGAAGGAATTGTAAGAACACACGTAAGTTTGATAATGATGAAGTGACTCACTTTAAAGGTCTCAACTTTAACGGAGAAGTCGTCCGCTAGCTTGCGAGCATGGTTGTTCATTTTGCTTTGCAAGATTAACATCACCTTGTGTAAGCTCTCTTTGTTGACGATATGATCTAAAATGCCCTTCATGGTTTGCTTTTTAAGTTCATCAGTTCCACAAAATATAACCAGAATCTGAAAAATCAAACGAAAAATTCCGAATAAAACTAGTATAAAAAGATCATGAATAATTGTACAAAAGATTTACTTCAACAGAAAGAATTCCAGGAAAAGCAGCCATCAAATCTGTTCTATACAGGAATGGAGAGCACCACTTTTCCTGTCTTTCAAATTTGATCATTCTTTCAACTTTTTAAATTTTTAAATTGTCCTCAAAATATATTACTAATTATTTTTCAATATAAGAAGTCCAGAAAAATATTCTTCCGGGCACAATCTGGATACAGTGTTTGAAACCGATAAATACACTTATAAATTATAACTCATATTATTTCAGAAGACACATGCATTTAATGGTTATGGACATATTTAATAAGTATAAAACACATGGATCAAATTTTAAAAAATCTAAATAAGACAACGTTAGTCGTTAAAGGCACTAAAAATAGTAGAAAACTGTCTTTTGTAAATATTCTTCATCTTTTTGGATTTTTTAAGACTTTTACTTGCATATTTTACCTTTTAAATTTTTTTTCTCACAACAAATAATAAATTTAAAAAATTTAACTCAAACTTAATAAAAAACAATAATAATTAAAAAGACATCAACATTAACAACAATTAATAGCATATATCATGCCACTAATTTGTCCAAGTTTGGGGATTATTGCAAAAACAATAAACCAGCAAAGAAATAAATGTTTGGAGTAAGAAAATGCGACCTAGCTGAGTGGAGTGGCAGTTAATGGGCTCTTCGGACCAAACACGTACACAAAGAAATAATCTATAAACTCGGACATATGTAAGGACAAATTTTTTTTTTTTATTTGAAAGAGTTTACAAAGATTAGAAGTAAAGCTGTAAATCTCTCCAATGATTTTATTTTTGGGTCTGATTTTTCTCCTCAAAGCTACAAGTATCTGTAAGAGATGTTGCGCGATTAGAACAAAGAAAATGATAAACCTTAATCTTTCAAGATCTTCATGAATATCTAAAATTAACTTTTGATCCAATTCAGTGAATTGACTTTGTTTCCTTAAAAAAAAAAAACCAATTTTTTCAACACAAACCTCACCACAGACTTCCCTTTCTCGTGGAATAGAATAGATTAGGAATTTCATAATTCATAGAAAGTTAGAACTAAAACAAAAGCTAAATTTCTCTAGAGATTCAACTGATTTTCATGACTTGGTGTTTTTAAGACAAATGAGTTATTTGATAATTAAAGGTTCTCTTAAGAATTAAAATCAGTACAACATAAACATGGCCAACATCATCTCATAGTAATTAGGGTTGAAATCTGAGCTCAAGCAGAGGCCCTTCACGCCTCAATCGCACTCTATGGCTGCCTAAAAACATTATGAAAGGAGTATTGAATACCTCGTTAAATCAAGTCCATAGTGTTGAAAATTTGAATGAAAATAGTTTCGTAGTAGGAATTGGAAAAGCCGAATTTGTTAAATGAAAGGATGCGTGCTAACCGTCATTGAACACCTACACAGAGCTGGGACTCAAGATTCGGAAGCCCACGGCATGTGATCGGAGGTCCGTGGTCCGTGATCTGGTCTGGATTGGTTTGGAATTGAGTTGGCTATAGATCCAAAATTCCCTAATAACATAAGTGGGCTTAACATTGGGCTTTGGCATGATTGGGTCTTGAATGGCTTGTTGGGCTCAAACCTAATTTGGTTATGGACTTTGACATTTTTTATTAGCCCAAAAGGTTTTTATCGGACTCATGATTGAGTTCTTAACCACCATCAGTGAAGATGTTCTCCAACAGCTCAGAATTTTCAATTCCACCGAAAGTAGCTTAATCTTCCACCAGCATTAAGCTGGCTTTTCATCAATTTACCTCTCCAACAGTGGAATTTGTCCTCTGGCTTGTGCAAAGGCATGTTCTTCCTCTTGTTTTAAGCACCTCAAACAACATTCCCAGTCATCTCTTCTTATCTTCTCTTGTAATCTTTTTAATTCTTTAGTTTTTATGGGTAAAATAATTACAGATACAGTTTAATTCGCTAAAGTAATTTTTAGAGGTAGTTTTCACAAATGTACAATAATTATTGTATCTTGAAAGATAGACGTCAATCTATTCTCATTCACCTATAAAGCATTAAATCTATTTTAAGGAAATCGTGTGATACACAATCTCAAATTGTGTTTAATTACTTTTAATTTCAGTTTTCGAATTCAAGAATTACTTAGTTGCTTTACTAGTTTTACTCGGATCTTTTTGAATTTTGCTAATTGCTTTGCCTAATCAGTCGATAGGTTTGTTACTTTCATAATTATTTATTTACAAACAAGTTACCACCAACACATAAACATTGAAAAAGTTTATGAACACAAATGCATTTGGAATCTCGGAATCGTTAGATGGACATAGAATTTACAAATTATTAAGCATCCAACGGTTTCAAACAATGTGTTTGGAAAATCTGTGTTCAGTTTTCCTAGCAATGGCAATCAAAACCTCACACACACAAGCGCACACAAACATCCATGTATCTACATGCGAATAAACGAAAACCGTATAAGCAAATATAACACATAAAGAATTCTTTCCGATTGCTATGTATACCTTTATGGAAGGGTTTGAGCCCAGGGAGGCGCAGATACGGAGACGGTCGAGGTCAGGCTTGTGACCGTAATCAGATCGGAAATCAGAGAGAGAAAGTGTGAGTTCGGATTCGGAGACTATAAATCCTCTGTCCCTCAGCATTTCCAGCACTGTTTTGCGGGCTAAATAGTGCCTCTGGCTCTCCACGCTTCCCCCCACGACTAACGACGCAATGCAGGGCTTTCCTCCACCGCCACCGCCTCCGCCGATACAACCACCACTAGCAGGACCGCCTCCTTCCATTTCCCTCCCTCCCTCTCTCTCTCTCTCTCTCTCTCTCTCTGCAGCAGAGGTGTGAAGTGTATGAGAATCTTTTTGTTGGGTTGCAAATGGATGCAAAACGCGAGAGTCGTGGGAGGAGAACAGGTGCGAGCATTTACCAAATTTAGCATGTACTCGCTCGCGTGTATGAAAATAAAACACTCGCTGGATGCGCTTGACAACTGCCCCTACGCTTTAGATTCTTTAAAAAAAATATAAAAAAAATCATTGAGAAAAGAATTTAAAAAGAAAAAAATCTTTTTAAAAAATTATGTTAAAAAATATTTTTTATTAAAAACGAAAATAATTAGGACTTATTTTTTGAATTATTTTTTTCTTTGTTAAACTTTTTAAAAAATGACTTCATATTTTTTTAATTTTTAAAATTTCTCGTCAATATTGATTATAATTCACACAAAATTGATCCAAAATAATAAAATTATAATTATTTTAAATAAAAATAAAAAATCTAAAACAATTAGCCTAAATAGGACATACAAATTGCTACAATTAATAATTTTTTTCTTTTTTTAACATCAAAATCCAGCTAGAGTTAAAAATCAATAATTGATTTCAAACTCTCATTTTACTATTGTTGTCTTATATTTTTTTTGTATATTTATGTGAATTAATAGTATTCTTTTCTATTTGCAAAAATAAAATAAATAAGCATCAACTGTTCTTGTTCCTCTGAGGAGTAGCTGAATTTCAGAATAAGATCAATTAAAATTAATAAATACTCTTGTAAATGCCTAAAAGCAACACAAGATACATTAGAAGCAGTAACTCGTAAGCGTTCTTAAATTTTTTTGTGTTACATGGTGTTGATCAGATAGTGTTTACGGAAAATTCAAAAATTATTAAGTGTGTCAAAACATGATTTCTACTAGGGGTCTTTTATTATTGAATTTGAGCACTGAATTATATACTATATATAAATTTTAAAAAAATCAATATAGAATATTTCAATTGTGATATGAATTATGTTAGAAATCTCAAGGGAGGTCAGTGTAGTTCACCCCATTTAAATTGACCAAGCGTAACTCTGCCCTTGAATATAGACAAGCCAATTATCGAACTAATGCGAGAATTTATTGCACTCATGCAGCCCGTTAACGGCATTCACATGCTTTCTATATGTTTTGATCACTCATCTCTCATAAACCAACCACCAGCCATGGGAGCTAAATCTAACAAAATATTCGTGGGGAAATACAAGACGCTAGCTATGTAATTAACACATGCATTATTTCCATTTCACAGTACAGGCACACTCATGGAGCTTAGTACAAAAGCTTCTGTATTTCTTGATTCTGTGGGTATGGAGTAAACTTTTTCCTAGAATCCCATGGCTGCTTCTTGTGTGGATATGAAAACATTAGATACAGGATGTTGCTGTGGCAAACTAACTAACTTATTTTGGATGGGAACAGAGTATTTTCAGAATCATCGTATATCAGAATATGCAGATCATCATCAGGCGACGACGCGATATTGGAATTATGTTTCTCAAAGAGGCTCCTACTTGTTTGCTGTTGCTGGTCTAACATCAACTTCAGCTGCTTCCCTTGTTCTTCAATCCTCAGCTGCAAATTTCGCTGGATCTAATCCGAAAAAAAGACGAGGAATGAAAATCTGTTACAAGAATATAAGTTTACAAATAAACAGATGGTTAATCTTTTATGTTTTTGAACAAGTAGTAGTAGAATTTTTAGAGCAATTGCATCAGCACAAGTCACAAAGAATGCCGAAAAGTGGCAGTCTAATCTTCGTGTGTTTTAATTGGAGGATTTTCCCTGCTGAAAAGACACAGTAACACATAATCCCAAGGAGTTAGTCGAGTGGGTGCATAGTAGCAAGTACATGCTTATTCCTCCAAACTTGCAGGTTTCGACTTCTACCACCATTACAGAAACCATTCGGGTCATTAGAAATTTGCCCTCTGGTAGAAGTCTTTCCACAGGCAGAGATTTGCTCCTAAGGTTGCAAAAAAAAGCATTTTTCACCTTTCTTTTCCTATCGTAACTAGCTCTCGATTGCTAAAAATAGATGCTCGTTTAAACTGAGTCTAGATAGGAGCGATTCCAGCCCTTAACTTTAGGACCTGGGATTAAGCAATATGCGCGTAAATTGGCCCAAAAGCAGGGTTATTACAAAAAAAGGATAGCCACAAATGGATTTGATGATGCACATTGGGCATCATTTAGGCCATGAAACTAGAGTTTTCTCCATCTATGGAAACTTTGCTTTTACTTTGGAAACTTTGCACTTTCCTTCGAGTTTCTTGTTTTCTTCTGGATTAAAGGGTTTTTTTCCCCTCGCAAAAGCGAGTTTCTTTCATGTACTAGAAAGACAACTGCTTCCAGTGTAATATTGGCTAATGTTGTTTGTAACTAAGATATATATCTTGCTGGAAACTCAAAAAGCCATACCTCTAACTGCTCATGAAGTCGCCTCTGGACATCGAGTTGCATTTGTAGTGCCTCCCCAATTTGCATACCACTGCAATTCAAACAAAACAACAAAAGCTGTATTCAGAAAATTGCTGGAACAATTGCTATATATTAGCAACTATCACACAAAATTATGTTCAAGTGCTTCTGTGAAAATTTACGTTGGATCATTTGTAGTCGTCTTCTTCTCAAATTTTCCTGCAGTAGAAGGAAAATAATTTGGGATCAGATTGGTTTGTGGATTTTCCTGGTCGGGGTGTGTAACAGAAGATTTTCAACCAAATAGGCCAGACCCTATTCGTCTCTTCCTCGGGGACTAGGAGCATTGAGACCTTGGCCCTGGGTGCCTAGAACAAAGACGCTCCCTTGGGGAAAGGCAGAGGAAAACAAAAGACACAAATGGGTTCCTCTATGTGAAAAGCTTCAAGAGGGGATTAAGGAAGCTCCGAATGCTTAGGATCAACGACAACTCACTGTTGGGGAACTATGACTTGAAATAAGGGTCTGTTCATGGGTTGCTGTTTTTAATATCGAACTGGATGAACCAGGGACCTCCGTTGACGAAATATCTCCTGTGGGCTGTATTTTGGATCATGGATATGTGGGGATATTTGTAACAGGGGATTATACGAGCTGAACTGTGAATTCTTTGAGCTTGACTTGAAAAATTAACGAGCTTTAATAGTACATGTTCAAGCTTAACTTGTTTGACAGATGAACCGATCACAAATGAGCTTTAATCAAGCAATCTCGAGTAACTTAAATTTTATCTTTTTCAATTTAACTGTTATCAAGACTCTGAACCAGTCCCCAGTTTATGTGACATTCACCAATTCTATATACGATGGCCTCAAACACCTAGGCAAGAACAATGATCCAAGTTAAACCACTAAAAAATTCTTGGGGTTGAGAATATTATTGAATTTTAGCAGGCTTCGATTAAACATCTAAATTCAAACAACAATTTTATTGCAGTGGGAACATTTAAGCAAGGGTTTACCTTCTGCAGATTCCGGCATGTACTTTGCGTTTCGATATTTCTGGGAAACAAACGGAAAAGAAAGCCAAAACGAAAAACAAGTCAGATCTTTAAACTAAAAAATAGCATTCATGTTTGAGACACCCAAAAAGATCTGTAAACGCCGTTTGTATCAGCAGAAGATGTTTTCTTAAAACTGTTTTCTGGTGCTTGGTATGACCAGGTAATTTCTTGCCCGGGCTAGTAGTATGGTCAGAGACAACTTTAGACCGTACTTCCAAGTAAAAACAGTTTCAATGAGAGTATGATCCAGAGAGACGAAAACATAAACTTTAGCACCTGCAGATGACTTTTCACATGTAAGATGGTCAACCCCTCTGAGTCCATTAGCTTCAGTATTGCCTTTGGAGTTGCCTCTAAAATTTGATTGAAACAAGGGATAACAATAAATCAAAATGGTTCTTTCTAAATCTCCACCAAAGGTTGTAACAAAATTACTTACTGTCTGCGCCACCAAGGCGATTTACACATTCGACAAACCGGTCATGAAGATCTTGAGTCCATCGGATTCTGGTTTTACTCGAGCCGCTGGATGCTCCAGAATTAACTGAAACACCTCCAGAAATCCCGGAAGGATTCCTCAAGTGTTCAAGTTGAGAAATATACAAGTTGTGATCATGCACCTGAATATATATGCTACTAACCATCGTAAGAAGAATACTCATTTTCCTTCACTTGTAAAAAAAATAACCGGAAATAACTCAATGGATTGAGGTCAAGTTATACAAAGAATTACCCTAGGATCTTGATTTGTTTCAAAAGGAAATGAAGGGTGGCTCTTATCTGAACTATCAGAATCATCCAGCAACTTTCTTTTCAGCTGCAAAATCCGTTCTCTCTCCGAAAGATTGTTGCTTGGAATTCCACCGGATATTTCATAAGAATCATATTGATTGCCACAAAACTGGGACTTCAGACCTGATTCCCGGGCACTTTTCCTTTGAAATTCCGGTGTTCCAAAACAGAACCTATCCCCAGTAGATTGATAGGATGGGATCTGCATATCACAATTCCTAGGCTGTTGGGAGGGAAAACTGGAATTTCCAGACTGATATTCACACTGTGGAAGTCCCATATACCTTTCAGTTGCACAAAAGGCAGAAATTGGTGATCCAATACGACTCCCAATTGTTCCGGATGAAGTAGGTTTCCCGAAGTGATGTTCTTCTGATTGTCCCTCCTTGTCTGGTGACTGAATCCAAATACCCTTGTGAAAGGGCTGCTGCTGCTGATGATGATGATTACCAAAGAATTGGGAATTCCACATTGAACTCCCTCCATTTCCGGTGTATTCTTTAGCACAATCATAGGCTAACCCATAATTTTTCTGAACATTTTCTTGGCAGCTAATCTTATAGTAGCTCATTTACAGGGTGAAAAACAGGAAGCAGAAATCAAAGTGAGTTCTGCTTTATTCACTCAGCCAACAATAAACAGAACTATAACACAATCCATGGTTTTTAATGGAACCTTTGAAAGTACAATCCGCGCAAAATACACGTGGAATCCAAGGGAAAAAGGCAAAGGAAGATGCAGATTAGACGGATAAGAAAAACAGCTCTGCAATTCAAAAGGATGTCATAAAATTCCTCTCTTTCTTATATATGCTACAAGTCTTCATGTTCAAGGTACACCAACCTAAATACTGTCAACAAACCCATGCAAACTTTTAACTATCCTATCTTTATACGGATAGATGCGACAATTTTCTTTCCACAAAAACGAGGGCCACATCATTTAGAACCAGAAAAATCTTTCCAACATAAACTATTAATAAAGTTACCTAGTGCACGAAACTCTCGTTACTACAAAATCTAGAAAATGGTTGGATGTACGCAGCCTTGTCTCCGCAAACAGAGAGCTTGTTTTTGCGATTTGAATCCGTGACCACCAGGTCATACTGGGACAATCTTACCATTGCAACGCTGCCTTACAAATGTAAACTACTAGTCTAATATTTACAAAAGAACTTGACTCCTATATCATACCCACAAAACCACAACCATGTTCACTTACCCCTTAGGGCTTTGGCGCTACTACAGCGTTCGCTAACACGTTGCCCAGAGCCTATTTGGCCCGCTTCAAACAAAATGAGAAAAAAAAAGGGGAGGTCGGTGATAGACTGGAGATTTAAACAATTCAATGACTTTCTCGAGGAAGACCAGCTTAGCCTTGACTTTATATGTCCTATCTTTTCTTAATTGCTTTATAAATCCTTCCATTTCCGTCGAGGGGGAAGTCCCAGTTGATTGATCCCTTTGGTCAGAGATGAGAGCGCAGTGGTTACCCGAATGCCAGTCTAGTCCTGTCTCAGACTGCAAATGGAACGCTTATCTGGAAATGCAACGTAATTAAAAAAGCAAAGGATTACGAGAAAGATGTGCTATTAGGTGTATTCCTTGTTTCCCTTTATTCTTTTGTAAAATAAGAGAAAATCAACACAAGTGATACATATGATGTCACGGAAACTTATTAACGAAAGATGTAAGAAAATTCATCAACAAAGAGATATGGTTCATCTCAAGGGGTTGGCCTAGTGGACTCATGGCTTTCTCCCTCCTAAATTATCAGTTTCGAAACTTCTCAGTCCTGTCAACTCTTACGGTGCCAGTTGATACAAGGCTTTGTCTTTCCTTTAATTAGGGCCCCCACTAGTGGACCACATAATTGGTTCCGGAGATTAATCGAGGTGTACATAAACCATCCTGGACACAGTTATGAAAAAACATGGGTCATCAAACTTTGATTCCAAAAGCACTCAATTATTCAGATAGTAAGAATATGGTTTTGGCATCTGTAGCTTAATAATTTCCATGTAGAGATATTGGAATTTATTCACAACTCCAGCAAATCTATCTATTATTCCTATCTTCAGCACCATAGAAATTAACATAGCCACTGATATAGATTACGAATCCCAACAAATTGGAGTATCTACTTTAGTAGAAAAGCTCACATGATTTTTATAAGAATAATCTGAAAGCAAACTACATTTGAAACCTTTTCAGATTCCAGAAACGTGGTTGAATAGGAAATTAATTTCAATAACAAAGTTATATTCCAAACTATGATCACAATATGGTGGAAGGGGTATCAATTGTTTAATCAAATTCTACAAATTGTCGGAAAGCAGTAGATTATTTCAAGTATTCAAGATGTTGTGTTAGATGACTCAACCAAATTCCGGGGAGAGAGAGAGAGATTAATTGGGGCAAAAACCTATAAACCCACTGGTTGTTTGTGTTCAATTACACTTAACTTACAGAAGGGCCAAGCATTTTCAAAGGTTGCTGTCGTAGGTGACAACATCGGAGATCCTCAAGGGCAGCTGCAGAGAGAGAAAGAGAGAGAGAGAGAGAGAGCGCGCGTGTTCTTTGGGGAGAGTACAGTGTGAATTGCAATTGTGGAAGTTTTGTCGTGTGGTCATAGAGTTTTATTTTTGTTATTTTTGGTTAATCTTTTTAAAGTAATTTAAATCAGAATCATATTATTTTAGACAGCATAGATTTTTATCTTATTCATTTTTAAAATTATATTTTCATTCTATTTTTGCTATTATTTTTTAGTGTTATCTTATCCTTTTAGCCTCTTTCAATGAAAACATATAATTTCTAATTTGATCGGTTTAAAATCATAACAATAAATTAAGCTTAAAATATGAAATAAAAAATGATAAATACTTTTTAATGAATTTAGAGGATATCACCAGAATCCGAAAGATATTTATCGAAATCTTAAACACATATCACCTAGTTTTTTAGTGGTTCAATGGAATTTTGAGAATATCACATAAATATTTTAGTGATTTTTGTTTGTCCTTTAGAATATTACCATATTTTATTGGCCGGATTTTTATTTATCACATAAGTATTATGTTCTTATACTACCCATTCTTTATCACATAGACCTGTCACTTTTATGTTCTTACTCACCAGAATTCGAATTTTGCGAGTTAGGAGGAAGATTTTATTGTTCAACATAAAAAATATTTTTCAAAGATAGTAGGGATTACACGTTGAGCGAAGTCCATTTTATTGTTGTTTTTATTTGCAGTATCCGTTTTAAGTTTGAAATTTACCATGATCTGCAAATTTACGATTACAATTACCATATTTTAGAGTTGCAGAAATTTACCCTGTTCTACAAATTTATCATGATTTGCAAATTTACCATGATTTGCAAATTTACCATTATTTGCAAATTGTTGTTCTTATTTGTAGTATTAGTTTTAGGTCTGCGAAATTTATTATGATCTGCAAATTGACCATAGCAAAATCACAAAATATTTTGGAATTACAAAAATTTACCATATTTTGGAGTTGCAAAAATTTACTTTAATCTTATGATATGCAAATTTACTATAAAAAAAAAGAACAAATTTTTTTGCATCGATTCAAGCTATTTGGTTAGCAAATCTACCATCACAATTATTAAATACAGTAAATTTTGACCGAAAAGTCAATTGACAATCTCTGCAAATTGACTTTTCGCAATCTCAGTTAGGAGGGAAGAAACTGAAATGAAAATGCACTCAGTGTGTCAAGTTTTTTTAAGGATGTAGTGCTGAAATTGGGGTAATTTAGAAATTAGGGTAAGTTAGGTATTTCTAAAAAAATAGAACTAAAACATGACATTTAAAAGTGCATAGGATGAAAAACTAATAAACACTTATAGATGTGACTAAAAAATAAGTGCCTATTTTTTAAAAAAGTTATTCATTGTCGATGAGATATATATAAAACATAAAAAATAAATCAAACTAACAAAATTAAAAATAACAAATAAATTTTAATATTTAATTTAGGTTTTTTTGGTTCTTAATGAATTTTTCAAATTTTTATCACCGTATTTTACTTTTTAAATTTAATAAGAATTGTTCGCCAGATATTTTATGCAAAATTAATTTGTTTGAAAATTAATAAACATAAAAATTAATTTATTTTTGTAAAAGAGTGAGTGAATGTCATGTAAACTTGATTTGTTCTTATATTTGTCGATATTTGATACATGGACGAACATTTCTTATCATTATATTTATTTCAAATAAGTTTTAACGGTATGAAATTAGACAAAATAAACATATAAAAATTGGATTCTTAATATTATTTTTAATCTCAAATAAGCTTGAACAATCTAAAATTGATCAAAACTATACGAAAATTGAATTATTATTATTATTTTCATATGCGAGACCAATCTTGAATTTTGTAGATATGAAGAGCAATAATGGGGAAAAAATGTAGGGTAGGACCTATCCTTAAATATGTTATTCCGCCTATTCCGTCGAGAGAAGACGAATTTTATCATAACTCGTTCGTTGAAGGTTTTTTTTCTTTTTTAGTTCATATCTACCTAAATGAGAAAGTGGAGCGAAGGTACCACAAAAAAAAAGCATCGGAATATAACTTCTATGCACTAATTATGGGTAGAAATGCAGATATATCTAAAGTTATTGATCTCATACCGTACTCATTGGTACAGAGTGATACGGATCGCACCAGTCTCGTAGTGGTATCCACCTATCCTTGTACCGTTTCGGCCACTGTACCAGACTATTCCGGACTATGCCATACCGGGTTGTACAAATTTTAAAAAATTTTCAGTTGATAATTTTTTAGGTAATTAATTACACATAAAGTAAAATTAAAATCATCTCATTTTATATTTGGTAATTTATATACAAGTGATGAGATTACATCTTATATGTCCAAAATGATTTTTTTTTTCAAAATTATTTGGAAAATGTATATTTTTTAATATTCTTTCCTATCGTAATATTTTTTTTATCCAATAATCTAATAGATAAAAGAACTTCTCTATCGAGTACACATCATCATCTCATGGTGACAAAGGAATAATCAGGTGGGTTTCAGTGGATTTATCCGTAAGAAAACAGTACTGGAAAATAAACAATCAATAATTTAATTTTGAAAATTAGAAATGACAGACCAAAAAATCTGAAAAAAGAAAACATTATGCAAAATAGATAACAGACTATAAAAAATTACTAATCAATACCTGGGTCAATACACGGTGTTCTTAAAGCAAATTTGTTGTCTCATCAAACTGTTGGAGAATTCATTTGGTATTTATTTCTCAAGATATAACGATTAAAATAGAAGCGGTATTACCACCCAAAATTGTTTAGCGAACTAAACTGTTGTATACTCTCTCTCATTAAAAAACACAAAAGAACAAGCAGAGGTTCCTAATTTATACTACATGGGGAGACCACTGGGCTGCACAAAATTAATTTTTTTCATATCCCAAAATCAATAATCCATTTAAGAGTTAATTTGTATTTATGCCATGCCTTCCAGCTCCAAAACTGGCTGCTTATTAACCAGACTCTTCAATTTTTGAACCGTCCTAGTGTAGGCTCAAAACCCATTCGAGTCTAATACATAGCTCAATAAAAAATGAACTCAAGCCCAAGTAAGCCTAAATTTTTGGTCAATAAAAAGATAAGCCATTAAGGCGTAAGGACCAAGCACAAGTCAACCTAAACGCCCACGATTGACGACCCTGCCTCCGTTCAAGTGGTGGTGGCACGCGTATGATAATTTGGGTCAAAGCTCACGTTACCTTGGTCCTCTCCTCTTTCGGAAAACTTTGATACCCTCAAGGGGTCCAACTCTAAAGCCAAACTTGGAATTTATATACTCATCATATGTAACTTGATTTCCTAGATGATTTTTCATCTTTCTATATACCACACATGAAGTACATTTTGAGAATTAATTTTTTATTCAATTCTTAATATATCATGTTAATTCTTTTCATGATTTAAATCCAGTATTTAGGAGTAGACAAAATCCCTTGAACCCACCTCAATCGATATACGGGTCCCCTCAATTTTTTGGACAAAGTCACCAAAAAATTTAAAATAAAAATCATTGTTTTCCAACATTGACACCACTACGTAGTGCCTATTGCACTTTTTCATTGTGTAAGATTCGTATACTTAGTACTTGAGCCTCATATTATGTTGTAGTGGGAAGAGATGTCGATACACCAAATTACAGTGTCCAAAATCACCCAATAATTTTTAAGCAAACTCGAAGCTCTTCATCTGACACATAACATACTTTTAATAACTATTGTGTTGTTCTAAAAAATGGAAAATTAAAAGGTATAAAAAGAAAATTCTATACTTTTGAATTTTGGTGCGTCAAAAGTTTATGCTATTTTTGTAATTTCAAAAAAAAATTCTCCATTTCTTTATTCCTTGAACACCCCAAAAAATTATTATCAAATTTTTAAGGAAAAAAAATGTGGACCAAAATCAAAAGCACCTGGGGGACAAATGTGTGGGCAAAAAGTAACAAAATACTAAAGGGAGGATATATTCCTTTAATATGAGATAGAGGGGATGATGTTACGATAAATCCCATACAGAAGGGAATTAAACCCAATGAGAATCTCACTCCTGTCTCGCGGGACTCAGTTAGTGGTCGAGTCATTTTTTAAATAGCACTGTTATATTAGTGTCAATTTATACGATACCATTCTTAACGAAGTACTTTCTTTTTGATGTCTGCGTTTGTCTTTTTATCTATCAAAGTCTTTTGTCTACAACTCGGATCAGTCCAAGGACAGAACCACCTTGTAGCTTAGGTGGGCTCTAGCCCAGGTTTGATAATTTTTTTTTATATGTTAAATTTTAGCTCAAGTAATTTTAGCTCGCTCTATTATTTACAGTCTAATATTTCATTTTTAGTCCGGTTCAAAATATAACCCAGTGTAAATTAAATTATTGGTTCCGCCCTTGATCAGTCTCCCATGGTTTGCTTTGTCTATACCTTGGGTAAATCTCCCTTGGACATGTACTCTCATGCGAGCCATGCAAGTGGGAACCGAAGACCTTGTTGCGCATTAAAAGGGTACCATTTTGATCACTAAAATACACACAACGGGGTTTTCGTGTCCATGTGAGGTTGGTAAGTAGAAGGAAAAGAAAGAAAAATTATAAATATATAAACTAATGGTGTACTAGTGTATTGTTTGTTTAATCAACGAAACTGGAAAATACATAGTTTCTGTCTCAAAGCATATGCCATATGGAATAAAAGTTCAAGTAATTGACTATGCCTAAGATCGATCTTAATGAATGCATATAAAAGTTACAACTGTGACATTTAGTTTAGTTCAGATTTAGTTAATGATTCGGTTATGATCAATATAAACTCTCTCATTATATAGATAATTTAACATATCAACGATTAAACAACATAGAAATACAAAACAGTCAATCAAAAATGCTAGGAAAAATCCTGCTCCGAAGGAATGATACAGTGAGTTCTAATTATTGTTAAGAGTAAGATTAGGCTAATAAAAAAATCAAGTGGACTAATTAAACTCTAATTTTTTATTCCTACTTATTTTTAGCCTTTACTCTATATTAATATTTCAAACCAAAAAGTCACAATAGCACAAATAATAGGGTAAGTTAGTAATAAATAAGGAATACTTAGTTATTAAGTAAGAAATATGTGAATACTTCTGTACTATGGTCCTATTTGGGCTGTGGTTTATATTTATTTAAAATTTTTGTCTTTATTCATTTTTTTTTGCATTTGTTGTTTAAATCTCAATGTTTTGTAGTTTATTAGTCCGTCTTGATGAAAGGAATCTAATGAGTATAAAATTGTGTCCAAAAGTTAAAAAAAAGTCACTAAAGACGACGAATAAGTACAAAAAAGTGAAAAACTCTGTTTTTTTATTTATTTTTGTCTTTTCTGAACTTTTTTCAAATTTAGCCGATGATTAATAATTTTTCTGAAAGCTCTTGTCAAGATGAACCAATAAATCAAAAAAAATTGATGAAAAACAAAAAATTACAAAAAAATTTCAAATAAGGACGAAAAAAATTTCAATAAATAAACACATAAAAACCACAGCCCAAATAGGGCCTATACCTTGTTGATCCTGACAATAATTACGTGCGAATTCGCTTTAGCATTTGTGGAGTAACTTCTAAAAAGAAGAGATATGTTTAGAATCATGCATGCTGTCGCGCTCGGAAATTTCCTTGCCTTTTAATGCGACGTTTAATGAAAATTGTTTAACAGCTGGGATTTATTTAAAACTTAGAGTCGCCACTTGACATGAAATTCGGGTGTGTCAAGTCACCCTCTAAGGCCATTTTCAAAGAAGATACCCTTAGAAAAATAATTTTATTTTAACGAAGAAATACGATTTTGTTTATAAAAATGACTCATTTAAAAGAAATCTGGTCTTGAAAAATAGAGATGGGTTCGGGGATTTACTGTTACGAGTTGGGAAAGTGTTAGGCACCCAACATCGCCCTTTCGGTACTTTATTTTCCCAATTAATTTTATTTTATTATCCTTGGCCAAATTTAAATAATATCTAGTGATTGCTGTACAATTGGATTAAAAATGAAAAAACGGGTGTGAGAACAGGACCTCAGTTTACGCAATTTAGCTTTTGGTGGCAAAAAGTTGGAAAGAATATATATTAAACTTTGACCGAAACATGATATGCAAACTAGTATCTGCACGTCATGTTTCTATTCCCGGAGTGCCAGGTACCTTAAATCCCTGGCAGGAATTTTCAAGTTTAACAATGACCCGATTCCGTTTTATTAATGGATTATCATGTTAACTTTTTTTTGGGGGGGTTTTATTTATCTGCAATTCTTCATCCCGACAGCTACACAATCACTGACGGTTCAAATTGTAGAATTTAATAAATGTTACTTCAATCACGATATTCCGTCGTGAAAAGATAACGTGCATTGCCCGTTAAAATTTTATCCCAAAAATACTAACATGGGCTACCTATGTCACCCGCTTGTTTATGGAATTCCGAGATTATCGGGATTTTTAACTAAGTGATATGGATAGTGTGTCAGCGTGAACTAGCAGCACTATTCATACAACTTAGCTATGAAGTAACGAAATTTTTTCGTTTTATTGATTTTACGTGAAATAAAAAGAAAATTGTAGTGATATATACTTGTTTTAACTGGTTTATTTATCTGCAATTCTTCATCCCGATAGCTACACAATCACTGACGGTCCAAATTGTAAAATTTAATAAATGTCACTTCAATCACGATATTCTGTCGTGAAAAGATAACGTGCATTGCCCGTTAAATTTTCATCCCAAAAACACTAACATGGGCTACCTATGTCACCCGCGTGTTTATGGAATTCCGAGATTATTGGGATCTTTAACCAAGTAATATGGATAGTGTGTCAGCGTGAACTAACAGCACTATTCATATAATTTAGCCAAATAACGAATTTTTCCTTTTATTCATTTTAACGTAAAATAAAAATAAAAGAAGATAGCGGTATCTGTTATGGGGAAACGGGAAAGGGGTAAAAAAAAAAAAAAGTTACGGGATCTGAGAAAGGGAAAAAGTTAGTAGTTAATTCCGACAGGGGCCGACGCAATCGAACGATATGTCGAGAGTATTATTTTTTTGTTTAAAGAGATTTTTGTTTAAATCACGAAAAGTACATTGGCATAGGCCAACACCAATTTTCGTGATTTAACAGGCTAAATCCTGACATTCTAGAAGTGGGACTAGAAATTTCTAGAACTGCGGACTAGAGATGCGGATGCCCGAATGATATTTACATATAAGAAAGGAAAGGATAAATAAAAATATTCTGATATTCTAGAAGTGCGGACTAGAAATTTCAGGAAAAGGACTAGAAATTCTAAACCGCGGACTAGAGATGCGAACATGGCTTATAAGCCTAACTTTAATACTGAAAACAAAAAAAGAAAACGAATTTACAGAAGTTAAATAGACAGAACAGAGGCAAAAATAGTATTGAAACGATTACCTTATATTCACTGTGAGATCGAGAATTACAATGGTATGGGTGAAAAATACTTGAACACCTAAATAAAACCATAACCTGGCATAACGTTGAATTTTAGAAATTCTTGTTATCCCGAGCTATGCTGATATAAACGGTTGCTCAAACTTCACCGGAGCTTGAAAAGAAAATTGGGCAGAATCTCCTCTTAACTTTTGCTAAAACTGAACCTAGCAATTCTAAGCTTTAAATGTTGTTCTTGTATCGAATAGTTCGAAACTAAAAAGTTTAGAACGTATCGGATGAAGAACGCTCAACCACTCTGGAAATTCTGTTCCTAAACTCTCGGGTTCCGAGTGTTTGTTTTCTCTCTCTAAAAATCTTCCTATTTTTTTCTCTCAGAACCCTTTCCTCTTTCTCTGGTTTTTCTTCTGATTTTCTGATCCCCTTTCCTCTTTCGGAACCCGGGTATTTATAGGCAAATACTTTGCCCCTTCGACGAGTAAAAGAGTAGCGGCTGTTTGTACGAACCAATCACGTTTAATCCATCAGGCCGAAAAACTGTTTGAACGGACCAATAATATTCAAATGCGTCACGGCCGTTAAATGGACTAATCCCAGTCCAGCCGGAAACGGCTGATTCCGGCCGCCCGCAATACCAATCAAACCGACCAATCATAACCGAGAACAGAAAAACCAGCTTGCCCGAACTGGACAGAAATCGGACCAACCAGCCCAAAAACCGGGCAACAACCGGACGAACCGGCAAAAAATCGGGCCTGGAAGCCGGGCACGGCCCAGGTGCCGGGCATGGCCCACGCGACCCAACCAGCATCAAAGCCGGGCACGCCCACACCGCCGGGCACGGCCCAAATGCCGCCCACGGCCCGCCTGCCGGGCACGGCATGGTGGGCCCCATTCTTTTTTGTTTTCTTTTTCCGTTTTTGTATTTTAACGTTTTAAAAATTATTTTTTTGTTATATTATTTATTTATTTATTTATATTTTCTGGTGTTTATTAAAATTTTTTTTTGGTCAGTAATAAAAAAAGAAATAAAATTAAAAACACACATTAAAATCAATTATGTAATTTGGTTTAGTGCACCGGTACGAAATTTAAAATTTAAAATTGAAATTTTTAAATAAAAATATTTTCCTACAAACTTGATTTTAAATACAAAACCTCAGTGGTAGGGCAAAAATATGGTATCAACAGCTGCCCTCTTTGCTCGTTCATTATTAGAGAATATGAACGAGTAAAGGATAAAATACTACATTTTAGGAACAAAAAGTTGTATTTTATGTGAACATTACGGACAAAAACCAATTATAAAGTACACTTTTTTTTTGGTAACTTTTTCTTCACAAAGATCTATCTGAAAGATCACTGATGTGATCTGTCAATGAGCTCCTCTTTTATTTCTACCCAAATAAAAGCAAAACCAAACCACAACCTACCCTCTCTCTCCTTCTCCCTCTGTCCTTCTCTTCCCAACATTAATTAGCCTCACCCTACAACCCTACTATCTGAGAAGTCTAGCTAGAGGCCAAAATAAAAAAAAAAAAAAGCAGGCTCTTTCCGGTTAATGCTCTGTTTCTTTTTCAGACACTAGAAAGACTTTCAACAAAGAAAAACCCATCAACATTTAGGGTCTATTTGGCCTATGGTTATTATTAGATTATTCATTGTTTAGTTTTTTATTTTTATTTGAATTTTTTTTTTAATTTTTTGTTTTTCATCAATTTTTTGATGATTGTTGTTTCGTCTCGACAAGAGCTTTCAGAAAAGTTATCAATCATCGGCTACATTTAAAAAAAGTTCAGAAAAGACAAAAAATAAGTCAAAAACAGCGTCCGTGTTGGCTTATTTTCGTCTTTAGTGACTTTTTTTTAACTTTTTGACATAATTTTATACTTTTTAGATTCCTTTCGTCGATACGAACTAATAATCCACGAAAAAGTTGTACTACTACAAATTATCTAGGAACAAAAAGTTGTACTATTTTTTTTAATATTCTGGATAAAAACCAATTATAAAATACGACATTTTTTTTTTTTCAACTTTCACTGTATCTGGTCAAAATTTATGATATGATGTGATCCTTCGTTTTGGTATTCTGACCCAAGCTTTTAACTCTCTCCCTTTTTAGGCCCCGTTTGGATGGGTTACATTTTCAGGGGGATAATTTTTAGAGGGGGTATAAAATAAGAGGGGGTATTAGTTTTAGAGGGAGGGCCCACTTTGATGCGATGTTTATAGAGGGAGGATAAAAAAATAGATGGTTTGGATGGGGGTTTAAATAGGGGATAAAGGGGGATAAGAGGGGTGAATAAGGAAAAAAATTGTTGCTCGTTTGGATGGGGGAAAAAAGAAGGGGGATAATTTTTGGAGGGGGTAAAAGGATCGACGTGACATGTTTAGCATGGTTTGGGAGCAAAAAATGCAGGGGGATAATTTTTCACCCCTCCAAAAATAATCCCCCAGAGAAGGATAAAGGGGGATAATTTTTGGGTAGGGGGGGAGGTGCCCAAAAATTATCCTGGAGGGGAGGGAAAAAGAGGGGAGGGGGTATTATTCTTGGATAATACCCCTTCTTCTTCATTACAAATACAAAATAACCTTATCCCCCTATTTTATGCTCCATTCAAATTAAGTACTATTTTATCTAATTTTTTTAATACTTCATCCAAACTATTTACTTTTTATTACCCCCTCTATAAATATCACATCAATGTGGGTCAATCCTTTAAAAATAATACCACTCTTATCTTATCCCCCTCAATAACTTATCCCCCTTTTTTTGTCCTTATTTGAAATTTTTTTGTAATTTTTTGTTTTTCATCAATTTTTGTTGATTTGTTGATTCATCTCGACAAGAGCTTTCAGAAAAGTTATCAATCATCGGCTAAATTTGAAAAAAGTTCAGAAAAGACAAAAATAAATCAAAAAATAGAATTTTTTGTACTTATTCGTCGTCTTTAGTGATTTTTTTTTAAGTTGTGAACATAATTTTATACTCATTAGATTCCTTTCATTAAGACGGACTAATAAACTATAGCAAAAAATAATCCAAATATGGCCTATAATCCAAATGGGGACTAATAAACTATAGCAAAAAATAAATAAATAAATAAAGACAAAAATAACAAATAAATAAAAACTATAGCCCAAATGAGACCTATAATCCCTTATCCAATCAGCCTCTCAAATGATTATTTTTGAATAATTTAAGGGTTTTTAACTTTGTTTTACCAATTAACAAAAAAAAGAAAAAAATAACAACAAAATATAAATCAACAATAAAAAATTTAGTTAAAAAGAAAAAATATATAATTTAGCTCGCGTAAATTTAGTTAACAATAAAAAAGAGAAAAAGAGAAAAATTTAGTTAATAATAAAAAAGAGAAAAATATAATTTTGGGAGGGGGTGAAATATAAGAGGGGGTAATAGGGGATAAGAGGGGGTGATAATTTTTGGAGGGGGACTTTTCCCCCATCCAAACCAAGCCAAAACAGAGTGATAATTTTTGGAGGGGGGCTTTCCCCCATCCAATCGGGCCCTTAACTTTATATCTATAGGCATGCAAAAACTATGAGCCTACAACATAGCCTCTGTAAAAGTCTCTGCAGAAGCTCCTCACAAAACGCCAAATGAAGAACAAGGGTGCCTCTGTAAAAGTTTCTGTAAAAGCTCCTCACAAAAAGCCAAATGGAGAACAAGGGTAACTCCGCCCTCTCCTTTTATACTTCTCTCTGTATCCTTTTAACTCACCCGAACCTCTCTCTCTTTTCTCTCCACTATTCTTTACCCCAAAATTTATTATCCTCACCCTCTCTCTCCCTCTCTCTCCCTCTGGCCTTCTCAACTCTCTCATCTACCAGAACATAAAAAAAAACCTCTCTCACCCTCCAAAATCTCAGGTGATCTTCCCCTTCTTATATTAGTGGTGATTTCCTTTTCTTATATGTAATATTCTTACTCTTACACCCCTTTTTTGCAGGTCGCAACTCACAGGTCACAACTTAGAGTGTATTTTCAGACTGCTCAATATACAAGGTTATTTTGATCATGATTATTATTATTATTTTTTTTTGAATTTTTACGTCACTTTTTCTTTCATACCACGTTTTTATAACTTCTTTTTGTCATGATCATGGTGCTCTTCCCTTAGCATGCACGTGCTTTCTCAAAAACCCGGAAAAAATAGCCGATCCCCTCTTTGCATGTCTTCTTCAACTCTTTTTCTATAACTCCTGCATGCATGCACCTTTTCGCCCGCTCGCATGTATTTTTCAGCTACTTTATTTTGCACGATTCCGTTGCATGTCTCGTACAAGAAAAATAATATATGTTAGTGCACCATGCTAAACTCTGAATATTTCGTATCATTTCTTGCTAATGTATAAGATCTTTGTGATATATGTAGGTAGTTTGAGTGCCCGGAGGTGTTGGACTCCCCCTACTTTTGTTGCATCGAAAAGATGTAATACATGCTTTCAAAACTAGGAGGCGACAATACCGTAGGAGTGAACCAAAAATAGTAAAAGGAAACTTCCCTTTTTCCTCTCCAGTACACATGACTTGGAGTTGAAGCTAGCACACTAAAAAAAACCTTTTACAGATTAGGAACAACGCTGACAGTAAGAATGAAACCTAAAAATGTAAAAAGGTAATATGTATATTTGCGATACAGAAACTGTTAAAAAAGAAACTGTTAGTTGGTTAGAACTCCAGACCAAAACTCCCTTTTTTTTAAAAAAAAGAAAACAGATTAAAACTTTGATAAAGACTACCTCAAAATTTTTGACTAAAAACGAGCAAAATGATCTCTAAATTTTGGTTAAAAATGAGCAAAAGGATCTCAAAATTTTGGTTAAAAACAAAGCAAAACAGTCTCAAAATTTGGCTAAAAATGATTCTCTTCTTTTTTTTTTAAAAAAAGAAAAAGATTTACAATTCTGACTTTTGTAGAAATATAACAGAATTTGATTTGATTTTTTTTGAATTTTAAATAATCAAAGGATTGGTTTTGGGTGTGTGTTTTTCTGAAAATGGACATTGATTGGAAAAAAACAAACACTGACCAAACCGGGTTAATTTCAAAAGTTCGGTTTTTTTTTTAGATTAATACATAGTATTAAAAAGGACACATTTCTTTTCAAAAGAAGGAGAAACGTGATTTTTTAAATAGAAATGATTATATAAATTAAACACTTGAAATTACAATCCTCAAAAAATTTGGTTTCGGAGTTGTAATGAAGTAAAAAGATTAAACTCATAATCCGAAATTAAGGTTTGATGAACCAGTTAATTTCAAAATTTGGGTCTAAATAGTGATAGACAAAATGATTTTGCAGATTTACTTTCAAACCGTTTGTTTTTCCTCCTTCCCCTTTTTAAAAGAAAAGAAAATAAACGATAAATAAAACTTTGATTTTGAAGTAATAAACAAGCAAAATAAATGGGTAGAGTTAACAAAACTAAATCGAAATTGGAACAACTTCGAAATTTCGGATTTGAAATAAGCAGTTAAATAACTTACAATAAGTAATTTCGCAGAATTTGTTTTTGAAATCAAAGAGAACAAGAATTTTAAAAATATGACTTTGAAATAAACATAAATGATTTCGGAACTTTGAAAAATAAAGTAGGCAAATAAGTAAGTAATTCCAAAGAATTTGACCTTGAAATTAAGTGATTTTAAATGCGTGATAATAAGACAAATAATTTTGAAATTTTTTTAAAAATTTAAGTAGACAAATAACTAGCACATGATAAGCAATTTCAAAGAATTTGATTTTGAATTAAGAATAATTAAATAGACTGTGATTTTGAAATAAATAAAAGAAATAATTTTGAAATTTAGGTAGACAGATAACTGGTACATGATAAGCAATTTCAAAGAATTCGATTTTGAAATCAGAATAAATAATTTCAAGAACGTGATTAAAATCAATCTTGAGATTTTGAAATTTAAATAGACAAATAAATTGTACACGACAAGTAATTAAATTGATTTTGAAATTTCGAACAAATAAATTGTAAATGACAAATAAATAAATTGATTTTGAAATTTCAGACAAATAAATTGTAAATGACAAGTAAATAAATTGATTTTGAACTTTCGGACAAATAAATTGTAAATGACAAGTAAATAAATTGATTTTGAACTTTCGGACAAATAAATTGTAAATGACAAGTAATTTCAAAGAATTTGATTTTGAAACTAGAATAATTTAAACGAATTTCATTCTAGAACTGAAAGTAACAAAGAATTGGTAGTTTCAAAAATTCGATCCTGACATAAGAATATTTCGAGAGTTTGGTTTTAGGGTGAACAGTTTTTGGAACGGGGACCCAAGTGATGCATACTGAAAGCAAAATAAAAAAACTAAGAAAAACTCCATGTTATTTGACACAGGATGGCTCCTCGTCACCCTGATTCATCCCGACCTTCAAGTTCACGCCGTGACCCGAAGGATATTCCCTCGGATGCTGAAAACTCCACTGATGAAGACATCGCGCGAGAACGTTGGTGCCGTTCATCTCATGTATTTTAAGACTCGATTTGAGATCTGTTTATAATATCTACACTTTTTACTTTAAGCGTCTGTATGAGCTGTATTCCTTCTTTTTATTATACTGCCTGCATGTCACTTTGTACATATCACAAGTTAACTCCCATAAATAAAAAGGTGATACTGAATTTCTTATTTATTTGTGCCAGCATGCCTTTCCTCCCTGACTTGGCAGTTCTCCTATTATCTTGGTGGCTGAGCTTTTCTGTTGAGGAACAGACAGAATTTGAAGCCGTTTTTGGGGGTCTGATCATCCTCCTTGACATAGCAATTCCTAACGGCTTTCTGGACGTCATTAGTCGGTTTTGGGTCCCTTCTCTGAATCTTTTCCGTTTCGGGGTGAATGAACTCACTCCTACTTTGGAGGAATACCACCATATGCTGCGGATGAGACCTGACCTGCATATCCCGGGGCAATTTGCTAACAGGCGGGCACCAAAAGCCGTTTTCGCCGAGCTGGTTGGTTTAAAGAGAAATTCAGTGGAGGTGGAAGAAGTTGACGGTGTCCCCACCGTTTCCGTAGTGTTCTTACACAGCATTTTTGGCAGCCTGGAGAACTTTCGACCCACCGGCCCTAGCTTTATACGCCTCTCTAGTGGACAAGTTGGCTCCCGATGGCGCCAGTATGCCCTTGCTTTTGCACTCTTGGCTGGTATGTTCTTCCCCCGTCAGGACGGCCTCCTTGACCTGAGAGCCACTTTCTTGGTAACGGCTGTTCTTCAGGGACAAACCATTATTCCCGCTATACTGGCTGAAACCTTCCACAGTCTCACGCTTGCCCATAGTGGTCAGAGTAATGCCCTTGTATCGGGTGCAGAATTGTTATATATCTGGATAGTCGCTCATTTATTCCGGAGTTATTCCTCCCATCCTCGATAGTTCAAGGAAATCCCAGTGCGGCACCTTGCTATTCTGCAGAAAAACAACCCTCGGATACCAAAGGAACATCTCCGGTGGCTACAAGTACTCGACAATATTACTCCCGAAACCGTTGTTTGGGAAATTGGTGTTTTTCGGGCTACCGAGTTTCCACTGTCCCTTTTTGGTCCTGGGTTGTCCTTTCTACCCTTGGTGGGCTTGCAAGTGGTGGTTCCTTACTTTGGGAACAGGGTGTTCCGGCAATTTGGGGTGGCTCAAATGGTCCCTCCTTCCGAAACCAGCAGGGTTAGCTCAGACTTCTATTTTTGCTATAACCCTGACTCCGTAGATCAGGCTGTCAATGAGGCTTTGATGATATGGAACCAGCGAACCCTTGTTCAGGTTACTGAAGTGAGCGATACACCAAGCATCGTGGAAGACTACCTGAAGTGGATACAATCTGAGATTGCGAGGGAAAACATGAGATATAACGCCCCTGCTCCTTGGAGAGGTCCCCCCGGGCCCAGTCAACATGCCCGTTATACCGAGTCACGAGAAGCCTCTTTTCTTCATTTATGGAGGGAGTGGAATATACGGGTGGAACAGTTTGGCACGGAGAGGGAAACTCTTATTAAAGAAAGGGAGGCAGCTATTCAAGCCCAACGGGCTGCCGACCTGGCCAGAGAGTTCTCGGAAGCCAGCCATGAACAAACCCGAACTCTTCTTTATGACAACGAAGAGAGGATTTCCCTTCTTCAGCAAGAAGTTGCTTCTCTGAGCACGACCCTATATGATGCTCGGGCAGGGGCTGGTTCGTCCTCCAGGGTTGCCGATTTGGAAGAAGCCCTTCGGTCCATGCAGCAACAGCTTAATGACATGACTCAAGAACGTGATTCAGTGTCGATGATCCGCAATGCCCTTTATAAATCCAATCAGGCGTACCAAAGCCTGCTTCAAGATGCACAAAACCAATTGAGCCTCGAACGAGGCTATATGATGTGTAGGGTTGATGAGCTTCGGGGTCAGCTTTCCATGGTAGCACAATTGCTTCCACACGGGCAGCTTGACGCCGATCGTATACATTTTCTATTCGGCTTTGTACAAGATCTCATAGACGCTGATGCCGCGGGAGCTCTTGATGATCATACGCTGTTAGGGCGATACCGAGAGGCGTTGTTCATGTTCTGGGACCTTCTGTACCGATTCCCGGGTAGTGGTGGTGGGCCTCCCCAGTTTTGAACGGGCTTTGTCTTTATCCTTCTTTTTGGTAGCTATAACATGTTGCCTTTATTTTCTTTGTACCTGCACTCTTTCTATACTTTTCCTTGTAATTTGTTGAAATAATGAATGTAATATAGATGCAGTTTTTCTTATCATGTATGCCTTTTCTTATGAAAATTAAATGTGTCTTTTAATTTAAACTTACTTGTTTGCTAATAAGATAGTCAAAGATTTTCTTACCTGAAAACAAACAAAGTCTGTACAAGAATCCGCTGATCCAATTGGCGCACAAACCTATCATAAGATTTTCATGACTTTGACAAAAACACTTCTGACCGTTGACTGGGAAATGAAACCATGACGCACCAGTGACCTCATGCCCCTTTTTAGATTTGCCGACCCAATTTGCAAGAAACTGGCTTTAGATTTCTGGCTTCCGTCCTGCCCTTCGATTTTTATTTTGGGCCATTTTTGCCACTGTCGCCCTTTCGGGTTTTCGACAGTGCCGGCTCTTACTATTTTTGCACTCCAGCCCCCTTTCGGGTTTTGACTGGGCCCTTTGCTTTTTCATTTTTGCCGTAGCCCATTTTCAGGTTTTGACTACGCCGGTTTAGCCGATTTTTCCATGACCCCCTTTCAGGTTTTGACCATGCTGACTTTTTATCCTTTTTTGCCATGGCCTCCTTTCGGATTTTGGCCATGCTGGATTTTTATTTACAACTGAAAGCAACCTATTTCCAATTAAACGAGATGTTCCTTATGAGTTTTGATCAAATCGAGCATTTTTCATCTTGCGATAGAGAAACGGAGAGAAAGGTTTACATATACTTTTTAGGAGTTTATTCATCAGAGTGTGTAACACCAATGGTTTAATTTTGCATATCATGATTTATTATGACAAATTATACCTAATTAAGTACATATTTTCTATGTGTAATGTGACACGCCCAAGTTATATTTGCATTATATGTCACGTGCATGATTTCGTGTTATATGTTAAGGTAATGTATAAATGTTATAATTAGGATACGGGTCAATGTATTAATATGTTGGGTCTTTTATGTGATGAGCATGTTATGTGAGGGTCTAGTCTATAATTTCACCACCCATATTCTGGAAATATCCTTCAAGGGGAGAGAAGAAAATATCAGCCCTCTCTCCTCTCATTCTCATCCAATGTTATATCTCTCTCCCTCTTCTTCTCAAGAACCCTAGAAAGCTCCATCTTCTTCCTCCACTTCTAGGGCTGTCATCCAAGATTCAACCAAGTTCCTAGGACAAGATTACCTCCCAAATCCATCTCTCATCCAAGTATTTGAAGCTCTCCATCCATGGATTAAATCCTAAAAGAGGTAAGTTTTCGTGTTTTTGTTTGAAGGAAATCTGTCTGGAAATTTACTGGATTCTGCACCCGTAAGCCACGAATTTTTAAACATAGTTAATCATCTCCAAAAATTATGAAATTTTTATGGTATGTTCCTCTACGAGTCCTCTACACTCTGTAAAATTTTCAGGTCGAAATTCCTTGAAACGAATCCTATAAAAATCACGCACTAAGATGTACTCTATTTTACTGTAGATGCTGAATCTCTGTTTTTGTCTTTGGTTTTGGGTGAATTTGACCTAGTTTCTCATCTTATTATTTTCTGAAATTTTTATGAGAGATACCCACATGTGTCTGCTTGATTGTGTCCAAAATTTGGAGAAAAATACAAAGAGGGTATATTTAAACAATTCATGCACTAAACTGTGTTCTGTAAGTGATGATGCTGAAATTCTGAGGTCTTGGTTCTTATTCTTCTAATTTTTAAGCATAGTTCTTGACCTCATAAATTCTTGGGTATTTGTGACACCATACTCATGTGAGTTCTCTTTATGTGATAAAATTTACAAAGCCTGTTTAGTTATGGTTTGTTCTTAAGAATTCTTAGAATAGGTGTTAGTTAAGTTGTCATTTTTTTAGGAATCATGTATATGCATTCTTCCTTTATGAGTTATTTGAGTAAATGATTCATGTTCACAAACAATATGTAGGATTCGGTGAGCAAGAGAAGGATATAAGAGATACAAGTTGAAAGTTACGTGAGGTGCAAAGGAAAGTGAGTAACCTCATACTTTGAAATGGGAATTTTATGAACTCTCTTTTTATGAAAATGCAATTTATGAAGTGCTATGTCTATGTGTTTGTGAATGATATGTTAAAATGTGATATTTTTATGAAGTACGTATGTATGCCATGCCCTTGCTTTACCATACGTGCCCGCTGGTGGGTTCCATAATAGCCAGTATTACGTGCCCGCTGGTGGGTTCCATAATAGCCAGCATTATGTGCTTTCCTGGAGGGTTTCATAATATCCAGGTATGTGCCCTCGCCGATGGGTACCACAATAATCGGCCGGGATCCCGATATATGTCATGTATGTATGTATGTGGTTGGCATTGTGGCATTGGCTATGTAAATGTGTTCAAGTTTCTCAAGTTTTTATGTGGAATGTATCTTGATTCTTTTTAACTGCTCACAGCCATTTTGCTATATGTATGGTATACTCAAAACCCAAATCAGGGTATGAGCTTTACTCACTGAGCTTTCAGCTGACAGTTGTTTACCAATTTCAGGCGATGGAGCTGGATAGTCGAATACTTGAAGTGAAGTGTTTTGAGTAAAGTTGAACTTCATGGGATATTTTGCATATGGAGTAGAAGCATTAGAAGACTTGCATTTTGGCTTGTTTGAAATAGTCTCGCTTATGGACAAAGTTGTACATATTTTTGCAAGTGATGTATGTAGCTATATGCTATGGACATGTAATGGACGCCTAAATGGGATGTTTAATGTATGTATGCTCTGGACCAAATGGGTAGTGCGAAATCCTCTTAACTGAGTTCATGCTTCTTTTATTATGAGACCCCATGAGTTTAATCAAAGTTTCTTTTTCACGCTTCCGCAAATGTTCATTTATGTAACTAAATTTTTATTTTTGAGCACTTTATTTTGTCGCCCATTTGGTTAAGTATGAAGGCCTTGTTGGCCGGTCACGTGTCGTGATCCCTAATGAGGGGTCTAGGGATGACGGGACGTGACAGAGTGTCTTTTCTTTTTTGTACACTCTTTTCTTCTTTCTTTTCTTTTTCCTTCTTCTTTTTTTTCTTCTTCTTTTTTCTTTTTCCGAAACCCCCAATTTTGTATAAGCACGAGACAAAAGTAGATAAAGAAATGATTCATTTGCTCGATGATTAAAACAACATTTTGGAATAAACCATTTGATTGGAATTAAGTTGATACATAATACTTAACGGAACAATTTTTGCATACAACCACTTAAATGTCTCGAAATGAATTACACATAGTAATGTTTTACAACATCTGAATTCAGTGGTTGTGGAAAAATCTCCCCGTCCATCTCGGATAAAATAAGAGCTCCTCCTGACAGCACCTTGGTTACTATAAAAGGGCCTTGATAATTTGGTGCGAATTTTCCTTTGGCTTCGTCTTGAGTTGGAAGAATACGCTTCAGCACCAAATCTCCCTCTTTGAACACGCGTGGGCGGACAAACTTGTTGAATGACCTTGAAATCCGTTTTTGGTAACATTGCGAATGGTAGACTGCCGCCATTCTCTTCTCATCCAATAAACAAAGCTGATCATACCGCTCCTTTACCCTCTCGGCATCTTCCAACTCTGTCTCCATCAGCACTCTAAAAGAGGGAATCTGAATCTCTGCTGGGAGAACTGCTTCGCTCCCATAGACTAGCGAATACGGGGTTGCCCCAATAGAAGTGCGCACTATTGTCCGGTACGCCATCAACGCAAATGGCAACTTGTCATGCCAGTCGCGATGTGTTTCAACCATTTTTCTGAGTATCCTTTTGATGTTTTTATTGGCTGCTTCTACTGCCCCATCATCTGTGGTCGGTAGATAGTAGAATTCTGGTGATTGACCTTAAATTGCGCACACAGTTTATTCATGAGGGTGCTATTCAGATTCTAAGTATTGTCTGTTATCAGAGTCTCTGGAAGGCCGTACCTGCAAACGATGTTATGCTTGATAAACCGGGTGATTACCCGCTCCGTGACTTGCGCAAAGGTCGCAACTTCCACCCACTTCGTAAAATAGTCAATGGCCACTAGGATGAATTGGTGACCATTCGATGCCTTGGGCGCTATGGTTCCGATGACGTCAATGCCCCAAGCAGAAAATGGCCAAGGAGTCGTCATAACTTGTAGGTCTTTGGGAGGTGCCCTTAGGACATCACTATGAATCTGGCAAAGATGGCATTGCTTTACATGCTTGATGCAATCGGCATTCATAGTCATTCAATAGTATCTTGTACGGAGGATTTTCTTGGCCAGAGTGCGTCCGCTCATGTGTGGTCCACATACCCCTTCATGGGTTTCTTTCATTACACCGTCGGCTGCCACGACATCGATGCATCTTAGCGGGCCATGCATGGACCGCTTAAATAGGACCTCCCCCCGGAGGAAAAAGTGGGTGGCTAACCTCCTGATGGTTTTTCGGTCATTGGAGATTGCCTCCTCAGGATAGACTCCGTCTTGCATATATCTCTTAATATCATGATACCAAGGTTGGCCATCTGGTTCTTTAGTGAGCGCCAAACAGTATGCTGGCTCATGTCGCAACTCAATCTCTATGGCAGGAATTTCCCCTTCTTCGAACTGGATTGCGGCTGCCAAAGTAGCCAGTGCAGCGGCGAATGAATTATCTGTCCTTGGTACATGGACGAATCGGATTTTCTTGAAAAGTCTTCTCAGCTCCTTCACCTTCAAGTTATACGGGGTCAGTTTAGGATCCCTAGTCTTGAATGTCTTATTGCTTTGCTGGAAGATCAAGTCTGAATCTCCATAAACCGTGAGCTCTAGGATTTCATACTCCAAGGCCATTCGCAACCCCAGGATACATGCTTCATATTCCGCCATGTTGTTGGTGATAATTGCATCATGTTCAAAAACCAGCTTAGCGGCAACGGGCAAGTGGGTTCCAACTTCGGAGATTAGAACTGCCCCTACTCCGGCTCCTCTTCTATTGGCAGCACCATCGAAAAATAGCCTCCAACTAGTAAGTTCTTCATCCCCTGTTTCTTCTGAGAACATGACTCCTTCGTCGGGAAAAAGAGGGTTCATTGGCCCATCATCTTCTAGTGGGTTCTCGGCCAGATATTCTGCTATGACCGCTCCCTTGACAGATTTTTGTGTAGTGAAGACGATATCAAATTCGGACAGAATCATGTGCCATCGGGCTATTCGTCCTAAAAGGGTTGGCTTCTCAAAAATATACTTCAATGGATTCATCCGCGAAGTTAGATGAGTGGTGTGGGCCAACATATAATGCCGAAGGCGATGGGCTGCCCATGCTAACGCACAACATGTCTTTTCCAACATGGTATAGTTGGCTTCATATTGGAAAATTTTTTTACTGAGATAATATATCGCCTGTTCCTTCTTTGTTTCTTCGTGCTGTTGGCCCAACATGCAACCCATCGAATTTTCAAGAATTGAGAGATACATTATCAAAGGACGACCAAGGACTGGGGGAACCAGAACTGGTGGGTTGAGCAAATATTCCTGGATTGCCCTGAAAGCCTTTTGGTAATCCGGGTTCCATACTTTGGATGCGTCCTTTCTAAGCAACCGAAAGATAGGGTCGCACACATGTGACATTTGAGAGATGAAACGGCTGATGAAGTTCAGCTTCCCCAAGAATGATCGGATCTCTTTTTCTCCCTTGGGTTGAGGCATATTAAGGATGGCTTTGACCTTTGCTGGATCAATTTCTATACCTTGCTGGCTCACAATGAACCCTAATAACTTTCCCGACGTGACCCCGAAGGCACACTTAGCAGGATTAAGTCTCAACTGGTACTTGCGTAACCGGTCAAAAACTTTGCGTAGATTTACCAAATGCCCTTCATGGTGTTGAGACTTTACAATCATGTCATCCACGTATACCTCGACCTCCTTATGCATCATGTCGTGGAATAGGGCAACCATGGCTTTCTGATAAGTTGCCCCAGCATTTCTTAGACCAAATGGCATAACGCGATAACAATACACACCCTAGGGGGTAATGAATGCAGTCTTGTCTTGATCTTCTTCAGCCATTTTGATCTGATTATACCCGGAGAACCCGTCCATAAATGAGAACATTTCATTTCCGGCCGTATTATCCACCAATATGTCCAGATGGGGCAGTGGAAAATCATCCTTTGGACTAGCCTTATTTAAATCTCGAAAGTCAATACACATTCTGACTTTTCCATCTTTCTTTGGTACAGGAACAATGTTAGCCAACCATTCGGAATAAGTGATCACTCGTAGAAATCCTGCATTGAACTGCTTCATGACTTCTTCTTTGACTTTTAAGCTCCACTCAGGCCTGAGACGTCTGAGTTTTTGCTTTATTGGTACCATAGAAGGATCGGTAGGTAGCCGATGCTCTACTATGGACGTATTTAGACCCGGCATGTCTTCATAGGACCAAGCAAACACATCTTGGTATGCCCTGAGTATCTCAATGAACTCTAGCCTTTGTTGCTTGTCCAATTTTATCCCAATTTTAACTTCTTTTGGTTTATCCTCTGTCCCCATGTTAATGGTTTCTGTTTCCTCAATATTGGGAGTTTGTTGGCCATCGTGACGTTCAGCCATGAGTTTTATCTCCTCAGGTACCTCTTCACCCATGCACCCGTCATGGTCAATTCCCATAAGCTCAAAATCTAGTTCCGTGTCAAAGTCATATTCGTCTTGTGCTAAGTTTGTGACATCATTTGGGTCAAAAGGGCGAATTTTAGGATCCCTGAAATGGCAACATTTTTTAAGTATTAAATTTTTTTGAAGAAGAAGCATTCATGAAAAGAAAACATACTCCCATTAATTGGCATTCAAAATTGTCTACCAATTACATGGCTGCAAGCCCAAAAAGAGCTGATACTAGACTAAGAAAATAAAGACAACAATAATCACGCTACTCAAAAAGTAATCAAAAACCAAACACCGCTCGAGCAAGTTTACCAAAACTTGCGAGCTCTACAGACCCGCTGCGAGGTCCAGTTGGCAATTCTCTCGCCAGGATACATGGGTCGAATTGATCCTTCCATTGAGCTCTGACCGCCATTCCCGTGTACTGGCCCATCAATGACCAATATTTTCATTTTGGAGAACATGTCTGCTAGTCCCTCCAAAGGCTCCTGAACCTGACTGAATTCCATGCTGGGAACTGGCGCGGTTGCTGAGGCTTTCTCTGGTTCCATCACCTCCCCGAGCACAAAACTCCTTTTGAGAGGTGGAATTGCTTTGACCACCCTTGGGGGTGGATACTTCTTGGATTTTCTCTTCTGCATTGCTGCCTCCTTCTGTTCTTGAATGGTAGGCTAATACCCTAGGCCAAAGGTGTGAGTCTGGGTCGGGATCCTTCTCAACCCCTGCTCGCCCTGCAAAGAATTTCCCAACCCTCTTGCCAGCTGATAGTCATGACGGTGAAAATATCGAGCAATCATTCTCCCATTCTCTGAAATTTCTGGGTCAACGGGTGATCCCTGAATAGCAGTGACATACTCCAGTGTTTGATAACTGGAAGGCTCCGGAGACTTTATGAAAGGTATGGCTGGCTCGCCATAGATGGAAAACTCAGGCTCAGCAAAGACTGAAATCACTTTGTCATCAATCAGAAACTTCACTTTTTGGTGGAGGCTTGAAGGAACTCCTCCCGTCACGTGGATCCAAGGCCGGCCTAACAAGAAGTTGTAGGCTGAAGGGATTTTCAATACTTGAAATCGGATGGCGAAAGTCACTGGTCCGATCTCGATAGGCAATTCAATCTCTTCCATTGTTTCCCTACAAGAGCCATCAAAAGCCCTCACGATCATGCCGCTGTATTGCAATGAAGACTCGTCCATTCCCAACCTCTCTAAGGTGGCATAGGGGCATACGTTCAGAGCTGAGTCATTATTTATCAATACTTGGGCCACTATCATCCCCTTGGTAATGTGCAACGCTTTGGTGTGCCCTGTTCCCTCGTCAGGAATCTCGTCATCAGAAAAAGAGATTATTCCTGGTGACATCACGGTACCAACCATGTTTTGGAGATTGTCAGGGGAGATATCTTTTGGCACCTGTGCCTCTTTTAGAACAGATAGCAATGCCTCCCTATGTGGCTCGGATGTGAGTAGTAAAGCCAAAATGTTGACATGAGCCGGAGTTCGCTTCAGCTGTTCAACGACGTCATACTCGCTTTTCTTTAAGGCTCTGACAAACTCCAATGTTTCCTGCTCAGTGATTTCTTTGCTTTCTTTTTCCTTCCCCTTTCTTTTTCTTTCCAGCTCAGCCGGGGTATAAATCCTCCCGGACCGTGTGAGGCCTCCGATTTCACCTATGGCCTCTTCTTGAAAAGGGGTGGTTTTCCCTGGCTTGAATAGATATTTCCACGGAACTTGGTGGAGGTTCAGCTCCGGTTGGGCCCTTCGTGGTAAAGTGACCTTGGGACGGACCGGTAGAGTGACCGGTTGCCGAGGCACCGTTGGAATAGTAGTGGAGGGACTACGTGGGGGGTGATTCCCCCGATATATTCTTTCTTTAAATGTCCTCTGATCCTGTCTGCCACCAACTGTCATGGCTATGAGCGGGTTATTAGGAAGCCGGACTGGTACAATGATTGTGCTCGGCGGTCCTATGAGATGACTTGGATTATTGCCGACATCCTCTGAAATAACATTCACTCCCTGATGGTTAGGGAGTGGATTGGTGGTAACATTTGGAGTTGCTGGTCTCGCCTCTTCTAGGCTGATAGTTTGAGAATCAATAAGGTCCTGAACCCTATTTCGGAGAGTCCAGCAATTTTCAATATCATGGCCAATCTCCCCGGAGTGATAGACACATTTGGTCTCTAGCCGGTATGAAGGTGGTAGTGGGTTTGGCAATGGCTTTGCCGGGATTGGGTTTAAGTGACCGGAGGCAACAAATCGGCCTAGGACCTCAGCCATAGGTATGGCGATGGCTGTATAGTTTCTTCTCCTAGGAGGGGCCCTCCTTTGTTCGGGTGTAGGTGCCCGGTAAAGATAAGGTTGGTTTGGGCGGCTTCGCGCTGGATTAGGGAAATATGAGGGGGACTGGTGTGTGGTGTTTTGGTATGGTGGAGGCGACGAAAAAGGTGTTTGGAAGTTTTGTGGGTATGGAAATGGATACCTTGGTGGAAGATTCTGGTTATACAGGGGAGGACTTGGATTATATAGTGGCAGTTGGTTGTTTCTTTTGTCATACGGGATGACAACAGCAATTTCGGGCTTCTTTCCTCTCTTTGGAGGGAACTTCTTACTAGCAGGGGGGATGAGCTGACTGTGTCGGCTGCTAGCTTTGCGTAAGGATCGAGAATCTTTTCCGTCCTTATGCCATCTTCAATCATTTCTCCTTACTGGATTATCTCCATAAAAGACCGGCTAATGGAATTACAGAACTTCTCATAATATATCCCTTTGCAAGTTTGGACAAAGAGATGGACATATTCGGTGTCAACCAGCAGGGGGTTCACTTGGGTGGCCAGATTTTTCTAGCGCAAGGCATATGCCCGGAATGACTCCTCGGGTTCTTGCTTCATTCTGATTAAAAAGAGTCGGTTAATAACCAACTCAGCGTTGTGGCGATATTGCTTTACGAACTCCTGGGACAATTCAGCCCAAGTTCTGAAGCGACGGACATCCAGCCTAGAAAGCCACTGGGCTGCTGGCCCTACCAGGCTGTGCTGGAATAGCTGCATCATTAATTTCTCCGGGTGGGGATATCCACATAATGCCCCGGCATAGAGCTGCAGATGGGCCATTCGGTTGCTTGTTCCATTGAACTTGTGAAAATTGGGTATCCTGAACTTTGGTGGGAGCTGCATCTCTGGAAAGAAGCATAAATCTGAGAAACTGGTAGAGTTGTAAGCATTTGTACCCTGAATAGCTCTCAGGGTCTCCTCTATTTGCTGCAATTTTTTGCTTCCAGGCCGGGTCCGGTTCCCGAGGGGGATTAGGGTCCCCCTGTTGACTTTCACAATCTTCATGAACCGGCATGAATGGCATTACCGGAATGACTGGCGTTTGCTACTGATGTGGTCCTACTGAGGGTCCTGCTGGCACTGCCCCAGACGGGAGTGCTGTGGCAATAGGATTAGGCCCACTAGGTGCTGCATGGTTCAGAGTGACTGGAGTCCCGACCCCGGCTTGGTGAGTTAGAGAGGGGGCTGCCTTTTGGTGGTACAGTGTTGTGAACATCATCTGTAGGTTCTCCATATCCCGTTGCAGAGCATTGAAATCCTCGAGGGAAACAGTCTCCTGAACAGGTAACTGCGATCGGTTGGCCTCTTCTGCCATGGCCCTAGACCTTGACCTTGTGATAATAATCCTCCTAGGGGGAGAGAGAGAGCGAGCCGTGCTTCTTTATCACCTTATATTCACAAAACCACAATTCCAAGTTAGTTTGGTGTTCACTGCATGGGTAGGTCCAAAATGTACTATCGGTTAGCAGTTCCACCACTCACATGGGCTTTATATACTTTTCGTAGTTTAGCCGGCATTTCGGCATGACTTCGGTATATAATCTAAAATTGTGAGAGTATCTAGCCCATATGAGGATGCTTCTGTACCCTGACAGTATGTTCTGGACACTTAGTCCAAAATAATTTGAAAATGGAAGTTTGATTGATGTTTTCGAAAAAATTTTGCCTTTTAACATAATTAACGAGGACTCTCTCCAATTTTCATGAAAGTTCCTATCAGGGTTTTGGCTTGACTCTTTTTTGAGGGATACTACATGCAGCATGACGGCTTGGTTTTTGCTAATGCATTTCTAGCATGGTTTCATGGTTCCCAAATCTTCAAACCTCCGGCCCCCGTGAAGGGTACCATCTTTGGTTGGTGATTTGGTTGGAGTGTTCTTTTCAATGAAAACCGTCTTTGGTTACAAAAAAGCACCATTGACGATCGTCGCGTACTTCGAATCCCCTCCTAATCCTATGGGTAAAAATAAAAGGTAGAATGAAGATTGAGAAGAGAGTTGGATATGTTGTGCTGAATGTATGCATATGCTGAAAATATTTTTTTTATTTGTAAATATTTGGAGAGAATCCTTTTAGAGTAATGCAATGCACTGCAAAACAAATATTAGTAACAAGATATTTATGCATGTTTTTTTTGGCAAAAGCACACCTGAAAGACAACCACAAGAATGATGTTAGTAACAGGCCAAGGATAATTCGATAAAATTTTTTGGAAAAATTTGAAAAGCCGAAATCCACTGATAAGGAAAAATAAAAGGTTTGCAAATAGTACCACTCCTTAGCTTGCGTTACACCGTAAGTTTACCCAATTGGGTAGGTTAATGGTTTCCATTAAAAAGAGTCACGATTTGCAAATTCTTTTATTAATCCCTAAGTTCCCAGCAGAGTCGCCAGCTGTCGCGCCCAAAAATTATTCAGCCCCGTTCAAATAATTCACATATTCGCGAGGGGGTTCGGGAAATTTCCGGGCGCGACACATGCATTGTCGATGTCAAATCTTAAAAGATTCGAATTTGAAATTCCTTGTATACATTTGAATGGCAACCAACAATAGCTTTACTAGAATAGGGGAATTCGATTCAAAATTCCTTACATTCATCGGTTTATTCTTTCGCGTGAAAAAAGTGGTGGATTTATTATTTCTTTTTATTCTTGTTCTTTTTATCTTTCTGCTTATAGACTAATCGGCTAACCAATTGTTGTTGTGTTGAGAGTAATTTTCCTACTATTAGGTAGTTAGTAGTGAAGTTTTTCGAGGGTGCACGTTACCACATCAGCGTTGGTAGATTACAGATATCTAAGCTGCGGTGATTGAGGCATTTAGGAGCCTAAAGTCATGGGTGTAGCTATGCGTTACGATTGTCAGTCCAATAAAGTCCTAGCGATGATCCTATGTGACTAGCTATGGTTCAATGACGAAAGGAACAAGTGGCAAAAAAAAGGTCGAGGTATATGGTAGTTGACAATCCACTTCGCAGGTATATATACTCGTCCATCTTATTATGCTTTATAGTTAATGTCTTCTTACATGCATTGAGAATAATGTCAACTTCAAGTTAAGGGGAGAAGTAAGTCCCTTTTTCTACAAGATTTTTCAAATTTGATTTGTTATTGTGTAATTTCTCTTGTAATTTTTCATATGCTCGCATGTTGTTTAGAGTAGCAAGAGTCATGCATGTTCCAAGCTTTAATGTTGCTAGCCTCTCTTTTGTGTGTAAGCATTAACCATGGTGAACAACTTGAAAATAGAATGTCTGCGCGAGCGAGAGTTGATCATGACAGCAAAAATTCACTTTTTGTGCATATCCCATACCAATATTTGATTAGATATCTATTTTTTTTACTCTAATAAATGCCATGTTAGTCCATGCTTGGGGGTTAAGTGCATTAGTTTGAAATTTATGACGTAATTAGAAAATAATACAAGCCCTTATTGCATGATCTAAATCACATATGAATCTCGTAGACCTTTATTTTGAACCTTGTCCGGTCCATTTCTTATTAAAACCATTAGGTATTCGGATGGTATAAGGTTTGGTAGAAGGGTATGGCGTGTGAATGCAAAAATTTCAAGAAAATTCAAATCATCCTGTATATATTTTTTGCTCATCCGGTTGAATCAGCTGACAGAGCCAAGATAGAGATATAGAATGCCAGTTCATCCATTTGGTAAGTTTTGCTTCATCCGGTTGACTGTTGAGATAGAACCATTTCAAAGATACAAAGTTCTACTTCATCCGGTTGAAGAGCAAAGGAAATTTGGGCGAATTCGGATCTCCATCTTCCCTCCATCACCAACTGATCTCTCCTCTCTCCATTCCTTTTCTCCAATCTCAGTCAAGAACGCAACAGGGAAAGGAAGACTAGGGTTTTTATAGTTGATTTGCATCCTAGGGTTTTCAATCAATTTCGGGTGAGTTACTCCTCCCTCTCTCTATCAAACCCAATTCCACTATGACCAAAGGCTTTTCAATCCAGGAACCTTCCGAGGACCGACCGAGTCACAATAGTGACTCGGATTGGATGAAGGATCCCGACCCCCTTCCAAAGGCAAAGGTAAAGTAAAAATGCAAATAAAATCACGAACCCCCCACAAACCTAGATCAAAACCCACAAATAAAACCACACCACCTCCCAAAAAGAAAACACTCCAAAATGCAAAGCAAGCCAAGGGTCCAATGGATTCAAATCGAAGAAATAAAAAAATTTAAGTGAAGAGGGAGAAGAAGCAAGAGGTTTGGGAAGAAAACTGTAACACAAAAGGGCGCGACCTGTGAACACCAAGTCGATAAGAGGAGTTTGACCATTAATAACACAATTGTTCAACAACTCCAAGATCGGAAGTTGGACAATTTTTTTGATAAGGTTGACGGGTACATCAAGGATATTGTGGTTTTGTTCTATAAAAATTTGAACGATAAATACCGACTTCTAAACAAGGTGGTGAAATACAATATCTATCTTATTAGCAGTGAAAAAATCCTAGTGCCGACGTCTATCATCTTTATGTCACTTCTTGTGGGACTTTGGGAGAGATTTACTTAGTAAAAAATAATCAGATTTTGTATTTGTATTGTATTATGTTACTTTACTAGATTTTTTGGATACAGTTTTCTAGATAGAGTTGAGAACTCAAACTTTCATAGCTAGATTTTGGTTACTATTTCTTATAAGCTTTTGTGTATCTTCTTACCTTGTAATCAAGTTTCATTGAAGAAATAAAAGATCAAACTTTGTATTCTCCATCTTCATCATATTTTCAATACAAGGTAAGTTTCATTTATGATGTTCTTGTATTTATTTCTTAGTTTGTTTTTCCATTACATAATATTAGGTTAAGTTTATACGTTTGGTCTTGATATATTCTTCTTTATTTTCAAACTTGTTGGAAAATGAATGTTGTTCTTACTTTTGAAACTAACATGAAACGTTAGATCTTTGATTGAGTGTATACTCAAAGTGCTTTTGAGACATCCATTAATGCTTATGTCAACTCGTTCATTCTTTAACTATATCTCCTCAAACAATTTCATTCTACAACACATTATATGTTCCATATGGAATTCATTGACATATTTTTCGGCTAAGAACATAAGACTTTTTATTTGGTTGAGTAGCAAAGAAGATATTTATTGTCTAGGTTATAGATGAAGAGATTCGCAAGACCATGTCTCCCCGTTATTTAACCGCTTTTCTTGTTTAGTATCTTATTCCTTAATCCTAATAACAACAATCTGAGCTATTAAGGATTGACATCCTAAACGCTGAAACAGTGGGAAGTGTACCTGTCCAAGCATTATCCGCTTTTCCTTGTGGTTTGATATATGAAACTTCTCCACTATACATTTTTCTTAAAAAGTAGAAGGAGTTCGAATTTTAAATGTGATGAGTTCGGTACCATAACGATAAATACTATTTCGGGTTGACCAATAATAGTCCTCCTCATTTTTTTGAGATAAAGTAGTCACCAAAAAATTTGAAATAAAAATCAATGTTTTCTAACATTGTTTGATAACCTTGGAACACCGCTACATGGTGCCTATCACTCTTTTTTCATCACAAGAAACTCAATACACATAGTACTCAATACACATAGTACTGAGTCTCACATTATTTTGTAATGTGAAGAGATATTGTGACGCCAAATTACGGTGTCCAAAATCACACAATAATTTTACTTTTAATAAGTTCAAGCAAATACGAAGGTCCCGAACTTATAACATACTAACCCCGTAACCATTTTTTCTTGTTTAAAAAAATGCAAAGGAAAAAAAACTGTTTTTTTTTTTACTAGCTAGATACGTCAAAAGTTTATGCTATTTTTGAAATTAAAAAAAAATTCATTCCTTTATTCCTTGAATTTTTTTAGTCATAAGCTGATGCATGCAGCCAGGATTCGGCAAGAGTAGCCAAAAAATAAAAAAAAATTATAATAAAAAACGTGGCCCAAAATTAAAAGCACCTAGGAAACAAATGTGGGGGGAAAAAGTAACAAAATACTAAAGGGAGGATATATTCCTTTAATATGAGATAGAGGGGATGATTTGTCGATAAATCGCATGCAGAAGGGAATCAGTTAGTGGGGAATCTCACTCGTCTTAGGGGACTCAGATAGTGGTCGAGACCCGACGTCATATAATTAATGTCAATTCATATGATATCATTCATAGCAAAGTAACCTTCTTTTTGACGTCATTTTCTCTATCAAAGTCCTTCTTTGTTTATATCTCGGGTTAGTCTTTTCTAGCTTGTTTTGATTTTATCGAACAGTGTTGGTCGTATAATGAGCTCTCATGCAAGGTGAAACCGGAGACTTCGTAGCAAGATTTGTTACACGTCAAAACAGTACCATTTTTATCACCAGAATACGCACAAAAGGGTCCCCGTGTCCATGCAGGGTTAGAAGGAAAAGAAAACAAAAAAAACTATAAATATATATATACTAGTGGTGTAAGATTGGCTTAATAAAAAAAAACAAGTGCATTAAGTAAACTCTAATAATAGGCTAAGTTAGTAATAAATAGGGAATACTTAGTTATTAAGTAATAAATATGTAAATATTTTTGTACTACACCATATTGGTCTCGACAATTTTACATGCAAATTCGCTTCAGCATTTGTGGAGTAACTTTCAAAAAGAAAAGAAAAGTTTAGAATCACGCGCATTGTCGATGTCAAATCTTAAAAGAGTTAAGTTCAAAATTCCTTATATAGATTTGAATGGCAACCAACAATACCTTTACCATAATAGGGGAATTGGATTCCACCTCTGAAATTATCCACCAAGAACTAGGGTGCTTTAGGCATGTCAAATTTTTTAGCTGCAAAAGGATAGGTCAAATAGTTAAGCAGAAATCGCACCTGTGCATGCAAATTCAAACCTGAAAGCCAATCCTTTATTAGAAGGAAGCTCTCGCATGTGCCTTCCGACCGATTAGTAATTGATCGTTCATATATGAGCCTTTGAAGGATGTCGATACTGACTTCTACTTCGAATAAGAAAGGAGAAAGAAGGATTTGAATGGAGAATGCTTCACCTCCTACGCCAGTTCCTATGCCAATACTAATATTCATTCTTGCTGATGATGACTAATATCGAATTCTAGCTATCATAGTCGATGGCTAATAGATATGAGTGTTAGAAGATTCCCACGTCATTGGGGTTGTTGATCCTCCTTTATTTGCTTGTAAGTTATTGGATAACCCTTACCTTATAAGTTAGTTTTCAGGATTGAGTTAGGCCCATAGATTTCTAACATGGTATCAGAGCCAAGTCCAAGCTTCTCTGTGGAGTCTTCCTCCCCAACCTTGCGCCTTCTTCTCTTCCACTTATCGCGTGAGGGAGAGTGTTAGAAGAGTTGCACATCGCTTGAGTTGCTCCCCCTTGTTATGCTTATAAACTCTTGGGCAACCCTCACCTTATAAATCGGTTTTCAAGATTGAGTTAGTCTCATGAGTTACTAACAATGAGAGCAAGTATTTGCAAAAGAAAGCAGAACACCAATCTCGATCCTAGTGGGGAGAGATCAATTCTAAAACCTAAATCACATTCAAAGTCGGATTGATTAGTTTTTTAAAAGAGGGAAAAGATAATTGTTCGAATTCTCCACCATTCTTGGTTTAACTATTCAAATCCAACAAATTCCTGCTTTAGTTTAAGGTGTTTTATAAATTTCTAAAAGGGGAATATTTGGGTGAGAAAAGTTAGTGATAGAAAAAACTATTAGATGCCCACTGTATAAATATTCGTCTAATAGGTTTTAGAAGTTTGTGGGATGAGGAGCTTGTTGCATAGTTGATGTATTATGCGTCAAAACAATGTTATTGTAATAGATATCACATTATTTAAAAATTGTCTGAACACTATTTAACTATTCGGATAGCATTTTGTGCGCTAAAATCAGCACATCCTACTTTGCACCCCTATACACCAATGCCCCACGTCCGTATTAGTGAGACCAAAATACCTTTTTTTCTACAGAAACAACTTCATTCATGAGAGAACTAGTCTATTGGATCCTATCGTATTATTAAATTATTAAATCTTTCGTAAAATTTTATTTAGTCTATTATGTTTGGACTAAAATATTTTAGATGGAGCTTTGACGACTATAAATGTTTCTCTCTCTTTGACTTAAAAGGAAAATAAACTTAGAAAAACGATTATGCCCTTCAATGTAAAAATATAATCGAAAAATTGATCAAAAATATAAATCTGGACTGATTTAGCTTATTAAAGATATGTTAATTTAATTTATGAGTCAAGGTCCATGGTTTGATAAATTTTAACCCCGGAGGTCCTTTTACAGATGGATTTGCTCCCTGAACACGAAAAGATAAGTTTATCTGATAACATTATTACTTTGGAAACTAACAAATAACATTATTTGTTAAGGTATCTGTTAAAAGCAAAACATAATGTTAATTGATAAACACTAATAGGTAACTTTATCTAATAAAATTATCGTTTCAAAACTAAAAGATAAAATTATTTTTTAATAGGCGAATCAGATAACATTATGAGGGTGTTTGGGAGGAACTTTTTCAGGTATTTTTGGATTATGGAATTCTGCTTTTAAAATTTTAGATTCTGAAAATTCATAATCAGAATCTGTGAAGTATTTGATAGAATTGTGTAAAATAGATTATGAATTTGTGAAGTGTTTGGTAGTATAATCAAATTATTAGATTGTGGGTGAGCAATTGTGAGTAGAATGGTAACAAAATTTTATAATCCAAAATCAAAATCTCAAAAGTAACTCCGGACCTACTTTTGAGATTATGGCTCTAAAGTCACGTTTTGAGAATCCCACAATCATAATTTCAAAATCAGCATCCCAAACACTTAAAGATCCCAGAATGAGAGTCTTAGAATCCAAAAACACATCAAAAAATTCCTCACAAACACTCACTATATGTTGGTTTGATATATGTATTAGTCAAATTAGAAAACATAAAACATAAAATTTTATCTGATAACATTATTAATTTGAAAACTAACAGATAATATTATTTGTTAAGGTATCTATTTAAATCGACAGAAATGTTAATTGATAAATACTAATAGGTATATTAATCTAATAAATTAGATAAAGTTATTTGTTAAGATATCTGTTAAAAAATGACGAATAATGTTAGCTAATAGACAGTAACAGGTAACTTTATGTAATAAAATTATTATTTTTATATCTAACGAACAAATAACGTTATCGCGTGTTTACTAAAAATGATATCTAACAAACAGATAACATTATCGCGTGTTTACTAGAAGGCATATCTGACAAAAAGATAACGTTATCGCGTGTTTTACTAGAAGGATATTTTTGAAACTTATATGCCGAAAGAGCTTCCTCCCGTAATTTAGTTTGAGATAGACTTAATGGATTAAAACTCTATTGAGATAGAGTTTTGACTGAGTTTCCCAAATATAATATATAAACGTACGTATGAACCAAGGGTAATACAGTTATTTTGCGAATTCAATTATTACGATCCACAAACTTATGAGCCGAGACTGTGCTGATGGGATTGACCAGTGGCCCGGATATTAATTTAGTCAAAATATGTAATTATGAGCCATTCTTCTAAAAATCCAGTTTAGAACTTTGGCCAAATGGAACCTTAATGGAAGGTGCCCTTAGAACACATACTATGCGATAAACTCTTGATGGGATTTTGGGAATGGAATTTAATTTCCATGCTTGAAGGAAGCACAAATTCCCCACAAAGAAACCTAAAAAGATTGAAAAATCTAGCAGTTTGGGAAATCACAAGGGAGTTCCCATGTTCTAAATGAGCAATGTTACTGTCCCAAAAATTAAATCAAAAAAGTTTTCTCGAATTTAAAAATAATAGTCATGATTCATTTGGATTAGTGGGACTACAAATACAAATAAATTATGATCATTAATTTTGAATTCAGGAAAACTTTCTTAGTCCAATTTCATAGACCATAGACTTTTCCAAGAATAATTAGCCATTTACCTACCTAAGTCCAGAAAGTACTACACAAGTTTTATGAATAGAATTTCTATCTTCACGTGAAGAACATATCTTTAACAAGAAGTATAGTAGGCTGGACGTCCGTGGACTTGGGCATCGGCGTTACAGGTCCTTGGTCTAGTTTGCTTCAAATATGGTTCGGACCGAGAGAACATTCAAGGTTCGATATTTCTTTACTTGAACCAATCCTTATTGACAGAACTGCGGGCCTGGCTAAAGGTTTGACAAGTTTACAGGGCGTGCCACTAGCTTGCTTTCGGATGCACGACTAGCGCATAAGACGAGTCGAACATACGATGGTTGACACATATGTAGAATAGTGGTTCGCGGAGACTGTTATCAAGGATGGACATTTGGCATATCCACTGTGGGCATGGTTCCCAATTTTCATTGAGCAGGACGTGACGCATAATGTGGGCGGTTATTCGCAAGATCAAGCGGGATGGGCCTTTACTAGACGTGGGAGCATGACTGCCGTGATGTCCAGATCAGGTGGTGCACGTGGTGGCCTCATCGAATTGGACAACCCACGAGCAACATTCTCGGTCGTTATGGTATGTGTGCCTTGACGGTCCCTTATATAAGGCACAAAAGCGCTCAACACCAGGTACACGCAATGGAACACTCAAGTTTTCAAGTTGATTCATTACATTCTTACAAAACTAATTTAAGCATCAAAGTGTTCTCTTATTATTTTTGTCGGTTACTACAAATGAGTTCTCTCATTGCAGCCAGACAAACAAAATTCATTCCGAATAATCAAGGAAAGACTTTTCAAATTTAAGACTTTTTGTGTATTATTTTAAAACTAAGAACATCGAATACGATGGATGCATGGAGACACATTATTCGCGTGGTATTACGAACTCAAATTGGTAATTGCCGCCGAGATGTACTTTTTTATATTCTTGGTTGGTTTGTAGGGTTCCTTTTTTTTTTTTTAAGTAGGGGTGAAAAGATTATTGAAAACTGAACCGATCAAAAAAATTGCGATTCAGTCAGTTTGGAATAAGGGTCGGTCGGTTTTGATTTACTCAAACAGATTTGTTTAGTTTTTTGATATATTTTTGGGTGTCTATTTTTGTTGGCAGCAATCGAATCGAACTGAATTTATAAAAATAAATATTCGTTGCGCAATCTCACTCTAATCCAATGGTCGAACAAAACACCAAAACCCGAAAAAATAGGAAGAAGAGTTTGAAGTGGGTTTTCACTGTGATTTATTTTGCTCAACACTAAGCCCTTTATTTTGTCCAAAATTAAGCTCATTTGGGTCAATTTGAATGCCCGACAAAACCGACCTGATCAATTTTATCCGAACCAATTTCGGTCCCTGTATAAAATAAGTTGGGATTAGTATATGAAACTTTCATCCCAAATCAATAGAGTTTGATCTTCCGTAACTACAAACAAACCCGAACTGATTTTCCACCTAATTTGTAGTTAAAGATGGGGTGCATTATGTAAGCATTCCTGCAATTTTCGATGTTTATTTGAGAGAGGAATAAGTGAAGTCATTTTGATGGGATAGTTTGAATGCAATTTGCAATCAAACTCCACTTCCAAATCCCTGGCTTTAGATAAGCTTAGCCCACCTTATATAACATGAATTATTCTGTTCCCATTGTCTAGTTTATGGGGGTGAGGACCACTATATTCTCTAATATCAAACTCGCACATTTAACCTTTTTCCATCCCTCTCTCTCTACACACACAACACACACGTACAATGACAGAACTAGAAATTTATTCTACCCTAGGCTCTATTTTGAATTGGGTTAAAAATGAACTGCAATGCACGTAACAAGGGGGTTAAAATTATTTTGACTAAAATTTTACATATAAAAAAGAAGAAATTATTTTATGTACGCGTGATGCCCAAGTATGAATCATACCACTACGTGGTTGCATCTTACTTTTTTGACGATGGTATATATAATTTTTTGAGATTTTATTTTGTGTTTTTCTTTTCTAACTTAAAGTGTTTGGATCAGTTTAAACATATCTTGACTAATGTATGAAGAAACCAATAATAGTATTAAAATCAAGACAAATTTGTATATATAAACCAATGTTTGCTCATTAAAATCCTTTCGATTCATTTGTCTTGAGGACATGGATCTCATGAAGACGGAGTAGTAAATATGATCCGAAATGTTTACAATAATTAGCAATAAAAAAAGTACATATATAATTACATGTATAATAAAAATATCACATCCTTATCGTGGGTACGAAACGTGGCTTGTCTTTATATTTTGTTTTGAATGAAGTCCACGTTCATAAATATCTAATAAAAAAAAAAAGGGAAAAAGATCAGCTGCCTCATTTTGTCATTTAGCCTTCAAACTTGACTTAAAACGCATTTAAAAAAAATCATATATGCTATTTAGTCTTCAAACAATAGAGATGATGAAATTATATAACTAACGTTAAAAGAAAATCAAAATAGAATATATTAATTTTTAGATTTTTTTTCTTTAACAATCTTTAATTTAATTTATATATTTTTTAATTTCTCTCCATTTGTTATTAAAAAAATCAGAAAATAGAGCAAAATAAGGCCAAAACTAGGGGTGTACGTTCCGCCCGAGCACGTAAGATTTTAGGCTAACTTGGGCTCGATTTAGCCAGGACCTAGGTTCACCCGATCTCTATGGGCAGGGCTCGGTTTAGAGATTTTGAAATCCGACCTTATCTAAAGTCCAACTAAATAAAACTAAGCTTCAGAATGTAGTACGTGAAAATTTGACCCACTCCCTTATGTGTAGTATAACACATGGTTTGTTGCCTACATAATTATTCAATTATATATGATAAACTGCCTTTACAAATAAAATAATAAATTACATTCGTAGGTTTAAAATATATTTCTATTATAGAAAAGAAAGTTCTAATAGAATACCTTAGGGTCTGGGCTCGAGCCTAAGCCCTTGGCCCGAGAATGTGACGATCATGGAGTTGGTTCTGGGCCTGGATTTTTTTTTACATAGACAGGCTGGGCCCGAGTCTGATTATTTGTGTGATCCCAATGAACATGGACCGGGTAAGTCCGAGCCTGAATATTTATGGGGTGGGCCGGACCTAATTTACACCCCAAAACCAACATTCGTCTTGGGAAGGAATGACATGTTCAAACTAGGAAGGCACAGGACTTGGGAGTCTTGTTATGCACAGTAAAGGGACTTGAAAGTGTTGTTGTGCACAGTACATAGCATGACATGTAGGGATTACAACGAGATGGATCGGAGGTGAATATTATTATTCCGTCCACAATCCCCGAACCTATATCCATTCTCCATACCTGCCCCGATCTCCGAACAGGGATTGGTTTTATCCTCCACCCCCACTTCAAATGGGGAATGGAGATATGTAAATAGAGAACGAAGATGCAAAAATAAAAAATAAAAACTATTATTTTTAATATTGAAAAATATATAGATAAGGAATTATGTAAAATTTGACAAACTCGAAAAAATCTTATATATTATATAATTTATATCAGCTATAGACAATTTTGGGGCGGGGATCGAAGACGGAGATACATAGCCCTGAATTTTACCTATTCTTCGAATTGTTTGCCAGAGTCATTCCCAAATCCTACTTGATCCCGAAAAATCTCCAAATTCCCGGTCTATTTGGGGTGGAGAACGAGGCGGGATAGATCAGATTGGGTGAAATTGTCATCCCTAATGGCATGTTGTGCATCATTTTCGACATTATTTTAGCGTACAAAATACTGTCTGAACCGTTGACAGTATTTTGGCAATTTCCAAACAGTATTTTTCGATTGAACTACGATTTTTTTGATCGGTTCAATTTTTTCTGCAATCCTTTTACCCCTAGTACACGTGTGTTCGATGAAATATTATACATTTAGTATCGGACTCAACTAATTCTTATTTCAAGGACACACACACAAAAATTATTCGTATTCCTCAGTGTTATTTTTAATTGTCTTCTGTAAAATGGTATTCATGTGTATTTGCATATATGCTTCTGAGTAGGGGGTGTAACCGGTTCGGTTTGGTCCGGTTTGCGCTATAAACTCGGACCAAACCGGTTGACCGGTTTGAGGAAAACGTAAACCGAAACCGGACCGATGGTGTTTGGTTTGCTCCGGTTTGGCTCAGCCGGTTTTGGCTCCGGTTTGGTCCGGTTTCCGGTTTAGGTGGTCTTGGGCCAAAATCATCAAAAAATATAAAAAATAACTCAGAAATCAGAAAAATAAATTAGTATATGAACCCACAAATCAAATGCAAAATCAGTAAACAAATAAGTCAAAAACATAACTTAGTATATGAAGACTAGAACTCAGAAATCACTAAAATAAGTACACGAACTCAGTAAAAAAAATACAAAATCAGAGGGAGTGAGACATAAAGAACCTAAACACTTAAAACTATAAAGTATAAAATGACTTAGGGTTAAAACCGGTCCGGTCCGGCCCCAAAAACTAAAAAACCGAAAACCAAACCGAAATAATTTTAAAAAAATCAAACCGGACCGATCTGTTCCCAAAATCGGACCGAATCGACGGTTTGGTTCAGTTTACCGATTTGGTCCGGTTTTTCTGTTTAGTCTTACACCCCTACTTTTGAGGCCAACATCCAATTAACACATGTCTAACACGTGTTCTATATCCTTCTAGGGGTAAAAATATTATCAGCCAAACCGAACGAAAATTTTGGGGTTTGATCTATCTGAGCATAGGTTCAGTTAGTCTTGGTCTTTGAAAAAAAAAAAATAGAATTTGGAATTCGAGCTCAGTTACTTGAAATTTCATCCGATCCCGACCAAACCAAACCGAATCGAAATACTATAAAATTCAGACCGATTGGACTGGATGAGTGTTAGTCTTTTGGTGGTTCTGGATCAATCTTTGGGATTCGAGTCCATTTAATTGGAAAATTGATTTATGTGCATGCAGTATATATAATTTGTTCTTCTTTTTTCTTCTTGCATGTGGTTCAAATTTTTTGATAAAACGATGCAGTCTATTCATAATCGAATTTTTTTAAAAATTTTTGGAATTTTCGAAACACTCAACCAGACCAAACCACCCTACCCGAATTTGGTCCCCTGATTAATTTGACCAGATTCGGTATTCAACATATTCACTCCAAACAAACAGTTCGATCCAGCGTATCACAATATCCCGATTAACCCGAATCGATTTCACCTAAACGACCTCATAAATTATTCATGTACACGAAACGTAGATCATATGCTGATGCATGCACATATTCACCGTAATCATGCAATTCATATTCATGAATCCATCAAAATCAGTGAATGAGAAGGATGTGGGATATATGCTAGTGTCATACAAGGTTCCCTCTCACCTACCTTTCATGTGCAAATGATTACGAGAAGACACAAAAGAGTTGGCTTGATAATCAAAATTTGAGATTTAAGAGTTTGTTTCCTCTTAAGTTTCTAAGTTCGAAATCTTCCGAGTGTTATCAACTTTTATTAGGTCAGTTCGTACAGGATTTTGCTCTGATTTTAATTAGGATCCTCGCAAGTGAGAGATGAAATTGGTATTCCAGAGATTAATTGAGATACACGTAAAATTATCTGAACACCCCGAGTTTTAAAAATAAATTATTGGTAGAATGAAGTCATGACAGCTTCCAATGATTATGCATGCATAGTTGCATACTTCTCCTTTTGGTAATGTTTCCAACTTACAAGGAGTGGGTGAGCTAAGTGTGAGGCTCCCCTTCTTAATATGTTCATTCCATCAGATCCAAGATGACTCAAGGGAATCCTCATGGAATTGCCAGCAAATAGTGTAAAGATCTTATTTTGTCATTTTTCTTGGTGCCACATTTGGCTCCTCTCTCTACCTTCTCTCCATCGCTCACTTGCGGCCATCTCAATTAAAATTAAGGAAAAATTCTGTATGGACTTGAGTATGTGATTTTACGAAGGAAGAAATCTCTAAGTTTCAAATCTACATTTTATATTTTGTAACTTTCTAAAAGCTAAAAACCTTTTCAATTCTCTTATTCGGGAGAGGGGGGTTTTGCGCAGCATATAGTAGGGTGTGTTGCATGTCATGTAACGTCCCATATAACCACTGGCCCAACAACTTGTTGGAGGTCAACCACGTGACCCAAAATACTTAAATTCAAGTTGTTAGTAGTAGTTTACATGATTCTTTATATACACATGGTCACCCATGTAGACTTTCGATGTGAGCTAAGACATTACAATCTCTCCACCTTTAAGACCTTGCGCCCTCGCAAGAGGTTTACACTAGAGTCACTACGGCCTAACTCCGGATCTGTTCTCTAGTGACCAAACAAAGTCCCGGCCCCAAACTCAATCGTGTACACGGGTCGTTCTGATACCATTTGTAACGCCTCATGTAAACCACTGATCCAACAACTTGTTGGACCCCAACCATGTGGCCCAAAATGCTTAAACTCAAGTTGTTAGTAATACTTTACATGGTTCCTTATATACCCAGGATCACTTATGTAGACTTTCGATTTGGGACATGACATCACACGCCAAAACAACCTCGTGTCTCTTTATTTGAAACTCTAATTCGTTGAGATTTGGTTGGAATATTACATTTCTTATTATCAATTTGGCAGAGGTACGTGATTTTTTGGAAGTCAAAAACCAAGTATGGTGCGGTTGCTTTTGTTGATGAAGCTGAGCAATGCACAAGAAGGTGTGCTACTCATCAAAACAGCCCCGTATTATTGTTTTGAACTCTAATTCACCGAGATTTGGCAGAAACGACATTTCCTATTATTAGTTTGGTAGAGGTGCATGATTTTTAGAAAGTCAAATATTTTGAAGTTTGGATCCCTCTTAGTGTGGGGTTGTAAAGATACACCAATCTGATCCAATTTGTCTCGTAGATCCAAGTTGCTCATGTAGAACAACTAAATAGTGACACCCAATTGTTACTAGTCAAAAAATACTCTGATGCTTAAATTAGAACATGTAGAACAAAAATACAATAGTATTTGTAGTTGTAATCAATAACATACCTGATTTTGTCTTGTGATTTCCTATTTATAGGCAATCAAGTGCCTTGATTTGATAAGTGAATAACATGAGATCCTTTCCTAAATCGTGCTTTGCCAAATCTAATTATTTCCTTGTAGAATGAGGATTTTCTAAACAAGAATATTTTCAAAATCTTGTACTTTCCTATTCGGGCTACCCTCCAATTTCAAAAGGTTTTGGCTGCTTGACCGAGCAGCGGGTCGGTTGTTCGACATGGTGACAACCCATGCACCGAGCCCCCATTTTCGGCCAATCATCCATTGGTCTGATCGGTAGAACGACGTAGTGACAACCCATGTTGCCAACGCAACCCAAATACATGTTGGGCCTGGCCCAGCTTTCAGCCCGTTATCTCTTCATCGGGTCGATCCGACAATTCAACTCACTACACTTAGTATAATGAACTGTTCAGTATAAGGATGTCTCCATTTCCTATCTTGAATCCAAAGAACATATTGGTGTGTGTTAATAATAAAACGAATCTTTTGTCCAGCCCAGAAAAAGTATATCGGGTTTATGTCAGTAAACTTGCTTGCGCTTTAGGATCGCCTTCCAACCTAATTTCATGTTTTTTTGCTTACATGATCAGAGGAGTTCAATAATTGGTGAGAGAGTGAGGGGGAAAGGGGAATGAGAAGTGTGCAACTCACTCTGGTGAGACTTGAACCCAAGTTTTAAAACACTGATAGGAGAATATGTGAGACAGAATATATATATATATATATATATATATATATATATATATATATATATATATATATATATATTGCTTATGCATAAACAGTTCCCAGTTTATATATATATATATATTGCTTATGCATAAACAGTTCCCAGTTAGAATCTGAAACAATATGAGACCGCCTTTTAACAACTTAAAAGTTTTCATTTGAGTTAAAGCTATATTCCCTCCCCACACTCAAAGCCTTAATTTGAGTTCATTTGCTTTGGAATATGATACACATAATCATTATTTACACCAAACTATGCTTCAGAATCTTATCTTATCTTATTTTACTATATATTATAAGGGTCTATTTTTTAGGAATCATAAAAAGGTTCATTTTTATCATCCGAATATGGCTATTCGGATTTGTTATTTTTGGGTTCGTTTACTTTCTTGAACCCACATATGATATCTGAGGGACTATTTTATTTTTATTCTCCTGGAGGACGATAAAATTATCCCACGCCGCCTCTATTCATATCTTATTCTCCTTCTATATCTCTTTTATTTGCATAAAATGCTATTATTAATTATAAAACTATCATTATTAAATATTACATCATGCACATACTCATATCTTCCATATCTATTTTCTTAAAAAAAAAAAAACTCAAATAATCATTTATATTTATTCATTCATCTATAATAAATCTCTAATTATCTTACTATATCTCCCTCCTTATTATATTCAACATATTCTTTCTAAAATTTGGACTCTAACAAACGGGCCTTGAGAGAATAGGTCATGTGTCACTCTTTTATTTCTTTACAAGAAAACTTAAGAAAATTTACATAACTAGCATCCCTATTCACATTTTTCTCGCATTTATGGCATTCCTCTCATTTATCGGTAAAAAAAATCACTAGATGTCTCATAAACCTCAAATCATGATTAGAATTTGTTGGGAGATGAAGAGAACCGAAGCAGAAAAACAAAATTTGGAATCTCCATTCGGACGTTGATCGTCTAGAATTTATGTCTGGACGGGAGTCCCGTCCGTCCAGACGCCCCTGGTAGAAGTGGCTACTAACTTTTTTGCCTGGACGGTGGTTGCCTCGGGATGTGCACTTTGTTGCTTTATTCCAATTATGGTTATAATAGAATTAGGGTTATACTCTAGTTAAAATAGTTATTTCCTAAACTATTAAGCTTTCAGAGAGCTGCTAGAGAGATGCAAGAGAAAACACAAATATCTGTGAGATTGTGAGAAGACTTGTACTCATTGATTCGATTCATAATGGACTAGTGTGACTCTCATAATTTTTTCTCGCGTTGAGGTTTCCACGTATATCTTGTGTCATTTTTTTCTTTCTATTTTTCTACTACACATAAATGTTTTGCTTGTTTTGTTCTGTCATTCATTGTTCTCAAGATCCGTATAAGCATTATGGAATTGAGCGTTGTTCGTTTAATTTCTTAACAGAATTCATTAAAATCTTAGAAAGGTTCCCTTATGAGATAGAGATCCGCCTTGAAATTTCTCTTTTATATTAGGTCTTCTACTACGTACTCTCAGTCTAACAACCCCCGTGCTTGTACCATTGGAAAAGACTGAAAATGGCATTTTTGTCTCTTGACTGATCATTCTCGTTCGGCTCTTGGAATCACATCCTGCAGTAGTTAGAACAACTCACAAAATCAAAATTACTTCAAAAATCAAGAGACACCCTTGAATACTAAGGCTATGTCCGGTTGATAGTTTCTGAACAGATTTTTGGGATAATATTCTTAGATGTTATTTGATGTAAGTGTTTCATAGAAAACTCAAGGTTAGATTTTTTTGACATTTTTAAGGCTCTATTCTTAGATGTTATTTGATGTAAGTGTTTCATAGAAAACTCAAGGTTAGATTTTTTTGACATTTTTAAGGCTCTCTCTCTCTCTCTCTCTCTCTTCTTTACTTGGAAAATAAGTATTGTGTTTAAAAAAAACTTCTTTTTGTGTGTTTTGTGCACATATTCTGTTAACAAAAAAATTATTTTAAAATCTCGAGTTCGCAATTAATCTTGAATTTTTTTAAGTTAATGAATTTTTAAATTTTTAAAAAATAAAATTTAAAGAACAGAATCAAAAAGAAATCAAATGAACGATGTCGAACACGACCAAAAGGGTATCAAATGTGGCTATTTAATGCATTAATCATTGACAAACATAATGATTTAATACTAATCAATGATTGACAAACAAAACATATTCGTGAATTTTTTTTCCAAACGTAGTTCACAAATATTACTCTAAAAAAATACGACAGCATTCAACTGAACATGACCTAAAAGTCCTTTATGCTAGGGTAAAATGCAGTGACCTCCCCTAAGGTTTCTAACAATTGCAAGGACCTCTCCTGAGGTTTTAGAAAATGCACTCACCTCTCTTATTTTAGAAACTATTACACTATTTCCCACTTGTCATTAAAATCTGTCAGATATTGATTAGTTTTTTATGATGTCACCACATTACTTTTGTAAAATGCCTAAAAAACCCCTTAGTCATGCCTATAAAAATGAAAAAAAAAACTCTCTCTAAGGCACACAACTTTTATTTTTCTTCTCACTTTATGTAATTACTTTTATTTAGTTATTTTTTAAAACAAATGCATTAGTTCATTATTCTTTTATTTAGCGATGTAATTTATTTTGTTCTTAGTCATGGACATGTCATCTAGTACTTGGAAGCGTCCTTTAGGCTATGAACAAAATATGTCATTGGGAAGTAAATGCCATTATTTTTATTTATCGATATAAATTATTTTTATTCATTTATGGTCGTGTCATCTTCTAATATAGGAAACATCCTTAGGTCGAGGAACAAAATGTGTTAGTGTGGGTATATATTATATTTTGTTTCACAATTTTTTGTTAATTTTTTTTGCATTTTTTAATCTTCGCAACGAGAGGATCGAAAAATCATAAAAATATGAACCGAAATTGAAAAAATTCTGATAATGTGATGCTAAATACACTTAAAACAGTGAAAAATTATCTTTTAAAATATATGTAAAAGGTTCTAGTTTCTTTGGTCAACATTCACAATTTAAAAAATAAAGTACGATAGATTAATACATATAAAAAATAAAATTAATCAAATAGATAAAGTCCAAAATATTTATATCAATAACTAAAATACAATATATAAATAAAACTATATAAAATTGACCAAAATTAAGTTTAAAGTTCTAATAAGCAAAAGAAATATTATGATTAAATTAAGTAACATTAATTTTTTTTTTAACATGAGAATTGTTTTTTGATATAATAGGTTGAAATATATATGTGCTCCCCATCAAACAAAATACATATATAGGACCAAAAAAGAATGATATTCATTGAGAAAAAAGAATTTTTCTTATAAAATTAAATAATGATTACTAAAATTTAACGTGTGTAAGGTTCGAATAAGATAAATGAATTGAAACATTAATAAAAAAGAATAAATTAAATTAAAAGTCATGATACATTAAGTAGTAAATATAATTTTTGTAAAAAAAAAATTGTCAAAATATAAGATGTATATTTATTTGCACAAATTTGATCAATAAATAAATAAAGTGTAATATAATAAATATAGTTATATAACACACACATATATCAAATGTAAATGTTGGTATACAATTTATTATATATACACACATAGATAATATATAAAAAAGAGAGATAAAAAGACTAATGAGGACATTTTGATCTTTTATTCACCAGAACTAATTTTGTTTGAAGAAAATTAACGGCAGGAGAGAAATAGTATAAATATAGTTTCAAAAATAAGAGAGGTGAATATATTTTTTAAAACCCGAGGGGAGATCCTTGTAATTATCAAAAACCTCAGTGGAAATCAGTACATTTTACCCCTTTTTTTTTTGAAAGGCAAATACATTAATAATAGAACAAGGAAACGGATACAAGCATTAACTCCAAACCAAGTTGGCAAGGAACCAACTGGCTAAGAGGCCTACTTAGCATTACAACGCTGGACCCATACCTTGCTAACCAAAACCTAAATTACAGAGACCAGAGCAATACCTACCTCCTATCCCAACCGAGCCTGATGAAAATATCCACTCAAATTGAATAACATCCCTCTGAACATCACCTTACTCTCCTTATGATGATCCAGGACCCAGCCAATCCACCTGACCTTGAATACCTCCATCAGCTGAGGCCGCGGCTATCTCTCACAATTGAAAATTCTGTCGTTGCGCAACTTCCAAATGGACCAGATGAGGGCTGACGGAGCCGCCATCCAGAGATCAGTGAAGACTTTCCCAGAGCCCGCTTTGGCCTTCCAGCTGGACCACCACGTGAAGAGATCATCAGTGGTTTTTGGTGGAACCCAGCTAACCCCCCACCAGGAGATGATTTCACACCAAGCTTCCCAAACCAGCCTGCAATGAATCAACAGGTGATCTTGTGTCTCTACCTCTGAGTTACATAGTCTGCAAATGGCCTGTTGTGATTGAATAATCCCTCTGTTAAGAAGCAAATTTCCAGTTTTGACTCTTCCCTGCCCTCCCAAATTTCCAGTTCTATGTCAATATCTTGCATAACACGAGTTCCTGCTTGTGATTATTTGGTTAATTTGCATCTGTATCTCTGCATATGATTACTAGGCTTTCTTATCAGTCTGCTTTAGCATAGAGTGGTAGGGTATTTTAAGAGTCATGCTATTCGCAAGGAATCCCGCAGGGAATCGCACAAGGATCACATGGCGGGGGTGAGAAAAAAAGAACATTTTTCAAGCAAAGAAAGACTTCCGCCATATAACCCTTGCACAATTCCCTACGTAGTTCCTTGCGAATAGCATTTCTCATATTTTAATTTTATGGGCATTTGTAATGTGATGTGATATGGCATATATACTGTTGGTTGATTCTTCATGGAAAAAGATTTTAGCAACTATATGTTTGGTTGATTCTTTGTGAAAAAGAAAGATTAATGAATATATAATAAGATAAGTTTTTCTAACAAGTTAAGTGATCAGTGGTTTGAATGGAAGTGGAAAATGAGACTAAGTCATCGATCAGATTAATGAATATATAATAAGATAATGAACTAAAGGTTTTTGCCAAATCTAAGAAACTTAATATGGGATTTTTAGATCTGCCAACCTAATTTGATCTTTCTTTCTTGATTCGTCTCGATCCAGTTAATAACCTGTGAAAGAAATAACTGGTTAGTGTCGTCTGGTCGATATATCTCATATCGAAGAAAAAAGACGTACAATAATAGTCTTCATACTTTTCAATTAGAGCGTATCTTTCGAGAGTTCTATAGTATATTCTGACCTAAGTGTGCCATCAAGATCCTTTCAAAATTCTCAATAGAGCTCATCATTACAGTACTACATCACCCCTAGATTCTTTCAAGATCTTTCGAAAGTCTATCAGTTCAGATCTCCCTTCAAGACGAATTACCAACCTGATCCAATATTAGATCTTGGTTCGGCCTAATACTTTTTATCCTTTGTATCGTCGGGTAGCGAAAATGACTCTTCATTTCGACACACTACAATAGTTTTTTTTTTTCTCATTTTTCCCTAAATTCATTCTCAAATTCTCAATGCAAACACACCTAAGAGAATATATTCTCATGGCAAGAAAGTTTTTGATAAGAGTTACTATAGATGCAGGGAGGAAACCAAATGCCAAAAAGTGAAATACAGATCAACTTCTCAAAGGACATGACTTGAAATTTTGAACCACATGAGACTTTATGTGATATGGACAAGTCATGATTCCAAGGGAATAGCATAAAGCTACTGTATTTCAAATCATCTTGGGTGTAACTTTGGGTTCAGAAGTACTATAGACTAAATTAAAGTTTAGGTCAGTGTTTCACCTTCTCCTACCACACACCCTTTGCTTTAATATTTCCACACTCATGGATTCTCTCTCCACTCACTTCTATTCTCATGAGAGAGAAACACAGTGTGTCCTTGCTACAATATATTCTTCTTTTTTAACACTTCTTTCACCACCTTCAATGTTATGTTGAATCTAGGTTTTGAGGAAGGAATGCAAACAAAATGGATAGGGATAGAAATGGAGCCTATCGAGGCCTAATTTAATATCTTCGTCTCTAATTCTTGAACTTGATATTTGTCTTCATTCTTGACTCATTTCTCAAACAAAGAATCACCTCCATTCCTGCCCCGAATAGAGAACCGAAATCCTTGCCCTGTCCCCAAAAATGTTCAAGACAAAAAATAAATAAATATAACTTCAATAAATAATTGCTATTTTTTTTTGGAGAATATATATTTGGTAGTTATAAGGATAATTTTTTTTGTATACATATAAAAACAGGACGGGAATCAAGTTATAGGTAAATGGATCTGTCTCCAATCTGATTCTTTATTTTCTTTTTTTAATCTTTGTCTCCAAATTAGATCTCATGATCTGTAAAAAAAAATTCCGAGACTTCAATCTAAACGGAACGGATTACATAACAAATTATAGCGGATCAATGTAATTACCATCCCTAAAAATGGGATATAGTATGTTTAAAATATTAGAATAACAAGAAAGTCTAGTTGTTGTTGCGAGCCACTATTCTCCCCACTTACCTTAGGACTTTTGCAGAAAGGCCAATTTGGCCTATGGTTTTTTTTTATTAAATTATTATAGGTCAATAATCTGTCCTATTTAAATTAAATTATTGGAATTTTAATCTACTTGAGCAACCCTTTTTACCTGACTTAATTTAATTGGATTGTGTTCATAATTTTGGGTGAAATTACCACATAAACAAAGAGGGTAGGCCATAAAATTAAAAAACACTATTGGTTTGATGGATATTTTTTTCATTTCAAAATGAGACATGCAATTATTATCGATAGAAAGTGCTCACCAATATTAGTCCAAATGATTTTAATTTATTTTACTTCTACAAAAAATCATAACGACACAATAATTCAATAATCGAGTTAGATCAAATTGATCTCATTACCTCCCAGTTTCACATTTTTAAAATACAAGTATTAAAACAAAAGGAAAAAAAATAAAAATGATAACCCAACGTGATAATACAAAGTAAGTTGACAAGATATCAAATGCATAATGGTAAAAAATTTAACCGCCAATAAATAGACTGTAAATATGTATTCTTTTTAGTGCTTGACGTAAAAAATAAACTCTTTAAAGCTTAAGGGATATGTCCGTAAGGGAGTAATTTGTAATTTTATTTAACACTATAAGAATTGTTGGATAAAAATGGGACGTACCATAAAATTTAAAATTATAATATAAGTCTTCGAAGATCAGGAAGTAGATTATGTTTTTCCATTGATGTTACCAAGAAAAAGACTTGATTAATAGCGAGGATCCTACTAAATATATAAACATGATATACATACATAAATAAATATGTGTGTGTGTGTGTGAGAGAGAGAGAGAGAGAGAGAGAGAGAATACTTATTTGACATTTGGTTTATTATATCGCCATGGCCCGTGCCATGGACGGGAAGTTGTTATAAATGTGTTTCATTTATAAAATCGTATAAAAAATCAATTTATGTAATTTAAAGTGAAAATTTAATATCATATTTTAAGTAGTAAGAGACAAAAGAAAATAACTTAAGTTTCCATCTTGAAATATCATGATTTAAAAGTAACATTAAACTTATTGTTTTGTGAATTTTAAGCGATGAGTACTATCTTTTATTTGAGTTATATATATATATATATGTGTGTGTGTGTGTGTATCAAATTTTAGTGAATGCAAGAAAAATATAAATTTATATTTAAAATATATTGTGAAATGGGTGTTAGATTATAGGACTCCCACACGAGTCATTTTGGAGTCAAAAGATGGTTGACACAGATATGCGCCACCAATTGTTTTGCTCAAACATCCTATATATACAAAATGAATAATTAGTCAAAGACACTCCGATTGATGGTCGGAATACCCTCCGATAGCTAAATCAACAACTACAAGGGAATCGACTCGTAAAATAAGTGTTCTGCTTAGCAAATACACATCGAAAAATAGTTATATGAAATGATGCTTGCAGTGGTTTGGCAAGTGAAAGTACATGGCTTAGTTCTGAGACGATTGTTGTTCGAAATAATGTGACAAGGCTTAGTTCTCAGGCCAATGTTTTGTCAGTCCTTTGACGTCTTCGAGTCGACTATGAGATATAATCATCTCTCGGACTATAGATGTTGATATACATATACATTTAAATATTTTTAAGATATAGTCTTAGAAAAAAGAAATATAGATATATAGATACAGATTTGTGGGTAAGTGGGTACACAATATTTAATGCTACACTGCAGACTTTGGGCTTGTAATTTCGGCGTAGATTCGGCCTTGTTTGCCTCTTCGAGCCGCTGACAGTTGATTCCAAGGGCTCCGTGAGACTTGGGTCACTTTCTCTCACTTAACTTCCTACAAACAGGGATCGACCAAATTCCCCTTTTACCCCTTTTCTTCATCCTACAAACATAGATGCAGATATACTGTAGTCACTTTATTGGGATAATATTAATAGTATGAAATTTTACCCTCTACGAAACGTTAAAATTTGAGTTTGGTAAATACACTCGTTAAAAAAACATCTTATCTACCTGATTAACCTTTCACGAATACAGACATATTGTATTCGCTTTATCTAGATAACATTGATGATATGAGATTTGACATCCACAAAACATTGAAATTTGAATCTGACAACTACACTTGTTAAAAGAACAGCTTATCTAACCGTACATACTACTTTTTAACATGAATGCAAGTATACTGTATTCTATTTATTTGGATAACATTAGTGGTATGAGATTTATCGCCTACGAAATATTAAAATTTGAGTTTGACAAATACACTTGTTAAAAGAGCATCTTATTTATCCGATTAACCTTTTAACATGCAAATATAATGTATTCACTTTATTTGGATAACATTAATAGTATGAGATTTGTTATCTGTGAAATGTTAAAATTTGAGTCTGTCAACTATACTTGTTGAAAGAACATCTTATCTATCCGATCAACTTTTTAACACGAATGTAGATACATTGTATTCGCTTTCTTTGGATAACATTAATAGTATGAGATTTGCTATCTACAAAACATTAAAATTTTAGTCCGGAAACTACACTTGTTAAAAGAGCATCTTATCTACCCGATTAACCTTTTAACACGAATGCAGATACATTGTATTCGCTTTATTTGGATTAAGATCAATAGTATGAGATTTGTCATCTGCACAGTGTTAAAATTTGAGTCTGGCAACTACACTTTATAAAAGACCATCTTATCTACCCGATTAATCATTTGACATGAATACTGATATATTGCATTTGCTTTAATTATTTGGATAACGTCAATAGTATAAGATTTGCCATCTGTGAAACGTTAAAATTTCAATCTGACAACTACACTTATTAAAAGAGCTCTACCCGATTAACCTTTTAACATGTATGCAAATATATTTTATTCACTTTATCTAGATAACATTAATAGTATTAGATTTGCCTTTTACAAACCGTTAAAAAGGTTGATCAGTCTGATTGCTACACCTGTTAATAGCTTGAATGAGTGTTCTACTCGAATTGTATGAACTTTTTCCTACTTTCGTGTGAAAAAAATATTACTAAGAAATTAATTTGTCGGCCGATACCAAGCGTTGAAATACAAGTTCGAGTCATGCATATTGTACTTCCACACCCATGCATATAAATTATTTTTGTTTTTATTTGAAAAAAAAAATTACCAGTCAAATATTTACCTGCTGCCAACAACTCACACAGTAGTACAAGTCTTGTCTAGTGTAAACCCAAGCACAAAAGAAAAAATAAAAATAAAGTCACAATTCAAACTCTGCAAAGTGGTTGGCACTTTCTTTAAATTACCTAATTTCCAATGGCAATTTGGTAAAGAAGATCCTTTATAATTCCATTTGGACAAGACACATTATCCCTAGCTCCCCTCCACCAAAAAAAAATGGCTGGTCTATCTCATCTAAAAACCAATGTTTTCTCTCTCAACTCACCTCATTCTTCTTCTTCTTCTTCTTCTTCCTCCACTTCTTCTTCTTCTTCAACCCTAAATTCCATGAAGCTCAAAACCCTAGCCCACACCCGCATCGTTCGAGCTCTTGCTCGAGCAAAATCCATTCTCATCCAAGCTCTCAAAGAGCTCCAACTCATTCAATTCATTGAATCTATGAAGAAGAACAAGAAGAAGAACAAACTCTTTCTTGGTTCATTTAGGCTACATTACAACTGGTGCTCTTCTCATGTACTTCCCGTGCCATCACCTGTCGCAAACGGATCCCTCGTTGGCCACACGTACTATGATTCCACGTGGAATTCATTCGTTAATACTGAGTACGATGACATGGCAGGGTCACAGCTCTCAGGGTATCTTCATTGGCTAGAAGATAAGATGGTTCGTGGGAATTCTGATGCTTCTGATCATATGAACGATGTCGATAGACTTGCAGATATGTTCATTGCAAATTGCCATGAGAAGTTCAGGTTGGAGAAACAAGAGTCCAACAGGAGATTTCAAGAGATGATGGCTAGAAGTGTGTGAGAATCTTTTTTACTTTTTACTTTTTCTTTATTTATTTTTATTTTATTTTTACTTTCTATGTTGCATTGGATGGGGTGGGAATGATATTAGGTAGGCAGTAAGTGGGTTATGGACTTCTTCTCTCTCTCTCTCTCTCTCTCTCTCTCTCTCTCTCTCTCTTTCTTTCTTTCTTAGAGAATTGTACATGATCGGGTGTTGGTATTTGTGCAATTCTTCTCATTGAAAATTTGAAATGGTAATATGTCCAACTTTTAAGGTTAATTATATTAGTGGAAGAATCCAGTTTTCTTGACTCTCCGATGAACAAATTTTTGTTAATATTTAGTTGCATTGTGAGATTACTTTGAAATTATCTATTTTGTTCAGATTAATTTTTTACGATTTTACAAAAAAAAAAATCAATTTAATCGAATATTTATAAGTACTTGACTTAAAATTTAATATTTTACCTCAAAAATTAATTTTTAAGTCAAAAAATTATCAATATCTGATTGATTTGAATTTTTTTAAAACAACCTGAGAAATTAATTTGAATAAAAATAGACGATTTAGATCATTGAAGTAAAATTTCAAAGTCGTCTCACATGGAATTGGACTCTTATGCCCTTTTATCTGAAAGCTTAAGTCATGGGTTCCATTTAGTAGTTAAGATAATATCTAGATATGATGGTAATTAGCATAATTTGTTGTACACTTTTGGTGCAATTTTTCTAGAAAAAAAAGTGGGGTTAGGTTTTCTATCTACTCTTCTTTCTGAAAATCCTACTAAAGTTGAAAGACAGCTTGTAAATTGGGTCCAATAATTTTCTAACACGTAAACTATTTAATTTCTTAATATTCTGTACGATTGCATCGACTTTTCACGAGAGATTTTTGACTTTCCTATTCAACTTATAAGTTCTTATTTTTTATATATCTAAGAGATCATAAATTTTTTTACAGTACGGATCACTTATTTTCTGATCAAATTTTGATGATTCAAACCGTAAAATGTGTTGAAAATATATTTTTAAGGGTACTTTCAAGAAATTGGCTCAAAACAATATTGCAAAGGGTTCAATCTAAACAGTTTTTAATAAATACTGACATGAATAGTTTTATAAAAAATTGAAAGAATCAAGTATTTTTTAATAATATTTTGAGCTGATTTCTTGCATTAACCCTTAAAAATATATTTTGAACACATTGAATAGTTTAGATCATCAAAATTTGATCAGAAAATAAGTGATCCCCACGGTAGCAAAATAAAAAATCCTTTACTAAAAGCTCTCTCTCTCTCTATCTCTCTATCTATCTATATATATATGTATATATATATATATATATGTATGTATATATATATATAATAGAAAAAATTAACGATCGCATTTTGTAGCGTTAGAACTCGAATTTATGCATCACATTTCCTAATAGAGTGTTTTATTCAACTCTAAAACATTTGTCTAGTGTTTGGGATATGAGAGTTAGGAATTTTTTCTCTCATAAGATCTTGGATTCAAAAAATTTCATGTTCGAAACTTTCAAGTATTATTAACTTTTAAGGAGCCAATTCATAAAAACTTTGCCATGATTTTAATTGGACCTCCGTTAATGAATATAAAGCTTAGTTCTCTTAAAATTAGTCGAGTACGTATAAATTAATTCGAACATTTTGTTATTTCGGGTCCATTTGGCCTATGATTTTTATTGGTTTATTTATTTATTTATTTATGATGTTTGGAATAAATATAAAAGTAGTTGATGCCATTTGGACTAATTTATTTATTGTGTTGTTTGATAGAATGAATTAAGTAATTTGTTTGACTTTGACGGACAAATGACCATATTGTCCTTGTCCGTACGGAGTCTGATGGGAAAAGGCAGCAACGCTTGAAGGGTAATTTCGGCTTTTTCCTCACCGTACGGAGTCTGAGAAATATATGGGTCCAAAAAATAAATTAAGCCAAATTAACATGTTTAATTAACCAACAAATAAATAAATAAACAAAAAATAACCATAGGCCAAACACACTCTTCATTATCTTGATTTTAATTTGACAAAATCACCTCGGTTTGACAACACAATTATTACATGAAAAGTTTTCATCATCATCATCATTTTATTTTTATTTTTTTTCTGGCTAAAGCTATTCTATATATGCATTGAAATATGTGAGCTCATCATAGTGTAAGTACTATTTGTACTTGGTCAAGTAGGATATTAGTTGTCATAATGTGTGGATTATGGTGTCATGGTACATCAAAACCACACTAGAATTTACTTGGTCAAGTAGGATATTAGTTGTCATAATTCAATTTTTATGTTTCCAATATGTGTGGTGTGTTAATTACTAGAGTTCAATTTAATACATTAACTTTAATTTATTGAAGATGTAGGATCAATTAATAGTATCAACATACATTTTATATGGAAAAAATCAAATGTTTCAGAACTAAAACCAATAAATTCTTTTCGAATTGATCAAATTAATAGTCATGATTTACTTGTATTTGCGGTTCTACAGATTCAAGTAAATCAAGACTTTTGATTTTGAATTCAAAAAAAAGTTTATTTGTTTGAATTATATTAGGTTTTGGTGAGACGTGTATTTTCTTTACCAATGAAAATCACGATCATTTAGTAGCAGTCAAAACTTTAGAAGGAACGTGATAGATATAATAGGAACGAGTATATAGTAGGAAAAAAAAATTATTATAGAGGAATGAATATACATGGTTTGATTGAGTATTGTTTTTCAAGAACAAGGATATAATAAATATGAGTAGCTAGATAGCATTTTTGTAATTGATAATGAATTTTTTGTAAATAATTAAATATAAGAGGGATATAAAGGGGATAAAATATGAACAGGGAGAGGGGTGAGATAATTTTATCTCCCTAAAATAGTCTCTCGAATATCATATATGAAGTCTAAAGAAGTAGACAAATTTCAGAGTCTACCAGACAAATTTAGTTGTTGTGACGATACCTTTCTTAATGAAAGATTATAAAAAGACTTCTCTTCATCACGAAAATGATCGGATCCCAGATTGAGACCCGAATCAATAGCCAAAATTAAGATCTTTCCCTAGATCTTTTGCAAAAAACGACAAATTTTAATGATCAAGACAAGTAATAGGATTCTGTTAAAACTGCTTTCTTCATCACTCAATAGATATTATTTGCTAATTAATTAGTAAACATCATCATCTTTTAGTAGTAAATGAAAAATATGTAAATGGTTATTAATATCCATAAATATATATCATATTCATGCGTATTAAACGGTATAGTTAGCAAAATTGTAGATATAAAGGAAAAAAACACATCAATTTTTGTGAAACTGCTTCATTATAAAAACAATTTCATCTCTTTTGTGAGGTCAATTCTAAAATATAGAACAAAATTTTTTAATAAAACATTAAATAATTATAGAAGTTCGTAGAGTCACATGACCCCACTTGACACCTTATCCCTCCAGCGATGATCCTTAGGATTATTAAAATCATTATGGTCTCTCTATATATACATATGTATGTATGTATTAGGCTTGGCTCCATAGGCTTGGACAAACTACCACTTTTTAGGGGGAGTTTGGCCCCCAAATTGGGAAAAACTACATTATTCTTATGTTTCTTTTTTTTTTAAAAAAAAAAAAAACTATATTTAAAAAGTGACTGTACTGAAAGCATCCAGTACACTAAAATGGCTCTAAAAAAATATCTTAAAACTATGGGCAAAGGGAAAGAAAGTAAAAATGGGGCCAATGGACCCCACCACAATCTTTTAAAATCTCCATTATGTTATATGTTTGACATTTAATTAATTAATAATTTTCACTTCAGTGTTATTGAAATATTACTCATTAACATCTTATGATCATAAGTCATTAAATTACCTTAATCATCCATCCAAATAAAATAAAATGTTTATAGTATGTATATATATTAATTGCCAAAGAATCTATTTCACAATCGAATATAAATTAAAAGATGAAATGCATCTTAAATACCATACCCGATGTGAGTCTATCATAAATGGTTCCCAAAATGTAAATAGTTGGTAGGACTTTCGTCCATCAATTTCATATCGTTTCAAAAAAGTTCTGGAGATATATTCTCGTTCTTATTCAATAAACTATACATATACAGATTTGTTTTTCTGAGATTCTAATAAATTCACTGCTTTGCCTTTGAAATGATACTTTCAATTTTAAATGGATAACTCGTCGTAACCAAATTCTTTCGCCAAAAGATTTAAAATTGTTATATGTTATTAAACAAATTGAAAATTAGAAAAGATTTCACAAATTAAGGGGTGTCGTGACCTGCTTCGAACTCTACATGTGCAGCTCCGCCCCTGACTACAATGTAAATCGTAATTCTTTGTCACTTCGCCTCTATATTTGCAATTTACAATTCTTTTAGTCTATAAAGAATAAATAGAGTTTTTCGAAGAAGAAAAAACTTGCTAGTGAAGAAAAACCTCCCAAGAATAACAACTGATTAGATGTCGGCCATGAAATTTATCACTATACCGTTGCGGTACCCTCTTGCAATTTGGAAATTTATACCCTCATTGAAAGCTTCAGCCAGAAAATTATATTTGCAGGAAACTTGCTAATAGGACAGCACATGGTGATGACAAGAGCTTTAGGGTTGTTGATATATATAATTATCTATTGTCGTACACAAAAAGAAAAAGAAACCCAAAAAAATAATCATAATTTTTTGGCCCCTAGCTAGCTAGAAAGCTCATTTTGCTTGCAATGGTATGCATAATTTCTTTTACTTGATTGTGGCTTTTTACCAAGATGTGAGAGTGTGACAATTTTAATTTAAGAAATATTTTCACATTTCTACTTTCAATTATTTTTTAATCATCTGTCATTATTTTTCTCCAGAGACATTGGATTTTATCCAAATTGGGGGATTTGACAACAAATGTTCCCACATGACAACATATATATATATATATAGGGAAAGACTATATGAACCAACACTTTTTTAGACCAATATTAGACCAACGACTAAACTCTTCGTTCCCGATTAAATTTTAATGATCCGAAACCGTTCAATGTGTTTAAAACATGTTTTTAAGGGTACCCGCAAGAAATCGGCTCAAAATATTACCGGAAAAGGCTTGATCCAAATATTGGTTCATAAAACAGTTCCTGTCAGTATTTTGACTCCACTGTTTGGATCAAGCCTTTTCCGGCAATATTTTGAGCCGATTTCTTGCGGGTACCCTTAAAAACATGTTTTAAATACATTGAACGATTCGGATTATCAAAATTTAATCGGGAATGAAAAATTTAGGCGTTGGTCTAATATTGGTCTAAAAAAGTGTTGGTCTCTTGAGCTATATATATATATATATATATATATATGTGTGTGTGTGTGTGTGTGTGTGTGTGTGAGAAATTTTTCCCTACACTTTTTTATTAATTAGTGGACATCTACATAGCTATTAATTATCATATACTAAGTTTGTGTGACATAGGACGTGTTATTATTTTTTGGAAAAAAATTAAAAATCACGTAAAAATTTACATCAACGTTGACATTTTTCATTGCTATTTTCTTGGTTTTTCTACGCATAAGAAAAAGATGTGCCTTCAAACTTTTCTTTGTGACTTTCTCTTTTATTATAATTTTAAATATTTAGTGATAAACGTGATCTAATCATTAATTTTTTAAGCTTTCGTGCATAACACGGACACTGCGCTTGTAAATATCTCTAATTTTGTTTTGTACCAAGTGGTTTGGAAAATTTTCAATAGATTTCCCAAAAGAAAATGACATTTCAAACCCACGACCGAAACATGCGTTTACTTGTACATCACTACATATCATGCCCAATAACTCAGGATGTTATTTTATTTACCTATCTAAGAAATAGATAGGTTCACCAAGGGGTTACATTCATGTTCACCAAAGATGTTCATTTTGATTGAGTTAATGTTATTTCGATTAAAAAAATATTAATAAATTAAATACTTACCAATACAAGATTGAGTTAATCTTCTATGTGATAGAATAAAAAGGTATACCCAACAAATGAGCGACTATGGTCATCGAAGTGAGATTCTTTATTTTTTTTGATAAATTAATGAGATATCCAGTCAGCTTGAGGAATGCATCACTTGTTGCCGACTAGTTCTTTGGGGTCTTGAAGTTAACGACCAGACAAATTTCTAATGGCCAAAGTATGGATTCGATCTCAAAATATCTGAGTTTATAGTTCATCCGAATCTCTACTTGATCAATCCTTTAGCGTTATCAAGGTGAGATTCTATGTGGACTAATGTTCATTCATTTTTTTAGATGGGTGGATAAAACTACATAAAATTGCACTCTAATTACGTACCAAATTCTTGATAAAAATTCAAAAATAAAAAAGAAGAAGAGTAAAGCTCCATATGAACATAGCTAGTGTTCAGGTCATCTTACGCGTTATCAAGGTGAGATTCTATGTGGACTAATGTTCATTCATTTTTTTAGATGGGTGGATAAAACTACATAAAATTGCACTCTAATTACGTACCAAATTCTTGATAAAAATTCAAAAATAAAAAAGAAGAAGAGTAAAGCTCCATATGAACATAGCTAGTGTTCAGGTCATCTTACGCGCATTTCGACTAATTTTTAGAGACCAATTTCACTATTTATTTACGGGAATTTTAATTAAAGTTAGAGTAAAGCTCTGTATGAACTAGCCCTATAAGAGTTGATAGAACTTGAAAGGTTTCGAACTTAAGACCATACTAGAGAGCAAGCCTCTAAGTTTCAGGCCTCGAATTTGATCTACTTGTCGAATTCTCGTTCACCATATCCAATGTTGACTAATGCTGTCTTGAGTCCACAATCCTTTCGAACACCTTCTAAAAATCCACCAAAAGAGTTGATGCTGCCTAGGATTCCTCCTTAGGGCTTTTCTCTCAAAAAGTTTGAGCAACAAAGAAACTTGCTTGAAGATCTTCAATAAGGTTTAGGATCCATAGATCTAAGTTAATCTTCAAAAATCACCAAAGAAACAATCTAAAATCTCTCTATAAATGTTTAGTGATCTTTTTTGCACAAACAAGAGAGAGTATATGGTGCTCGAGTTATGAAGATCCAGCTTATTTATAATTTTTCATCACTATCCCAATCGGATAGATTCATCAATTCAATCGATCGATTTTAGGATAGTATATATCGTCCAAAATCCCATCAAATTTCCTAACTATTGAAATAGCTCTTAGCATTTTTGTTTCAGATTACAGACCTATTTTAACCTAATAAACATCTGAATCAGAAAATTTGTATTCACACAAAGTTTTAACCATTTGAGTTAGCTTTTCAACCCAACTTGAATCACCTCAATCGAATAATCAAGTCAAAATATATGATCAAAACAAGATACCAAAGGGTTGTTCTACTGTGGCTAACTGTTCGATTCCTACATTAATGAACTTCAAAAATATTTCTTGATGCCTTGGATTGTAATCTCACTAGTCTAATATACTCAAAAGACTTGATATGTGTTTAAAATGATTCTTTTTCACATAACTTTTATACAGATTCTCTAAATGAATAGAGAAAAAAAATTGCAAATCAGCAATCGGAATACGTAAACCATGTGTTTTACTAGTGGAATTATCACAAAATAGCCTGGCTTTTTGGAGCTTACACAGTCAATAAATATATTTTATCTGAGTTATTGTAGCTGGAGGCATCTCTCTCTCTCTCTCTCTCTCTCTCTCTCTCTCTCTCTCTCTCTCTCTCTCTCTCTCTCTCTCTCTCAAGCTTCTTTAATTATTCCAAACTTCTTTAGCTGCTTTTATGTGTGGGGAGGGAGAGCTTTCGCAGAATCACATTTGGTTCCTTCTGTCTCCTTGTGTAAGATTATGTTAGCTCCCTTTAATTAAAAGTGACTGTCTCCGAAGTTTCATGGGATCTTATTCCAATATATATATATATATGACATGAAAGTGGTTTTGAGGAGGAGCTCTCTCTCTCTCTCTCTCTCTCTCTCTGTCTCTCTCTCTCACACACACACACACACACACATATAATTGCTGAAATGGTGGTTCTTCTTGGTCTATGAAAAATGTGACTTCAAACCTTAGAGTGGAGCAATAAAGTTAGCAAAATGTGACCAAGGTCCTGCAAAAGACTGATTTCGATAGAATAAGGTTTGACCAATATTTCTATAACTTTGTTAGAACCAGGTACAAATTAATGTGTACCTGACATTTTATGTGGGGTTTCCACCATTAAAGGTGTAGTGTGTCTACAAATTAATGTGTGTAATTTTAGACCCTTTTTAAATTAAAAAAAAACACGATAACTCCACCACACGGGAATCCTGCATTAGCGTTATCTATGCACTAAAACGGTGTGATTTTGACCACAAAAATACTGTTAGAATGTTGTCCGCAAGTTTGGTAACAAAAACGATACCGTTTTATATTGGGTGTTTGTAGACACTAAAATTTTAGATGATTTAATTGATTAGGCTAAAAAAAATATATTCTTGATCAATTTAAGTCAAAAATTAAAACTTCCTCAAATGGCAATTGCATGTTTGTAGACACTAAAATTACGTGGACTTGATGCATCTAAAAATATGATGGAGACCAAAATAGCCTACGATGCAACGGTAATTTGGAGTTTCTTGCTCGATTTACACAAACGGCAGAATAGTTCAAGACATCACGTTCACTGGTCTGCTAGTAAATCCAATAGACTTTCACAAGGAAAGGTTTAAAAACAAAAGCCACATATCCTATGCAGGAAATCATATGGGTTTGATCCATCTAAAAATATAATGGAGATCAAAATAGCCGAATTGGCTAAATGGTCATAAAATTAATCGGGTTAGCCCAAAGATATAGGCTCACTCCAATTCTTTCTAAGTGAACAAATAAATAAATAATACTCTTATTCTATTACTTATTTATTTTATTGATATAAGATTCTCTTCATAAATAGGAAATAAATTCACTAGGAAAGATAAATCAATCAATAAGCATTTTCCAAATTAAGAATGTTCTCTTCAAACTTAAAAATAGAAGCTCTCATTATGAATAACAGACAACGACGGGGATCCAGGACATAAGAATTCTCTCGCATTCAAGCGTTCTTCATGCCTCTTCTCAAATTCTTTTCTCAAGCTTTTGTGGAGAATCAACAAGCACTCAAACAACGCCGATTCATTTTTAATTGCACTCGGTCAAGATCAAGTTGTTCAAACTCTCGATCAAAGACACTACTTCTTCGGCAATTCATCAACTGGTTGATTCAACAACAAGTTTCAATAGTCTTTGGATTGCCACCATAATCGGAGATTGAATAAGAGAAATCGTTCTTTCATTGCAAAGAACATAATAGAGCATTATATCCACTTTTTATTTAAATCAATAAAAATATTATTTTGTGCATCTTTTTCTTGTCTTTATTTAAATCAACAAAATTCCAGTTATTTTCATTACTGGGCTTGATTTTCATCAATTTTTCCTTTTTTTTTTTTTTTTTTTTTTTGGACTCAACCGAGTTCTATTTTATGACGGATACTAGACATGATTTTGGGTCTACACCCATCTCAACCATATCATGAAGCCCAACTACCACTGGGCAAGCCCAAAGTGTAGAAGATTAGTTTGAGTTGTTAGAAATATCTATAAGGGTAAATTACACTAATCACTCATGAGATTTTTGACCAATACAATGCTCTCCTAAGGTTATTAAAGTTACTAGGATTTTTCTTACTTTTCAAACTATTATGCAGCTATATTTTTTCTCATCAAAATCAATCAAACACCGTTAGTTAAGATATTAAAACTTCAAGTTTGAGATTTTTTTTCAAAATAAACTGTAACATAATTTTTATCACGTTTTAAGTAACCTATGTTGAATTTTCAAATTTTTCTAAAGCCAAAAATTGGATAAATCTCAAAACTTTGTCCGAATTTTGAGTTTTAAAAAAATTTCAAAAAATTCAATATAGGTTATTCCGGATATGATAGAAATTATGCTACAGTTCACTTTATATAAAAAAATCTCAAATTTAAAATTTTAATAGTTTAACTAACGTTGGTTGACTAACTTTAACAATAGGGAACATAACTCCATTATATATGAAAAGTAAAGAAAGTCTGCGTAATATTAGAAACCTTAAGGAGGGCATTATATTTGTCGGAAACCTCAAGGGAGGTCAGTATATGGCATTACACACACACACTACCAAGTCCAAGCTCTCCTTCCAAAGTTGGAATCTTGGTCAAAAGTATGTGCTCACGCAAAAGAAAACAACATACGTAACTGGACGATTTTACAAGTGAGACGAGTGTGATGGCATCAGAGAGGAGCACTGGAGATGGCGGCAATGGAGAGGGAGAGGGATTGAGATGAAACTGTTGTGGTGGGAGTTGGGGAGAGAGGGAGGGAGAGAGAGAGATGAAGAAGGGTTAAATGGATTTAACCCTTTTTTTATTTTGACCCGTAACCGTAACCTTTTACTCATTTTTTAAAGTCTTTTAATCTAAGCCGTTGAATAAGATCCAACGGCTCAAAACAAAAGTCCGCATTTAAGATATATAAGGGATCCCTTACTTGAAGGCCACTACATATATATAGTAGTTTGTATCCCCAAAGTTGATATCGATCTATTTCCTTGTATGATGTATCATGCATGATGAATGGACGTTCGATTTTATCGAATTTGGTTGAGGACTTTGTTCAATTTGTGTGGAAGTTGTGATGATGGTAATTACGGCTTTCTTGTGATTTTACTGATTAGATCCAATCATTGGATTGTTGTTTACCTGGGGGTTTTTAATGTGTTTTTTTAAATGTTAATGCACCTATTAACTATGGACATATCACAAAGGTTGGAGACTTATACAATATTTTGAGTTTTTCAAGTGTCACTCAAGCGACTTATCCAACGACTTTTAATGTCTTGCAGTTGCTCCAGCAACTTTTACTTTCTTGAAGTCGCCATAGCGACTTGGGAATCGCTCGAGTGACCTTCCCCATTTTCTTGGACTATTTATTTGAGTTTAAATACACTGATATATATTACGAATGGTTATGCGTTGAGGACATTATTAAAATGCCTAGACTTGTCATGAATTAACTAGAGATACGAGCTGAACTTTTGAGTTAAAGGATTGGCGTGGACACTTGAAACATGTAATGGCAGACTAGACTCCTTCAGAAATGGTAGGATGGTTGTACCAGATTCTAAAAATATGTTCATTCATCCACAAATAAACGAGCTTCAAAATATCTTCTTAATCGACGGGAACTTTGATCTTTGACAAACACCTAAAAAGAAAAAAGATATGTATAAAATTGAGATGTTAAATTTATGTTTTTATATGTATTTGCAATGACATGAAACAACAAGATTTTATGGTAACATACATCAGATTTTCGCCAAGCAACGATACAACCAGCGATATGTCAACACGTTAAATTTATAAAAAGTCATAGATAGTTATGTAACTATCATAGATACAGACACGTGACAAAATATAAACACGTGTAACGATGTTGACACGATGAATCAACAATGTCAGAACTGTCATGGAAGGAGTGCTATTGTATAATTAAAGTAGATAAATAGGTAGCAAAGACATTATATTTTAGCAAATATCAAACATGCATGTGTTAAAGACTGTTAGTATTGTGATGTGCTACTCTTTTATTTGAGTTCTGGTATGTGAATTGTAAACAGAGGCGTATTGTGTATTTTGTTTTGAGAGAGGCAGACAGAGTTAGTTCGACAGATGACCGATTGAATAGTGTACTATTGGCCGAGTGAGCCGCTTTACCTTGGAAGAAGGCGTCGGTGCGATCCTCCAACACCCATGGAAGGCGGCAAATCTGTTTTGATGAAATTGTAAATCCACAAGACTCGGTTAGGTATTCGGTATTATATTTTTTATTATCCAAATTTACATTGAATTTTTATTCTGTAATTTTTTATTATCATTTTAATAAAATTATTTTCTGAAATGGATCCGATCAATTATCCGCAATAATTTTTTCCAACAGCTTCATCCCACCAAAATAGTTTTTTAACCTCTCTTAGATCCAATTTGGCCTATCCTTCTAGTTTCACATGATGGTGCAGTTGATATTGAGCTCTAAAAATAAATTATTAGCCCCACAGTGGCACGTGACATAAGGATTTGTTGACTTTGACTGTTCCTTCCCAAAGATCTGATCTTCTAATCTGTTGACCACAATAGACAGAGGTAATTGGATCCTTAAGTTTTATTTGATAACAAAATTGATTGTTAATTAGTTCATTAGAATTATAATATAAATTGACACTCAGAACTGCGATTAAGAGAAAAACAGAATTTCTCGCAGTGTGCAAAATAAATTTTGTAGCAGAAACGGACCATTCTTTCCTCCCCACGTGGATAGAAGTAAATAATTCAGAGTGTTCGGGTCAGCTTATACATATCTTGACTAATTTTTGAATGACCAGTATTCTTACTGTGCATTAGCAAAGAATCCAATGCAGGACAAACCCTATATTAATTGGTCTCATAAAAATTGATTATACTCAAAAAGTTTCGAACCTAAACCCTTAAGAGAGCAAATCTCTAAACCACATACCTTAACCATTAAGTCAATCCATTGGGATTAATTTGGATCCTTAGTTCATATATTGAATGGAGGTCTCCATTTTAATCCAAGTTGTAGCAGTCTCTTGTCTTGTCATGAGGTTGAAATTTTCCATCTGTGATATGAAGAGAATTCGAGGCACATGTTTGCGATAACTTAGAAATAGATTTAAGACTATATCTTTAGAATTATTTTGTATTACTTTTAAATTTTAATAGAAACAGATAAATATATTTAGCATAACTCTGAAATTTATGGTTAAGCTATAGGAAAAGTCGGTACTATCTCAAACCTAATTTCTTCGTAATTAAATTTTAGACTATTTTTCAGCTCTTGAGAATCTCTAAAATCTCAAAATTTGCGGATAATTTTTTTTTTGACAAAAGCTCACATTTGCTTTTTGAAAACTAAAATTTCAAATTATATTTAGCATCAGTCAAATCGAAAGATTCCCAAACACTTGTACCATTCTCTTATCATAGTGGGTCTTCTCAACTCAGTTCGCTCCAGCATTGGGCAGAACTGAAGGCTCCACAAGGCCTGCATGCATTTGCAATCAGCCCTTCTATGGGCATATGGGTTGGACTGAGAGTGGTTAGCATGACCACAATACAACTTAGCTTTCTACTACTCCACCTTGGCGCCACGTGGAGTACGACCAAATACTGATTGCATCATGCATGATGTCGGAGATAGAGACGGTTATTTCTGACGTCATGGCACATCTGTCTAACACATGTTTAACTTGAGGGGCAAGTACAATTCACTATATAAAGTAACTGAAGCATTTTATGCAAGCTACGTTCTGTCACACCATGCGCTCTCAAGTGTTTTTCAATTAGAACCGTCTCTTTCAAGAACTAACTTAACCATTGAAGTGCCCTTAGATTGCGTTCAGCCAGACAACAATAATTAGATACTCCTCTTACAATTCAAAGTAAGAGAATTCAATACGAGTAATTCAGAGAATGGTCCACCGAATTCAAGACTTCACATGAACTTAGATGATACCAAGTTCCTTCTCCCAATTAGCTTAGCTATCTGTTATGTACACAATTACTTGATACATCCTTTTCAGATCATATACTTCAATAAAGCTTACTTCACATTCTACAATATTAAAGCTAGAACTTGAAGGAAATATCAAATATATGAGCAAAACAAATTATTGAAAGAAAATTAGAGCCAAAAAGGAAAGGGATCTTGTTTCCATTGTTGTTGACATGTAGAGGAAAATAAGCCAAACAGCTACTTGTTTTGCGAAGGGTTTGAACCAGTTGGTGGCAGAATTCTCATGCTTTCATCCACAGCTTTCTTGGGCTGATCTCTTGTGGCTCTTCCACTTAACCTGTGTAGATTCTCAGGTATTGAATTCCCAGAGGAAAACAGTTTCCTTGATAATTGGTTTCTTTCTCTTGGATCAATCCCCTTTTCATAGGGGAAATGAAGTGAAGTAGTGCGCATGAGGATGTGGAATATGATCAAGGCAAACAGAGTTGCCAAACCTCTGCACTTGGACTTCATAATAAGGGAATGAGAAAGAGAGAGAGAGAGAGAGAGAGAGAGAGAGAGAGAGAGAGAGAACCAGACATAAATGTTCAAAGCAAATGATGGAAGACAAGAGGTTGGAGTAGGTTATATGGGCAGCATGTTTGCTTGCTTGTCGGTACACATGATTTGTCACAACTGCTAGTGATAAAGAATGATGATAATAATTGAGAAAGAGTACAAATCAATGTTATTTATCTCGTAACGTATCGATTAGTATATTCTGTATCGGTCTCGTAGCAATACCAGATCATTGGCGTACCACCTCGGCCATCGTACTAGCACGTTCTAAAATGTTCCAGCCGGTACCGTAACGATTCATATTTATTTATTTTCTTAAAAAAATGTAATTAATGGTTTTTTTAGTAATTAGACATAAATTCAGATAAATCATCCCTTTTTATATTTGGTAATTTATTTTTTAACTTATGAGACTTTATTTTATGTGTCTAATGTGATTTTTTATTTAAGATATTATTTAAGAAATATATATTAATTTTAGCAATAAATCCGAAACGATACGCCAGTACACACTAGTACGGCTAACAAAATTGGTACGCTTGCTGGTACGAGATTCATAACTTTGCTACAAACACAACTTCCGTGTATATATTTAAATACAGATCATGTGTTTGAAATCATTCAATGTACGTGGGATCCCTTCATTATTTTCTAATTTTCACGTGTATCTAATAGTTTTGGACACATATATTCGAATATGTACACAAAAGTCTTGTAGATTTTCTCATAATAAATTAAGCTCAATCAACAAAACTATGGTTTCTTTTTGTAAACTTCCCAACATTTTTCAAGGAGGATCTAGATATGTCTAGGGATTTCTAGGATTTTTTAGACAAATTAGGACACAATTTTTCTCCAATTCTATTTTTGGATAGCTCGATAAAAGTATTTCATATTTGTGGACTCATTAAGGTTTTACTTGGTTGATTTGAGTCATTTATCTTGATGCTTGCAATTGCTACTAGTAGCTGATCATCATCCTATTTTTTCAATTGGAGTAACTTATTGGTAGTGAAATGTTGTGAGTTGGAAGAATACGAGTTGTGTGTAATATTCTTGTGCTCCTATTGTCTCGGAAGTATAGGATTCCTTGGTCTGCCAATCGACATAGAAGCTGTTTCAATGCAAAGGAAGGTCCTTGCTTAGCTCTTAGAAGGATTTTTACTTCGTGAGCAACGGAGACAACCTTTTGTTGATAGATGGTTTGAAAATAAATGTCAAGAAATACCAAAAGATAAAAAAAAAAGCCCTTGTTATATATATATAGAAGCTTACTCTCTCTCTCTCTTTATATATATAGAGAGTGAGAAAGAGAGAGAGAGAGAGAGAGAGAGAGAGAGAGAGAGAGAGAGAGAGAGAGAGAGAGGATATTGCAAGAAAATCCCAGGTAGAAGCATCTTCCCTCCACTCTCCTTCATCTGGAAAAAAACAATGTTATAGGTTAGTTAGCATTTGAGCGGCGGCTGCAAAGAAAATGCTAATATTTCTAATAGTTAATCATAAGGTCAATTACACTAACTTTTCCTGAGGTTTCTGACAAATACACTAATAGCTTGTATTTAAAATATTATTCTGATCTCACCTACTTTTAAAATCGTTATGCAGTTATCTTTCTACCGTTAAAATCAACCAAATTTCTTTAAATTTGAAGTTCATTTTTTTTTTTTTGGGGGGGGGGGGGCTTATCACGCCTTAAATAGCCTAGTTGAATTCTTAATATTTTTGAAAACCAAAACTCAGACAAAGTATTTAAGATTTGTCCGAGTTTGGATTTGATAAAAATCTCAAAAGTTCAATACAGTCTATTTCAAACGTAATAGAAATTATGTTACAATTCACTTTACTGGAAAAAAAATCTTGAACTCAAAGTTTAACAGCTTGACGAAACTAATTTTAACAATATGGAAGATAACTGCATAATAATTTAAAAAGTAAAAGATGTCAATGTAATTTGTTAAACTATAAGAGAGGTCAATGTATTTATCAGTTTAATTTACCCTTAATAGTTTAATTTGCCCTAAATTATATTAGTCAAAAATATAAAAGAAAATAAATACTATGAACCAATAGTTTTGTCCTTTGTACTTTGTACTTAATTGGAAACAGCGGCTGATCATGTGATCCTGAATTGACTATTAAGGTTGTCCTGACTTTCCATGCTAAAATATCCTCCTCAAAACATGATTAATAAACTATGAAAATCATGTGACTAGGCATGTGAATTGTTTCAATTCTCTATATTTATTTTCATTTTAATAGGAGTAGGTGTTATGTGACAGAACACTCCTCATTCGAAACTAATGATTATCAGGTCCAGACTTTTTGCCTTGTTATAAAAAAAGGGAGTCGGATAAAGTAAACTCCCTCCTTGGACGAGCACGGGACTTAGTCAAGTAGAATAGGATTATGACGCTTGATGCTCGGATCGAAAACGAAAATTAGTGGAGCCATGCCGGCTGGTACAATTTTATTACCCCTCATATACTTCTTATTACCTTAGCTCAATGTTGTTAAGTTCTTTCTTTATAGTTTAAGGTGTTCAGATCAACTTAAATAAATCTTGATTGATTCTTTGAGAACTAATCTCACCGATCACTAGCAAATGAGGTTTTCCCACTCTCTCATTGAAACCTTTTCTTCCTTCCTAATCCAACAGGAGGGATTGCTTTTTTTTTTAGTGAGCGCAAGCAGCTTTCATTATATTAAATATAATGATTTGAAGTGGAAATAAAACCTCATATGAACTGGCAGAGATGGACCTATTGAGCGTAGGAGGTGACAGATGCCGTTCTGAAATTTCAAAAATTAAAAATAATAAATAAAATATCTTTTATTTTTTCTATTCTTTTTGGAACACCGTCACGACTATCCCAAGTTGCTTCTCTACTATACTTTTGCATGGAACATATAGACTTTATCTTAGATTCACACCATGTCCGATGGAAAAAAGGATCTGGAGCATCGTGTGGTGGTATATTTGGAACACTAAAAAAAATTATTGTTTAAGTTAATTAACCAGTTAAGAATACACGTTGGACAGGAGAGACTGAGACGAAAGACGAGAAATGAGCCACTAGTGAACAGTGAGGATCGAGTACCCAATTTGACGTCATCTCTAAAATTGTGACGCTTCAACCATGTCCAAAGTTTATGTGAGTGGTTTTTGAAATATGAAAAAATCATCTAAAATCTATTAAAAGTAACGTTTAATTTAGAGTTATGTTGTCAAACTCCAATAAGTTATTACATTAATATTCTACATAGGACGTTGCAAAGTGTAAAGCAATCCATGTACACAGGCGAGTGGGCCCGAAACTTTGTGCCTTGTGATTGTCACACAAAAAAAAAAAAAAAAACTCGTGAAATATCACATAAACTCTGAAATTATTTATAGTTCTTACAGTACCAAAAAGTCAAAAAAAATAAAAATGAATGGATTATTTTTAAAAAAATATTAGACAAAACAATAACATTAATACCAATAACTTTAAAAATGGGCCTTAGTTTCTCTTTTAGGTCCAACCTGAAAGAAGCAACCTATTACAACACTGGGCCTAATCTCGTTTATCCGGCCCAAATTCCGGGCCTACAACAAGCCCAATACATGTTCAAAAAAGAAATCCGCCCAATTCTCATATTCGTCTATATATACCCTTCCCCGCATGTTCATTTGCACGTACAGAGTAAAAAATTCGTTAATTCCAAAGCGCTCTCTCTCCCTCCCTCTCCCCATCTCTCTCTGTATCCCTGATGCTCAATCGCTCGTGTAGACACAGAAAAAGCAGAGCACGAAGGCGCCTTTGTTTTGCTCTCGATTCTCCTCATTCAAAGACTGGTAGTACATTCTCAAGCCACAATCGTTTGTTATCTCTAGGGTTTCTATCTTCTACACAAGATACACCAGCACAGTTTTGTTAATGGACTATGTTCATGGCGACACCAGCGGTGAGTAAATCACTACGTACACTGTATTTGACTACAATTGCTCTTGTATGTAAACATGCAACGGATTTTTTAAGCTTTGGAAAAGGTCTCAGCGAGTTGTTTTCTTTATTTAGGGTTTGAAGATATGATCGAATTTAGTCAAGGGATTTTTTATTTCGAAGAGAAAAAGGCTTCATTGTTCGTGATTAGGTGGATTTTTGTTGAGACTGTTTAGGGGTGCAGCTTGATTAGGTGGTACTCTTGTGGTGATTTATGTGAAAGGCCACATCGACTTGTTTTCATGCTTTAGGGTTTAAAATTTGAATGAATTTTACTAACACCTTTATTATTTCGTTGAGAATGAGTTTCATTGTGCATTGTGCGTGAACTTTGTTGACTGTTAAGGAGCTTATAGGCTGGTTAGGTGAATTTTTGTTCATACTGTTTAGGGTACAGCTTGACCAGGCGGTATTCTTGTGGTGATTTATGTGGAAGGCCACAGTGACTTGTTTTCATGCTTTAGGATTTGAAATTATAACGAATTTTAATAACCATTAGTTATCTCGTTGAGAATGAGTTTCATTGTGCATTTTGCGTGAGTTTTTGTGTACTGTTAAGGGGCTTACAGGCTGATTAGGTGCCAGGGTTGTGGAGATTTTCATATTCTTTTTTTTATTGGATTGTGGAAATTTTGCCTGTGGTTGTTTATCAGCTCATGGAGTTGAATATGGGTGTCTTGTATGTTAATGTAGTGCGGGGTGAAACTGGCTCTAATGAATTTGTAAACTTGATGCTTTGAGCACCTCCGGGACCCGGCTTGGCTGCAAAAGGAAGAGCACCGTTACTGCTGCCAGCGCAAGGTTACAAGTTCACTAGTGCCTGTTTTGTCTCATACATGCACTTTTGTATGCACACATATTCGTACATATACAGGATTAATGTCGGTTTCTATGCGATGCTTGATAATAAGGGTCTTAATATAAAGGATCATATCGCATTATGTACCTTCATATATTATTTTCCCAATCCCGTGTAGACTTTCTGATATAATCCATATATAAACGTGTATATGCATGTGGAATATATGTTAGAGCCTCCATCTTCCCCTGGTTGCTCTCCTTCCCTTCTTTATTTACCATCCCATATTTTTTCCCTTACATCAAGAAATTTGTAAACAAATTTTTTGTCATTTTACCATCATATAGCTTGTCATGGAGTAAATTAGTGCTTGAACTGTGAAGAACTCGATGTATTTAAATATATGCTACCATTGGAAGTCTAATAGTCAAAGGTGGACTTTGGAGGCATTAGTTGTATCGATAAATAAATATGATCATATGAAGCCTTTCCCGATGTTGATGATTCGGCTTCTGATTTTGAATGCCTGGTTGGTTGGTTGTTCTGAATCTAAGCATGCCTGGTTGTGGGGCTTACTGTACTTGCTTTTTCCTGGAGGACAGATTTAACATTTTGAAAGGAGTATCGCACACAATTTTTCCTGTCATGAATGTATTAGTAAGATTACCAATAGTAGTTGACAAGATGCATCATTAGACATCTGAAGGAACTTAATATTTGTTATATATCCTTCTGTCCTCAAATGTTGGATTATATGATTGGAGGCGTTGTTGGCATCTCTGGTTGAGGGTTATCAACATATTAAGTCCTCAAAACAACATTTGGAAGTTTCTTAGCTTTGCATTAGGCATCACCATGTTCCCTATTCATCTTCTTTCTGGAAAATGAGGTTTTGGGTAACTATATCTTGTTATTCTGCAGTTCTGTGTTGTAAATTGTGATATTAAGTTACTGAAGTGGTTACCCAAAGTTGAACATGAAAGCTCTTCAAATAGCCAAATATTGGTCTCCGTTTTATGTAATCTTACCCCAAATTGTGTGTGTGTGTGTTTTTATTTCACTCTACCCCTTCTCCTCCTTCCTGGGTCTTGTCTACCTGATTTGAGGTTTGGCGCATGCAAAAATGGACCTTTTTCTGCCATTGCAAATACTAAGATCTATTTGAATTGTGTGGAGGGTACTATCTACTATGGAAAGTTTCATGTTTGCATTTTGAATAAATCCAGGTACAGATGATGATCTTCCACCATCACACAATAATAGACATGCAAGAGGGAGCCGGGTTGCAGGAAATGGAAGGTCTGTTGTAGGTTCTGTGCCATTTAATAGGATGCATATTGATATGGACTCTGAAATTCACCAACTTGAGAAAGAAGCATACAGTTCAGTTTTGCGGGCTTTTAAAGCACAGTCTGATGCTCTTACATGGGTATATATTTTTGCTTTTTTGACTCTGGATACTTATATTCCTCTTTATTTTTTTAATGCTGTTCATATTTCCAATTGGCAGGAAAAGGAAGGCTTAATTACTGAACTTAGGAAAGAGCTGAGGGTGTCAGATGATGAACACAGAGAGCTACTTTCCAGGGTTAATTCTGATGACATTATCCTTAGGATAAGGTTTGAAAATTTTATTGTTTTCCTGGGAAAAGTTGATTTACACCAGATTATATCGGCTCTGCCATTGAATGGATACCGTGATTGGTAAAAATTAGGGAGTGGAGACAACCAGATGGACACAATGGCACTATGATCAGTGTGCCCCAGGCTGTTCATGATCTATTACCGACTCCAACATCAGCATCTCGCAAGAAACAGAAAACATCCCAATCAGCAGCCCTATCAGTTGGTGTGCCACTGCGGCCTTTACATTCTCAGGGTGTTGTTGCATCCATGCAGCCATCACCTGCAGCTGCGAAACGAGGACATGCATTTGGAAGTGGTGGCAAAAGGCATAAACCTGTACGTTGAGTATTTGCAATAAGTTTGTAATATAGATGTATTTTGACCTCTGTTTGGACTATTCGTCGACAGGGTCAGCCATTTAGTGGTTTATCATCGATGAAGTCCATGCCTTTCCCTAATCGTAGTTCTTCTGGTGCTGTTCTTACAAATCAAACTTCGGAAGCTGCAATAAACGATCCATTAATTGGAAGAAAAGTGATGACAAGATGGCCTGAAGATGACAACTTTTATGAAGCTGTTATAACTAACTACAACCCCATTGAGGTATGTTTATGTTCTTAAGAAGACAGGTTGAGGCTTGCCTCAAACACTGGTTTTTGGACAAGGCGGTTTTACATATCACCTTTTGGATTTTAAATCTAGTGGAGTGATGGTGAAGCAAGTATCTTATAAACCAAGACATGGTTAAGGGACCTTGGTCTTTGCCTTTTTATTTCTCTCATGTGAGATGTATGCTCCAGTTGGCTGCTTTTGGTTTTAAGTTTATCAGAAACCGAGCGAGTTGCTTTTTACTGGTCTATAAGGGGAAAAAAGTTGGCCATGCTTGCTCAAGCAATCTTTTCTTTGGTTTACAGTTCCATTTCTGAAATATTGACGTTAATTAAACTTGACATGTTTAGGCTACTGTCGCAGGGTTTTGGCCTTGTAGACATAGTTTTATATTGTTACTGCTGTTTTCAGGGTCGACATGCTCTGGTCTATGATATACATACAGCAAAGGAGACCTGGGAGTGGGTTAACCTTAAAGAGGTAAGTCTCCAACATTATTGCAGTAGTAAACATGTTTCTTGTAACTAATTTCTTGCAGCAGCATATTTAATATTGTATTAAATTGTAATGACCTTCAAATTGTCTAGAAACAAATGTATTAAACTACTTTTTACAAATATTTTAGCAATGTTGGACTATTTGTTGGCGTGAACTATCTGAATTACTGAACCCTTGCTAGTTAAATTTTGCTTGTTAAGGTGATCAGTATGGAATATTCTGCGTAACTTTGATCAAAATGTGAGTATGGGTTCCCTATCATGCCTCAAAGCTTGTGCATAAAAAAAATGCACATGGGAACACCAAACTGTTGTTTCCATCGGCAAAGTTTGAAAGAGGTTTGATTAGTTATCCTGTCTGCTTGTCAAGAAAAAAATTGTGTTACTTCATTGTTGATAACCCAAGATCAAGGAGTCGCAGAAACTTTGCAATTCCCAGGATCTTAGTTTGGGTAGCGCTGGCTTCCCATTTCCTAGGAACTTGTTTGGGAAAACTGTCGGGAATTTGGGAGTCATAGTATTTTTCTTGTTTTATTATCATGGAAAGCTGGAACAATAGAAAATAGGAGGGAAGCAAGGAGAAAATTCTTTAGTCCACATAGAAAAAATGCATTTTCCGTTATGCACAATCATTTTTTAGCAAGGTGGTTTGTGATGAAAATCATTTTCCTTTCCCTCTATTCCACCATTTCTATGTACCAAACAGGGCACTAGAACTTTTTACAAGTGCCAGGGCAGTGTAACTAATAAGTCAGGAAGAATGCTTCCACTACTTTGTTTCATTACTTTCATGCTTATGACCTATATCTGTTAGGGCCTGAGTGACCATATTTAGCATAGACTAGCGTATTATCCACGCGTACGGCACTACCAACGAAATTAAACCCAACAAAATGGGTTGTAAAAAGGAAACTGCAATACAACAAAAAGAACTTGTTTGAGGTTGAATGTGATCTGCTTAACATGTTCAAAGTTCACCTGTCATGCATGTTCTTCATGCTCTAAAAATGACTTAAAAACTCACAGGAAGATAGGAAAAGAAAGATGATATAAAGTGAAAAGAGAGAATCTCAATGAGCCATTAAAAAGGGAAAAAAGGGAAGAGAGAAGGACTATGCAAGCTTATGGGTTATCACAAATCATTGAGCCAAAATTAACATCTGATCCAAATTAGTTATAACACAAAAGGGATAAATTAGTAATAGCACCAACCAAATTAATTAACACAAAGGAGCAAATGAACCTACTGAAATGGAAATCTAACAAAAAGAAAATATAAGAAGGAATGGCATAATATCAGTAAGAACATAAATTTAAGACTACAATCTTTTTAAAATAGCATTAACAGTTTCAATCCTTAATATCAAATACTATGCTATTTAATTTCCATAGTAAAAAAAATGATTGAAAAAGGGGTGCTTGATCGAGAAAAAACCACCTATGCAAAATAGTTAAAAACTCGACAACATTTACTATGTCAACCCACTAAACTATATTCCATATTAGAAATTTGATCAAGAAAAATTTCATAGTCAAAAATTCATAGCCAAAAAACCAAACAGCCGGTATGTTTCACCTTCCACGCTTGCTTCATAGATTGACAACCACACACAAAAGGATGCTTGATAAATCATAGAAACTCACTACCTAATCACGTCAACAACCACTGAATCATTAGAGAAAACGCCGGCCATGGATGGATGAGTTACAATTTTGGGTTTGATCTGTAGGGGTTGACAGAAAGAGAGGCGGGGCCGGTGGTGGTGGAATCACACACATTAGCTGAAGAGGTAGCCAGGGGGGGGGTTGCAAAATATGGGCAAAGAGAAGTCGGAAAAAGAACCAAATCCGTCTATTGGTTTTGAAGTGACCAAAAATCTTATGCAAAGTGGGGGTTAGGTTATTTACCTTGGGCTTATCAAAGTAGCTCTTGAGGTTGTGGGCAGTCCCTCCAAGAGTTCAAATTCCACTTATTGGAAGTTAGCTCTAAAGTTGTTGTCTGCAAAAGTTTAAAAGAGAAAAATAAGAAAAGAAATTGTGTACGTAAACAAAATAAGAGCAACTGAAGATAAGGTCTCAACATTCTTTCTTAAGCATTCAACATGCTTAGTTTTTTTTAACCCGTAATTGCAGATAATATTGCTCCTGAATGTTCAAGCTTCTACATACAATACATATGTTCTTCTGTAACAATTACCAAACATCAATTCCTAAATCTGGTGAACATATTCATTCATATTGCGAGGTCTTTATCATCAAATTAGCAAGATCCTCATCTAGAATGTGCAATAAAATCATAGGATAGGATTGCATTTTTTGTTTATTTAATGATTAGATCAATTAATGATAAAATAAGATAAAGATTTCTTTCCAGCTACTGCAACATATTGAGCGCAAATAGGTTAAGACTACACAAAATCCTAGGTGTGAAGCAAAAATACACAAGTTTCGAGGAATTACCAATGTATGGCTTCCATCGAAAGGATTACGTGGTGGCAAAATATCAAATGTATCACATGCAAATAAACTTTCCAAAGCATTTATAGATGCCCATACGGCAAACACATTTACATCCACAAATACTACCATTCAGTTCTCATGCTTTGCATATGACAGGCAAATCCTCTTTATTAAGTTGCAATAAAGTGCAACTCATTTTATAGAATAACACATTTTATCGAACATGTATGTGTCTCCCACACATTTTAGCCAACATATAGAATGCAAGTAAAATAGGACCCCAAAACTAGAGTTTCATGGCCTCAAAACTTGTAAGAAAATGGGGAGCACATAAACTTGTACAGAAAAATTGATCTTATTAAACAAATAACCATTTCAAGAATAAAAAATCTTACTATTTGGTAATGCAAGAAACAATGATTGTCAAAAATACGAAGCACAAATTAATAACACGTCTTCGAAGTAGATTGCGGATTTTCCACATTACTCATTTCCGTACCAGAGAAAAACCAATCTCAGATTGACATATGATACAACATCGTCCTAAAGTGCATTTTTAGCATAATCCACTTCGACATAATCACATAAGAGTAGAATCAATATTAGATTGGTCTATGATTTAATATCACTACGCAACGTCGATGGGTTTTGAATAAAAGAGCTAATAGGAAAGATCGATTGACCTAAGAGTGAAGGAAGTGTAATGAGCCCTTCAGGAGAATTTTTTTCAATGCAGGTAGCCCTGTTTACCAAAACTTCATTTCATTTTTTATAGAATTAGTAAAAGGGAAAATAAACATGCTTGTCGTCAGATTATTAGAAAGGTTATCAAGCCAAAGGGGAGAGAGATGCATGCATGCCAAATTTCATAAACAATTAAAGTAAGTTCAAAACTTGCTTGTAAGAAACATCTTCAAACATTTTAAGGAAATCTTTTAATTAACTGTTGCAAGCAAGGGAGGAGGCACACTAAGGTAATCAATTAATAATAAACAGACTTATTGGAAAATGTACTTCTATGTAACAAAAACATATTCAAGTTGAGCCAGTTATTATATAATAATACCATGCTTAGCATATGATTCTTATTTGTGCCTCTTACAAGGGTACACTCTTGACGACTCTGTTTCTTGAATAATCAAACAAGATTGGTCGGTTGTTGGCGAAGATGAAGAGATTACCATAGATAGGGTAACAAAGAGGTGCACAAACAGATATAGATTGTTTTCTTCAAATGGGTCTCTGGTTTGTACCAAGAAATGAAGGTTTATGTCGTCTCTCTTCTGAGGATTCTTGGGGTAGAATAAGTCTTGCACTTACATTTCCTAATATTAAAATGTTCAAGCTAACCACAACCTATGTGCAAATGGCTAATATATGGTTATTACCAAATTTAATAGAACTTAACATTTCAATTACATTTTTTCATTTTTTATGTCTAAGCCGGTTAGCAACTCGCAGGCTAAGATACAACATTTGTATATCATCTCTCTCTCTCTCAACCACTTGCATCTGTCGGAAATCAAATTTGCATCTTGTCAATGAATAGTTAAGAATGCTGCCTCTACCCCTGATTTCAAGTGGATTACTCACATCCACATATTTATCGAGTCTATAAAGTTGGAATTGAGAACATCGGAAAAGGAGTTGAGTATTAAGCACCTAATGTACCATTTTATGCTTTAGGACGGTGTGTTTGGCCATAACATTCATAGCATCTCCGGTCTCCGTGTTCTGCTTAAATCGATTGAAACCCCCCTTGATGTTGAAACCATTTTGGTCTTTTGGCCATAACCTTCATAGAATTAAGCACCTGATGTTGCTTGAGAAGTCCGCAAATCGGTTGAAGATAGAACCATTCAACTTACAGATTGTGCAGTCGCCACCATGAAAGAAGCCTTCACTAAACTTTATCACAACTATGGTTGATAGCGAGGGTTTTGAACGGATTGCGACTACATAGTAGAGAAGGGATTTCAAAGATCGAGAGGGAGGGAGAGGGAGAGAGTTTACAAATTTGGAACCCCAATTTGAAATGGGAGACGTCAGGTTAGATAGGAGGAAGATGCTAGTAGGGTGAGAGAGGAAGAGTAAAGTGTGGTCTAGGGCACATAACACAACACACACAAAGCACAACACAAACACACCCACCAAGACACACCCACGCGTACTCAGTCTCGATGATAGCAATCTAACCTCTTGAAATAAACCTCAACCCTTGGATCAAATCTGTCCTGGTCGTTCTTGTGAAAATGTGTTATGTGCCTTGGATCAAATCCATCATTGCCACTCTTGTGAAAATGTGTTGTGTTGGATCCATACATTTCTAATTTGTATTATAGATGTAGCCACTGAAGCCAATGTAGAAAGTGTGAAAAGATTTACCATTTACGTTGCTTGATTGTTGTTGTACCTAAACTTCCTTGTATATTGACAATGAGGGTCTAGTGGTTTATGTTTAGTTTCGTCAAAGTTCTCTAGTAAGTTGGTCTGCTAAGTTCTAGTTTGATTTCAAGCCCAACAGTAGCTTTCAGGTTCCCCTTTACCCTCTGAATTACACTTCTTCAGTTCTTGCACTGTTGCTTGCTTCTCTGCCACTGATAATAGCTATGAAACGAAGTGACGAAGATTGATTGGAAATATTTCTACGATCTACGGACTGTTATGGCTGCTACCAGTTTCATGTTTCCCCTGTCAAAGGTCGTGGCTTCCCTATCGAAATGAATGGATTGTTGGAGAAGATTTTAGCTTCTCTATGCTGGCTCTTGCCACTGCATCAATTTGATGGTCTGAAGAAATACCATTTAGCATTTTTAGCATGGAGAAATTGAAGATCATAAAACTCTACTTTGAATCCATGCTAACCTATGAAGCACGGATACTCCAAAACTAGTCACGTATCCGTATCGGATACTTCTCCGATACCGATACTCACCCGATACACCCCGATACGTATCGGATACACCAAATAAGTATCCAACATTAAAATTAAATCATTTTAATTTCGGATACTCGGTGGATACTTCTATAATACGGCCAGATACTTTAGGAATACGACGGGAGATGCATTTGATTAGTTAAGGGTGCTGGTATACTTGGAGTTGCTAGTCTTTTTCTTGATGAGCAGGATATAGAAGCTATAATATTCTCCGATCTGAGAGAATATAATTGAATGTTGATATGGATAAAAATTAATAGGAATTATCATTTTTTTATTTAGACTTTAGTCACTTTCTTTCTATTTTGAATTGACTTTTGAAAATTAACTTGTGCTAAATGATTGGTAGAATGTTATTAGCAATTCAACTACTGTTCTAGTTCTTTTGGCTTCTTTTTATACATAGTACATAACCGATAATTATTTTTAAAAAAAATTTATAGCCGTATCCCCAACGTATCGGTATCCTATTTTTTTAGGTTTTGCCGTATCGCCGTATCCGTATCGTATCGTATCCGTATCCCGTATCGGTATCCGTGCTTCCTAGATGCTAACTGCTAAGTTGTTGTCTTTCTCTCTCTCTCTCTCGATTTTAGGGGAAGTAAATCAACCAAATGAGAGCAGAGTTGTTCTTTTGTACATATATTTTTGCTGCTTGGCTAAACAGAGAAACTTTGAAAAGAGTAAAGACTAAGATGTTCATGTTGAGTTATGGAAGTTGTGGGTTGTTCCCTGCATGTGTTATGGATGCATTTGGTCTGATTCCGAGTCGGACTTTGTCACAAAAGGTGTGATGTGGAAGAACTTCGTTACTTTTTGGCATTTCTGTAGTGTATCTTGTATTTTGCACCTGTGTTTAGTTTTGATAATGTTCTGTGAGGACTAGCAGCATATTATCTTTCCTTGTAGTGCTGTTCATATAATTTTGACAATCTCATTATTTCTTAATAGGGATGAAATTTGTTGAGGATTGTTGTTTTTTTGTCTTTAATGATGGCAGATTTCGCCCGAGGATATTCGTTGGGTAGGTGATGATCCAGGAATCTCTCATAGAGGAGTGAGTAATTCACTAAGTCTTGGTGTTGCTCCACGTGCTGGAAGAGGGAGAGGGTCAGCAAAGGAATTGCCTCGGTTACAAAATGGGATAGGAAAGGTTTCAGATGAAATCGAAATACTTCACACAGAAACATTATTAAAGGAGGTACATTTTGTATGATCTTGGGCCAATGCTATTTGTTTTAGTATTCCTTTGATAATACTGTGTGTAGATGGGCATAAACCACAAAAATATTATCCCGCAAACACTTGTCCAGAAACATATATTCAACCTTGAACTGAGTCTGCTCTCGGGACTTTGATTTCTTGAGTGAACTTTCCTTCCCGGACATGCTCTCTCACAAACATTATTGAATGGGCTATATTTTGTATGATCTTTGGCCAACTCAATTTGTTGAAGTAATTCCCTTGGGATAAGTCTATGTAGATGGTCTTAAACCACAAAACTAGTATCTAGCAAACAACTGTCCAAGAACATATATTCTACCTTGGTGCATTGTGTATTGCGGGGCATACTCGAAGTAAATGTAGGCCATACACTTAGGCCCCATTTGTTTTATGGAAATCCTTCTGACTGATCTTGATAGGATTGCTACTATCACAACCTCCAAGCTATGTTTCTTGTGGGATTTTGTAATTGCCGGACATATAGTCCTGCCTGTAAAAGGTCGAATCAGACATAGGTTATGTGGTCTCGTTGGATTTAAATCTAGGCAAACAAACAGGCCTTTTAGTTTCTTGACTATTATCTGCAGGTTGAACTTTCCTTTGGTTATGTAACTACTTTTTACCATTGGCAGGTGGAGAAAGTATTTGGTGCAAGTCAACCTGATCTTCATGAAATTGAAAAGGCAAAGAAGATGCTGAAGGTAAGAACGCATCCTTCAAAAAGTTCTATTTGTTTTGTTTTGTTTTGTGCCAACGCTTTGACTATAAATTTGTAATGCAGGAGCATGAACAAGCACTGATGGATGTGATCGAAAAGCTTGCAGATGCATCTGACAGCGAAAGTGGTAATAAAAACATGCGCAGATAAACAAGAACCCATGTATAAATTTTTAATCTGTCGGGGAAGAAGTTTAGGATTTTCTGCTGGAATGTTATTTGTGTTAATAAAAATCACATTTTGAGGAACTTCTGTTTGGCTCATTTGTTTTTTCTTTTTTGCAAATATTATAAAGCTATAATGACAGCAAGCTGTACTTTGAGACAGTTGAGTGAATTAGGATAGGCTCATCTGCCCGAAGAGTCAAGGCTTTCCAAATCCACCCAAGAGTAATCTTTGGCTGAGATTATGCTATTCCCCCCTCAGCTAACCCTACCTAACCCCCTAGTTATCGGGGCATGTGCCCTGATGCTCACATCAAGTCTTCGCAAGGGTAGGGAAGACCTTTGCATCTCTCTTTCTAGATGGATCTTTTTCAGTAGCATTTGTTGTAACTGAAAAGTTCTATTACCCTTTCTCAGTTGCAATATGAACTTGATGCTTTTGATTTGAAGAATTACAATTGAAACAGTTTGATATATTTTTTCCCCTTTTCCCTGTCTCTCTTTGTTTCAAATCAGATGGAGAGCAGCAAATCTCACAAGGACAATCAATGAATGGAGGATGGAGAAACATGCACTACACTGGAATCCAGTCCTGAAGAGTTTAAGATTAGGTTGAGTAGATCTGATTGTTTTGGATGTGCAATTTGGCATCGCGAAACAATGATATGATATGGCTATTTATTTGCTTTTTTTTAATTTGCCCCTTCTATGTAACAATCTACATCTTTATGTCACGGCCTTAGAATTTCTAAGCCAACTGTGTGGCCTTAGATGCCCAAATCGTGACATTATGCTGCCCCATGTGGAAGAATAGTCATTGCTATAGATCTTCTGAACTGTTGATTCCATTTTACCATTTTTGGTTCATTTGCACTAAATTTGAATGAAATCATATTTCCTGCAACTCAAAGAAACATACAATTAGCAAATCGGCATTGTGCTCGAGGGATTAGCATGAAGAACACATTACACTTCATAGGTTGTGCTAGCGTGAAGACCCAAGAACAATTGCTGGCTCTCCATCAACGAGAAGCTATTCAATGGTCTGAGATCACCATACCTGACCTTGGCTACTCAAACGTTAAGACACGCCAGATAACAGATAAAGTAGGACCATTTGGTGAACCGACACAAAGAGACTCTGGGTCCTAGTTTATCGCGGCATATCATGTGAGTGGAACCAAAACATTGGTGGTCCAGAACCATGGATTCTTTGCTCATCTCTAGTCCCAAGTACAAAGCTCTACTCGCGGGGTATGTGCTTCAGTTCACTGATCCGCATGTTGATCGAGAGCAACTTCGCTAGCTGGATTCAACAATGACCTAATGAATCGTACCATCAAATCGACCATCTGAGCATCATAACCAGGCCCTTCCATTTGGAAATGGCTTACTCCTTCAATAAGATGAGTTTCAACGCGACCTGCTGCAGATTTCAATTTGTTTTCCAACTGTTTAACGCTGGTGAATCCATCTCGGGTACCCATTACAAAAAGTTTTGGTTTAGGAGATTGTAGAATGGCTTTGTGGTGTCCTCCAAAGAGGATGGAGGCAGTGAGCCCAAAAGGATAACCCAAACTCACATAACCCACGACTTCCTCTATCTGGTCGACTGCTGAGCCAGCGATTGGCGCACCTGTAGGGACAGGAAAAAATATACATTTAACAAACAGTTGTATGATATTATCGAGTTGAATTTGAAATGCTTATATCCGTGTCCTCTACACCAGTTAGTACTATAGCAGAAAATTTGGAAAATGGCGAACAAACTGCTACACAGCACAAGCAGATGAAAATATTCACATGGACCCCGAAGAACATGAGATTAAAGGGAAGTGAGAGACTGCCGGAGATATATCTGCGAGTGATAGGTTTTCCTCCCCACCTGGTTCCCGGATTCAGTTGTTACTGCCTGTACCTATTCATCCCTTGTGAACCTTCATGGTTTGTGCATATTATGCAAGTATGTATTTTATGTCAGCAGATGGCCTTCACAAGTATCTCCGAGTCCTAATTCTACAAATCAAAGTGCATATCAAGCATGAAGACTGATATATCAAAGTTTCCAGAAGAAAATGTCTTCAAGCTAACAGAAACCAAGCAGGGAAACCTCAAGTCATAATCGAATTCACAAACTGGAAACTTTGAAGTAAGTTTAGAGTGTAAGAATTAGGAACATAACAATGTGTTTCAGAAGCGCTACGTACCAAATCGAAAAGTATTAATCAAACATCCATACATCCATCAGGAAAATCCCAAATTGTAACAAGAGGTTGCAACCAAACCAAGTAGTTAAACAAATTGTGAATTTCGGCCTACATTGAGTTTTACCTTCCACGATGTGACCAATCACTTTCACCTCTGGTACACTTTGCACAAGTTTCCAAGATATTTGGACAACTAAAAAAGGCAACAAATTCAGGTTTTCCACTGTGTGCATCCATTGACGAGCAACATTCAGTGTCTATGTATTGGATTTTGGTTTGCTCTCTTTTTTCCTTCAGCTATGTTCCAAGAGTTCCTGCTTCTAGTTGTTAAGATAAGGGTTATCTATACAACACTCACTTCCGGTTCCACATAACAGCAAAAACAATTATATGCAAGATGAGCAGTGGACATTTACCTCCTCTTCAACAAATGCTTGCCACTTAGCTGGGCCATTTTCCATATTTTGATCGGGGGGACAAATCCTTATCCCTAATTTCCCCTTATCTGAACTTTAAGGGCATTCTAGCCTTATAATCATTATTCCGGTTCAGCTAAGTCAGGAACTGACGTTTAAGTTTTCGCAAGACAACCATGTCAAAGGTAATGCAAAAGTGTGTCCAAATATTCAAACTATAACTTTTTTAACTTGCCTACCTCCTCAAGCACGTAGTGAGAAACCTAAGAGAACTCTAGATCCAAATGCTTTCATAAGAGTAAAGATCACTAGCATCCCCAGCCACATCTAAGAATGCAAACCAAAACTCACAAGATTGCCATGGCACGCACAAGTAGTCGATAAAGAACTCAATGCGCTCACTCAAGGGACAATAGCTGAATTAATCAATCGTCACTCTCTACAAAGTGTGAAGGTCGTTATCTTCTATATTCGAACCACCCACCATTCACCCTTCTGCCCATGGATAATGGACACAAGCCCACACACCCAATTCGCTTTTTCCTCAAGTAAAAGAAAACTGAGTTGAGCTCTGAACAAAAGAGTCATAACGCACACCCTACTTGCTTCTTACATTAACCATTAACCACAAAACATCACTCTCCAGTGTCCACTATCAGCCACAAGAAAGTTGCAATATTCTAACTACAAAGCATTCACCTAATCAAACTTTAAACCCAAAAAAGTACACACTAAACAGCATTCAGTGGACAGTATAACAATTTCACAAAACCTAAGGTTAAATATATCTAACTGTCTATATGCAACCGTGCTTCTAACAACCTCATACCTTCAAATGTATCACATATCGTACTTAAGCAAGCGAGTAGTCTGATTTCAGAAAAATGGTCCTGAAAAGAATTGGCATCCAAACTACCGTCGTATGTTGAAACAAATGGCACTCAGATTTCATTAAGCTATCCATTATTTGATCAGCCAAGAGTAATCGCCAAAGCAAGCCAAACAACAAAATTTACACCGATGATTTTCCAGACAACCCTTAACTCGGGACAAAAAACCTAACAAAAAGTTGTTCCTACTTCCTACAAGCCAAATTACAATACATGAAACAATTCCTGCAAAGAAACCCCTAACAAAATTCAAACAGCAGATTGTCCCAGAAAAAGCATATATGTATTCCTAAAACCGTATATTAACCAGTTGCAGGAACTACGTTCCAATGCATCACATGATTCACAACCACCCTTAACAACCACTTCAAAACCTTTACAATTCACTAAACCATAAATGGAGGGAAAAAATAAAATTCAAGCAAAACGTTATATAATCACAGTGAACCCGGTTTTAAACTCAAAAAAGAAATCACATAGGGAACCCCGCCAAAAGGATTCTGCCAGTAGAAAATTCACACACCCACTTCGACAGCATATGTGTCTGTAGAGAACTCTCTGTTTAGGTGTGAAAATCAACTGAACTAGATCATAATTCACAAATTACCCTAAATTTCAGCTTGGATAGATTTGAAATTCATACTATGCCCCTCGCATAAATATAGCAGGCCTAACCATAGTTGTCCGGTGAGATTAAGGTGGAACAGGGATTAGAGGTAGAATGGATGCATTTTATTGGAATCCTTACACAGCTACCATCTCAACTCAATAATCATTTCGAATCCATAAGGATTTTTTCTATCCTTCCTTGCGGGAATCCTATTCAACGCTTAAGTGGAGCTTACGGTCACTCGGTCCTCGCTTGTTCCTTTCGGATCTGATTCTAAACTACATATGATATTTCATTCCGATATCAACTGAGATTCCGGTGGACTGCAACCATCAGATGCACCATTAAAGGCCAGATTCAACTGGTTTAGGCATTCAGCTAAGATCTGGAGACTTCTCAAACTCAACGTCAAAATGCTTATATCAACTACCAAAACCGAATTCAAGCGCTTCTTACTGAATATTATTGTCAAATTTCGTCCTTAAAATCCCCATCTATACAAATAGAGCCTAAACGAACTCACCAACACACTCCTAGTGTTAGTCAAATATCAACTTTCCAAAATTCAGAACCTGTGTGCGTGTGTGTGTGTGAATAGACCCTTTGGATATCAACAAAGATTGCAAAAACAAAAACAAAAACAAAGGAGAATCATATCACTTGTTTGAACAAGTAAAAGGGGAGAGAGGATGAGAAATTAAGGGGAAAAAGATTGAGTTTTTGTTGGTCTATTTCTGTTTCCCACCAAATCTCAACACCACCGCCTTCCTATTTTCTCTCCCTTTTCTCACAATCCAAAGAAAAAGCTTTTAATTATCATAAACAGAGAAAGGGGGGAAAAAACAGTACCTGCAGAGGAACCCACCAACAAAATTCTACCAACATTGAAATTCTTGGCGACCCATTTACAGACAGAAACAACGTCGCGGACTTCGGAGGATCCGGTGAGAGAAGGCCTACCGGAGGATTTACCGACGCCCCTCATGTCGAAGGTAACGGCAACGAATCCACTATTGGCGAGTCCACGTGCGATCCCCTTCATCAGCCCTTGACATCCGCCGAGAACCGAGTATGGATGGACCAGCACAATTACCAAAGACCCCTCTTCTGGTTCTGGGTTTTCCTCTTTTGGGTTCGTTGCTGCTGTTTTTGTTGTTGTTGTTGTTGGTCTGAAGATCCGGGCGTCGAGTTTGATTCCATCGCTAGTCTCGATTGTGTGACTTTCTCTTGACATTATCACAACGGCAGGCAGTTCTGGAGAGAGAAAGTGAGGCACAAAAGAAGGAGAGAGAGAGAGAGTTGGGGGTTGCTATGGGTTATGGAGTTTGCGTTTTGGGTGTTACGGATAGTTCAGCTGATTCACCCACTCGAGCTCGGGCAGGTACACCGTAAGAACAAGGCCACACAGTTTTACAATACGTGATGCACGTACATGATTAGTATAAAATAATATGAATTTCACGTACAATTTCAAACACAAATTTAGATGTTTTCAAAAACGTTTAATACACATACGTAATTTGTCTAAAATAATATGACCTCCGCGTAAAATTCCGAATATATGTGTGTCTCTTTAAAGGGAAAAAACAAGTTTAGATTATTCAAATTTTATTTTAAGAACTTGATAGAATTTAAAAATATACTTAAATTTAATTTATGAATGAGAGGAGCTCGCTTTAATTGAATCGGTTATGGGTTATAATTCGACGAGTCGAATAGTGTATTGTTTGAATTTAAGTTGAAAACTTAATCAGGAAAGAAATTACATGGAGTTAGTAGGGGCTCGGACTTCACCAAAAAATTTTAAAAAATTTAGGACATAAGTATAAATTTTGTAAATTATTAAAAAAATACATTTCGACCCCTCTCTCTTTCTACAAAAAAATCTCGGCCCCTCAAACATGAAATCCTAGTTTCACTCCTAAACTTAATGAACTTCAAAAATATAATTTATGTTTTTTTTTTGTTTATGTAACAACCATAGTTGACAACTTTTTAACGAATAGACACGAACTCAAACCGAACATTTTGTTTCATGGATTAATTCATCCGTATTTAAGTTCCGTAGTTAGTATGTGCTTTTTGAACTTTTCAAACTTGGCTAACATAAACATTCGAGTAGCTAAAGGAAAAAAAAAATCTGAAACGAGCGAGATTAGAAATCAGAAAAAAAATAAATACGAAACTTCTTTCGTCAACAAAGTTGAAGGAGATAAAACTTAAATAAAAAATTATTAAGTTTTCCTCTAAATAATTAGTTCAGTTCGACAGTAAGATGCTCTCACACACGTGCATGTGTGCCGATCACATAAGAGTAGAGCCGACTTAAGAAAGACAATTCATATTACAGCCGACTAGAGAAGGACGGTTAGAGAAGTTGACTCATACACTAATAGAGAATATTAATTTTAGCTTATAAATATTCTTATAATCTCTGTCTGACTTAATTATCAAAAGACCAGCGGTAAATCAATTATTTATGTTGCAGATCAGAATTTTAGATAAAAAGAATGTGATTTCCTGTTGCATTTTGAGGTATTAATTGTCCATTGAATGGAGAAAATAGCCCCACTTACAAAAGTGTTCACTTCAATATAACGATTGAGGGTCCGCTCCCGTCATTTTCGTTTCTTATTTTCTGATTTCAATTTTCAGGAACAGATTTTTTAAACTTGATTCACGACCAACCTTTCCGTAGAAGAAAATGCTGTCGGCTACAAATAAATCACAAAAATACACGAGGCGCACAACAAGGTGTGTGATAAATAAAATAAAGGCAAAAAGAAAATAGCAAAGAAAAAAAAAAGGAAGAAATTAGTTGTTTGAAAAGACATTTGAGTCCCTGCAAAATATTATGCACACTTTCACTTCCTTGATCTTTTCTTTGGCTGTCTTGAAGCACCAGCTTCTTTATCACCACCACCACCTCCTTCCCTACTCCGTTTACCCGATACTGCTGCCGGCACAGAAGGTGGTGGTGCCGCTGCTCTTTTGGGCCGTCCGACACTCTTCTTCGTGGGACTCACTTGCTCCTTTTCCTTCGTTTGTCTCCCACCTCCTGAACCCCTCCTCGAACTGGCCGCCTGTTCTTTCTTCCCATCACCACCCTTGCCATTGCCACCATTTCTCTTCTGCTCACCACCTCCTCTGGTATTCATGCTGGAACCAACTCCAGAGTTCTTCAATGTATCTAGCAACGTCGACCTGTTATTATTCGTGCTGGTCGAGCCTTGCTTTATTCTGCTCAAGAAATTAGCTGCGCTCCTCTTCTTAGCACCACCTGATATACTGGTGGCAGGGGTGTTTTTCTCACTTTTAGGCTCCGAGTGTTCGCTGGAAAGGGGTTCTGAATTCTTGCTAGGGTTAGGGTTGGAACGATTCTTGCCATTTTTCTTCGAGCTTCTTGAACCAGCCGAAGCAAATCTATCACTACTATTCTTCTTTGTCGCCCGATTATTTTCTTCAGCATTGTTTACTGGGGATTTCTTGTTAGGTTGCTTCCAATCTAGATTTGGTTTTTCTTCAGCCTTCTGCTCCCTCTTTCTGTCAGCTCCTCCCGAAGTTGATGATCCAACCAATGCTTTTGCAGCAATTGAGCTGCGTTTGCGGCAAACTATCATCGGACCTGATATCATCTTTGGTTTTAGTAGCAAAGAATCTGATGATGGTTCCAGCTTTGGTTTTGAGGGAAGGGGTAGTGGGGATGACGGCGTCGGAGTTCGTTGTTCTTCAGCTGACGAATCGAATTTCAGATTTGCACGCGCCATCTCTTTGGAAACAAGCCGTCGAAGCTCAATGCCAGCAGAAGATTCTCTGGACTCCTTGCCGAAGAAGAAGATGGCATTGTTGGAGAGAAGCAGAAGATCACGATAAAACTTGCTGTTGAAACTCGAATAGCAACCTTCTTTGAGCCTCGTTTGGATGGTTTCAAGATCTACATGTTGCCTAATCAAGTTCTTGTACTCTGAGGTATCCTGAAAATACCAGAAGCAATACATCAAAAGTCCACATCAACCAAATCACAAAGCGGAGTACTTTGCATTAAAATCTGCAATCGGGCCAACAGGATGAAAAAAAATCAATATCCAGACCCAACAAAGTCCACAGACCTTGCCAAAGGTGCTCCGAAAATGGACCAGAATCTCAAAGATAATAAATTCCCCATGACTTATGAAACGAATATACATTCCCATGTCGCAGTAAACAAAGTAACGAACAAACATTCCCATTGAACAACTGTCTCTTCGAATGTAGCAAGGTAGCCAGCTTGCCTCTAACTAGGCTCGGCTGGTTGTCAGCCCGCTAGATTATTAACTCAACGAGGACTGTTCGTGCTTAACTGCATATATGATGCAATGAATATAAAGCAAACTTTTGAGGGCACTTCCAAACATCCGGACTCCTGAGTGTTGAGTTCTTTATCATACAATACTGTTATAACTCTAGTCGCATACAATGTGGCATCTCCAGATTCAATTAGTGAACTGTTAGAAGTAATCTATAGGCACAACTATCATCACATATCTTAGGAAAATAGAATCTATTGTTGTAGGTCCTATTTTTCCCTCGAAGGCTAAGGTCTACCTTGCCACCACACTCTCAAGAAACTAAAGGCACTGAGTTCGTTTCTTTCAAACTTCCACAAATGATTTACTCTAGGTTTACTCTTATGTTTTTACAATTTATAATTCTGTTTTTTAATAACACAGAGCGTACGGGCCTGCTTAAATGCAGCTCAACTAATCTATAGGGATCAATCCCACCATCCACTAGCAAGAGCCCTAATTAAATTCAGGGCAAAGCCTTGTATGGCCCCATAAAAATTGATAACACTTGAAGATTTTGAATCTAAGACCTTAGGAATGAGCAAACCCCTACGCCCCAGGGCTTTTCTGATACAATTCTTTATACTAGTTCTATTTTAGTGTTCAGTTTTATTTCCATGCTATGCTATTTGAATGTTTAACCTTTTTACTTTGAATATTTTTTTTTCTACAGTTAATAACACATACATGACCTACCTAGAAGCATCAGAACAGGTGATCCTCTGGGTAGTGAACAAAGTAGAAGGCACCAAAGCTTAAGATTGGTGGAACTGGAGAGAAAGAACTGAATATTCTCTCTGCCTTTATCACTTATTTGGATAATTAAAGACGAGAGAAATGGAAAGAAATTGACGGAAACGGAGAGATTTGATTTTCCCTCAAAATTCCCCTATTCAAATCATAACCTTTTCTCTCCAGCTCATCCAAACAAGGAGAGAAAAATACCATTTTTCCTCTATCTCCTAACTTAAAAGAGAAAATGAATCCTTTTTTCCTTTCCTCTCGTAAGTTGCCAAACCAATCATATATGCATAGCAAATCCAGATGTCAATAAACACATCACAAAAGGTGAATGAAAACCATTGTTGATACAGAGATCTAGCGCAGATAACTATTCAATTACAACCTTAGGAGCTATAGACGAGGCACATGTAAGCGCGCAACAATTTTAACCTCCTACTCACCATGAAAAATTGGTATTATACTGTCTACTTGACCAATTAATCCCAACTATTCTATCCCAAGCACGCAGTAACAATCGTATTAAGAAATTGAGTTTATAATCTACGAGGAAGTCCACACACAGATTATCTGCACAGATCCGTGCATATAATCTGTGTGATCTGTGCATATAATCTGTGTGTGGTCTTGCTCATAATATACACAAGAAAATTTTGCAAGTTCAATTATTGAGCATCTGCCCAACTCCAAAAAAGCAGACAAGAAAATGCAGGCTGTGGTTCCCACAGCACTCAAATTGTCAAGAATAAGCAACAAAGTGCCATCGCAAATGCCATAACTACAGTGTCTGATATTCCATTGTCATGCCATTCACAAGTTGGGGACAAAAAAGTGACGGACTCAATCATCCAAACACCAAGATACTTAACTGTCCGTAGACATGAAATACCATAAAAGTTGCAGTAAGTTGTCTTGACACATCACTCCGTTTAAAGAATTTATACCCATAATCTCCAAAACCATCGATACTTGACCGTCCGTAGACATAAAATACCATAAAAGTTGCAGTAAGTTGTCTGACACATCACTCCATTTAAAGAATTTATAGCCATAATCTCCAAAACCATCGACTAGAGGAACCCAATTCTCACGCTTAGTGCCCAAAAAAAAAAAAGTTTATACTTGAGTAGTCGCCGTATCTGGGTCGGACAAACTGGGAAAACCGACACGCCCAGAACATGCGGAAATACGTTAATCATTGAAAATTCAACAAGGAAGGCGATTGGGACATGCTGGAATTCGCGTGTATCGTATGGGACAGCATGGGTTCAAATCATTATGTGAAAAAAAGAAAATCCTATTTCAAGGGTTAAAATCAATAACAAATTGGTCACCTGTGCTGCGTGAAATTTTTTTAGATGATCTCTTAATACTCTTATTATGGGGGTGTTTGGGAGCCCCATTTTTTGCATACTGAATTTTTCCATTTCAGATTATAAGCATATGGCAACCAAATCCAAAATGCATTTTGCCAATAATTAATTTTCAAAACTGAATGATATAATCACAAGTCTGAGATTCCGATTGTCATTTTGCATTCTATCTTCTGGACTAAATTTACCTCTTACATTTTATAAAATGCTTGTACATAATCGCTTATTCATATTATATTTCAAACACTACTATGTTATAAAATTTATTCATCACGCATAACATTGAACCACATTACACATTCAAAATCTATTTTGATTATAATCCAAAATTTCAAATTCAAAATAAGAATCCTTCATCCAAAACAAAAACGGGTCTCAAACACCTACTTAACAGCAGTGCTAGTTTCCAATATTGTGCCGAGTTAGTTTTATTAATTTCCAACAGTTCAAATGTTTGCGGATACAATACACAAACTTGTCACAATTAAAGTATACCAAAATATGTCTTTTCTTCTCTCTGTCCCCCGTCGTCTTCACCAATCTAGAATTATCGTGTCATGTGTCCGAATCTTGTCCATGCAGGAATCAAATTTTCACTCTTAAATACTCCATATGTTTAATATTAGAAATAAATACTATAACCTAAACTTCGTCACACTTCATGAGCATGTTTGTTTAGGGGTCATAAAAGAGTTCATTGCAATCACCTCGGATACGAATATTTAGATTTAACATATTTGGAATTTGTTTACTTTTTCGATCCTAAATATTTGAAGGAAAATGAAATTATCTCACAACTCCCCTACCCCTATATTATTCGCTTCTATGTTCCTTTTCTATTTACATATAGGTCATTATCAATTACGAAAATGTCATCAAGTACTCGTTTCTACCAAATCTTTCTTCCTAAAAAATATTCAAACAAGCAATTTATAATATCACTTTTTATTATATCCTCCTAAAATTTTGAAAGTTAAAAAAAAAAACTGAAATTATATAACAATTAAACAACTGAGGAAATAAAGTCATAACGATGTCCCTGGCAACTATAAGAAAATAATTTGTTCTACATACCTGCCGCTCGAGCCGCCGCTCAAACAGCGAGCCGAGCTTGTGAGAGCGCACAATCTCCAGGAAATCAACCAACGAATGCGATTCAACTGAGACTCGTTTTGTGGCTGGAGATCGATCCACGTCCTCAGGTTCATCACTGCTAACACAGCCGGAGCGCGCCTTGTCAACTTCCAACTCCTTCCTCGATTTGCTCGCTGAACTCTGCACATCGCTGCTCTCCTTTGCCGCCGTTACATCGTCACCACCACCCTTCGACTCAGCCACCGATTCCCACAACTCGGGGGAGTCACTCAGTCTTCCATCCGGTTGAGTCTTAACCGATTCTGGAACCGGATTCTCTTCTTTTTCAATACTATCCGAGCTACCGTTACACGAGTTCTCCCCACCCGGCTTCGTCGCACCATAATCCGGTTCTCCTTCTCCGGTTGGAACAGGATCCGGTTCTTTACCTGTGTCATCGGTTCCTTTTTTGAGATCTTCCCCTTTCGCATCTGTCGAATTCGATTCGTTCACCGACCGGTTATCATCGCCGGGGACCGGTTCACCGGCGATCGAAACGGGCGACTTCTCCGGCTCGATTACTCCTTGTCTATTCTGTTCATCTTCTCTTTCTCCCTCTATTTTCTTTTCCAGATCTGACTTCCCTCCACCATTCTCGTCGTCCTCTCTAAAGCTATCTTCTCGCTCTTCTTCCAACCTCTTCACCTTCAGTTGCAACGACCTGAACAATCAACACATCCAACTTGAAACCTTGAGATCTACCAAATAATACAGATCCTTCACCGTCAGATTATATGTACATATATGCGTAGATAGATAGATCTATTACACGATGGATAGATCGTAGCGTTCTACTTCGCGTTTGAGTTCGGCGACTCTGAGTTTCCTCAACGTGTCGAGCCAAGGTACAGAGTCGTCGGCCTCATCGTCTTTGTTTACGGCGGCTGATACAGCGTCCTTTTGGGGGCTGTAGCGGCGTTTGAGGTCGCGGTATTTTTGTTTGCAGTGTGTGGGGGTGAGATGTAAGGTAGAGGTGGTGGAGCTCCGCTTCTGTATCTCAATGGCGACTGAGTCCCAGCAGTTGGTTCCGTAACGGTGGACAGCACACGATAGCAGAAGCTCCTCCCATGTCCCCCACGGTGCCTCTGGTTCCATATTTTTGGCTGTTTCGTTCGGTTTGTCCATGGAAATGGTAAAAGTTTTTACTATGTTCTCTGCAATTCTTCCATGTTTGATTAAGACACCAGTTCTCTCCTCTCCTCTCCTCTCCTCTCCTCTCTCTCTCTCTCTCTCTCTCTCTCTCTGTATCGTCGGGTCGGGTTGGATGCAAGGCAAGTGGATCGCGAAATTTGGTCACGCAACTCGTGTTGACGATGGCACTCCCCTTCTGTATTTGAACAAACGCGATACCCGTACAAAGTCTGTAATAAAAATCTCACTGATAAATGTGAGAGAATTCATTAAGAAAGTTAAAATGTGAAGAAAATTTAGGCCCCATTTGCCTTAACTGGATTGACTAGATTATCCGGCGTAATTTTTTTGTCTTTATTCAATTTTTTTTTGTATTTGTTATTTTTATGTCATTTTTTCGTGGATTATTGGTTCGTATCGACGAAAGGAATCTAAAAAGTATAAAATTATGTCCAAAAGTTAAAAAAAAGTCACTAAAGACGAAAAATAAGCCAAAACGGACGCTGTTTTTGGCTTATTTTTTGTCTTTTCTGAACTTTTTTCAAATGTAGCCGATGATTGAGAACTTTTCTGAAAGCTCTTGTCGAGACGAACCAACAATCATCAAAAAATTGATGAAAAACAAAAAATTAAAGAAAAATTTCAAATAAGGACAAAAAACTAAACAGTGAATAATCCAATAATCCAGTCACGCCAAATGGACCCTTAAATGCTATTCTTTTGAGATTATGTGATTTCTTTTTCTAAAAATAAAAAAGAGAGTTTCGTATGTGTACTATAAGTGTTGCGTATTAACGATGACAATTTTATGTAGTTCGATTTGATTTGTCTCTTTTCTCATTTCATTTGAATTGGAATTTTAAGATTTTTTTTAGAATCGAATTGTTTAGAGACAAAATTTAGGAAAAAATCGGAGGCCGATCAGAATACCTCTACCTTGATTTTCATCCCATTCTCTGTCCAAATCTTTATCCACTTTTAAATAATTATTAAATATATATTATTTACTTTTTTATCCCTTTGAGTATAAATAATTACATAAGATTTAGTTTGTGTAATTATATTTTTTTTACTTTTATATTCTATCTCAGTATTTTTAATTTAAAATTAGTATGGTAGTTGTTTGAACAATTTAACAATATTATATTTGAGTTCCAAATTATGTAAATTATATTTATGTACGAGCTCCGAATTTTGTGTTTGAAAAAGTTAAATTTTCCTTCAGTTGTTGTATTATGTAAGTTACATGAGCGCAACTTGTATCGTCTTTTGTGCTCCAATTTTTTGGGTCATTTTGTGCTTTGATTTTTTATCCCTTTTACGGGAGTCGCTAGGCAAGATCCCACAAATAAAATATGTCTTCGTTCTGAATCCCTATATGGAGTCCTTAGTAAATGACCCACCCCTCTCCAAAAGGGAATGAGGGCCAAGATCAACAGTCACTGGCTCTATAATATATTCAATAATTCAACCCTATAAAAGGAATCGTTGGAGAAAGGTCAAGATATGTTGACTAATCAGGGTCTAAGTAGGATTCAGGGAGACTGTAGTGTATGTGTAGTGCAGATAAAATAACACCATAAACTTGGGTGTGCATAAACCCCATAGTATACTTTGGAGATCATTGTCTAATTGTTAACACCATCAAAAGACGTCATTGTTAGAGTTGCGGAGTGGTGTTACACGTGCACAAACTGGAAGCCTGGCACAAAATGAAAAAAATTCAGAGTGAGTTGGATGCTCCTTCAACTACCATATCACATAAGGATGAAACTGGTCCAGTTTGCTCGAAAAAATTTGAACGAAATCGGTAATTTTGATTTAAAATTACGTGAACTAAGAGTTTGGTTTGGTTCGGTTTTTTCTATTCTGGTTTGGTTTCAGGCGATTTCGGTTTGACTGGGCACAAGCCTAAATTGAAAAAACTTATAAAAAATTAAAAAACTCGTGTCAAATGGGCCGGACTCAAATTGCTTTTTTTATTTCCAATTTGATTCGGCCCAAGTCGAAACTAAAAAAACTTCTACAAAATTAAGAAGCTCAAGCACAACCATTGACATAAAAAAACGATTTAGCATAGGAAAGACGGAATGTATGAACTTATGTTTTCTATTTTTTAGTGTTTGGCATAGGAATCGGTTCAGTTCGATTCAGTTCAGTTTGGTTCTTAGGTGACGAAAATCAAAAATCAAATCAAGTTTTTTTAAAATTACAAACAGAACTGAACCAAATTGATTTGATTGAAAAATCAGACCAAATCGTTGGTTCGATTTGGTTTACTAGTTCGGTTTTATTTTCTGATTTACGCTTTCATCCCTACTAGGACACAATCAATACTCAATAACTCAATACATGATCGTTCAGGTTTTGGCATTTGTCAATAAATTCTAAATTGTCACGAACACTCAATTTTGGACGTACGGCATGATGCTTAGAGAGTAGAAACCTTTTTTCTGAAACATCTTGGCAAGATCATGCAAATGAAATATGAGGACTATGAATTCCAAATATGGGGCCCAAGTAAATGACCTGCTCCTCCAAAAATAAAATGGAAGGCGGAATCAACGGTCATCATGCCCGCATAATATCGTTTATCGTTCACCCTATAAAATGGATCTTCCGGGCAACACAAAGGTACGTTGACTAACCATTGTCTAAACATTTACTCTCATGTATTGGTGATATAGCTTCATCGTCAAAAGAAATCCTGATCAGAAAATACCCTCTTTTCTTTTAACTTATGTGCAGTAACTTTAGGAGGAATTTTGAAAATTATCATCCACTGTCAAAATGCGTATTGTTAGAGTGGACCAGGTGGCCTACTGTGAACTGCCCACAGCATGGCGTGACGTTGTTTTGGCGCGCAATGTAAACCTTAGTGACTTGGATTAAACTTCGATACTTTCCTTTGGCATTTAACCAAACACTTGGTGCACAATTCAATAATCAATTGAGAAATTAAGAACTGACTGATGAACAATGGAAAGATAGAAGATGAAGAAAAAATATCTTGAGATCTTCATTTCATTGTATATCAAAAGTATAACAAAAGAGTTAAAGTAATTTTCCTAAGTAACTAACTAAATGAACTACAACAAATGTGAAGTGATGCTCCTATATTTATACAGGAACGAAACCAACACAATTAACGTGTGCTCCAAATCCAGCTCAACATTCTCTAACCGTCTTAACTGAATGCACGTCCTTGACTTTGGACTGAACGACATGAGCCAAAGCCAGGTTTCTGATAATAACCACCTTAGTATCTGTTATTATTTCTATGATTTCCATTCTAGAAATATTGTTCTCCATTGTTAAGTGAACTATTCTGAGGAAAAGTATTCTGAGAAACTCCATTCTGAGGATTGTTAAATGAAGGAAAGGTGGTAGGTTGTTGATTAGTTGTTCTTGACTGAAAACTAGACTGACCTTGATTTCCATTATTTGATTTCCACTTTGAGAAGAAGCATTTTGTGTAAGTAAAACAGTTGTGGAATAAACTGTAGTATTCTGGTCTTGATCAAGGTGAAAATCCTCAGCAAGGAGAATTGAAGATAGATGACTAAAAGATGTGTCTTTACAATGATTTTCTTTGCGTAAGAGAGTTGTATTCTCTAGATAATCCATGGAGAGGATGAAAAACAAGGTCGTCATCATCTACTTATGTTCCCAAGGATGCTAATTTTTGAATGATTTCCTTGACTGAATCAAGATGCTACTCCGTAATGTTACCTTTTTTCATGTTGAATAATTTCCTCTTAAAATCATGAATGTGTGATCTAGAGAGGCTACTAAACATTTCTTCAAGTGTGTGCCACACTTGATGTGAACAATGTGATCAAATTACACAAGGCAAAATGGATGGCGCTAAGGTAGCAATTATGGAGGATAAAAGCAGAAGAAATGTATTATGGATTCTCAATTTTGGTTCCGGATTATTCAATGATATGCGCAAAAGGAATATGTAAAGTGCCACTAACATATTGAAACAAATTGTTTGCAATAAGAGCATTTTGTACTTGTGTTTTCCAAGCAAAGAAGTTTGAGGAATCAAGTTTTAAAGTAACAAAAGACTAAAAATTGGCTATAAGAAAAGTGGAGAGAAAGGAAGATACTCGATCTGTTGAATGGTAGCCCAATAATATACCTCTGGTGTTCTTGAAGTTGCAAACAAACCCTAGGATCGAATTGACTTATATCTTGTATAGCTTTGATACCATGTAAAACTTAGTGACTTGGACTAAACTTCGATTCTCTGCTTTGGCGTTTAACCAAACACTCGGTGCACAGTTCAATAATCAATGGATAAATTAAAAACTGCCTAATGAACAATGGAAAGATAGAATATGAAAAAAAGATATCTTGAGATCTTTATTTCATTGTTTATCAAAAGTATTACAAAAGAGTTGAAATAATTTTCCTAACTAAGTAAATGAAGTAATACAAATGTGAAGTGATGCTCCTATATTTACACAGGAATGAAACGAACACAATTAACATATGCTCTAAATTCAGCTCAGCATTCTCTAACTGTCTTAACTGACTACATGTCTTTGGCTTTGGACTGAACGACACCTCCACCTTTAGCTTGAGCTGAACTTTCCTCTTCAATTAACATGCAAAACACTAGTTGAAAATTCGGACAGTTTTCGGGTAGTTTTTTATATGCCAAAACGACGACGTTTCGACGCACTGTGCGCACTGGATAGCAAGATCCTCCATTCGTGTTAGTGTTGCATAGTGGTATAACACAAGCATAAACCAAAAACTAGTGGTCACATGACGGAAAATCAGAGTGATTTGACTCAATTATTGGAGCAGAATCGTGGGGGAAGATGACCTTCTGGTTGGTGTTAGATTTTTCTCGATGAATAAATGAAGCATTTGACAACAAATTATAACAATTTGATCCAAACTCAACATAACACTTCTACATTCCTTACGTTATCCTATTTTCATCAGCAAATAGGTTGACAACATTGTTGATAGAAAGAGAATAATGTGGAAAATGTAGAAGTTTGGACTTAAAGAGAATAAATGTTGAGTTAAGACTAAAATATTTCTTATTAAATACAATAGATGTCATTTAATATTTACCATACGATTTCGTTCTATTTTTGAATAAGTAAAAGTAAGAACCTAGTTTTGTTTAAAACGAAGGTGTCCCTAGGCACACGCTGCTGATTCTTCTTGTTCAGATGTATAAATAAATATAATATATTTAACAAAAAATGATAAAAAAAATTAAACAATATCTACTGTCCTTAAATGAAAATAATAACTATTTAATCCAAACTCAAACCTAACACTTATGTATTTTCATGTTACTCTTTTCATTAGCAAGCGGTGACAAGAATGAGAGATGTCGTCACTTCGCTTGCTGATGAAAAGAGAATAATATTATAGAAATGTAGAAGTTTAGACAAGAAAATAAAAAGAATAACGTGTTAAGTTGAGTTTGGACTAAATTATTTTTTTATTAAATACAGAAATATTATGTTGTTTAAGACTAAATTATTTTTTTATTAAATACAGTAGATATCATTTAATATTTTATAAATTTTCTTACCAAATATTATGTTGTTTATTTAGGTATCGTTGTAATTATATATGTGTAGTTACTAAATAAAGTTATTTATATAAACTTTATCTGTATCAAACGAGTTTGAACACGTTTTTGTTTGAATTTATGTACGAGAGCCGTGTATGGGTTGCATAGCAGTTACTCTATTTGTTATTCTCTTCGGAAAGTTATAAGGGTTGCATGTCCCAGGAATATTTAATTCATGGTAATGCTTCTTCCACCAAGAAATAAAAATAATTCTGAGAAGTAAAAGAATTACCGAATAAAGACAAAACATTTTTAAATACAAAGAAGACAATTTAAATACAAAATCCAAACTCATTAGGGAAAAAAAAAGAGTGTGATAAATGTTGCCAACTAGACATTGAGAGAGAGACCCCCATGTCAAATTTTTGAATTTAATTTCATTTGGAAAACTTTTGAATTTTGAAATTTAAAACTCCCCCTTATATCTATGGAAAGAAACATAGCCATGCTTTTGTTCTTTATGGGGATGGGAGTATACATCAGAGTATGGTCTATTTGGCATCTAGTATTTATTTATTTCAAATTTTTGTCTTTATTATTATTTTTTTTTACATTTGTTGTTTAAATCTCAATATTTTGTAATTTGTTGCTCCGTCTTGATGAAAAGAATCTAATGAGTATAAAATTATGTTCAAAAGTTAAAAAAAGTCACTAAAAACGACGAATAAGTACAAAAACTCTGTTTTTTAATTTATTTTTGTCTTTTCTAAACTTTTTTCAAATTTAGCCGATGATTGATAATTTTTCTGAAAGCTCTTGTCGAGATGAACCAAGAAATCAAAAACAATTAATGAAAAATAAAAAATTACAAAAAAATTTCAAATAAGGACGAAAAAAATTTCAATAAATAAACCAATAAAAATCACAGTCCAAATGATTAAAATATTATTATTTTTATCACCAAAATACTATTTAAATAATACTTAACTTTTTAGACAATATTTTGGTACTCAACAGGGTATTATTTTGACGTGTAACGACACATTTTATTATGTGTTGCGTATAATTAAATTTCCGTATGTCTACTTACGCCAAGCTCGTTCCAATTTTCATCTTCCAATTTGATCTAGTTTTAAGGCCACGTAAGCCTGCAAATGATTAAGAGAATAATCAAAATTGTTCATCTCGTATTTTGCATAGAACAATTTATTCACGTCAAAATTAACTTAAATCAGACATAAAGAAACGTGCAACGTATCCTGTTAATGAAAAAATTACTTCTAAATAACTCAAGATTTTAAAATTACTATGCGATTTATTTTTCGTTTCACAAGTTTGATTTGTTTTTTAATTACAACATCAATATCTGATTGTGCAATTTATGTGTGAATAATTTCGATCTTTATTGTTAATTAGAACAAGTCTCGCAAAAAGATGACGCAAAAAGATGAAAATAAAGCTGCAGCTCATCTCCATAAACTTGGAACCATCTTTTTTATGCAGCTGAACGTTAATAAAATATCGTTTTAATATGTTAAAATACTTTAATCGTTCAAATAATATTTTGACGTCTAAACAGTCAAAGGCCCTTTTAGCCTATGATTTTTATTTATTTTTTATTTTTGTCTTTATTTTTTTTTTACATTTATTGTTTAAACCTCAATGTTTTGTAATTTATTGTCTGTCTTGATAAAAGAAATCTAAAGAGTATAAAATTATGTCCAAAAATTAAAAAAATCACTAAAGACGATGAATAAATACAAAAAAATTCTGTTTTTGATTTTATTTTTGTCTTTTCTGAACTTTTTTTAAATTTGGCCGATGATTGATAACTTTTCTAAAAGCTCTTGTTGAGATGAACCAATAAATCACAAAAAGTTTGACGAAAATCAAAAAATTACAAAAAAATTTCAAATAAGGACGAAATTTTTTTTGAATAAATACCACAGTCCAAATGGACCCAAGTAGAATTTCGCACATCTTGCAACGCACAGCAAAGTCTCGCACCTCAACCCCTTAACAGACAACTATAACCCCGTCTACTTCGTACTATTACACAAAAACATGCACAGCCTGCCCTTCATTTTTGACAAGGTGAAGGGTAATTTCGGACCAATATCTGCCAAATTCAGAGTCCAGATACACACACCGCACAGTCCAGCTTAGCGGAATCTCCGCCTTCCCTCCTCAGACGCTCCACCAAACCCAGAAATTCAGCAGCATATAATCCCCACCAAAACCAAACCAAACCCAGTTCAAATCTCTCTCTTTCTCCCTCTCTCTCTCACTCTCTCTCTCTCTCACACACACACGCTCAATCGGAGATTCAGTTCAGGCTTCCGAATCTCCGATTAAGCTTAGCAGTGTGTTCTTCCACCCGAAACCCTCAAAACCAACAAACTCAATACTAAAAATCCCCGCTAAATACCAAAATCAGACAAAACCCACAACAAATCTCACCCCTCCCTCTCTCTTTCTCGCGTAGTCGATTGAAATGAAGGCTTCGATCAAGTTTCGCGAAGAGCAGAAGCCACTAGTCCGAGCAAAAATCCCTCTCAACATCGTGGGTCTTCCGTTCCAGTCCGGAATCGTCGCCGGCGAAGCGAAAGAGCTCTCCCTAAACCTCGCTACTTTCTTCGACTCGGGCCCTTCTCTGAAACTCGCTTACAAACCCAACGACTCGTTCAACCCGTTCACCCTCGTTTTCAGAACTGGAATCGGACATTACGGGTCTCCGATTAATAGCCCGATGAGTATGAGCGCGGAGTTCAATCTAATCGGGACGCAAAATCCCAGATTCTTCATCCACTTCAGGCCTAAGTTGGGCGACTTCTCTATCAAGAAGTCGCAATCGTCTGACTTCGTTAAGAGTATCAAGCCGAAGCAGAAGTCGAACGGCGCGGTCTCGGAGGACGACGTTTTGATTGAAACGACGGATAACGGACTGTTTTACGGCAATAAAATTGGGGTTTTGCCGACGTCAGAATCCGCGGCGGATAGTCTGATTGGTGGTTTGCTGAGTGGTATGGAGGCTAGCGCGAAGACAGTTTTGCCGGTTATGGATCGGGCGTTGGTGAATTTCCGGTGGGGAGTTAGGTTTCCACAGGCGGAAGCGGCGGCGTTGGCTGTGAAGAGAAATGGGATGGCTACGATTTCTGCTAAGCAGTTACCGCTCCTCGTGATGAACAAGATCGGGATCGAACACGTGGCAGTTGGCGATACAAAAGATTCTAATAAGGTGTGCGTTTATTCATCTCTATTACATTACACACGTTAAAAATTCGGATTAGAGATGCTGTACTACCGTAGTGTAGAGTTTAGATCTTAATTAATTTTTTTTTTACTGCATCATATCTAAATTTTTTTCACTGTATATGGATGTATGTTTTTTAGCACATTTATATATGGATGTGCATGAATGATTCATGTTTTTAGACTTTTATTTTTAGAAAAAAATAATTTTACGAACATAAATTATTCGTGTACATTCGGATGCCGATGCGTTTAGAATCGTCGAATGCATGTGAGATCCTCTACAATCAAATAAGCTCCACCTGCATTCAATGATTTCACACACATTTATGTTCGGATGTGGGCGAATGATGTGTTTCTGGATTTTTTATTTGGAAAATATGTCATGATGACATGATCTCTCCCACTCCTAAAATGGTCTTTTCATAATTTAATTAGTGTGTAGCACACCAAAGCGATATTGCTTTGGCACAAATAACCAAATGTGGGTTTTGGACAACCAGCTGTTCTTGGAACCTTTTAATTAATTATTTTTATTTTATTTTATTTGGTGTATTTTCACCAACAGGTTATCTCCGGCATAAATTTTCAGGGTATTGATGGTGTGGGGGAGACCTATTCAGTGGTTAAGCGTCAGTTGGAGCTAATAAAAGCTGAGAATCAAATGCTTAGGAAAGCAACGGATGATCTGAAATCAGAATTTTCCGCCGGTAAATGGACCGTACCGGTGGCTGGCAGTGGCGGTGGTGGTGTTGACTTGGGAAAGTACAGAGAAGTGGAGAGAGGAGGAGCAAAGCCTGCTGGTGGGAGAGTTGATCGGCGGAACAGCGGTGGTGATAAGAAATCATCAGAATTCAATGGCAAAGCAAGCGAGGGAGATGTAAATGGGGAGTTGAAGAAGGGGGTGAAGGATGCTGCCTGTGCCTGAATCTGTCATCGTTGCCGGAGATTTAGTTCTCTTGTTCAATCAAATGCTGGCATTTGACGACGTCCCCGTGCCTGCCGGAGTTTTTCGACGTCATCGGAGATGGAATTGTCTTGTTGAATAGCATTAGTGGTTTGTGGGTTAGTGTTTATAGGTCAAATGTCTCAGTTTTGTTTCAGATTTTGGTTAAAATATTTGTTATGTTTGGTTAATGTAGGAAATGTGGTCTGGTGAAATTTATGGGAGCAATGTGTATATTGGGCAAAGTTTGGAATTTTGGCGATGTTTTGTCTAGTTTATATAAGTTTTGGCTGTTTGAACAAATTTTTTAGTGGTCCTGGTTTCATTTTGTTTGTACATGATTTTAATTAAATATATATTTACCAATATGTGGTACCAAAAAAAATAACATTATCGGGAATTACGAGGAATAGTGGACCATAAGACTTAGAAAACTATTGCTTTTTAGGATTATGAAAAAAATTCAACAAGTGGGTAAAATCGATAACGTTTTTGGAAGTGCTTTTTATATCATAACTTTACTTCATATGTTTGTTTTGAGATATGTTTATGTCAATTTTTTAACATAAAGAAAGAAGATCAGATTGGATCCTCTTGAAACCCTTGGTTAAGGGGAAGCTATGAAATAATTATTAGAAATTTGAAAGAGTTGTGAATGAAATTGGGACATCAGAGTGTTTCACGAGACAACCGGAAGGTCTCCACATTTACAACTCATTTATGGTCGCATTGATGTCCATTAATAGCGCTATTGATGTCCATCAATGACCCTATTAATCCATTTCTTTATGATTTTATCGGTTTCAAAAGGTTTAGATTCTATATATAGTGAATCATTTTTCCTTATTTGAGACACCGAATGATTTCTGTATGATTTTACGGGGAGAGAGACAGACATAGTTAGTTCGATAGGCAGTCGATTGGGTGGTGTTCCATCAGCTGAGTGAGCCGTTTTACCTTGGGAGATAGGTGACAGAGTGATCCTCCAACACCCACGGGAGGCGACGAATCTGTTTTAAGGGGACTGTGATTTCACAGGACTCGGTTCGGTATTGTATTTTTGTTTCCGAATTTCTATTGTAATTCCGTTCTGTAATTCGATTATTGATTCAATGAAATTATTTTCTGGAAAGAAATCCGATCAACTTGTTCGCATATTTTTTCTTACAATAGTTTCCTAAATTATTTTGTTTTGTGTGATTATGAAACTATTTAGATGCGTACTCAGAGTGTTTCAATGTCTACTGATTTAAAATAGTATTTTTATCATAATATTGTTATGCATTTTGTTAATTTATGTTATGTTACTTTGTTTAGTTACGAATATTGTGTACCGTAAGTAAAATTATGCATATTTATAATTAGGGTAAATTACCTTTATATCCCTTCGACTTTATGTTAAATTTCGATTTGGTCCTTCTTGTTTTAATTTGAACACTAAACCCCCCAGACTTTGACATTTGGTTCAATCTCGTCCATCCGTCTGGGTCTGTCTATATTTTTAACGGAAAGACTCCATGTGCAATGCACATGACCTCATTAGAAGGGTATTTATGGTATTTTCCACCCTTCTTTCTCAACTCTGAAATTTAGGTTTTCTATGCTCCTCTCTCTCTCTCTCTCTCTCTCTCTCTCACTCAGTGAATATGAAAAGGAAACCCAACAAAAAATAGAGTAGGAGAGAGAAAAATTCAAAGCTGATCTCTTTCATTCCTCTTTTATTTTTTTCCTTTTTTCCTCTGTCCTCTTTTAATTCCGCTGACAGTGCGTCCTCGTTGTGATTTGATTATCTGTTCACTACTCAGAAACTTCAACAAACAAAAAGATAAAGAAAGGGATCGGAGCATCCATGAAAGGAATTCAAAAAAAGACAAAACAGATCCTCTTTCTTCTCTCTTTCTCTTTCACTATCTGTACTTTCTGTATCTACCTACCTATATTCATTGTATATAGAACATTCAACCTAACTAAGAACCCTAATTAAACCCCTTGATTTACTACTATCTACCTTAAGATATTCCTCTTTTCCTTTCAATCAAAAAGTTCCTCACCGATAAACCTCGCCAGCATTTCATCATCAATATCGGAACAATCGCAGCCGTTGGTTTGTTTCATCATCAATATCGGAACAATCGCTGCCGTCATCAGTCCACTGTTTGCTCTCTCTCCCTCCCACCCTTAGTCCGTTGTTTGCTCTCTCTCTCTCTCTCTCTCTCTCTCTCTCTCTCTCTGTATCTATCTATATATATGTATGAAGGTATATATATACATGTTAGTGTCGAACAGATTAGTCGGGAGAGGCCATGGAGGTGGAGGAGGATATTGTGATAGTGGGTGCTGGTATAGCTGGCCTCGCTACCGCCTTAGGCCTTCATAGGTTAAAACCAAAAAACCCCAAAAGTTCTCTCTCTCTCTCTCTGTGAAAAGGGTTCTGCTTGCGAATAACGAAGTTGGAATTTTTATGACTACGCAGGTACGGGCTTCGGAGCTTAGTATTGGAATCATCACATAGCTTAAGAATCACGGGTTTTGCTATTGGTTTGTGGAAAATACCAGAGTTGAGAAAGAAGGGTGGAAAATACCATAAATACCCTTCTAATGAGGTCATGTGCATTGCACATGGAGCGTTTCCGTTAAAAATATAGACGGACCCAGATGGATGGACGAGATTGAACCAAATGTCAAAGTCTGGGGGGTTTAGTGTTCAAATTAAAACAAGAAGGACCAAATCGAAATTTAACATAAAGTCGAAGGGATATAAAGGTAATTTACCCTTATAATTAGGTACGAAGTTTATATTAATATCTTATGTATTTTAATAATTTTATTTTTTACGGTATTATTTTTGATTTATTTGTTACGACTTTTGATGATATTGTATCATATCATTTTGGAAAGTTATGAAAGAGTGTTTACATTACTCATATAAAATTATTATGAATTATTTTAGCTCGTTACAAAAATTTAATGTTAGTTACAAATCACTTTGATTATGTTATGCAAATATTGGCTAAAGTTGTAATGGATGGGAGTACAATTTTAATTATGAATGCAAAATTTATTTTCCTAAGCGATGATAATGAGATAAATATTTGTCATCGATAACAATATTTTATATGTACATTTTCTTTAAATGTACAATTAAATAGGCAAAACAACTCAAATATCTATCGATAAATATATTTTTAAAGTCGACCTCAATACATTTTGGAATGAAATAATTTTATTAGTGACTTTTATTTGAAGTTTCCACATAACAAATAAACTAAAAAGTTCAATGTCGTAACTAAAAGAATAATCAATTACTAGCTAATTATCAATGAATTAACGATGTTTTTTCACTACATTAGAATTTTATCTTTATCTTTGACATATCCACAATACTAATATATATTAAATGAAAAGTTCAACATCATAACTAAAAAAATAATTAATTACTAGATAAGTGTAAATGAATTACCAAGGTTTTTGCACTACATTAAAATTTTATCTTTATCTTTGACATATACTAATATATATTAATTTAGCTATAAATCTACAAACTAAAAAAATATTTATTTTTCTGTAAAAGTAATTAATTTTGACTGGGGACCCCACAAGCCCCCATATAGGACTTCCCCGGGTTAGAAAGAAATTTCCTTAGATAGAGGGTTAATATTGTCGTTAAATTAAAATGTTAGGACTTGAGCTAAATAAGTACAAGTAGGGGGAGGCGTTTGTGATATAAATTAAATTCTAGGGGTTTCGCAAGTCATTGTCGCAACTCGCAACATAAAGGGTCGAAATTCTAGGGTTTTCTATGTAATTGTCGCAAGATATTACCAACTTCGATCAGAATCCGAACCAGCCCAAAATCCTAAATCGCACAGGTGCGTCTCTCTCTCTCTCTCTCTTTCTTTCTCTGTTCGTCGGACTCTCTGGTCGTCTCTCTGTTTGTTGTGTTTTTCTTTATAGCTAAAATAAATGCTACGCAATAAGTGTAAGTGTGGGTTCTAGTAAATGAACACACATTCAGATTAAGGTCCGATCCACACATCAGGAGTGAATCAATTCGGCGCAGCTGTAAGAATAATATACATTTAGGACCCACCTCATTTTTAGCATTTTTTGGGGGCAGGAAGCAGTGGGTTTCTAGGGTTCTGCCAAGGGCCGGCCCTGGGAGATACATACATGCATTGAGGTAGTGATAGTAGTCATCTGTAGGTGTTGCTGTTAAATATTAATTTTCTTGAAGTTTAACTTATGATCAAAGCTGGCTATGGGAAAACAGAAACCAAAAAGCATCAAAATGGAGCTTCTCAAGAATCTGTTTCTCCCCGACTTTTTTTAGTTTTTTTTGAGTCTTCAACCCATAAAACAGAAGAAGAGCTTCTCTAAATTTGGTTTTTCCAACTGGCCCATACAAAAGAAAAAAGCTTTGCCAGAAAATTGGCATGGCTTCCCGAGAGAGAACGCCGTAAATTGTTGCACTTAAGCTGCAAAAACTACCCAAGTGAGATCAATTTGTGGTAAATTTCCATTGATGCACTAGCAATATCTTGACTTGGTTATGCTTCTTCTAAAGCATTCTTCATTCTAGACAGTTGCATTTCCACGTTGAACTCTATCTTACGGTACTTATCAACGGAACTTAACAGGTGATATACGGCGGATTAACCAGGGAAAAAGGGGATGTGGATAGCCTGATGAGCAATATGTTGGGCCAATTTTAGCTTAAGCTTTGGAATAATCGGTAGCTCTCTCTCTGAGTATTCTTATTTGCGACTTATGGTGGAGAATCGGGTTCGTAATCTTAGTGTGATGATGGAGTTATCGACTTTCACATGATAATATGGCACAGCTTTCAAGACATTGCTTGCGTTTATACACATAATGAAGGATGGTTGAAATACTTGCGGTTATAGTTTGAGCTTGTTATTTTGTGCAACTCTGCAAAGTTTATTGGTATTATTAGCTAAATAAGTGTATCCGGTTGGATGACTGAGTTTTATATGATCAAGCTAATATTTGAGTTAGTTGTGAAGGGGTATGTGCGTGAGCCCTTTTTTCCATCAAAGTTGATAGTGAAATTTCTCTAGAAATTGTTGAATACAAACTATAAACTATTCCCTTGCGTCACTTGCTACGGCTTTGGACATAGTTATCAAATAAACTCCCGGTGGAGTCATTGAGTAAAAGTTCTATTTGTTACCGATGATATCATATTATTTGGTGATTTTGTGCTTGGAAAGGATTCCATTAATGCAGCCTATTCCATTAGTTAGTTGATTGACAAGTCTAATAAAGTAGAAGGAAGAGAGTTTCTAGTTTTCTATTCAAATGGTCGGTTGACAAGTCTAACAGAGTAGAAGGAAGGAGGGTACTGGCTAATGAATGGTGAGCTTTGGATATTGATTTCCAATGCAGCAGTTGTTAGGATGAGTAAAATTGAAGGAGAGAGTTTTGTAGTTTAAACCAGAGGGGAGGTACCTTTGTATCTAAGAAACTACAAGGGACGTGTGTAGTTTTTTCAAATTGAAATTCTTTTGTCAAGGTTGCCTCTTTTAGTGCCTTTCTCATTAATGCACAGTTACTTTTCAAAATATAGTTAACGCATAGTTTTGAATAGATGGAACTTGTTATTTTTTTGAATATATAGCTGATGAAGAAATATTTCATCTATATAGATAGACATATGTTATTTTGTATCATGTCCTTGCCAAATTGGCGTGTCCATGTCTCGTATTCGTGTGCGTCTTATCCTCAATCTCCCCATTTAGTTGTAGTATGCCCGAGACTTACATTTGTTGAAGGTAGAGTCACATTGCATGCGTATCTTGATTTTCATCGTTTTAATGTTGTATCTGTTTGCTATCATGCTTCACTTAGATGAGTGGTTGAACTAATATCTTTACTGATTTTTTGTTTAATTCTCAGGCCTTTCGTTATGCTACACGTTATTAGTTAAGCATGGCCTCCAAAGGTCCAAGGGCTAAGCTTGATCATGAAACAAGGGCTAGGCGACAAAAGGTATATTTTTGAGATTTATTGTTTGTGGTTTTGTTCTTCTTGCACCTTTTGTTTTTGTGAAAAGTACACAATTGTGTTGCTTCTATTCATTTTGAATGTTGAGTTTTCAACTCTAAAGAATAAGCATATTGCTTAATCAGCTTCATTGCTTGGGAAACACACTCTGTTGTGGAAGTGGTATCTTCTTGTATGCTTCATCTTACATCCGACTTTTGATGCTTAGTTAGTTAGTTTCATGTCTCCAATATTCATGCTTGCCTGCTCGGACTCTACTTGCACTAGTTTTTTCTCTGTTGTTAACCTCGTGTTGTCTAGATCTCTGCTTCTCATGGCTCGTATTGTCATTGGCCAAATGGCTAGAAATTTACCGAAGAGACAATTAATAAAAACTTCAACCATAACAATTCCGAGATCACAAACAACCCTTTTTTTGACCTTCCATATCCCTTGCATGCATTACAGTAATTCAAGTGTGAAGACTCAATTTCAATTCTTATTTGTGGTTTGATGATGGTGATAGTAAATGAGGGCCTGAAAGTTGGTCTACTGGAGGTATATTTCACTAATTTTTTACTTGAGACAACCCGAAAGATCAAGTTAAGCTTGAACTTGATGCTAAGATGTTCATGAAGCTCAATTCATTTCTTGGAATGCATGTTGGGCTGAGCTTGCTGCAGTTTCTGCTATGCACCACTAAAACACACATGTAGACATTCTGTAAAAGACCTTTTATTTCTTAATGTTTTTGCATTCGAACATTTTTAACCTTCCCATGTACATTAAGCTTGTAGTTAGGTAAGCGTTTGTGTAAAAAACTGATGGAGATTAATTTCATTGTCCTTATTTCTCGGTAAACCCTAGTAACCTTGATATTTTTTCACTCAAGAACTAAGACTTAGCAACTTAGGATTAATCTTGAGCCAATCCCAAGGTGTACCTCATGTTGCTTAATTCATGTGAAATGGGCTCATTCAAGCCAACATTGCTCAGTTTGCAAGCCAAAGAATATGTGACGGAAGAAGCAAAAAGTGTGAGAACATTGGCAAAGTATCATGTTAACATTTACTGAAGTATTTAACTATTCAATGGAAGGAGAGTATCAGTCTTTCTCCGCCCAAGCAGAAAAAGCTCTCTCTCTCTCTCTCTCTCTCACACACACACAAACAAACACGCGTGAGCGCATGCACCTGCTGTGGAAGATAGACTTTGAACGAGTACACTCTCTCCCTTGCACTTTTAAGTTTATAACGTATATTGATATATGGCTCATTCTGTCTCCTTCTGGTTTTTGATTCACATATAATGATTGTTGATTCACTGGAATTTTAGATTCTGGTAAACTGATCTTTTAGGCAAAATATTGATATATGGCTCGTTCCATCTCCTTCTGGTCTTCGATTCACATATAATAATTGTTGATTCACTGGAATTTTGGATTCTGGTAAACTGAGCTTTTAGGCAAATGAGAAAAAAATTGGGGCTATCTTGTTGTGGCGGGAAGTTGTTGATCATTATCTTGTTACTGGTACCGCATTTTGAGGTTGATACTGCATTTACATTGATCAGTATACTCCTTGTAATGGTGTAACCACAATTACATAAGAACCACAGAGCTTCATTGCTCTTGGGACAAATGTGCAGGACATTGAGTAACTTCTGATTTCAATTAGGTCTTGTTTCTCAGAGTTTCCCCACACTCTTGCTTCTTGGTCGAACTGGGTATACCTTTGTCAACATATTTGGAACTTTGATGGAGTAGGATTTTGTGCTGTTGTTGGAGTAGCTATATAACACTGCACTGCAGCTTATATACTCAAAGGTATAGTTGTAGCTCGTATAGGTAAATCAGGAGCAGGAACATTATGCTTAGTAATGATGAGCTTCATCTACCAGGTCAACGCACTGACTGATTTTTAGTTACCTAGCCTATAAATCTTAGAAAGATGATGCAAATACAATTTCTTTGACAGACGTTCTACGTTAATAGAAAAACGGATGATGTGGTGAAGGGAGAAAAGTTAATGCTGTGGAGACTTCATCATTTGTCTGTCTTTGCTGGGGATGGGGGAGTGGGTATTCAACCACTAAGATCCTATTAAGGTGCCTTTGAAGGGGCATGTGTTGGGTTCTTGTGGCGCTCATAGTGTGGTACTCCGTGGTGAAGAGACAGTTGACTTGACATCTTTATGATTTTTTTAAGGTGATGCATATCACTGGATTTGAAAGGTTTGACTCTGGAAATGCTGACATGTCCACACTGGCATACTGGGACTTCTCCATGAATCCTAGCTTCTTTGCCAGATTTTGATCATGATTTTTGTTAAGCTCAAAAGGGCTGCATTATAGGGCAGTACTGCGCGGTGCTGCACATGTTTTGTTGCACCTATAGGTTATTAGGAGCAGTCGGCCACTTTATTATTACAAACTTCAAGTCTGAAATCAGGTAAGTAATCTTCCATTTCGTGTGTTCTACTGTACTGAGTCTTCGACACATACAACCATGCTTTCTTCAAAGGCTGTACAACACCTTGGTAGCAACTGCTTTTTTATAACGTCACTTATTAGTTCAATAAAGCATGTTCATCTTTTCTCTGTGTTGAAAAGAATCAAAGTAAGAGTGATTTTTTCCCGAGTTATGGACCTATGTTTTCAGTTCACGCTTATTTATGATAAAGCATGAATGGATCTATATTTACTCTCCTGCTGCTATTTTTTCCCCTTTCCGATGGTTACTTGGCTGTTGTAGGCACTTGAAGCTCCGAAAGAGCCTCGACGCCCTAAAGTGCATTGGGATCATGTTTTAGAAGAGATGGTTTGGTTGTCAAAGGTAGTGATTCGTTCTTCGGAAAATTTGTATTATATGTATGAGTTGGGGTAACCAGCATGTTTAACTCTATTCTCCTGGTCGGTATATGATATACAGCATACGGTATACACTCGCTCAACACTAAATATCAAGATCATGTTTGATGAGTGGGAGTTTACTGATCATGAGGTAGAGGGTTTGTTAAAAAAATTGCTGTTCTCACTGGAGAATTGTTAACAGGACTTTGAGTCAGAGAGAAAATGGAAATTGGCTCAAGCAAAGAAGGTTGCTATAAGAGCCAGCAAGGGCATGCTGGACCCGGCCACAAGGGGAGAAAAGAAATTGAAGGTTCGTTTTTTCCTTCCATCGAAGGAAAACACTTTATACTATATTGGTGGGAGAAGAATTGGAAGTTGTTAACATAATGTAATGATTGTACCATCTTACATGGTCTTGTTCAATTATGTTTACGACTAATTTTTGTTTTCATTATGGCTATGATCAGGAAGAAGAGCAGCGATTGAGAAAAGTTGCACTCAATATTTCTAAAGATGTGAAGAAATTCTGGATAAAAATTGAGAAGCTGGCAAGTTTGCTTAGGATAAATGTTTCTTACATCATTTCACAATACTTTGTGACACTTCTAAATCCATTTACCTTGCTCTTCCTCCCTTTCACTCATTGAAGACCTTTTTTTATGTAAGAAAATTCTAGATCCTTGGAACGTTGATTCGTATGATGTGATTCCAGGTTCTTTACAAACATCAACTAGAACTTGACGAGAAAAAGAAAAAATCGCTTGATAAACAGCTCGAATTCCTTCTGGGGCAAACTGAAAGGTATAGGTGCTTTCATGAAGACTGAAGTTTTTTCATGTATTTTGGGTAGATTGGCCTTTTGATGCATTTTGGTAATGCACATTAGTTGTAAAGCCGTGTGTTATCTTTCAATATTTAATAGGTATTCAACAATGCTAGCTGAAAACCTTGTGAACTCACCAGCTACTTGCAAGCCGACACCTTCAGGCATTGCTGCTCTGGAACAACCAAGTAATCAACAAGGAGGAGATGAAAATGGTACATGTAGTTCTGTTGGATTAGAAATTGGTAAGCATAAGTGCAGTTTCTGTATCCAATATCTTTAGAAACTAATAAAAATCCCATAACTAAGTCTGACATTTTATTTGCCAGAATCTCAATCAGATGTTGCAGACGGCGATGAAGATTTTGATGTACGATCTGAAGATGAATTGGTATAAGGACTTCTTTGCTTGTTTATCGTCACCGAATGGCATTTTCCTGTTTTTCTGAAATTGACATTCTATATTGTAGTTAATACCAAATGTGAGCTGGTACCAAAAGAGATCTAAATGGAATTCTGGTAGGTATGATACATATGAACTGGACGCCCGGGAATGGGTTGGTGAGGTTTTGGCACTGAGAGACCATTTGGTTGCAGCAATGCAATAGCTATTTTTAAGTGCTAGTCCCTTCTCCTTTTGAGGATTACGGAACATTGACAAGGTCTTCTGATCATCTTTTGTCTTTTTTCCCCCACTTTTTATATAATTGCACTATACTTCTAATAAACACTATGCATATCTAACTAATGCAAAACATTCTGGTTCTTTAATTTGGTTTTCTTTTGAAAGATGAATTGTCTGCCACAAGATATCTGTTTTAGAAGCTATTTAGAAACAAGAAGGAAATTGAATAGATTTCATTTTATAAAATGGGCAAAAGTTTTTAGCCCTTGTTCCCAGATATTAGGGCCTGTAACTGAAGTCAACATGCGTAAAGTGTGACATATCACATTTAATACAGTATTCCCATGTTTTATATTCTGACGTGCATTGTCCTCTATAAACGCCATCCTAAAAGCTGCTTTTTTAACTGTCTGAAGTAAATGATTCCATGTGGCTGTTATAGAGTTCTTTTGCCTGGTGTTGTTATTGTTGTTTCCCTTTGTGGTTGGAGCTATTCGTGTCTTTTGTTATTAAGGAGGTGGATTTGCAGTCAAACAGATAAACTGTGATGTTGACTTATAATACACTTTTCTTATTGTCAGTTGCGTGCACTAACAAATGTTTCTATGTGTTTCGATGCTGCTTTAGGAAGATGATGAGCATACTCTTGAGGAAGACGAGGCTCTTATTACTGAGGATGAAAGGAAAGAAGAACTGTTAGCTCTGCAAAATGAAGTAGATTTACCTCTTGAAGAGCTACTCAAACGTTATGCTATTGAGAGAGGTGAATCATGTCCTGTTTACTTTCTTATGAAAAGCCGCCGGTGTTGTTCTTTTATGGTACTTCTACTTTTGAAAACATTACTAAGTAATAAAGTGTGCAAAATTTTGGATGTGGCAAATGTAAACACACTCTCTCTCTCTCTCACACATGCAAAATAAAATAATAAGATAACAAATGCATAAAGATACACACTTATGTGGGCTTGTGTATTGGATATTTTGATGATCTGCACCTTTTTGTTATCATATTCACTTCAAGACCAAATGGCAGTGAGCAATAAATTTGAGTGACAAAGGCATCCAACTCAACACTTGCTGGCAAGGAGTTGGAGAGCCCCCAAGCTCATTATACTACTTCTATAGATTATAATCTAACCGATGTGGACAAGTTCTAACAGTGAGTATTCTCTCAGTCAGCAGAGGAAGTAGTCCAGAATTGAGTGTGGATGCAGCTGAGCGAACTCGTGCAGGGGAAGACGAAAGGGAGAGTAAGTTAGCAGCCAGCTTCCTGATTTTGATATCTGTGTGATTGTCCTAAGTCGTGGTTAACTGTTTTGCAGGTAAAGCAGATGGCAGTTCTTCTGTCCCAAAGATTGACAGAGGCAACTCACTTGCCGCCCTTGGTCGTCGTGGTGTAAGTTGTATGTGTTTGTGGTTATTGTCTTGATTGGTGATACAAGTTGTACTCAACATAATTGTTTTTCTTTCGTATCACAGGGTCCAAGTAATGGTAACATTTCAATTTCAGAAAACCATATTGCAGAAACAGAGGCACTGGAAATCGAAAACCTAGCCGAAAGATCTGAAGGGTCAGCAAAAAAGTATATTCCGGATGACTTTCTTGATGAGCAGGTTAGAGATACATTCACATATATTGTTTTTTTTTACATGTATCATTTTTTAATTTTTTCTATTGGATTATTTTTTGGTTTTGTTTGTCCTTCATGAGTTACGTTTGTGGCTCTTCACGAAAACAAAGGGGAAAAATGGATAATATGGGATACTATTTCGTGATATAATTAGATGCTATAAATTCACTAGCTTTCTTGTTGTGTTGTTTGTCATTCCATTTGTGGTAACTTCAGTTCATTGTCAACTTGGCTGCAACCTTGGAGCTATTTCATCAGTTATATGAAAAAAGACTGAATTTTGTATGCTTGGTGACTATAAACTCTGTTTTCTCTTATTAGTTGTGAACATCTGCCAAGCATTGAGAAGACGGAAAGTACATTATTCATGTGTGTTGGTATAATATTGCTGAAGGTTGTCTTCTTGTTGGTGTAGTTATCTGGTATAATCGGTAGGGTGTGGTGCAAATGGAGTCTGAAGTTGAAAATTAACTAGTTATTTCTGCTTTTCTTGTAGTTATCTAGGAAAAACAGCAGGTCTACGCTTATGAGATTCGAACTCTAAGATTATGCATGTGAACTCTATGTAATTATAGATAGATGTTATTGGGTTCTCAATGTCAATTGTCGTCATTCCGTCTTAATTTGGTGACATGAGGTATCCGACATAGCGTGGAAGCTTGTTGGAAGAGCAATGTTAGTCAATTAGGCTCGAGAAAAACAGTGATTATTAAGTCCATTATTGTACTTGTTGAGATTTCCAAGTCACTTCGAGCTTTCAATGGTCTGTTGGGGAATGCTTGGTTGGTCTCTATATTCATCTGGTGCAGTAACTTTGAGGATCAATGTGGGTGAGGGTGGTTTATCAATGGGCTAAACTATTTTGAACCTTTTTTGGGGCCGTCTGCGTCTGCTATTTAACCGTGGAGTAATGTTTTGGAGTTAGAATGTGCCATGTTGGTCAGACTTAATGGTTTGCGTTTGCGCAAACAAGGCTATATGTTAGAGTTATTTTCTTTAACGTCCAATTCAGAATTCAAATTGATTGGCTAAAACCTTAAAGGACTGTCTTCAGCTTCGATGTAGGTTTTGTGTATTGCTACTATTTATGCGTAAGCAGATTTGTGGCAGAGTGGCAGATAGGCGATGCCAGCTTTACTGTGTACAGAGATATGGATGGAATTTTGATTTCTGTTTAGTTTGGAACTAGGATGGATTTCTAGACTGCTTCTTTCCACCAATTTGATTGGAATCTTCGTAACAGAGTGTTGCAGCTTTTGGGACGATGACTAGTAAAAGTATTAGATTGGCTTTGTGTGTAGGTAGTTTTGCTGTTAAGCTGATTATTGGTTGATAGGCTCTTCTAGTTATATAGTGGTAAAGAAAAAAATGGATGGCGTATTATTTTTGTTGGCGTTGGGAATAGCAGGAATGGTGCATTTCGAGAATACGTGTTTCCTTTGTGAAGTTCTTTTTGTTTTCAAAACATGAAACACCCCGTAGTATGGATTAGAGCTTTGCAATTTGTCCCTTTACCCATTGCAGTTGCTGTGGCTTAATAAAATACTGCAATGGGCTAGTTTACTGGTCATAATAATGTGCTGAAATTCTCATATTTGTTCCTGTAAGAGTCGGTCAAGTTGAGGTCTTATTGTGAAGGATTATCTGTGGTCTTAGCGTCTTCAGTAAGTTGGAGGTCTAGTTCGAGGGCAGTTCAATGCAAAAGATACAAAGATTAGCGATATCAATTTGAAGTGGTTGGAATTTGAACAGGCACCATTTACATGAATTTTAGTTATTTAGCACTTTTTGCTTTCTTCATCTGTGTCACTCTTTGTCAATTTGGAGGCGCTCGAGCCTATTACATTTTGCAAGGAGACAAGGTTGTTTATGTGTGAACATGTGAATGATTTAATTGGATATACTCCATTTCGAAATGTAACACAAATAGAGTGGTAGGCTGTGTTGGAAGGTGTTTAATCTGCATCTTCTGCAGGGGGCGTGATATTATGTTTTGTTAAATCAGAGCCTTTTGGTTCTTGCATCGCAAATTAAGGCACATGCTTGTTTGATTTTGATTCATGTCCAATACATTGAGATATCCTAAATGCATTCCGAATGTTGCATTCTATTGTTGACACGGGTTACTACTGAAGAACAAAGAGTCTAACACGTGGTTGTAATGGTCTCATTTTGGGAGATATGATATCCATATTTCTGTGGGTGCTTTCATGGTTTTATAGCTTGGCCATTCTTATTTAGATGGATAAAATCTGACTGCAAGGTATCTTTCAGTTGTCCCTTTTGTTTCGGTAACAAATTGCCTTTGCCTTGTGTCCCAATATATGTAGGTGGATGATGATTTTGTTCTACCAACTGGAGAAGAAAAGGTAAGCATGATGTGTTATACCGCAGTTGTGTATTCTGGTTATTGTGTTTCATATAAGATATCTCTGTTATCAGATATGGAGGAGTATTTGTTGCTTATTAATTCTGTATGCGCGATAGTAAATGTTTTAGATTACTGATGATAAATATGTTATTTGTCTGGCATTGCTAGTTGAAAGAGTGCTATACAGATGCAGTTTAATTTTCTATTAGTACTAGCTTTGCTTGAAATTACATTTATGCCTGTATTGGCCAAGATTTTTATGATTTTTTTGGCATCGCTGAAATTTAGCGAGTAAGGAGTCTTTTGCAGCCAACTCAATATTGAGTTTATTTTTTTCCTTTTCCAACCCGGAAATTGGCTATAAACTGAAGTATCTATGCTGACCATGGTTCTTATATATGCTAGTGTCTTAATTGCCATGTACTCATTTGAAATCAAATGCTCAGGATGACGAGACAACACTGTCAGAGGAGGAAGAACTGGCAAAGGCTGAATCAAATGAGCCCGTAGATGAGGTAGAGTTCATCTTTTATTTCTGTACTTAAAATCATCTGATCTAGGAATAGACAGGTTATTTTTCCATAACGTGTGTTCATTCTTGAGTTGATTTTTGGTTTCTTTTCTGTCCCAGAGATTTTGGTTTAGCTTAAACTTACATTCCTTTTAATTAAGCTGCAATTTCGCAGGTTGCATTACTGCAGAATGAAAGTGAAATTCCTTTAGAAGAATTGCTTGCGAGGTATAAAAAGGTATGTCGTGGGTGCTTTCACTTGTCGCTTGATAATTCCTTGTATGTTCTGATAGTTCTTAGTTATCTGCTTCCATTTATCAGGTATCCGATACTGACGAAGATGTAGAGGATGACTCGCAGTCTGCGTATGCTTCAACTTCTGAGGAGTTCTTGGATTCTGCTGAACAGTTGGATTCTGCAGCACAAGAAGAAGTTGAATCGAAGCAGCAGGATGTCCCCATGAAGGACGATGAAGAACCTTGTGAACTGCAGCCTGTTGTGGATCCCATTAATCAAGAGGAAGCAGAACATAAGATAACACTGGAAGAAGGAAGAGAGAGTGAGAATATAATTGCTGATGCTGCCGCTGCTGCAAGATCTGCACAGCCGACTGGCAACACATTCTCAACTACCAAAGTGCGCACAAAATTTCCTTTTCTTCTAAAGTATCCGCTTCGTGAGTATCAGCATATTGGATTGGACTGGCTTGTTACAATGTACGAAAAGCGACTTAATGGGATCCTAGCTGATGAAATGGGGCTAGGCAAGACTATTATGACAATTGCTCTTCTAGCTCACCTCGCATGTGAGAAGGGTATATGGGGCCCCCATCTCATTGTTGTCCCAACAAGTGTCATGCTCAACTGGGAAACAGAGTTTCTCAAATGGTGTCCTGCTTTTAAAATACTAACGTATTTTGGAAGTGCAAAAGAACGGAAAATTAAGAGGCAAGGGTGGATGAAACCAAATTATTTCCATGTATGTATAACGACTTACCGACTCGTTATACAGGATTCCAAAATTTTTAAGCGGAAGAAGTGGAAATACTTGATTTTGGATGAAGCTCATCTTATAAAAAACTGGAAGTCCCAGAGATGGCAAACTCTTCTAAATTTTAATTCAAAGCGGCGTATCCTTTTAACTGGAACACCACTGCAGAATGATCTCATGGAACTCTGGTCTTTAATGCATTTCTTGATGCCACACATATTTCAATCTCATCAAGAATTTAAGGATTGGTTCAGCAATCCAATATCAGGCATGGTAGAGGGGCAGGAGAAAATAAACAAAGAAGTTGTTGATCGTCTACATAATGTTCTTCGTCCATTTATTCTTCGTCGGTTGAAAAGAGACGTGGAAAAACAGCTGCCTATGAAACATGAGCATGTGCTTTACTGTAGACTTTCAAGGAGGCAGCGTAACCTGTATGAGGATTTCATTGCTAGCTCAGAAACACAGGCTACTTTAGCGAGCTCCAATTTTTTTGGTATGATCAGTGTCATAATGCAACTTCGCAAAGTTTGCAATCATCCTGATTTGTTTGAAGGTCGTCCCATTGTTAGTTCTTTTGATATGAATGGCATTGAAATCCAACTAAGTTCCTCTGTTTGCTCTATGCTTACCCCTGACTCATTTTCTACCATTGACCTCAGTGGCTTGGGTTTTTTGTTTACCCCTTTAGATTTTAGCATGAATTCTTGGGAGACTGAGGAAGTTCAAGCTATTGCTACCCCATCAAGCTTGATCGAGGGGCGTGCTGACCTGGTTAATGTAGATGAAATTGGGACTGGGTTCAAGCATCGAAAAAAGTTACATGGAACAAACATATTTGAAGAGATCCGAAAGGAAATTTTGAAGGAGAGACTACGAGAAACAAAAGAACGGGCAGCAGCTATTGCATGGTGGAATTCCTTGAGGTGCAGGAAAAAACCAATCTACTCCACTACTCTACAGGATCTTGTCACTGTAAGCGATCCTGTTTATGATATTCAACGTCAAAAGGGGAACCTTTTTTCGAGGTTGAACTCCTCTAAGCTTGCTGAAATTGTACTGTCACCAGTGGAACGCTTCCAAAAAGTGATTGATCAGGTTGAATCCTTCATGTTTGCGATCCCAGCTGCGCGGGCCCCACCACCTGTTTGCTGGTGCAGTAAAAATGAAACTTCTGTGTTTTTGCACCCAAATTACAAGGAGAGATGCACTGAATTTTTGTCACCCCTTCTAACACCTTTGCGCCCTGCAATCGTCCGGAGGCAATTATATTTTCCAGATAGGCGACTCATACAATTTGACTGCGGTAAGCTGCAGGAGCTTTCAGTTTTGCTTAGGCAATTAAAGTCAGAAGGTCACCGGGCACTGATATTCACTCAAATGACAAAGATGCTTGATATCTTGGAGGCTTTCATTAATATATACGGGTACACTTACATGCGTTTAGATGGATCCACCCCGCCAGAAGAGAGGCAAACCTTGATGCAGCGATTCAACACGAACCCAAAATTTTTCCTCTTTATATTGTCGACGCGCAGTGGTGGTGTTGGTATCAACCTTGTTGGTGCCGATACAGTTATATTTTATGATAGTGATTGGAATCCTGCCATGGATCAACAAGCACAAGATCGGTGCCATAGAATAGGACAGACACGTGAAGTGAATATTTATCGCTTAATCAGTCACAGCACTATTGAAGAGAACATTTTAAAGAAGGCGAAGCAGAAGCGTGCGCTTGATGATTTGGTTATACAGAGTGGAGGCTACAACACTGAATTTTTCAAGAAATTGGATCCGATGGACTTGTTTTCAGGCCATCAAACAATTACCACAAGGAACTTGCAGAAAGAGAAAAATTGCACCAATGGAATCGAGGATTCTTTATCCAATGCTGATGTGGAGGCTGCTTTGAAGCATGTAGAAGATGAAGCAGACTACATGGCTTTGAAGAAAGTTGAAGAGGAAGAGGCTGTGGACAATCAGGAGTTCAATGAAGAAGGTATTGGGAGGTTGGAAGATGATGAGTTTATAAATGAGGATGATGTGAAGGTTGATGAGTCTGCTGATCCCAATGGCTTGATTTCTACTTCAAATGGTTTGATTTCAACTTCAAATAAGGAAAATGGGGTGATTTTAAATGGTAGTGGTGTAAATGAAGAGTCAGCTCTAACTCTTGTGGCCAAAGAAGACGATGTTGACATGCTGGCTGATGTCAAACAGATGGCTGCAGCAGCTGCGGCAGCCGGGCAAGCAATGTTGTCGTTTGAAAGTCAGCTACGACCAATCGATCGCTATGCTATTCGTTTCCTAGAGTTGTGGGACCCGATAATAGATAAGACATCAATGGAATCAGAAGTTAGGTTTGAGGAAAACGAATGGGAGCTGGATCGGATTGAGAAGTTAAAGGAGGATATGGAAGCGGAGATTGATGACGACGAGGAACCGTTTGTCTATGAAAGTAAGAACTTTTTGCTATTTGCTTTGTTTCTTTTGAACTTTTGCATGCATGCACTGTTATTATGTGGATAATGTTTGTTACTGTTAAGGCAAACAAATGTTTGCCTATATACCATGTTGCAACTTGAAATAGCTGACTTGGTCTCATCATTACTTGCATACTTTCCTTGATGATGGTTAGACTAATTTAAATCTAGAAAGACACTCGAGCTTGTCAATATGCAACTGTATAATTCAAACACTACCATTTGAGTCTACAGTTTAATATGTAGATTTTCTTCATTACAGGATGGGATGCTGATTTTGCTACTGAGGCATATCGACAAGAAGTTGAGGCCTTGGCCCAACATCAGGTCAGTCGCACCAACCAATGGGTTGATCTTTGGTTAGGCACGTGGTGTAATTTCACTTGCTGATTGTTTTCTGAACTTTTTATAGCTGATGGAAGAACTGGCACGTGAAGCTGAAGAGAAGGAACTTGCAGATCGTGAAAATTCTGATTCTATCAAGTAAGATAATGCAGTAAACAAAAGCTAATTGTTTATGCCCATCCTATGATTTCTTATAACAACATTGAAATGGAGTTAATTTTCTCAACCGACTTGCTTTAGCTTTTGGTCTGTTGATTGGTTGCCATTTGGGAGCCCTTTGTCTTATCCAAGTGGACTACCTTTTGTAGGTTTCTCAAGAAGCTTACTGTATAACTTGTTTTCTCCAGATTAGTAGCTACTTCAGGACTGACTAGATTTATATAGTCTTGCAAAAATTCCTGTCCTTCTGTTGGCACAGAGCTGCCACTGCTTGAAGTTATATCCCTATTTGAGTCCATCTATTTGTATCACCCTGGATTATGTGACTAGTAATGGATAATTTTTTTCTTGGTTTCTGCTCTTGTAAACCATTTAGATTTGCTAGTGCTTGATGCTTCATTTCCATAGAAACCTCATTATAATTTTTATTGAACTTAAGAGACAGTGATCTATGAAACTTAAGGACTCTTAATTGCACTCCATGTGTTCTTGCCAAGGTTATCAAAATTCATTTTTGAAAGAGATGCCTCTTTCAACACTGATGTTTTAGTTCCATAACTTTTATGTCAAAAAAGGCCAACTTCATGGCATGAGCATTCCAAAGCGGACAAATATTAGCGAAAATATTATTGTCTGCCATTGGAAGTAAAATTAGGTAAACTGCTATGTGCATGGCCCCCCGAAAGTGCCTGGTAGAATGGAAGTGCTGAAAAATTGATGTCCCTTCTAGGTGATTATATCTGTTTTTTTTTTATGAGCAAAACCTTACCTCCGTTGAGGTGTAACTGGTTGGCTGGCACTACATTGGTGTGACATGATTACCTTCAGAAACCTAAAATTTGACGCAACACAAGCTGTATTTATTTCTGAAATAGGCACGACATGTTGACACTTGCAAAGTTATGGTGTATCTATCATGAAGTGGCCACGATACAGGAAATCAATGTTAAATTTTGAGCACATGACTTTGGATATTTGTTGATTCCAATATCTGGTGCAGGAATGATGCGCTTACTGTTTCTAAACCCAAGTCAAAGAAGAAAACAAAGAAAGCAAAGTTTAAGTCTCTGAAGAAAGCAGCTCTAGCATCTGAATCAAAAGCCGTGAAGGAAGACCTGTCAAATGAACCTTTGTCTTCTGATGACGAGGCAACCTCCTATGACACCACCTCTTCAGAAATGGTATCACGACATTCGATTGTGAAGAAGAAACGTAAAGCAGCACTAGATGATGATGAAGAGAACAGCACAAAGAAGTCCAAAAAGGTCAAGAAGGCTCGTCCTGAAGTACGTGTTGTAGCTTTGGAATCCAATCTAGTTAGTGAGCACCTTGATGAACCAAAATACTTGAAAATATGCGGAAGTGTTGATCTAGAGCAGAAGCCAATTGGCAGGAGCAAGATGGCAGGAAAAGTCTCCATCACTGCTATGCCTGTAAAGCGGGTTTTGACGATAAAACCAGAAAAGTTGAAAAAAAAGGGAAATATTTGGTCTAGAGATTGTCTTCCATCACCTGATTTTTGGATGCCTGAGGAGGATGCGATGTTATGTGCTCTTGTACATGAATATGGTCCTCATTGGAGTTTGGTTAGTGAAACTTTATATGGGATGACAGCTGGTGGTCTTTATAGGGGAAGGTACCGCCACGCTGTCCACTGTTGTGAGAGGTTTAGGGAACTCATCCAAAGACATATTTTGTCTGCGGCAGACATTCCGAACAATGAAAAAGCTGGCAACACCGGCTCTGGAAAGGCTCTCCTGAAAGTGACAGAGGTAAGCTATATATCGTCTTTATGTCACTCCTATTGAAGTTAAAACAACAAAAAATTCAAAAGTAGGTCATACGGATTGAGTTAGAAACCATTATTCCTAAGCTTAAGCTTCTACATAAATAAGGAGCTGTGCAGATGATGGGTATAGAGCGGTTCTTTGTTTCCTGTAAATGCAACCAAAACTCTTAGCTGACAAGGGATTTCAAACTTCTTTATTTTCACATGTTTTGGTGGGTGCTTGGACGTATTTTTGGTAAAAACTACATATTTAACTGCACACTCTTGATTTAGTGGAAACTGTAGATTAATTGTTGTAACTCTCCAGATGGTAAAAGTTTCCAGCTGTCTGACTGAATGTTGGAAAAAATTTATGGTACAAGATCAAAGTTGGTGCCACCAGTTTTGGTAATGAGGTCCTAGACCCTTGAACCCAGGCCGTATGATTGCTTCCTTTTCTATGAATAACTGCTTGTACGCCAATCTCAAAAGTTTCTTTGCCGTAGCTGTAGGCTTTTAAATGGAACACATTTCCTCAGTCGTGAATATACATACTCCCTCCATTCCACAATATTGGTCCATTTTGTGGAATCCAACTATTGAAGGAGACGAAATGATGGCACCTTTCCAAAATACCCTTTAGTCACCCATTGTGGCTTTGAAATTTGTATTTAAATTAAAAAAAGAAGGGTAAAACGGGAATAAGATCAAGATTTGTCCATTGGCTTTTCAAAGTGGACGAATATCCTTCCAAACATGGGAAAGTGGACTAAAATTGTGGGACAGAGGGAGTAACTTTTCAAAACATGATTGTTGTGTCTACTAGTAGAACATATTTCGTATTTCAGTATTTTGCATGGGAATTTACAGTAACCAGATTTATGAACGTGATAGGATAATATTCGGATGCTATTGGATGTCGCCACGGAACTGCCTGATAATGAGCCACTACTTCAGAAACACTTCTTTGCGATTCTTTATTCAGTCTGGAGAATAACATCCCGCCTTGAGCGCCGTCAGTCTCTCTTGTCTTCCCGGAACGGCTTCTATTCTGGTGGAAGGCATATTACTTCGATGGTTAGCCACATTGATCTGAATTCCACGATGGAGTCATCAGAACCGATGAGATTCACTAATTTAGGTCAATGTAGCAATTTAGTAGCTGCTGCACTCCGCGATGGCAATAGCACACGCCGGGATGACGGAGTCTCAGTTTTGAACCCGAGGGAAGAAGCTTCTGTTATTGTGGACCGTTTGGACATTACGCTGGAACTTCAGAGGGAAAGAGGCGACTCTGTGATTCCTTTGCCATCTCTCATAAATCTCTCTGTATGTGCTCCATATCCACGTCCATCTGCAAGCATGCCTACAAATGCAAATCAGAATCTTAGATCCTTCCTAAGTATGGCTGAAAGCCGTTTCAGGTACTGTCTCATGACTTGTCCATCTTTCAATGATTTTTGTCGCTGTCAAAATGAAAGAATGAATCTCTCTCTCTCTCTCTCTCTCTCTCTCTCTCTTACATTGTTGATGTTGTATATGATGAGCTAAGCTAGTGTTTGGGGATTAGTAGGTCTTTGTCCAATATGACCTTCAGCCCAACCATATGTTGCGGATATGAAATCTCTAGCATCAATTTTCCTTGAGTTGGTGCATTTTTGAATCTTAAGGACAGTACGGTTCAAGTTACTTCTGTTTTGTTTGATCTGATTAATAGTGAGGGGATCACTAATGCTAGATCACCCGAGGTATTCTGCATCCACTATTTTATAGGATTTGGTGTCCAACATGCCAGCCAATCAAGCTAGCCCATAATATATCAGTTGTTTTGCTTAATGCCCATTGTATGTCATTATGGCAGCCTTATCTTAATGAGATTCCTGATACCCAAGCCGGTGAAGCTCCCTTCTGTTTTAGCCAAAAGAGGTTATACCATTGGACTTCATGTGCTGTATTTTTGTTGCAGCTTCAGTCATAGAACGATTCGCTTTATATAGGAAGGACTACTTCTAATTATCAGTCAAAAAAGTAATATTAAGTTTGGACATTCATCATCGGCATCGATTCCAAAATGCACAGATTCTTTTGAGCGATCTTCTTGCACGTGTTACAGATATTTCCAGCCCAGCCCCTAATCTTCTTTACCATCTTGTCCACCAATTCCTTGCAATCTTCAGCTTTTAATTTTCCTCCGTTCATTTTTTCTTTCTAAATAAAATTGTCTGCAAATGGAAAAACAAATAAAGTGGATCCATTACAATAAGTTCAGTAATTTTGATGATATGTTGCAACCAATGGTGCATGGATCCGCCATTTTAGGGGAACCACCTGCGTCGACACGACATGTGTGCCTGTGGATCCCTACCGGATTCTATAAATAATAAGCAGATCCTTCTAAGAAGAAGAAGAAGAAGTCCACATGTTTATTATGGTCTTCAATTGTATTGGGTTGAGCCGTTAGCATCATGCTTTATGTTTGGAAGTGTTTCAAAATACATCAAAAAATTTATTTAACATATTCTAACACTATCCAATTTTAATCCATACCTACAATTCACCTTTTAAGTTTTGGGGGTCTGGCACCTAAATATGCACCCACATTCGATACCTGAACCCAAGTTGTGCAACGTAGGCAGCAACCATTCCGTTAACAATTCCAATCTAATTCTACAAGATGCATTTAGTTCTTTTACATGGAGACAATTTCATATTTTTGTGCAACGTAGGCCGCAACATTCCGTTTAAAATGCCTACCCAATTCTACAAGATGCATGTAAGTCTTTTGCCTGGAGACAAATCTCATATTTTTTATTTCCTTTTTGTCAGGACTGCATCGAGAGATTGCGCTGAAGGTTCTTCGAGTTGGGCTTCAGCAGCCTTCCAAACAGGTGGTGATGTCAAGTATCGAACACCATCAAAATCACATTCCTTGGGAAAACATAAGCTAGCCAATTGCGAATTGGTCAAACCTTCCAAATCGAAATTGAGAAAAATGACATCGGAGTCTAATGATATAACAGTACCGGCCTTTGCGGATCCAGTGGTTCGACCAACAATAACTTATGCCATCAGTTCCAGTTTTGATCCGACACCACCTGGTTTTCCCGATTCAGGAGTTGATGCTCTTAACTGTAGTACCACCCCCTTCGACACGGATGACGTCTCTTTGGAGTCACAGGGTGCTATTGATCTGGTCCCACATGACTATGTTCCCGGATTCATCTCGGGACTAGATGATTTTTCGTCTTTGCCAGAATTTACAGATATTGGGTAGTATGATTTCAGAAACGTAAACCCACTTTATTCTTTTTGTCATAAATCTCGAAGAACAGGAATGTTCGTGGCAAAAGATACCCAGTCATTGAAAGTAACCAGTACTCGAAACTGGGGAATCACTACGTTGCTCTCATGAAATCAGGAGGTACTTTGTCTTTTGGTTTGGCAATCAGTCGGAGGTAATTTGTCTCTCGGGTTGGCAATCAAGCGGCTAAGGTTCAGCAGGCCTGAGCTTTTTCCCTCGATCGAGCTGGACATGCATGGCAGAATGTGGGTGACCTTCTGGAGGTAGGAAGATAGGAAACAAGGGAACACATGGTGCATAGATAGAGTAGCAGCTGGGCCCTTTTAGCTTTTGTATTTTTAGTTGCCTGATGAGAAATCTGAGGCTGATGAATTTTGATGGGTTCGTGATTCGTTGTTATTTCTGTTGGCCCATTTCCATCAGAGGTATAATAGAGAAAAAGGAAAGTGTTTAATGAAAATGCAAATTTCAGCTCGTTTCTCTCCCCCTCTCCCCCCCACACAGCCCCGAGCGCGCATGAAAGATGAAGACAAACACGATGGACTGCGTTTTTTTCAGAGGCAAACGTGCTGTTGATGTTGAAGACAATTGAGTACTGTGATTCGACTGATGATATTTCTACAACGCCTCAAGTTAGGAAATTATTCAAATAAGCCATGTGTTATCTTGTGATATTTCAGTCAGGCTATGATGACAGCGGCGGTAAGGTCGAACGCTGGGGAGGAATATTGGTGGATGTGTGGATGGATGAGTCTTATTTTGTACAAGGTTTTTTAAAAGCCGTGAGTGCTAGTAATTCAGGAATTGAGTGATCTATTTAGAAGTTTATAGAGTTTGTCGGCCAAAGAAGACAATATCATACAAGATATGAGCGACAATTAGACATCCGGTCCATCTAGAAGAATAGCAAAGAAGCTAGTTATTTAGATGAAAAAAAGTAGTAGAATTACTGGCTGGCCTTGGATGTATGGAGGAGCATATTTGCATGTTTATTTTAAAAAAGAAAAAGAAAAATGAAGCTGAATAATCAGTTGTCCCTTCTATTTTGCGAAAATAAGAATGACAATTTTGTCTAATCTGATCGTTCCAGCTGGAACGAAACTGAGATTTTTTTAGAGACTAGGTCGGATTTAAAGATGACTGGACATACATTCAGCAAACGGGTCAAAGACGGATTTGCAGATTTCCAAGGAATTTCTTCGGAGGAAATGGATGGCTGCGGAGTATTTTGTGGCTGGACTGTTTGTTGCATTTTCTCTACAAATCTATATTAGTATAAGCACATGTAATCCACAAATTTTGAAAGAAAATATAGCTCGGTTACAAAATACGTAACGAATTTCTTGTGTCATTGGATTTGCACACTTGGATAGATGAAAAAATCTAGGAATACAAATTATTCAAATACGTCCGGACAGATGAATATGGAATCGTCAGATGCACGTGAGGTACTTTATAATTATGTGAGCCACACGTGCATTTGACGATTCTGAATACAATTTGTGTTCCCAAACTTGTTCTAAATAGATTATTTCCTATTCGTTCCACTTTGCAAATGCAAGAAATGGTGGACCAATCTTCCTTACAACTTGATCTTATACAAGTTTTTTTTTTTTTAAACAATATCTAGTGTTTGAGCCAATTTATGTACACCTTGATTACTTTTTGAGGCACCAACATTATTGTTAACTAGCTGGAATGGGACGGTTGTTATTGGTAACTTACGTTCACTTTCTCATTTCTCTCTCCCCTCCACCATTACACGTCCCAAGCTCGTAAACATGCACACAAAATGAAGACAGACACAATGACTTCGTTTTCTTGAGAGGCATCTTCAAAATAAATGATCAGCGGGTATGATATTGGAAACATGCACAAGAGATATCTTTTGTCGTTGCTATTGGTGAGCGTTTCCGCTAACCAGAGAACTGGGCGAAAAGGAAGAGAGAGTGCGCCGAGGGGAAAAGGGCAAGGATAGAGTAAGACTTGCGCACCATTCAACTCCCGTCTGGGTGCGAAAATGATGAAATAACGCGAGTAATATGATTCAATCCATGGTTTTCTAAAATGCCTAAAGTTAGGTACTTAGTAGAATGAATCATTCAAATAAACCATGTGTTATCCAATCTATGTTTAAGAATAGCAAAGAAGCTAGTCTTTTAGATGAAAAAAGAAGCTGAAATCCTGGCTGACTCTGGATGTATGGAGTAGTATATCTTCGTAGTTATTTTGAATTTGACAGAAATATGTAAAATTGTTCCTCATAAAAAGATTAGTTCAGAATAAATGGGCAATAGTTAGGAGAGGTGCGCCAACCAAAATAAATCGATTCCAAAGGTTGCATTTGGCGGGTGCCCATGGACGGCTTTTAGATGCTATAGCTATTGCATCTATTTCTGTTGCTGTGATGACGTCTTAGAGAGCCTCCGAGCCCCCCAAAAAATGACATCACGAAGCACCATCTGCCCGAGTTAGGTGGCCTGAAACGTCCCGTTTATTCCGAGGAAACACAAGAAAATGTTGGACAAATCTTCCTTACAACTTGATCCTATACATGAAGCACCATCTGCGCGAGTCAGGTGGCCTGAAACGTCCCGTTTATTCCGAGGAAACGCAAGAAAATGTTGAACAAATCTTCCTTACAACTTGATCCTATACAACCTTTTTTACATCTCTAAGTGTTCGAGCTAATTTATGTACACTTCGATTAATTTTTGAGACACTAATACTACCATCACTAGCTAGAGTGGGATGGTTATTATTGGTAACTGGGCATGGCTCTGTGTTACAGGCGGTTTTCCCAACCTAAGTTTGTTCGGAATTCTCTTGCGGATTAGAGGTCGCTTGTGGAATGACTGAGAGAACAACTTCGGTCTTCGCGTGAAGAGCGGCTATCAATTGTTTTTGAGTATCCTATATTGCCTGTAAGGCATTGAGGGTCGCAAGGGTGCGAGTTGTGCTAGTGGAGTCTTCATGTTGTCCATGGCTAGACGAATCGTGTTGTTTGTTGTCTTTGATGGCCATCTGGATATGTGGAATCTGTAGGCCACTTTTTGTACTAATCATTCGCTGAACTACCTCTCTAGTAGAGTTGTGAATGGAGATGGTTCTGCTGAGAGGAATATTCTTAAGATTATTGCTAGAGAGGTAAGGACAATGAATATTGGTCAACATAGGAACTGGAGTGATCTGGAAGGGGTGAAGGAGAAGAGAAACAATTAGGAAAAGAGAATGACAGTCTTTTAGTCAACCTATATTGAGGATAAGGGGCACTTCTCAGATGAGGGACCCTTTGCCTTTAAGAATGTTATCTCTCAAGCCAAAGTCTTGCCCTCTTAAGAGAATTTAATAATCAATCCATGCGTTCATGACTTGATAAAGGTGTTGGGTATTTATAGGTGCACTAGATCCGTACGATGGTCACAATAATTCCTCGACACATTGTAACACCCCTAATTATTGGCACGTTATTCTTTTGTAAAATAAAATAGGCATTTAAATGAAATTGACTTTATTCAATGGAATAATCACTTTTTTGGTAGTATATTTACTAAAATACTTCAACTGGGTTGACGTGTGAAATTGAAAATAAATTATAGAGCTTTTAATGGTACGACAACCAAGTCTCGTTGAATCACTCGTCTTTATAGTCCGGCCCTTCCTGCCAGGTTTGCAACTTCAATTGTTCTTCTATATCTAGCATAAAACACCAATGGCAAGAAAATTACTCTATGAGTTATGATCCTCAGTAGAAAATATTATTCGACAGAACCCAGCAGGTGCATATGTATCAACAGAGTATGTATAATAACAGAGTACTCAAATAGCGGAAGTAAACACATAAGTTCTTTATGATTCTTCATTTAATGTCTATAAGGTTCTCTTCTTTGAGAAGCCAAACTTACGCATCGACTCTAGTGTAAGGACTTCAGATGGGATTGACTAGTTCTTACCCAGGTCTTTAGTCCAGAGTGATATGTTTGACTTGAATATTGACGACCTTGCAAGGAAGGGGCCTTCTATCACTCACTCAAGTCAATTTCTACCTTACCTTACTTAGATCGTATAACGATCGTGGCGTATTAGGTCAAGTACTAATGAATCTTAACTGCTTTTTCTTTCAATTCAAGGAAGCCCAAGACACTGACCGTCACTCCTCCGGGATTCGAAGATGCATTCACAGACGTCCCTAAAGTCACCCTCAACCGTCCCTAATTCTTTCTAGTTAGGGTCCTTTCATTACATAAAATCAAGTCAATCCCCAACACCCAAAATGCCATGGCATGACCATCCAAATAATTTCTCATTCCTTTACTTTGACTTAGATGGCTTTAGTTGTGAACTACTTATATTGATCACTTGACACCCTCTGTTACCTTGTCCGAGTGTCAATCAAACCAGTGTCCCTAATGTATAACCCTAGGTTTTTTTCCAAAGTACAAAGTAACAACAGTTTTGAAAATAAACGGAAAACAAAAAGACTATAAATGAAACAACCATAGTAACTTAGACACTCTACAACAACACATAACTATAGCCAACGGCTCGACAATATCAAATCAAAATTCTTCAGTATGGCAAAAACATAGTATTAACAAAATATGGTTAACATTGGCAATCCTGCTCTCACATGATCCCATGAGGATCTGCGTACATAATTAAAGTATGAGCGTATGCATGTGCATAATGTACATGGGAACCGGGGTGACGTTTTATCCATTTGGAATTTTTTTTTGTCAATTCTGCCTATCAGGTGGCCCGCTACTGTTCACTAGCTTGCTTTGTTGACCCTATTAGCCTTGTTGACTTGGTGGATGTGGGCACTCCATCCTTATGTGGCCTCTTTGGTTGTGGTTATAACAGATGATATCGACTGGATTTCTATTGGGTCCTTGTTTCTGGTCCTATTTGTTTGGTAGAAGTTGGGTTCTATTCTAGTTTTGATTGGGTTGGTGAGTTCTCGAGAAAGGTTGTTGTGACCTTTGGTTATTTTGGACAAAGCTTCAGTAGTTGTTGTTGGTGTTGTTGTTGGTGGTGGTGGTTTTGATAGATTATCTAGACCCTCGATTATTCTTCTTTTGCTGTTCCCAATATTGTAGGGAGTCTAGCGCCTCTCTCTAGGATGAGTGCATTGCTCACTACCAAGGCATATGTTCCATCCCTCTTGACATCACATTCTTTCAGATTGTGGGACTCAATCCCGTTCCAACTTTTGAGCCCTAGAATCGTATGAAAAAGATCTTCAAACTGAGCAACATATTGGGTGATGCTCATGTTCTCCTATTTCAGCTCCATAAATTGCTCTATCATAGCTTGCTTCACATGCGCCAAAAAGTACTTGTCCTTGAAGTGTGCCCAAGTCATGATCTCGATGTTGTTGGGGTCTGGACAACGTCCCACCAAAGGTTGTTTACTTTCGATCGAAATTAAGACAGTCTATTAATATGAGAATCAACTCAACTAAGTATATTGGCGACATCAAAGGCCATTTCATACCCCCAATGGTAAGGAAACACCCACATATTCCTTATGTGAGATAATATAAATAAGTCCAGAATCGGGACGAACACTACTGCATTAGCCCATGAGCAAGACATCAAGGCAACCGTAGCATGAATTTCAAAACACATTTCACAAATATTGTCGATCCATAGTATTTCAACCAATTAGACTACAATTCATAAAAGAAGATCACATTTAATAAATATAGATAAATTATCTTAGTTTTAATTTATATAATTTTAGTACTCACCTTCCAAAAATAACTAAATAAATTGGAACCTCAACCTAACTCCTAGGCGGAGCTGAAGTGGGCTTAGACTTCTCTAAACCTAGCACGAGGTGTACAATGATGCAAATGAGCAAAAAAATTAACCACATATTCAATGCATGAAAATGCATGCTAAAGATTAAATTTTGATTCACAAATTTATTTCTAATTGTGACTCCAAGTGACCCCATCACTGAATGATCTTTAATTAAAAAAACCTCATTATATAAATTGAGAATTTAATACTTGAATACCTTTTGAGTATATGAAATCAGTATCCAATTCTCTTAAAACATTTTTAGCTTACAAAAAGGTTTCAAAATCTAGTTAATTAATTCAAACTCTAAGCATGAAAACGTAGCATTAGGTTTATGGATTCAAAATCAATATGAAGAAAAAGCTAATCAACATAGTTGTAGAACTAGGAATTAACTTGAAGAATAAGATTTATAAGAAGTTTTAATTTCTTTCAGTCTCCTTACTAAAAAATTAGTATTTTGCTCAATACCCTATCAAGGCATTAAAAGGAGAAGGCCTTACCAAAACCAACAACATCAAACTAACAATTTTAGCCAAAGTTATCGATCTCGTACCAATGAGCGTACCGATTTTATTACTGGTGCGGTATGGTACAATAAGCATTGGTATTAGTGTGTATCAGCGTACCGTTTCAGATTTTTCATTAAAATTATATACATTTTTCAAATAATTTTTTTTAACAAAACTCGTATTGAACATATAAAATAAACACTCACAACTTAAAAATAAATCACCAAACATAAAATAAGATGATTTTAGTCTCAATTTATGTGTAATTAGCTGAAAAATTATAAATTCCAAATTAAAAAAATTTATCCGGTACGGTACCGGCCGAAACAAGTTGAAACAATACAACGGATGAGTTGGTTTAGCAAGGTGGCACGCACTGCTGATACAGTAGGGATGGAGGCGGGAAGGAGCCAATAAGAGCGATTGCCCCTACAACAAAAAAAATACTTCCAATATTATATAGAAAAAATAATTTTTTATGAAGTATATAGGCTCGCTCTTGTTAAATATTTTGAAAAATAAATTCAAATACTAGTGACTACATATTTGCTCATGCGTAGTGAAATTTGTGACTCCGTCCCTGCGATACAATACAAGATTAATTACTTTGGTTTCAACATCTTAAGTAATAAAAAGAACAAAAATGCTAGAGACACACCACTTTTGCACATCGCTTTCACATATCACTCAAAACTATGTAGTTTTGTGTTAAAAAAATCATATTTATTTTTGACCCATATCGCTGAAAACATATTTGGATCTTCCTTAACATAAAACGACGTAGTTTTAAGTGATGTGTAAAAATAATGTGTTAAAATGATGTGTATGTAGCACTCTTGAAGAACTATTCCTCTTCCTCACTCCTGAAGCTTGTTTCCTGCTTCACGTTTTTTCTTTTTGAATATAAAATTGCATTATTTTATCTTTTAAAAAGTGGAAAGCTTTTCCTTGTCTTGGTGAATCATACAATGAGTTGTCGGTAGGAAATCTATATTTTATCATCTTTTCCCACTTACTTACACCATTCTTTTTTCATGAATTTAAAAATTATATTTTCACCTATAATATGTGAACAAAAGAATATATAAGTGTTTAGATAGAGATAGATACACATTATCCTAATTAAGTTTTATTTATTTATTTTTTTGCATTTAAAATCATTACCATTTTTTTCCTCGTCATTAACAAATGCATGATATGAGATGTACAGTTCAGGACTCATAGAATCCCCTGTCTTTGTATCCTAGATCTTTCTGCTTAGGTTGCAACTCCAATTGCTCTTCTACATCTGATATAAAATATTAGGAATAGAAAAATTATTTTATGAATTGTGACATTCAGTATAAAATATTATATGACAAAACCAAACCGGTGTATATGTGCATATCTAGAGTATGTATAATAACAAAGTATTCAAATAGAAAAAGCAATCATGTAAGTTCTTTATGATTCTTCATTTAATGTCTCTAGGACTCTCTTCCCCAAACTTACCTATCGGTTCTAACGTAAGGCTCTCAAATGAGATTGACCAGTCCTTACATATCCCAGGTCTGTAGTCCAGGGTGATAAACTTGATCGACGACCGTGCAAAAGGAAGAGACATTTTATTGTCCACTGAAGTCAATTCCTACCTCACCTTACCAAGATCATACAAGGATATGACTTATCAGGTCAACTACCAACAAACCTTAATTGCTTCGTCTTTCAGTTTAAGAATGCCCAAGACACTAACTGTTACTTATTCGAGATCCGGAGTTGCCTTCGTAGACGTTCCTGAAGTCACTTTCAACCGCGTTTAACTCTTCCTAGTTGGTGTCCTTTCATTAAATAAATAACCGGGTCGACCCCCAACAACCAAAGGGGCAACCAAACTGTTTATCATTCCTTCACTTTAACTTAGATGTCTCTAGTTGTGAACAACTTATAATGACCACCTAGCACCCTCCACTGCCTCGTTCGAGTGTCACTTGAGCTAGTGTCCCTAACGTACATTGCTAGTTTTTTTCCCCACAAAGTACAAAGTAACATTTTAAAAATAAACAGGAAGATAACGAACATAAGTGGAACAACTACCATAACCCAAGTACTCTACAACAACGCATAACTATTGCCCAACAACTCGATAATAGCATATCAAAATTCTTTAGTATGACGAAACATAGTATTAACAAAATATGGCCAACACTGACAATTCTGCTCTCACGTGATCTCATGGGGATCCATGGACATAATTAAAGTAGTGGTATATGAATGTGCATAGTGTGCATGGAAACCAAAGTCACAATTTTATCCATTTGGGAGTGAAATCCAAACTGTCAAAAAAACATCATGACCAGTTAGCCACAACTCCTACGCTGCCGACACCTCTCATATTCCTTCTTGGCCCAACCCAACCGTTTGCCCATAGTCACAATTTGGTCGGCCCAATGTTTCGGCCCTCCACATTTTATCACTTTATGTTTTGAAATCAAATATAAATGTTTGAACTCTGATATTTCATTTGGTATATGTAACGGGTTGGAAATTGCCCATTTTGATGTAACTACCCTTAACCTTGGTTGTTGATGGTAATCATGAATGCCCATTTTGATGTAACTACCCTTAACCTTGGCTGTTGATGGTAATCATGAATGACATGATTTGAGACATTGGATTTACTATTGGGTATTGTGAGATTTTATTTATGATAAATTGTAATTATAATATGTTAAAAAATGAGAGCGTGACATTTGGACTTAATTAGGTGAATGAATTTAGGCAGAAGGGTCTCAGGGCAAATGAAAAGTCTCATCCATGTATGCCATTGATATCCACCACCCAAAGTTCTCCATGTTTTTATTCATGAATGCAACTCAAAAGTTTCTATGCAACTCAAAGGTCTTTTCGGTACGAAATTGATAACTTTAGACTGGACACTTTGCTTTTTTTTTTTTTTGAACGCTAAAAATGAATTACATTAAAAGCAACATATAGTTGGTGAAACTCCAACCATAAACAGAGAGAGGAAGTAACCCTACACTTCAGGACATGATTTCCTGAGATGATCTAGCTAAACCTGCCACAGTGGATGATCTCCCCAGATTGTACATTAGATCGTTGATAGACACCTTGCTATCGTTGTGAAATGAGGAAAACCACTTGATCCATCTGGACACTGTTACAAAAACAATGGGCAAATAGTACTTGCATACATGATACATGTGGTTAATTTTCATCCACTGGATAACTTAAAAGAAATGAACAAGAAACTGACTTCCCATGGCCATGGGGAGGTAGACCTCACCATCTTGTCTCTGTTCTCTGAGGGGCACACATTAAGATTACTGGACCCTGCCCCGTGATTTCACTGACAATGATTCAAATGGCTCAATGATTTGAGTGTAGCAGGAGCCTTCATTTCTTTATTTATAGCCATGTTACTTGTTTATTTGTTTGTCTAAATTTTTCACACTCTTACCCTAACTATATCATACCAGCTTTGTTGCAAACTTATCACTGCAATGGCTCTTGTTCTTTGCCTTGGCTTTGCAGTTCCTACCTTTCATTACTCTCCCACAAGGCTACCATCTCGAATCGGTTCCTCATGGGGATCGGTTTTACGTACCCTTCGTGTGCAGGCTGTAGTTAACAACCTACAAACTTGTGACCAAAATATTATTAGACGATCTGCGAACTACCAACCTCCCATTTGGGATTATGACTACGTGCAATCACTCAACAGTAAATACTCAGTACGTATGTATATATATATATATATGTGTGTGTGTACTGTTAATATTTCACTGTGAGTGAACTTTTTGATTTGTGATAATATATAAATGTATCGGTTGATCATGTAGGGAGATGTGTACGTGAAACTGGCAGCGAAGTTGAAGGAAGATGTGAAGATAATGCTTGAGGAAGTAAGGGATCCATTGGAAGGACTTGAGATGATTGGTGACTTGCAAAGGCTTGGAGTTTTTTACCATTTCGAGGAGGAAATAAAGAGAGTGTTGGAAAACATATACAACCATAGTTTCAGTGATTGGAACAAGGAGGATTTGTATGCCACAGCTCTCAGATTTAGACTTATGAGGCAACATGGTTATCATATTCCTCAAGGTACTTCAATGATTTTCTCAACCTATATATGTCACTGTGGATTCTTGTATAGACTACTCCTAATAACTATTCTGCCCGTCTCAGTATAATTGGTTGTCTATTTTTTTGACTTTTAATTGTCCTAAAATATTTGTCTATTTTGACAAATTAATGAATCAAAGTTGTACAATTTCCTTTATGCCTTATCTCTTTTGAATTGAAGTCATAATATTTGAAAAATCGAAGGGCGTTTTCGAAAACTTGAGGAATTTGATCGCAATAGAAGTTGGGGGAAGGTTCTGGAGGGAGGATCCGGAGATGCTTGCGCTACAGGGTGTAGTGCAGGGAGCGCTAAAAGGTGTAGTGTGACCATCCGACTGTTCATCTCGGTAATGGAGGATTCAGATTCAATTCAATATTTATTTACGAGAATCAGTACAGAGTGTAGCGCGGCCATCTGGCCGTTCATCTCGGCAACGGACGACTCAGATTCAATTCAGTATTTATTCGTGAGAATAGTTGTCTATTCGCGTGAATATTTTGATTTGAATCTGAACCCTCTATTGCCGAAATAAATAACCGGATGGCCGCACTACACCCTGTAGCGCGCTACCTACGCTACAACTTCCCTGGATGACTAGGGGTATGGGTAGATAGATAAAGTTAGGAAAAGTTTATGGTCCTAGAAAACTTTCTCAGAAAAACTTTCAGAATTCAAAATAAATATTGAACTAGATTTACTTGTGTTTGTAGGCTTCCAAATTCCAATGAATCTTAATCCATAACTAACGACGTTTAAAGGATTTTAACAATATGTGTATTGAAGGATTGAACATTGCAGGTGTTTTCAATAGGTTCAAGGATGAGACAGGGAATTTCAAGGCATGTCTTTGTGAGGATATGAAAGGAATGCTATATTTGTACGAAGCCTCATACCTATCAGTTGAAGGTGAAAGTATATTGGATGAGGCTAGAGATTTCACAACCCAAAATCTCAAACAAATCCTCAAGAGGAAGAAGGGAGGGATTGATGATGATGATGATGATCTTGCCCTATTAGTGAGTCATGCCCTTGAGCTTCCACTGCATTGGAGGGTGACCAGGCTTGAGGCAAGGTGGTTCATTGATGTGTACGAGAGAAGACCTAATATGAACCCTAAATTACTTCAACTGGCTAAATTGGATTACAACATGGTGCAAGCAACTCACCAAGGAGATCTAAAACATATGTCCAGGTGAGATAACATTTGTACGTTCTCTCTTTTTTCTTTTTTATAATTCAAAGTGTTCGGATCCACTTACGCATATCTCGACAAATCTCTGGAGGACTAATTTTATTGTCTTTTAACGGGTGACTCAATTAAAATAAGAACAAATTCCTTGTATGGGTTGACACCAAAATAGTTAATAGCACATGAAAAGTTTCGAACTTGAGATCTTAGGGAGGGAGGAAATCCTTAAGTCCCAAGCCTTCGCTACCAGAGATTGACTCGGTTTCTAAGCCCTAGGGTTAAACATCTAAGTGTTGTCTTAATAAACGACAAAAATTTAAGTTTTTGAGAAAAAATATATATAAGTGAGTAGAGTCAAGTGATCCCGCTTATTAATATGTGGCTCCGCAATTTACCTTAACTCGATTATTTTTAAGCATGTTTTTTCTTTATTCAATTTTTTTCGCATTCGTTATTTTGACATCAAATTTTTGTGAATTATTGGTCCGTCTTCAATGAAAGAAATTTAAAAAGTATAAATTTTGGTCCAAAAGTTAAAAAAAGTAACTAAAGACAACGAATAAACACAAATATCTTGTTTTTAAATTATTTTTGTTTTTCTGAACTATTTTTTAAATTTGGTCCATTATTTATAACCTTTCTAAAATCTCTTATTAAGATTAACTAATAATCCATAAAAAGTTGACGAAAGACAAAAAAATTGCAAAAGATTTTCACATAAGTAGAAAAAATAATTAAATAATCGAGTCAGGTCAAATTTCGAGATTTTTATAGCTCCAATTAAAAGGTTTTTTTTTTCCTTCCTTGGAGTCAAAGACGAAACCAGAGTTCGACGTTTAGGGGCATAGATTTTTTTTTTAAAAGAGAAGGCCGAATATAACTTGAGGAATTAAAATGTATTTTTTTTAATAATTTTTAAAATTTATACCTAAATCTTAATTTTTTTTTGAAATTATTGGGAACCCAAAATCTAGGTGCAGAGCCATTATGATACCAAAAGAGCTAAGCTAATTATGGCGTTCTAGATGAGAAAATGCTACTCTCACACTCCTCAATCATACCCCCACTCACACCCTTGAGGGACCCACCTCACCCTTCACTCTCCTTCTCCCACGTACCCCCACCCCCCACCCTTCTCTCTCTATTCCCTCCAAAAATGCTACAAACACAATAATTTTGCACAACACAATACACAACACATCAAAACGACATAGTTTCATTAAAGAAAAGAAAACCCTTTATCTCTCTCATACATTTATTTTTTTAATTCTTATTCTTATTTTTTAGTTAATTATTTAATTATTTATTATTTTGACATTAATTTTTTTTATAAATTATTAGTTCATCTTGACAGAAAAATCAAATAAGTAAATTTTTTTGGTTAAAGGTAATTTTTTTTACTAAAGACAAAAAATAAGTTTAAAAATGATCTGTTTTGACTCTTTTTAATGATTTTTTTTTAGTTTTTAACATAATTTTTTATTTTTTAAAACGTCTCATCGAGGAGAATTAATAATTAATAAAATATTAATAAGTCAGAAAAAATAAGTTTAATTAGGCAAAAATTAACATGTCACGTATTGTATTCATATTTTTCGTTTGTAAAAAGACTCATCTCTTGCGTGTACATATGATTCTGCAAATCTAATTAGTTTATTTGATTAGTTTTGCCTAATAGAACTTTATTTTTTGTCTAACTTAATAATATTTTATTAATTATCGCGTGGTAAAAAGAAGAAAGTGCAAAAAAAGCAAGGGCCGATTAGACAAAACTAATTAGACTTAATTTTTTGAAACATGTACTATAATTTGATTATGTAAAAATAAATCTGATTAGGTAAAACTAATCAGATAAACTAATTAGATTTGGAGAATCACACATACATGCAAAAAATAAGTCTTTTTACAAATGAAAAATATGAATACAATACGTGACATGTTATTTTTTTGCCTAATTAGACTTATTTTTTGTCTGACTTATTGATCTTTTATTAATTCTTAATTCTTAATTCTTCTCGACTAGACGTTTTAAAAAAGTAAAAAATTATATTAAAAACTAAAAAAAAACTTCATAAAAGAAAAAACAAGTGAAAACAGATCCTGTTTAAACTTATTTTTTGTCTCTAGTAAAAAAATTACCTTTAAAAAAAATTTACTTGTTTAATTTTTTTGGTCAAAATGAACTAATAATTTATAAAAAATGAATGCCAAAATAATAAATAAATAAATTAATTCATAAAAAATTTAAAAATAAGAATAAGAATTAAAAAAACAAATGTGTGGGAGAGATAAAGGGTTGTAGGGAGAGAGGGAAGAGAGAGAGAAGGTGCGGGGGTGGGGGTACCTTGGAGAAGGAGAGTGGAAGGTGGGGTGGGTCCCTCAAGTGTGTGAGTGGGGTGCAATTGAGGGGTGTGAGAGTAGTATTTTCCAGAGAAATAATTATTTGTGGGGTCTATTTATGCGTGTTTATAAAAATAAAAATATATTTTATATTGTATATATATAGGGAAAAGCTAAAGAGACCAATACGTTTTTAGACCAATATTAGACCAACATCTAAATTCTTAATTCCTGATTAGATTTTAACGATCCGAACCGTTCAATGTGTTTAAAACATGTTTTTAAGGGTACACACGAGAAATCAGCTCAAAATATTACCGGAAAGGACTTGATCCAACTAGTGGCTCATAAAACAGTTCCTGTCACTATTTTTAACCACTGTTTGGATCAAGCATTTTTCGATAATATTTTGAGTTCATTTCTCGCGGGTACCCTTAAAAACATGTTTTAAACACATTGAACGGTTCGGATCGTTAAAATTTAATCACGGATGAAGATTTTAGGTGTTAGTCTAATATTGGTCTAAAAAAGTGTTGGTCCATGGAGCCTTTCCCATATATATATATATATATATATATATATATATATATATATATATATATATATATAGACACACACACATATAGAATAAGAATGGGTAAATTATATTGATTTTTTCTCACACCACCTGTGATATCTATAAGTATAATGAGTTAACAATATACATTGTAACTTAATTCCAATGATTAGTAAATTTTTTTACCGAGGAAAAAAAAAATACATGTGCCTTCATTTGAAAAAATACATCTAGAAACTAAGAAAATAACCACACATATAAATTCAAAAATAATTATTTTAATTAAAATATAACATATACAAAATCAACCAAAGTTAATATTTCAAGTTTTAATAAAGATAAAAATATTATGTTACAGGTAAGTTACATGAATTTTTTTAACAGATTCATAAGGATTTTTTTTTATTGATATGATATGTTAGGATGTATATATGTCTTCTATTAGATAAAATACATATAAAGGACGAAAAACTAATGCGATTTATTAAGTAAATATATCATATTTATAAAACTAAATAATAGTTACTAAAACATAAAATACGCAAGTAATTCTATAAAATTTACTAATAAAAAAAATTGGGTCATTTGAAAATTTGGGGTGACATGTGCAACCTCCTCCTTTTTAGCCTCCGCCTCTGGTTTGAGATGTCACCGATCTAGAGGCAAAACCAGGATTCTACGTTTTGAGATTTTTTTGGGAAAAGAGGGGGTTGAATGTAGTTTGGAGGAGTTGGAATGTATTTTTTTTTTATAATTCTTAAAATTTATAACTAGGTACTAAATTTTTTTAAAAAAATTTGAAGGTGCCCACCCCTGATTTCTATGTAGTTCTGCCCCTGCCCTGATCTGGAACCTTGTTATTCTATCTACCATTCAGCTCTAACACTTGCAATTCTAATATAGGTGGTGGAAAGGCACAGGTTTGGGAGAAAAATTGAGCTTTGCTAGGGACAGGTTGATGGAGAATTTCTTATGGACTGCTGAGGTGGACTTCAAGCCTGAGTTTGGGTACAGGAGGAGAGTGGCTACCATAGTCAATGCCCTAATAACAACAATTGATGATGTTTATGATGTTTATGGTACATTGGATGAGCTTGAGCTTTTCACCAATGCAGTTGAGAGGTTGGTTAGAGCAAGTCTTCTACACACAATTTTGGTGCATAGATTCGGACACAAATGTGCTTGGAATCGTCGAATGCACGTATAGTCTTATATTATTTTGTGGACCTCACGTGCATCACACAATTCTAAATACATATGTGTCTTGATTTGTGCACCGAAGTTTTGTTTATAGACTTTCTCTTGATTTGAAGTATATATACTACACCACGATTGCATATGCTTCTTAGGTTTTTTTCTTTTACATGAATGATTGAAATTAAGGGTGAAAGAATTATAGTTCGGTCAGGTTCGAAGTAAGGAGTCAGTTAGTTTTGATATAATCCATATTTTTTCAATTTTTTGGTTCAATTTAGGGTGTCCCCTTTTTTTAATCTAATCGATCGAACCAAACTAAATTTATAAGATGTAATAAATCAATCGTTTATCCTTATTGAATTTTTTGCTTTAAGGTTTAGAAAAAATAATTTCTGTTTTTGATAGACAAATTTTATTGGTCAATTTCTGCTTTTAAGGTTTAGAAAAATTATTTTAAGTTTTATCCTTATTGGATTTTCTAATAGGCCGTTTTGCTGCAAATACAAGAGTTTTGGGCTCTATAGTCTTATTAGTCTAAATTTTGATTTATCAAAGTTCTTTTATTCATATGGTCCAAAACTAAGCCCATTTTCAGTCAACCTTAATATATATCTCGAATATCTAGACCTAGCCAATCCTACCCAAATCGACATCGGTCATTTCATAAAATCAGTCAGGATCAGTATGTGAAATTCTCATCTCAAACCGACCGAATTCGATCTTTCATACTTACAAACCAACTGAACTTGAAATGATTTCACCCCTAATCGAAATACATTTTTGTATCTTTCAGGTGGGATTTAACTGCAATGGAACAGCTTCCTGAGTATATGAAGATATGTTTTCTTGCTCTATTCAACTCCATAAATGAAATGGGTTACAACACTCTTATCGAACAAGGCGTTAATAGCATCCCTTACCTTCACAAAATGGTATTCCCTTCATCTCAATTATTTTTGTTGAATTATTTCTCTTGAAGCTTTAAAAATTACTCTAACAATCCGTTTGTTAGCGGTCAAAAATTTAGAAGAGATATGATAGATATAATAAGAATCAGATACATTCAGTAAAATGATAGATTTATTATGGAGTGGTGAAGAGTTTATAAAGAGTTTGTTTAAGTTTTTTTTTTAGAAAGAAAGATATAACAGATATGAGTAAGTAACTAAAATTTCATAATGATATTCTCGTAATTAATAACAATATTTGTGTAAATAGACTGGGTATATAGAAGGCGGATAACATATGATTAGACAGAAGAGTGAGATAATTTTATCCCAATCTAAGGGATAAAATGGTCCCTCAGATATTATATTTGAGGTGCAAGGAAGTAAACAAACTCAAGATATGGCAAACCTAGACTATAGCCATATCTAGAGTGATAGAGTGGGACCCTTTCTATGATTTTTAACAACAAATCCTATCTTTCTTTGCTTTTAAAACAATTATGCAGTTATCATCCTTATTGTTAACTAAAGATAGTGACCGAATCGGCAAAGTGTGCGTCGTTAGGGTGCCGCCCTCGGGTCAGTGGTTTAATTTCATAAAATAGGACTTCCCTCAAAATATGTTAAAACGAGTATAATGGAAAGTCCGGAGTATCGATCCACAGGGAAAAGAACGTTGGATTTAAAGATTTCGCAAATTGGTGTTTTCGACATTTCGGACGTCAACCTCAAATTTGTTTGGTGATTTGGTTAACAATTATACTACTAAAAGAGGGAAAAAACTAGATTAAGGAGTGGGGTTAAGTCCTAAAGTTTGGTCTATTCAATTCTTCCGTCGGTCTATCTCTTCTCCTTATAACTCAATCTATCCCCCGGTATCGGGTTTTAGATCGGAAAATACTTCGATGAAAATCAGGATTTTAATTCACAAAATGGTTTGATGGATTCTTTCAAGTTCAAGAAAATAGGATTAAAAGATGAAGGACATCGATTCAAGTATTAGATATACCAACTCTAGGGATGACTATAACTAAGCAAGAACTTAACACTTCATTTTTGTTTCAATATGAAAAACTTAGGAAGATCCATCAATGGCATTAATACATATGGAGAAGATTTAGACCAACATGGTTTTGAATTAAACTTCACATTTAGACTTAACCCATACTAATTTAGCTACTCATATTTAACATGAAAATGATAGAAGTAGGAGAAAACATGATAAAACAAACTTATCTAAGAACAATAAGAAGGATTAAATCAAAACTATACTAGAAAACTCTAAGAGAATCAGATTTTAAGGTAAGAAATACTATGCTAATGGAAATATATGAGTGAAACTTACCAAAACTTAAATGATTCCAAGAGAATACAAGGATCTTCAAGCATAAAACACTAAAGATTAACAAACTTACTTCAAAACTTGAAGAGAAAGCATGAAAAACAAATGCTCTAAGGCAAAAAGAGGCAAGAAAAGCTCTCAAAACTCTGATATCTGATTTTTCTCTAAGTGTATTATTTTGTAGTTGTGAGAGACCCCCTTTAGCCAAAGAATACAACCTAAAATAAAATATCCTACAAAACCTAGGTGAAAATACCATTCTACCCTCCACAATGGCAATTTAAGAAGCTTCTTATTCCCTGATTTGGCCCAGAATTCGAGTAAAAGTCGACCCCACAGAATCAGACGTAATTGGTTCTCTATCGATAGGAGGATTTCTCTATCGATAGAGAAGTCCTCTGGTATTAGTTGATTGAGTCTTCTATCGATAGGAGGATCTCTCTATCGATAGAGAAGTCCTCTGGTCTTCTTTGATTCAGCCTTCTATCGATAGGAAGATGCCTCTATCGATAGGGAAGTCCTCTGGTATTAGTTGATTGAGCCTTCTATCGATACGAGTGATCCTCTATCGATAGGGAAGTCTTCAGGTCTTCTTTGATTAAGCCTTCTATCGATAGGAGTGATCCTCTATCGATAGAGGGCTCTTTTTCCTGGTTCTTGCTAGGGCTCTATCGATAGGGATAAACCTCTATCGATAGAGAGGATCTTCTGACTCCAATTTTCAGTTCTTCCTTGTCTCTTTGATCCGGACTCACTTTTACTCCTCCCGAGCCTTCAATTGGTCCTCCATCAATCTCACCAATGGTTCCGAGGCCTTAAGTCATGGTAGAACCTTTTGGGCATTCATTTAGCGCTCGCAAACCTGAAAGGGTACAAAGACAACTACGCGTGCAACATTAACTAAATAAATACATTTGCCTACGCATAATTGCCAAAATGAGTATGTTGAGCCACGTTATTATACAATATAGTGCGCTCATCACATAGTTCGGAAGATATATGAATTACTTTGCATATCTTTTTGCCAGTAAAAATCTCGAATTTGAAGTTTCAATAGCTTGACTAATGACGTTTGACTAATTTTAACAATATGAGAAATAACTACATTATAGTTTCAAAAGTATTGGATGTCAGACTAATTTCCCAAACTACATAGAAGGTCAGTGTATTTGTTAGAAACCTAAGTGTAATTTGCCATTTTTCAAAATAGCTTCTTTGACTAAAACTGCTATTTCATATGCTTTTCAGTGGGCAGATTTGTGCAAATGTTACTTAGTGGAGGCAAAGTGGTACCACAGCAGATACACACCCAACATGGAAGAATACATGGAGAATGCATGGGTTTCAATATCAGCTCCAGTGATACTAACTCATGCCTATTTTCTAAGTACAAATCCCATAACCCCAGAGGGCTTGGAGTGGCTAGAGAAGTACCCCAATATAATCCGCTGGTCTGCCACTATTTTACGACTTGCAGATGATTTGGGAACATCAGAGGTGGGCATGTAATGTTACATTCCTCACACCATCTTACTTTTGCTATGTGTGTGTCTGTATGTACACCCCAATTTCATAGCTGATAATTTCCTGGCTAGTTTGAACTGCACATCCCACAGAGGCCTCCTCTGCTATCTGCAAACAAGTTGGGTTGGATAACCAAAAGTCCATGCATCAGAAAGGTTTAGGACCCCAGTCATGGCTCTCATCTGTGATTAGTATAGAGGGCAGTTATCAGAAGGGACCCCCATTGCGTCAGATTGAATTTTGAGAGGAAGTCCTGTGTGAGAAAAGCCCTGTCTAGCCTAGATAGGGCAGGTTCAGATTGGAAATTACACCATTTGGACTTCCTGCCATGCACTGGAAGGTCCATACACCCCATTTGATTCACGAAAGCGAAGTCTACAGTACCTCTTGCTGCCAATGAAGATGCAAATGATCTCATAATGCTTGCAACCACTATCTGTCTTACATAATGCCCTTTCTCTTATATTAAGGCCACCTCTAGATCTTTGGTTTGTTCTTGACATTTAACATCTAATTTTTTTTTTTTACGGATTCAGGATGAATTGATAAAAGGTGACATTCCGAAATCAATCCAGTGTTACATGCACGAAACCGGTGCCTCAGAGGAAGAAGCCCGAGAACACATCAAGTACTTGATTCACGAGACGTGGAAGAAGATGAATAAAGATCGAGGAGTAATATCTCCCTGCTCACAAACCTTCGTCGAACTCGCAATGAATCTTGGAAGGATGGCTCAATGCATGTACCAATATGGAGATGGTCACGGTGCTCAAGGTGTTCACACTAAAGTTCGAGTTTTATCTCTGCTAATCAATCCCGTTCCCCTAGTGTAATCGAGCAAAACCATTAGGGAGCCTTTCAGCTAGAGGTTGACCACACACTATGTATGTGCATGTGTGTAGTTGAATACATTGAATGTGTGAGTGAAATATGAGTGGATATGGTGTAGGAATGGACGTGAGGGTGGGGTGTGGAGAGTGAACAGTTGGTTTTAGGAGTTTTATTACTTTGTCTCTGTTTCTTTTTTTTCTTTTTGCTCAGCAAAAATGATTGAAATAATCAAAGCAAAGGTACAATGATTAAATGGATTTAGAACCAAGGGCTGAATCCTAAGGCTGGAAGTTTGGCTAGAAACCAAATAGAAGAAGAAAAAAGGAAAAAAAAAAAAAATTACATCCTCAACGATCTAATGCCTTCGAAACACCTCATAATATCTTGGACCGAATAATGCCTAAAGCTGAGCTTGTACTGAAGCCAAGTTGCAGTCCTAATTTTGATCAATTCAGAAACTGCTTCCACCTCCATCCTTTTGTTGTTGAACACCATACTGTTCCTAGCAAGCCAAATGGACCACACTGCTGCATAAACTGTTGTTAGCCAGCATACTTTTTCCACTTTGTTACATTGTCTCTGTTAATTATTTCATATTAAAATAATTAATAAGTTGGTAATGCTTCCAGAGTGTTCCCCTGGTTTAATTCCCTTGATCACATCCAATTATATAGTCTTGTTGAGGAGAAGACAAAGCCCTTCAGCAACTGTAATGTACAAGAAAGGGGACAATCAATTCCCTTGGCTAATGCCCTTTTCCAGCTTGAAATCAGAAGTTGGTGAGCCATTAACAATCACTGATAGAGAAGTAGTAGAAATGTATTCCCAGATCCAATTTGTCCATCTGTCAGGAAACCCAATGCCTGTAAGCATGGATAATATGAAATTCCAATTACGCTTGTCAAAGGCTTTCTCAAAATCAAGCTTTATTAGCAATACTTTTCTCCTTGACTTCTTCCCAAAAGTGAACAACCTCATTTGCTATCAAAATTCCATCTTGAATGCCTCTACTTCTAACAAAAGCAGACTGAATTTGTCCATCACATATGGTAATATGCCTTTAGTGTCTCTAGGACTCTCTTCCCCAAACTTACCTATTGGCTCTAACGTAAGGCTCTCAAATGAGATTGAGCAGTCCTTACATGTCCCATGTCCATAGCCCAGGGTGATATACTTGATCAACGACCGTGCAAAAAGAAGAGACTTTCTACTGCCCACTGAAGTCAATTCCTACCTCACCTTACCAAGATCATACAACGATCATGACTTATCAGGTCAAATACCAACAAACCTAATTAATTGCTTTATCTTTCAGTTTAAGAACGCCCAAGACACTAACCGTTACTTATTCGAGATCCGGAGCTGCCTTCATAGACGTTCTTGAAGTCACTTTCAACCGTGTTTAACTCTTCCTAGTTGGTGTCCTTTCATTAAATAAATAACCGGGTCGATCCCCAACAACCAAAATGTCATGCTGGGGCCACCCAAACCGTTTATCGTTCCTTTACTTTAACTTAAATGTCTCTAGTTGTGAACAACTTATAATGACCACTCGGCACCCTCCACTGCTTTGTTCGAGTGTCACTCAACCCAGTATCCCTAACATACATTGCTAGTTTTTTTTCCCCACAAAGTACAAAGCAACATTTTAAAAATAAACAGGAAGATAACGAACATAAGTGGAACAATTACCATAACTCAAGTACTTTGCAACAACGCATAACTATCGCCCAACAACTCGATAATAGCATATCAAAATTCTTCACTATGACGAAACATAGTATTAACAAAATATGGCCAACATTGACAATTTTGCTCTCACGCGATCTCATGGGTATCCGTGGACATAATTAAAGTACTGGTATATGAATGTGGATAGAGTGCATGGAAACCAAGGTCACAATTTTTTCCATTTGGGAGTGAAAGCCTAACTATCAAAAAACATCATGACCAGTTAGCCACAACCCCTACGCTGCTGAGTCTCATATTCCTTCTTGGCCCAACCCAACCGTTTGCCCATAGTCACAATTTGGTCGGCCCAATGTTTCGGCCCTCCACATTTTATCACTTTATGTTTTGAAAGAAAATGTAAATGTTTGAACTCTGATATTTCATTTGGTATAGGTAACGGGTTGGGAATTGCCCGTTATGATGTAACTACCCTTAACCTTGGCTATTGATGGTAATTCATGACCGAAATGATTTGAAACATTGGATTTATTATTGGGTATTGTGAGATTTTATTTATGATAAATTGTGATTATAATATGTTAAAAAAGCATGACATTTGGACTTAATTAGGTGAATGAATTTAGGCAGAAGGGTCTCATGAAAAGTCTCATCCATGCATGCCATTGATCTCCACCACCCAAAGTTCTCCATGTTTCTATTCATGAATGCAACTCAAAGGTTTCTATGCAACTCAAAGGTCAATTCGGTACAAAATTGATAACTTTAGACTGGACACTTTGTTTTTTTTTTTTTTTTTTGAAAGGCTAAAAATGAATTACATTAAAAGCAACATATAATTGGTGAAACTCCAACCATAAACAGAGAGAGGAAGTAACCCTACACTTCAGGACATGATTTCCTGAGATGATCTAGCTAAACCTGCCACAGTGGATGATCTCCCCAAATTGTACATTAGATCGTTGATAGACACCTTGCTATCCTTGTGAAATGAGGAAAACCACTTGATCCATCTGGACACTGTTACAAAAAAGAAAGTACAATGGGCAAATAGTACTTGCATACATGATACATGTGAAATTAACGGGTAAAATTTCATCCACTGGATAACTTAAACGAAATGAATTACAAGAAACTGACTTGCCCATGGACTGTGGGGAGGTGCACACATTAAGATAACTGGAGGGGCACACATTAAGATAACTGGACCCTGCCCCCGATTTCACTGACAATGTCGATTCAAATGGACTGTGGGGAGGTGCTGTGCACAGGTGCACAGCAGCCGTGCTGTGCACCAAAACGGCGTAGTTTCGTGCCGTAACGAAACGCGCTTTTGTGTGTTTTGTACACGTAACCTGTTAAAAAAAACTATTTTAAAATTTCGAGTTCACGGTTAAATTCAAAATATTCGTTTAAGTAGATGGTAAATTTTTTAAACTTTTTTAAAAATAAAATTCAGAAAGCACGACTTAAAGGGATTCAAATGAGCGGTATCGATTATTTTTGTTAATGCAGCGGCGGAAAAATAGATATATTTTTGTAGTTTTCTTTTTACCGTTGTTTCCGCCGCATTAAAAAAAAAAACCGATATCGCTCATTTGAATCACTTTGGGTTATGTTTTCTGAATTTTATTCTCAAAAAAGATTGAAAAATTCACCGTCGACTTAATAGAGTATTTTGAAATTAACTGTGAACTCAAAATTTTAAAATAAATTTTTTTAAATAGGTTACGTGCACAAAACACATAAAAGGGCGTTTCGTTGCAGCACGAAACTATGCCTTTTTGGTGCACAGCACCACGGCTGTGCACAGGTGACAGCACCTCCCCCCATTCCGATTCAAATGGCTCAATGATTTGAGTGTAGCAGGAGCCTTCATTTCTTTATTTATAGCCATGTTGCTTGCTTATTTGTTTGTCTATTTTTTTCACACTCTTACCCTAACTATATCATACCAGCTTTGTTGCAAACTTATCACTGCAATGGCTCTTGTTCTTTGCCTTGGCTTTGCAGTTCCTACCTTTCATTACTCTCCCACAAGGCTACCAGCTCAAATCGGTTCCTCACGGAGATCGGTTTTACGTACCCTTCGTCTGCAGGCTGTAGTTAACAACCTACAAACTTGTGACGAAAATATTATTAGGCGATCTGCGAACTACCAACCTCCCATTTGGGATTATGACTACGTGCAATCACTCAACAGTAAATACTCAGTATGTATGCATATATATATATATATGTGTGTGTGTGTGTGTGTGTGTGTGTACTGTTAATATTTCACTACGAGTGAACTTTTTGATTTGTGATAATAAATGCATCGGTTGATCATGTAGGGAGATGTGTACGTGAAACTGGCTGCGAAGTTGAAGGAAGATGTGAAGATAATGCTTGAGGAAGTAAGGGATCCATTGGAAGGACTTGAGATGATTGGTGACTTACAAAGGCTTGGAGTTTTTTACCATTTCGAGGAGGAAATAAAGAGAGTGTTGGAAAACATATACAACAATAGTTTCAGTGACTGGAACAAGGAGGATTTGTATGCCACAGCTCTCAGATTTAGACTTATGAGGCAACATGGTTATCATATTCCTCAAGGTACTTCAATGATTTTCTCAACCTATATATGTCACTATAGATTCTTGTGTAAACTACTCCTAATAAATATTACGCCTGTCTCAGTTTAATTGGTTGTCTATTTTTTTTTTGACTTTTAATTGTCCTAAAATATTTGTCTATTTTGACAAATTAATGAATCAAAGTCGTACAATTTCCTTTATGCCTTTTCTCTTTTGAATTGAAGTCGTAATATTTGAAAAATCGAAGGGCATTTTTGAAAACTTGAGGAATTTGATTGCCATAGAAGTTGGGGGAAGGTTATGGAGGGAGGATCCGGGGATTCTCGCGCTACAGGGTGTAGTGCAGGGAGCACGCTAAAGGGTGTAGTGTGGCCATCCGACTGTTCATCTTGGTAATGGAGGATTCAGATTCAATTCAATATTTATTTGCGAGAATCAGTACAGGGTGTAGTGCGGCCATCTGGCCGTTCATCTCGGCAGCGGACGGCTCAGATTCAGTTCAGTATTTGTTCGTGAGAATAATTGTCTATTCGTGTGAATATTTTGATTTGAATCTGAACCCTCCATTGCTTAAATGAACAACCGGATGGCTGCACTACACCCTGTAGCGCGCTACCTATGCTACAGCATCCCCGGATGGCTGGAGGTATGGGTGGATAGATAAAGTTAGGAAAAGTTTATGGTCCTAGAAAACTTTCTCAGAAAAACTTTCAGAATTCAAAATGAATGAACTAGATTTACTTGTGTTTGTAAGCTTCCAAATTCTAATGAATCTTAACCCTTAATTTTGAATTTGGAAATATTTTTGAGAAAAAATTTCTAGGACTATAGCACTCCTCGGAAAGTTAAGCCGGTTATACTTGGTAGGTGTTCCACAAGGATGGACTTTTTGGGCACTTGGTTGGTGGGAATTAGCAAGTGATTTTGGCTTGGGCCAGTAGCGTCTGTCCTGTCTAGTCAAATTGCAATAGTTAGGCGTGGAGGGGATATTGCATTTATGTTGGCATCTTGCCAATAGGTACAATAATCAGTTACAATCGTCTCTGATCTGTACTTTGTATCTTGTAATTTATTTCATCAATATATTCTATTTTGTGGATAAAAAAAAAGAGTAATCACTGTGTAACATGCTTGTGGACCCTTTAAAACCTGACAATAATTGATTATTTTCTGAATCTATCAAAGTAGCAACGAGTCGAGTACCTTGATATCGTCACATGAGTCTATGTAACATACTCCTCAACTCCACCACTTCGTGACAAAAGCAAAGAATAAAGAAAGAAAAGAAAAAGGATAAATTACATTTACCCCTCTTGAAATTCTAATAACTACATTGACCTCCTTTGTAGTTTGAAAAATTATTTTGATATTTTTTACTTTTAAAACTACTATGCATTTACCTCTCTTACCGTTAAAATAAGTTAAATAGTCAAGATATTAAAACTTTAAATTCAGAAATTTTTTTATGAACGGACTATAACATAATTCTTATCACGTCTAAAATAGTCCGTGTCAATTTTTTTTTAGATATTTCTAGAACCAAATTTTGGACAAATGTCAAAAACTCTATTCGAATTTTGATTTCAGAGAAATCTCAAAAATTTAACACAAGTTATTTTAGATGTGGTAGGAATTATACTCCCGAGAATGGTGAGAGCACTAGAGAGAGAGAGAACGAGAGAGAAGGAGAGAGTGATTGCGAGAGAGAGTGAGAGAGTGAGAGAGAGAACCCAAGGTGAGGATGCAAGGAAAGGTAAGGGGAAGGAGTGGGTAAACCAGGAGGGATCTTCCACTGGCTGGACTGTGGTTACGAGGAGGAAGGCTGGTTCACGTAGCCAGAACAGGAGAGAGGCTATCAGTGAAGAGTCCCAGCTTCACGCTATCTCTATCTTTGTGGATAACCTTCCCGATTCAATGGATGGAGAGTGGCTTTTTCAGTTATTTAAAGGCTTTGGAAGGATTGTGGAGGTAGCCGTTCCAACTAAGAGATCGAGGAATAATACCAAGTTTGGCTTTATCAGATTCAAAACCATGGAAGTTGCTACCAGGGCCATTAAGGAAATGAACGGTATTGTGGTTAGGGGGAATTCTATCCATGCCCGTATTGCGAAATATCCTTGGAAATCTATGACCAATACTAAGGCAGTTCAAGGGAGGGATAAGGAGATGTGGTTTCCTAGTGTTTCAGGCGTTCAAGGCCACACCAGCAGGGGGTTCTACCCCTGCCTGGACAAGGGGTCCAAATCGTATGTGGACGCAGTGAAGGGAGTGGCATGGGCCCAAAAGACGGGTATACTTCTATTGATGTCGTGGAGGAAGATAGTGGGTGGGCCTGGAGGAGTGTGGTAGGGGAACTAAAAGATCCTAGTTGTTGGGGAGAAGTGAGGGAGAGGAGTGTTCAGGAGCTGGGAAGCCTGGCTATTGTGCGATCGGCTGGAGGTCTGAAGGTCATCTTAACTTTTACATCGGTGGCTGCGATGGAGGATATTTTGAGCAATGGGAGGTTGGCCTTTCTAAATCCCTGGGTTGCTTCTTTGTCTAAGTGGAACCCCCAAACTTCGATCAGGTCTGAGAGAGCTGTGTGGATTCATTGCGTGGGAGTTCCATTCCATTTGTGGAGTCAAGATACATTCAACAGGATTGGGAGTTACTGGGGGGAGGTGATTTCTATAGAGGAGGATACTATTAATGGAAAGGATCTTTGCAGGGGGAAGGTTCTCATCAAAAGAAAGCAAATGGAGACGATTAACCAGACGGTGATGCTTAGTTGTAATGGAAATCACTTCACAGTAAGGATTGTGGAGGATCTTTGGGTGTATAAGGCAGATCAGTTGGTTGACAACAATCAAAGATTGGAATTGTCCATTGCAAAGGGGAAGAAAACAGAAGCAATACCAGAGCTAGAAGAGGGGGGAATCGCAATTCCTGGGCCAAGTAGGGGCAGTTTCGGTACTCGGGAAGCAGAGATTGAGCCCTGCCATGCTAGCGATCAGAGTGGTTTTGGCTTATCTCTACAATCATGGGTAGAAGAGTCATTTCAGATGGAGTCTCAGAAAGAAGATTCAAATTTTAAGGGGTACAAAGGCATTTATGAGGGGCCGGGGGGAGGGGCCCAAGGGAGCAGGGTTTGCATCGAAAAGGAGTTTGACAGGAGTAGGGGGAGGTCAACGGTGGGCCCAGAAGTGGATACTAGTGATGGATCAGACAGGAAGAATCCAGTGCGTGGAGGGGAAGGGATCAGAGACAGGACCTCAAATCAGGAGCATAGCTCTCAGCCAAATCTCTTACCATCCGAACTAGCGGCTGGGGTTGGTATCTCCAGAAAAAAGTATTCCAGGAAGAAGAAACCAGTGTCAGAGATCCTGGGTAGTTTCAATTACTTACTCAAAAGGGGCAGGTTGGGAAAGGCGAGCCATAGAAAGAAGAAACAGTTCAGAAGGGGAATGGATACTACAGGACACTTGACTGTGTCTATCTCATCTGAGGATATCAACAATAGAAACAATATTATTTTAAAGGAAGCAAATGATACTTGGGATTTATGCAAACGTCTGGGCATCTCAGCGCCTAACATGGAGAGGGAAGCTGAGGCGGTTACTCATTTGGTGGGCATGGAGGAACTGGAGCAGAGAAAGGCAAACGAGGTGGGAGCTAGGGGGAGGGGGGGTAGCAGCTTAGGGTGCTCGCTTCCAGGGTTCAAGGTAAGGTCTTTGCCTGTTTTATTGATGATTTTTCTATCGTGGAACGTTAGAGGTTTAGGCAAACCAGATAAGAGGAGGAGAGTGAAAGAGCTAATCTTGAAAAACAAAGCGGATGTGGTTTTCTTGCAAGAGACTAAATGTTCCAACATCGTTCATGGTTGGGTGAAATCCATTTGGGGCTCGGAGGAGTTTGATTTTGTAGAAGTAGATGCTGTTGGGGCAGCAGGAGGGCTGCTATGTATTTGGAATCCGTCCAAGTTCAAGGTTTCTTCATACTGTGCTAACAGGAACTTTATCCTTTTGGAGGGGTCCATCCCAGGTGAAAGGAACTGTGTTTTGGGTAATATTTATGCTCCAACTGAAGGGGCGAGCAGGAGGGCATTGTGGGACCTGTTGGTGAGACTTAGAGATCATTTTCCTGATCCGTGGTGCTTAGGGGGGGACTTCAATGAGGTAAGGACAGTGGAGGAAAGGAAAGGTGTGGGTTGCAGAGATAGGGGAATGAGAGATTTCAATTGTTTTATTGATAATATGGAGTTGGTGGATCTACCTATGGTGGGCAGAAAGTTTACTTGGGCGGGTGGGGAGTCAAATTCCAGGTGGAGTAGATTGGATAGATTTTTAATGCATCCGGAGTGGGCTCAGTGGTTCAATTGGAAGTTATGGGGGTTGGCAAGACTTGTTTCTGACCACTGCCCAATTGTCCTCATGGATGACACAAGGGATTGGGGGCCCAAACCCTTTAAATTTTTCAATGCTTGGACTTCTCATAAGAACTTCCTCAGTGTGGTGGGAAATGCATGGGAGGCCAGAAATGTGGAAGGCTGGGCAGGTTTTATTCTGACCCAAAGGCTCACAGCGACTAAAAATGCTCTTAGAGTGTGGAGCAAGACGGAGTTTCATGAGTTGAATTCCAGAATAGAGAAGGCTGAAGAAACCATATCTCAGATTGAAATTAAAGCAGAAGATGTTCCTCATCTTTCGGAGGAAGATGCAAGCCGGTTGTTGCAGGCTAGGAAAGAATTTTGGAGGTTGAGCAGGCTGAATGATCGAATGTGGCTTCAGAAATCCAGGTTGAATTGGAGCCTTAAAGGGGACAACAACACTAGATTTTTCCATCTTATAGCCTCTAGTAGACGGAGGGTGAACTCTATAAACTGTGTGAAGTTGCGGGGAGAGGTGTTGGTGGATCCTAGGGAGATTAGGCGGGGGGTTTTTGAACACTTCAGATTGGCCTTTAAAGAGGACTGGAGGATTAGACCCAGCCTGCATTTTGATGGGCATAATAGTATCCCACAATCAATGGGGGAGATTCTGCTGCATCCGTTCTCGGATAAAGAAGTGTGGGAGGTAATAGCCAAGTCAGATGGAAACAAAGCTCCGGGGCCCGATGGATTCAACTTTACGTTCTTCAAGGAGTGTTGGCATTTCATTAAAAAGGATGTGATGGGTTTCTTCTCGGAGTTTTTCTTGAATGGGAGGTTGGTTAGAGGGATTAACTCAGCTTTTATCACTCTTATCCCTAAAGTGTCCAATCCCTCCTCATTATCAGAGTTCCGGCCCATAAGTTTGATTGGTAGCGTCTATAAAGGTTCTAGCTAAAGTTTTGGCGGGTAGGATGGCCCCGTATCTTCCCAATCTGATAGGAAGTACCCAATCCGCCTTCGTATGGAGCAGGGGTATTCAGGATGGAGTGCTTATAGCAAATGAGGTGATCTCGGACTGGAAGAGGAGGAGGAAGAAGGGGGTGGTGATTAAACTGGATTTTGAGAAGGCTTATGATAACCTTAATTGGAATTACGTTATGCAAGTCATGAGCAGCCTAGGCTTTCCTTATAAGTGGATCTCCTGGATTAAGGAATGTATGTCTACCTCTATCCTCTCTGTCCTTGTCAATGGTTCTCCAACTGAGGAATTCAAGATGGAAAAGGGGGTTAGACAAGGTGATCCTTTATCCCCTTTTCTCTACATTTTAGCTGCTGAAGGGCTTAACGTTCTCTTGTCTAGAGCTAGTAGGCTTAATCTTATAACAGGAGCTTCGTTGGGAGAGGAATCAGGGATCATAACGCATCTTCAATTTGCTGATGATACGATACTTTTCTGCGAGGGGGGTATTGAGGAGTTCAGAGTTATTAAGAGGGTGTTGAGGGGATTTGAAATTATCTCAGGTCTCAAGATTAACTTTCATAAGTCTTCAGTTTGTGGCGTGGGCAGGGAAGAGGGCTTTCTGAGGGAGTGTAGTAGGATATTCAACTGTAAGGTATCTACATTACCCCTCCAGTACCTGGGTCTCCCTTTAGGGGCTAACCCCATTAGGGCTTCAACCTGGAGGCCTGTATTGGAGAAATGTAAAGCTAAGCTAGCTTCTTGGAAGAGGAAATTTTTATCATCTGGGGGTAGACTTACTCTTATCAAGGCGGTGCTAAGTAATCTCCCTATTTACTACCTTTCTTTGTTCAAACTCCCTGCCAGAATTGCCTCAGAAATGGATAAGATCCAGAGGAACTTCCTCTGGGGGGGTGCTGATGGTGAAAAGAAACTGCCTCTAGTTAAGTGGAAGGATATTCTGAGACCTTACCCTCAGGGGGGCCTAGGTGTGATTGACTTTAGGAGTGCGAATTCTGCATTGCTTCTTAAATGGTGGTGGAGATTTGCGAGAGAGAAAGACAGTTTATGGAGGCGGGTGGTGTGTGATGTGAACCGAATCCATAGGGGAGCTTGGCTTCCTTCTGAAGGTACGGCTAAGAGAGGTTCTTCTCTGTGGAGGGGCATCATGTCGATTCCAACCAAAGATCCCTTGATCTTTGAAAGGTTCAGTAATCATCTAAGGATTCGGGTGGGGGATGGTGAGAATGTTAGGTTGTGGTTGGACTGCTGGGATCAAGATGGCCAACTCTGGTGTGCTAAGTTTCCGCGTATCTTCCGGTTAGTGGTAGATAAACAAGCGAAGCTGTCCAGTTTGTTTAATGGGGATGGGGTGGAGTCTTCTCTTAATCTCAGAAGACCCTTATATTCTTGGGAACAGGAAGAAGTCCAGGAGTTGGAAACTAGATGGGTTCTTCAGGGCATCAGTAGAGCCAGTAGAGAGGACTGGATTAGTTTCAGGAATGGGCCTAGTGAGGTGTTTTCGGTGAAAGGCATGAGGGATCTTATCCAAATTGGAACGGATCAGTATTTCTCTAAGCCTCCAGTGTGCATTTGGGATGCTAAATGCCCTCCTAAGGTCTCCTTCTTCTCATGGCTAGCGTGGAGAGGAAGAGTCAAGACTGGAGAGCTCCTCCTAAGGAGAGGTATCATTCCTAACATTCAAGCCTTATGTGTGTTCTGCAAGCAAGAAGTGGAATCTCAAGACCATCTTCTAGTGCACTGTGATCCAGTGTGGAGAGTGTGGGGTGAGGTGCTTTCATGGTGGGATATAAATTGGGCTACTCCCAGAACAGTATCGAGTCTTTTTACCTGGTGGTCAGAATGGACGGCGAGGAGGAAATCGGAGACTTGGCCGATTCTGGTTTGGAGGATAATCCCGGGGATGTTGATCTGGTCCATCTGGATTACGAGGAACAGAGTTAGGTTCTCGAATTCGGACCCAAATTGGGGGCATTTCACAGAGGCGTTCAAGATAAGAGTGTTTACCTGGGTTCTGGATCGCCTGAAAGTTAAGCCCTTCTCTACGGCGGACATTCGGTATAACATGAGGGGGATCGTCCATGGAGGCCTGCTGAGGGCCGGAGCGGTGAGGAATTGGGGATCTGATGAGTGAGGGTGGCGTGTTGAGGATTTGGGGTTCTGGTTCATTTAGGGTTCATGTTTTAGTGCAATGCGGTAGGTAGGAGGTGTATTGTATTTGCTTGGGTCGGGTTGGGTTCTCACCAACCGGGCCGGGTCCTTTGTATTCTTTGTGTTCTTGTTAATTAAATGCCTTTTCCGTTCAAAAAAAAAAAAAGATGTGGTAGGAATTATATTACAATTTGTTTTGTAAAAAAAAAAAATCATGAACTTGAAAATTTTCAATAACTTAACTAACGATGTTTAACAGATTTTAACAATATGGGCATTGATGGGTGAACATTGTAGGGGTTTTCAATAGGTTCAAGGACGAGACAGGGAATTTCAAGGCGTGTCTTTGTGAGGATATAAAAGGAATGCTATATTTGTATGAAGCCTCATACCTATCAGTTGAAGGTGAAAGTATACTAGATGAGGCTAGAGATTTCACAACCCAAAATCTCAAACAAATCCTCAAGAGGAAGAAGGGAGGGATTGATGATGATGATGATGAAGATCTTGCCCTGTTAGTGAGTCATGCCCTTGAGCTTCCACTCCATTGGAGGGTGACCAGGCTTGAGGCAAGGTGGTTCATTGATGTGTACGAGAGAAGACCTAATATGAACCCTAAATTACTTCAACTGGCTAAATTGGATTACAACATGGTGCAAGCAACTCACCAAGGAGATCTAAAACATATGTCAAGGTGAGCTAACATTTGCATGTTCTCTCTCTCTGGAGGACTAATGTCACTGTCTTTTAACGGGTAGCTCAATTAAAATTAGAACAAATTCTCTGTATGGGTTGACACCAAAATAGTTGATAGCACCTGAGAAGTTTTGAATTTGAGACCTTAGAGAGGGAGGAAATCCTTAAGTCCCAAACCTTTGCTACTGGAGATTGACTCGGTTTCTAAGTTGTGAGGTTGAACATCTAAGTATTGTCTTCATAAATGACAAAAATTTAAGTTTGAGAAAAAATGTATATAAGTGAGTAGAGTCAAGTGATCCCACTTGTTATGTGTGGCTCCGCAATTTACCTTAACTCGATTATTTTTAAGTATGTTTTGTCTCTGTTCAATTTTTTTCGCATTCATTATTTTGACCTCAAAGTTTTGTGAATTATTGGTCCGTCTCAATGCAAGAAATTTAAAAAGTACAAATTTTGGTCCAAAGTTAAAAAAAGTAACTAAAGACAACAAATAAACACAAATATCCTGTTTTTAGATTATTTTTATCTTTTCTGAACTATTTTTTAAATTTGGTCCATTATTTATAACCTTTCTAAAATCTCTTGTTAAGATGAACTAACAATCCATAAAAAATTGACGGAAGACAAAAAAATTGCAAAAGATTTTCACATAACTAGAAAAAATAATCAAATAATCGAGTCAGGTCAAATTTCGAGATTTTTATAGCTCCAATTAAAAGGTTTCTTTTTCCTTCCTTGGAGTCAAAGACGAAACCAGAGTTCGACGTTTGGGGGCCTAGATTTTTTTTTTTTTTAAAAGAGAAGACCGCATATAACTTGAGGAATTGAAATGTAATTTTTTATTTATTTATACCTAAATCTTAATCTTTCTTGAAATTATTGGGAACCCAAAATCTCGGTGCAGAGCCATTATGATACGTATGGACAAAACGTTACTTGACAGAAATAATTATTTGTGGGGTCTATTTATGCCCAAAAAGGGTAAATTACCTTTATATCCCTTCGACTTTATGTTAAATTTCGATTTGGTCCTTCTTGTTTTAATTTGAACACTAAACCCCCTAAACTTTGACATTTGGTTCAATGTCGTCCATCCGTCTGGTTCCGTCTATATTTTTAACGGAAACGCTCCATGTGCAATGCACATGACCTCATTAGAAGGGTATTTATGGTATTTTCCACCCTTCTTTGTCAACTCTGAAATTTTGACTTTCTATGCTCCTCTCTCTCTCTCTCTCTCTCTCTCTCTCTCTCTCTCTCACTCACTCACTCACTCACTCACTCACTCACTCAGTGAATATGAAAAGGAAACCCAACAAAAAATAGAGTAGGAGAGAGAAAAATTCAAAGCTGATCTCTTTCATTCCTCTTTCATTTTTTTCCTTTTTTCCTCTGTCCTCTTTTAATAATACGGTACTCCTATATATATGGGGAAAAGCTTAAAAAATTAATACTTTTAGATTAATATTAGATCAACATCTAAACTCTTTTTTCCTGATTAAATTTTAATGATACGAACCGTTTAATGTGTTTAAAATATATTTTTAAAATTACCCGCGAGAAATTAGTTCAAAATATTACCCAAAAAAACTTGATCAAAGCAGTGATTCAAAATACTGACAGGAACTGTTTTATAAATCACTACTTAGATCAAGTCTTTTCTAATAATATTTTGAGCTGATTTTTCACGGGTACTCTTAAAATATATTTTAAACACATTGAACGGTTCGGATCATTAAAATTTAATCAAGAATGAAAAATTTAGATGTTAATCTAAGATTAATCTAAAAAAGTGTTAATTTTTTAAGCCTTTTTCTATATATATATAGAGAGAGAGAGAGCGCAAAAACACATTGAAATCGTTGTGATTTGATTATCTGTTCACTACTCAGAAACTTCAACAAACAAAAAGATAAAGAAAGGGATCGGAGCATCCATGAAAGGAATTCAAAAAAAGACAAAACAGATCCTCTTTCTTCTCTCTTTCTCTTTCACTATCTGTACTTTTTGTATCTACCTACCTATATTCATTGTATATAGAACCTTCAACCTAACTAAGAACCCTAATTAAACCCCCTGATTTACTACTATCTACCTTAAGATATTCCTCTTTTCCTTTTCCTTTTCCTTTTCCTTTCAATCAAAAAGTTCTTCACCGATAAACCTCGCCAGCATTTCATCATCAATATCGGAACAATCGCAGCCGTTGGTTTGTTTCATCATCAATATCGGAACAATCGCTGCCGTCATCAGTCCACTGTTTGCTCTCTCTCCCTCTCTCTCCCCCCACCCTTAGTCCGCTGTTTGCTCTCTCTCTCTCTCTCTCTTTGTATCTATCTATATATATGTATGAAGGTATATATATACATGTTAGTGTTGAACAGATTAGTCGGGAGAGGCCATGGAGGTGGAGGAGGATTTGTGATAGTGGGTACTGGTATAGCTAGCCTCGCTACCGCCTTAGGCCTTCATAGGTTAAAACCAAAAAAACCCCAAAAGTTCTCTCTCTCTCTGTGAAAAGGGTTCTGCTTGCGAATAACGAAGTTGGAATTTTTTTGACTACGCAGGTACGGGCTTCGGAGCTTAGTATTGGAATCATCACATAGCTTAAGAATCACGGGTTTTGCTATTGGTTTGTGGAAAATACCAGAGTTGAGAAAGAAGGGTGGAAAATACCATAAATACCCTTCTAATGAGGTCATGTGCATTGCACATGGAGCGTTTCCGTTAAAAATATAGACGGAACCAGACGGATGGACGACATTGAACCAAATGTCAAAGTCTAGGGGGTTTAGTGTTCAAATTAAAACAAGAAGGACCAAATCGAAATTTAACATAAAGTTGAAGGGATATAAAGGTAATTTACCCTTATAAAAATATATTTTATATTACATATATACATACATACATACATATATATAGAATAAGAATGGGTAAATTATATTGATTTTTTCTCACACCACCTGTGATATCTATAAGTATAATGAGTTAACAATATACATTGTAACTTAATTCCAATGATTAGTAAATTTTTTTACCGAGGAAAAAAAAATACATGTGCCTTCATTTGAAAAAATACATCTAGAAACTAAGAAAATAACCACACATGTAAATTCAAAAATAATTATTTTAATTAAAAATATAACATATACAAAATCAACCAAAGTTAATATTTCAAGTTTTAATAAAGATAAAAATATTATGTTACAGGTAAGTTACATGAATTTTTTTAACAGATTCATAAGAATTTTTTTTATTGATATGATATGTTAGGATGTATATATGTCTTCTATTAGATAAAATACATATAAAGGACAAAAAACTAATGAGATTCATTAAGTAAATATATCATATTTATAAAACTAAATAATAGTTACTAAAACATAAAAATATGAAAGTAATTCTATAAAATTTACTAATAAAAAAATTGGGTCATTTGAAAATTAGGGGCGACGTGCCACCTCCTCCCTTTTAGCCTCCGCTTCTGGTTTGAGATGTCATCGATCCAGAGGCAGAATCAGGATTCTACGTTTTGAGATTTGTTTTTGGAAAAAGAGGGGGCCGAATGAATTTGGAGGAGTTGGAATGTATTTTTTTTAATTCTTAACATTTATAACTAGGTCCTAAATTTTTTTAAAAAAATTTGAAGGTGCCCACCCCTGATTTCTACGTAGTTCTACCCCTGCCCTGATCTGGAACCTTCTTATTCTATCTACCATTCAGCTCTGGCTAACACTTGCAATTCTAATGTAGGTGGTGGAAAGGCATAGGTTTGGGAGAAAAATTGAGCTTTGCTAGGGACAGGTTGATGGAGAATTTCTTATGGACTGCTGAGGTGGACTTCAAGCCTGAGTTTGGGTACAGGAGAAGAGCAGCTACCATAGTCAATGCCCTAATAACAACAATTGATGATGTTTATGACGTTTATGGTACATTGGATGAGCTTGAGCTTTTCACCAATGCAGTTGAGAGGTTGGTTAGAGCAAGTCTTCTACACACAATTTTGGTGCATAGATTCGGATACAAACGTGCTTAGAATCGTCAGATGCACGTATAGTCTTATATTATTTTGTGGACCTCATGTGCATTACACAATTCTAAATATATATGTGTCTTGATTTGTGCACCGAAGTTTTGTTTATAGACTTTCTCTTGATTTGAAGTATATATACTACACCAATTGCATATGCTTCTTATGTTTTTTTCTTTTACATGAATGATTGAAATTAAGGGTGAAAGAATTATAGTTCGGTCAGGTTCGAAGTAAGGAGTCAATCAGTTTTGATTTAATCCATATTTTTTCAATTTTTTGGTTCAATTTTGGGTGTCCCCTTTCTTTAATCTAACCGATCGAACCAAACTAAATTTATAAGATGTAATAAATCAATCGTTTATCCTTATTGGATTTTTTGCTTTAAGGTTTAGAAAAAATAATTTCTGTTTTTGTTAGACAAATTTTATTGGTCAATTTCTGCTTTTAAGGTTTAGAAAAATTATTTTAAGTTTTATCCTTATTGGATTTTCTAATAGGCCGTTTTGGTGCAAATGCAAGAGTTTTGGGCTCTATAGTCTTATTAGTCTAAATTTTGATTTATCAAAGTTCTTTTATTCATATGGTCCAAAACTAAGCCCATTTTCAGTCAACCTTAATATATATCTCGAATATCTAGACCTAGCCGATCCTACCCAAATCGACATTGGTCATTTCATAAAATCAGTCAGGATCAGTATGTGAAATTTTCATCTCAAACCAACTGAATTCGATCTATCATACTTACAAACCAACTGAACTCGAAATGATTTCACCCCTAATCGAAATACATTTTGGTATCTTTCAGGTGGGATTTAACTGCAATGGAACAGCTTCCTGAGTATATGAAGATATGTTTTCTTGCTCTATTCAACTCCATAAATGAAATGGGTTACAACACTCTTATTGAACAAGGCGTTAATAGCATCCCTTACCTTCACAAAATGGTATTCCCTTCATCTCAATTATTTTTGTTGAATTATTTCTCTTGAAGCTTTCAAAATTACTCTAACAACCCGTTTGTTAGCGGTCAAAAATTTAGAAGAGATATGATAGATATAATAAGAATGAGATACATTCAGTAAAATGATAGATTTATTATGGAGAGGTGAAGAGTTTATAAAGAGTTTGTTTAAGTATTTTTTTAGAAAGAAAGATATAACAGATATGAGTAAGTAACTAAAATTTCATAATGATATTCTCGTAATTAATAACAATATTTGTGTAAATAGACTGGGTATATAGAAGGCGGATAACATATGATTAGACAGAAGAGTGAGATAAATTTATCCCAATCTAAGGGATAAAATGGTCCTATATTTGAGGTGCAAGGAAGTAAACAAACTCAAGATATCGCAAACCTAGACCATAGCCATATCCAGAGTGATAGAGTGGGACCCTTTCTATGATTTTTAACAACAAATCCTATCTTTCTTTGCTTTTAAAACAATTATGCAGTTATCATCCTTATTGTTAACTAAAGATAGTTCGGAAGATATATGAATTACTTTGCATATCTTTTTGCCAGTAAAAATCTCGAATTTGAAGTTTCAATAGTTTGACTAATGACGTTTGACTAATTTTAACAATATGAGAAATAACTACATTATAGTTTCAAAAGTATTGGATGTCAGACTAATTTCCCAAACTACATAGAAGGTCAGTGTATTTGTTAGAAACCTAAGTGTAATTTGCCATTTTTCAAAATAGCTTCTTTGACTAAAACTACTATTTCATATGCTTTTCAGTGGGCAGATTTGTGCAAATGTTACTTAGTGGAGGCAAAGTGGTACCACAGCAGATACACACCCAGCATGGAAGAATACATGGAGAATGCATGGGTTTCAATATCAGCTCCAGTGATACTAACTCATGCCTATTTTCTAAGTACAAATCCCATAACCCCAGAGGGCTTGGAGTGGCTAGAGAAGTACCCCAATATAATCCGCTGGTCTGCTACTATTTTACGACTTGCAGATGATTTGGGAACATCAGAGGTGGGCATGTAATGTTACATTCCTCACACCATCTTACTTTTGATATGTGTGTGTCTGTATGTACACCCCAATTTCATAGCTGGTAATTTCTTGGCTAGTTTGAACTGCACATCCCACAGAGGCCTCCTCTGCTATCTGCAAACAAGTTGGGTTGGATAACCAAAAGTCCACGCATCAGAAAGGTTTAGGACCCCAGTCATGGCTCTCATCTGTGATTGGTATAGAGGGCAGTTATCAGAAGGGACCCCCATTGCGTCAGATTGAATTTTGAGAGGAAGTCCCGTGTGAGAAAAAACCTGTCTAGCCTAGATAGGGCAGGTTCAGATTGGAAATTACACCATTTGGACTTCCTGCTATGCACTGGAAGGTCCATACACCCCATTTGATTCACGAAAGCCTGGAAGTCTCTAGTACCTCTTGCTGCCAATGAAGATGCAAATCTCATAATGCTTGCAACCACTATCTGTCTTGCATAATGCCCTTTCTCTTATGTTAAGGCGACCTCTAGATCTTTGGTCTGTTGTTGACATTTAACATCTAATTTATTTATTTATTTATTTTTACGGATTCAGGATGAATTGATAAAAGGTGACATTCCGAAATCAATCCAGTGTTACATGCACGAAACCGGTGCCTCAGAGGAAGAAGCCCGAGAACACATCAAGTACTTGATTCACGAGACGTGGAAGAAGATGAATAAAGATCGAGGAGTGATATCTCCCTGCTCACAAACCTTCGTCGAACTCGCAATGAATCTTGGAAGGATGGCTCAATGCATGTACCAATATGGAGATGGTCATGGTGCTCAAGGTGTTCACACTAAAGTTCGAGTTTTATCTCTGCTAGTCAATCCCATTCCCCTAGTGTAATTGTGCAAAACCGTTAGGGAGCCTTTCAGCTAGAGGTTGGCCACACACTATGTATGTGCATGTGTGTAGTTGAATACATTGAGTGTGTGAGTGAAATATGAGTGTATATGGTGTAGGAGTGGACGTGAGGGTGGGGTGTGGAGAGTGAACAGTTGGTTTTAGGAGTTTTATTACTTTGTCTCTGTTTTTTTTTGCTCAGCAAAAATGATTGAAATAATCAAAGCAAAGGTACAATGATTAAATGGATTTAGAACCAAGGGCTGAATCCTAAGGCTGGAAGTTTGGCTAGAAACCAAACAAAAGAAGAAAAAAGGAAAAAAAAAAATTGACATCCTCAACGATCTAATGCCTTCGAAACACCTCATAATATCTTGGACCGAATAATGCCTAAAGCTGAGCTTGTACTGAAGCCAAGTTGCAGTCCTAATTTTGATCAATTCAGAAACTGCTTCCACCTCCATCCTTTTGTTGTTGAACACCATACTGTTCCTAGCAAGCCAAATGGACCACACTGCTGCATAAACTGTTGTTAGCCAGCATACTTTTTCCACTTTGTTACATTGTCTCTGTTAATTATTTCATATTAAAATAATTAATAAGTTTGTAACGCTTCCAGAGTGTTCCCCTGGTTTAATTCCCTTGATCACATCTCCTCAACGATCTAATGCCTTCGAAACACCTCATAATATCTTGGACCGAATAATGCCTAAAGCTGAGCTTGTACTGAAGCCAAGTTGCAGTCCTAATTTTGATCAATTCAGAAACTGCTTCCACCTCCATCCTTTTGTTGTTGAACACCATACTGTTCCTAGCAAGCCAAATGGACCACACTGCTGCATAAACTGTTGTTAGCCAGCATACTTTTTCCACTTTGTTACATTGTCTCTGTTAATTATTTCATATTAAAATAATTAATAAGTTTGTAACGCTTCCAGAGTGTTCCCCTGGTTTAATTCCCTTGATCACATCCAATTATATAATAGTCTTGTTGAGGAGAAGACAAAGCCCTTCAGCAACTGTAATGTACAAGAAAGGGGACAATCAATTCGCTTGGCTAATGCCCTTTTCCATCTTGAAATCAGAAGTTGGTGAGCCATTAACAATCACTGATAGAGAAGTAGTAGAAATGTATTCCAAGATCCAATTTGTCCATCTGTCAGGAAACCCAATGCCTGTAAGCATGGATAATATGAAATTCCAATTAAGCTTGTCAGAGGCTTTCTCAAAATCAAGCTTTATTAGCAATACTTTTCTCCTTGATTTCTTCCAGAAGTGAACAACCTCATTTGCTATCAAAATTCCATCTTGAATGCCTCTACTTCTAACAAAAGCAGACTGAATTTGTCCATCACATATGGTAATATTCCTTTAATGTCTCTAGGACTCTCTTCCCCAAACTTACCTATAGGCTCTAACGTAAGGCTCTCAAATGAGATTGAGCAGTCCTTACATGTCCCAGGTGATCCATAGTCCAGGGTGATATACTTGATCAACGACCGTGCAAAAAGAAGAGACTTTCTACTTCCCACTGAAGTCAATCCTACCTCACCTTACCAAGATCATACAACGATCATGACTTATCAGGTCAAATACCAACAAACCTTAATTGCTTTATCTTTCAGTTTAAGAACGCCCAAGACACTAACCGTTACTTATTCGAGATCCGGAGCTGTCTTCATAGACGTTCTTGAAGTCACTTTCAACCGTGTTTAACTCTTTCTAGTTGGTGTCCTTTCATTAAATAAATAACCGGGTGGATCCCCAACAACCAAAATGTCATGCTGGGGCCACCCAAACTGTTTATCATTCCTTTACTTTAACTTAGATGTCTCTAGTTGTGAACAACTTATAATGACCACTCGGCACCCTCCACTGCTTTGTTCGAGTGTCACTCGAGCCAGTATCCCTAACATACATTGCTAGTTTTTTTTCCCCACAAAGTACAAAGTAACATTTTAAAAATAAACAGGAAAATAACGAACATAAGTGGAACAATTACCATAACTCAAGTACTTTGCAACAACGCATAACTATCGCCCAACAACTCGATAATAGCATATCAAAATTCTTCACTATGACGAAACATAGTATTAACAAAATATGGCCAACATTGACAATTTTGCTCTCACGTGATCTCATGGGGATCCGTGGACATAATTAAAGTACTTGTATATGAATGTGGATAGTGTGCATGGAAACCAAGGTCACAATTTTATTCATTTGGGAGTGAAAGCCAAACTGTCAAAAACCAGCATGACCAGTTAGCCACAACCCCTACGCTGCCGACACCTCTCATATTCTTTCTTGGCCCAACCCAACCGTTTGCCCATAGTGACAATTTGGTCGGCCCAATGTTTCGGCCCTCCACATTTTATCACTTTATGTTTTGAAAGAAAGTGTAAATGGTTGAACTCTGATATTTCATTTGGTATATGTAACGGGTTGGGAATTGCCCATTTTGATGTAACTACCCTTAACCTTGGCTATTGATGTTAATTCATGAATGAAATGATTTGTGACATTGAATTTATTATTGGGTATTGTGAGATTTTATTTATGATAAATTGTGATTATAATATGTTAAAAAAAGTGACATTTGGACTTAATTAGATGAATGAATTTAGGCAGAAGGGTCTCAGGGCAAATGAAAAGTCTCATACATGCATGCCATTGATCTCCACCACCCAAAGTTCTCCATGTTTTTATTCATGAATGCAACTCAAAAGTTTCTATGCAACTCAAAGGTCTTTTCGATACGAAATTGATAACTTTAGACTGGACACTTTGCTTTTATTTTTTTTGAACGCCAAAAATGAATTACATTAAAAGCAACATATAGTTGGTGAAACTCCAACCATAAACAGAGAGAGAAAGTAACCCTACACTTCAGGACATGATTTCCTGAGATGATCTAGCTAAACCTGCCACAGTGGATGATCTCCCCAAATTGTACATTAGATCGTTGATAGACACCTTGCTATCGTTGTGAAATGAGGAAAACCACTTGATCCATCTGGACACTGTTACAAAAAGAAAGTACAATGGGCAAATAGTACTTGCATACATGATACATGTGAAATCAATGGGTAAAATTTCATCCACTGGATAACTTAAACGAAATGAACAAGAAACTGACTTGCCCATGGGGAGGTAGACCTCACCATCTTGTCATTCTTATCTCTGAGGGGCACACATTAAGATAACTAGACCCTGCCCCCGATTTCACTGACAATGTTGATTCAAATGGACTGTGGAGAGGTGCTGCGCACAGGTGCCGATTCAAATGGACTGTGGGGAGGTGCTGTGCACAGGTGCACAGCAGCGGTGCTGTGCACCAAAACGGCGTAGTTTCGTGTCGTAACGAAATGTCCTTTTGGGTGTTTTGTACACGTAACTTGTTAAAAAAAATTATTTTAAAATTTTGAGTTCACGGTTAAATTCAAAATATTCTTTTAAGTAGACGATGAATTTTTTTAATTTTTTTAAAAATAAAATTCAGAAAACACGACTTAAAGGGATTTAAATGAGCGGTATCGATTATTTTTTTTAATGCGGTGGCGGCAAAATAGATATATTCTTGTAGTTTTCTTTTTACCGTTGTTACCGCTGCATTAAAAAAAATAACCGATACCGCTTATTTGAATGTCTTTAGGTTATTTTTTTGAATTTTATTTTCAAAAACAATTGAAAAATTCACCGTCAACTTAATAAAGTATTTTGAAATTAATTGTGAACTTGAAATTTTAAAATAAATTTTTTTTAATAGGTTACGTGTACAAAATACGCAAAAGGACATTTCGTTGCGGCACGAAACTGTGCCGTTTTGGTGCACTGCTGGGCACAGGTGCACAGCACCTCCCCCATTCCGATGATTTGAGTGTAGCAGGAGCCTTCATTTCTTTATTTATAGCCATGTTACTTGTTTATTTGTTTGTCTATCTTTTTCACTCTTACCCTAACTATATCATACCACCTTTGTTGCAAACTTATCACTGCAATGGCTCTTGTTCTTTGCCTTGGCTTTGCAGTTCCTACCTTTCATTACTCTCCCACAAGGCTACCAGCTCAAATCGGTTCCTCACGGAGATCGGTTTTACGTACACTTTGTCTGCAGGTTGTAGTTAACAACCTACAAACTTGCGACCAAAATATTATTAGGCGATCTGCGAACTACCAACCTCCCATTTGGGATTATGACTACGTGCAATCACTCAACAGTAAATACTCAGTATGTATGCATATATATATATATGTGTGTGTACTGTTAATATTTCACTATGAGTGAACTTTTTGATTTGAGATAATAAATGTATCGGTTGATCATGTAGGGAGATATGTACGTGAAACTGGCTGCGAAGTTGAAGGAAGATGTGAAGATAATGCTTGAGGAAGTAAGGGATCCATTGGAAGGGCTTGAGATGATTGGTGACTTGCAAAGGCTTGGAGTTTTTTACCATTTCGAGGAGGAAATAAAGAGAGTGTTGGAAAACATATACAACAATAGTTTCAGTGACTGGAACAAGGAGGATTTGTATGCCATAGCTCTCAGATTTAGACTTATGAGGCAACATGGTTATCATATTCCTCAAGGTACTTCAATGATTTTCTCAACCTATATATGTCACTGTAGATTCTTGTATAAACTACTCCTAATAAATATTACGCCTATCTCAGTTTAATTGGTTGTCTATTTTTTTGACTTTTAATTGTCCTAAAATATTTGTCTATTTTGACAAATTAGTGAATCAAATTCGTACAATCACTACTAGAAATTACACATTTTGTGACTAGTTTTCGTGACCAAATGCGTTTTGGTCACGGAAAAGTATACAATTTGTGACCTAATTTTTTTTAGTCACCAAATATGGACTCATTAGTGACCAAACTTTTTGTAGTCACCAATGACAGGCATTTTGAGTGACTAAATATTGTTTGGTCACGAAAGAATATACAAATAGTTTTGGGGACTAGTATTTGGTCACTAATAGTATACTTTCAGAGACTAGTTATTGTTGGTCACCAAAAATATGTTAAAAAGTGAGCCAATTTATTTGGCGGGAATTTTGAGCGAGGTTCAATACATTTAGTGACTACTTGTTTAGTCATAAAAATAATTCATGCTAGAATTACACTTTTGGTGATCATGTTTCGTGACCAACCACGTTTTGGTCACGAAAAATGAAAATAATTGGTGACCAAATTGTATTTACTCACCAAATACAGGATATTTAGTGATTATAAATTTTGTTGGTCATAGAAGATTTGGCTCATCAGAATGCAATAGGCATGATCCAATCACGCATTATATGAGATCCAATAATCTCTATTTTTGGTGACCTTAAATAAATCAGCGAGACGTGAAGTATTAACGGTTTAGATCGACCATTGTCAAAATTGAGTTGGCACTACAAGAAAAAACATCAACGGTGACACCCTTAGAATACAACTTGTCACTAAATATAACAAATAGTGACAAGGCCGTCTGACCTTGTCACCAAAGATGTTGAGTTCTGCGCGACAAATGAAAGCAATTTATGGTGACAATATTTTAATTTTAATGACAAGTTTTGATGTCACAGAATATTTAATTTTTGGTGACAATGACGTTTTGTCACTAATTATCTCAATTTAGGTGCAAGTAGGAATTTTTTTTTTTGGTGGTCATTGAAATTTTGAGGTTGTCACTGAATAAATGGCACCAAAATTTGGAGGGAAGAAAAGGTTAAGTATTAGTGACTAATTTTTTGTCTCAGATGAAATACTTTTAGAGACCACTAAATTGTTAGTCACAGAAAGTGTCTAATTTGCCCCCAAATTTTGAGATGAAAATTTGTACGTGGGAGTAAAAAATATTTGGGGACTAAAGCAATAGTCACGGAAAGTGTGAGACCTCTCAAATGAAATACTTTTGGAGACCACTTAATTGTTAGTCACGGAAATTGTCTAATTTGCCCCCAAATTTTGAGATGAAAATTTGTACGCGGGAGTCAAAAACATTCGGGGACTAGATCAATAGTCACAGAAAGTGTGAGACCTCTCGAATAAAATACTTTTAGAGACCACTTAATTGTTGGCCACGGAAAGTGTCTAATTGGCCACTTAATAGTCTACTTTATAATATATGTATATATATGTAAGAATGTATGCATATATATTATAGAGTATTTATGGTTGTAGGGTGTATACAGATTGCATGTACTCTCTCTATATATATATGTGACACACACACACACACACATATATATACATACATATACTATTTGTATTTATATATACGGATATATATGTATGTATGTATGTATATGTACATGTGTGTGTGTTATATATATTATATATATGTATGTATATATATGTTATATATATTCGTATATTCGTATATCTGTGTGTGTGTATCTGTATATTCGTATATCTGTAATATATGAATATTGTATGTATACATATATATACATATACCGTATATAGTATAGGAATATACATATATTGTATTTGTAGATATATTATATATAGTGTATATAGGAATATATACTATTTGTATATACGAATATATATATGTATACATAGTTTGTGAGTTCATTTGATATAATAAATATTTTTATTTTCATTACTAAACATAAGTGTGTAAGTGGCCTAGTGGATAGGTGTTTGGTTATTATGGAAGAGGTGGTGAGTTCGAATCTTGGTAGTGACATATTGTTAGGGTATATATTATCATGATTCTGGTATAGTAAGTGCCATGTAGATGTAAGAGGTCCTATGTGGCAATGTATGTGGAATTTTTTGCTTATGTCAGCGCCACGTGGATATTATAATTGGCGACTAAATTTTTTAGTCGGCAAATGCTTTTGGCGACTAAATAGTGGACTATTGGCGACTAAACATGTAGTCGGGAATTGTGTTTTTTCTTGTAGTGAATTTGGTCACCGAAAAAATAGTCTTTATTGACGAGACATTTTTTGTGATCAGCTTAGTTCGTCACTATATGATAGCAATAGTGATCACTGTTTGGTCACTAAACAAAATGTTTTTAGTGACTAAACGTTTTTCGTGATTAAATTAATTGGTCACTATAAGACACAAACAGTGACCACTTGTGGTCACTGGAAAAAACATTCAGTGACGACCAATTATAAGTGACAAATCGATTTGGTCACGGAAACGCACCTTCAGTCACCACGGTTTAGTCACTAAATTTTATGCTTTTGTGACCAACAAATTGGTGGTCACAAATATCTTTTTGTGACTAGGGTTAGGTGACTAAAATACTTTTGGTCACGATTGACTTTTGGTGACTATATACGACCTTTTAGTGACCAAATGCTTAGTCACAAAATGTGTAATTTCTAGTAGTGAATTTCCTTTATGCCTTTTCTCTTTTGAATTGAAGTCGTAATATTTGAAAAATCGAAGGGCATTTTTGAAAACTTGAGGAATTTGATTGCCATAGAAGTTGGGGGAAGGTTCTGGAGGGAGGATTCGGGGATGATCGCTCTACAGGGTGTAGTGCAGGGAGCGCAGTAAATGGTATAGTGTGGTCATCCGGCTGTTCATCTCGGTAATAGAGGATTCAGATTCAATTCAATATTTATTTGCGAGAATCAGTACAGGGTGTTGTGCGGCCATCTGGCCGTTCATCTAGGCAGCGGACGGCTCAGATTCAATTCAGTATTTATTCGCGAGAATAGTTGTCTATTTGCGCGAATATTTTGATTTGAATCTGAACCCTCCATTGCCGAAATAAACAACCGGATGGCCGCACTACACCCTGTAGCGTGCTACCTACGCTATAGCATCCTCGGATGGCTGGAGGTATGGGTAGATAGATAAAGTTAGGAAAAGTTTATGGTCCTAGAAAACTTTTCCAGAAAAACTTTCAGAATTCAAAATGAATAAACTAGATTTACTTGTGTTTATAAGCTTCAAAAAATTCCAATGAATCTTAACCCTTGATTTTGAATTCGGAAATATTTTCGAGAAAAAATTTCTGGGACCGAAGCAATCCTCGTAAAGTTATGCTGGTTATACTTGGTAAGTGGTCCAGAAGGATAGACATTTTTGGGACTTGGCTGGTGGGAATTAGCAGTGATTTTGGCTTGGGTTGGTAGCGTTTGTCCTGTCTAGTCAGATTGCAATAGTTAGGTGTGGAGGGGATATTGCAACTATGTTGGCATCTTACCAACAGTTACAATAATCAGTTACAATCGTCTCTTATTTGTACTTTGTATCTTGTAATTTATTTCATCAATATATTCTACTTTGTGGATAAAAAAAAAGGGTAATCATTGTGTAATATACTCGTGGACCCCTTAAAACCAGACAATAATTGTCGATTATTTTTTGAATCTATCAAAGTAGCAACGAGCCGAGTACCCTGATATTGTCACATGAGTCTATGTCACATACTCCTCAATTCCACCACTTCATGACAAAAGCAAAGAATAAAGAAAGAAAAGAGAAAGGATAAATTACATTGACCTCTCTTGAGATTCTAATAAATACATTGATCTCCCTTCTAGTTTGAAAAATTATTTTGACATTTCTTACTTTTAAAACTACTATGCATTTACCTCCCTTACTATTAAAATAAGTTAAACAGTCAAGCTATTAAAATTTTAAGTTCAGATTTTTTTTTTGACAAACGGAGTACGACATAATTCTTATCACGTCTAAAATAGTCCGTGTCAACGTGTTTTAGATATTTCTAGAACCAAAATTTGGACAAATTTCAAAAACTTTATTAAAATTTTGATTTCAGAGAAATCTCAAAAATTCAACACAAGTTATTTTAGATGTGATAGGAATTATATTGCAGTTCGTTTTGTTTAAAAAAAGATCCCGAACTTGAAATTTTTCAATAACTTAACTAATGACGTTTAAAGGATTTTAACAATATGGGCATTGATGTGTTGAACATTGCAGGTGTTTTCAATAGGTTCAAGGATGAGACAGGGAATTTCAAGGCATGTCTTTGTGAGGATATGAAAGGAATGCTATGTTTGTATGAAGCCTCATACCTATCAGTTGAAGGTGAAAGTATACTGGATGAGGCTAGAGATTTCACAACCCAAAATCTCAAACAAATCCTCAAGAGGAAGAAGGGAGGGATTGATGATGATGATGATGAAGATCTTGCCCTATTAGTGAGTCATGCCCTTGAGCTTCCACTGCATTGGAGGGTGACCAGGCTTGAGGCAAGGTGGTTCATTTATGTGTACGAGAGAAGACCTAATATGAACCCTAAAGTACTTCAACTGGCTAAATTGGATTACAACATGGTGCAAGCAACTCACCAAGGAGATCTAAAACATATGTCCAGGTGAGATAACATTTATATGTACGTCCTCTCTTTTTTCTTTTTCTTTTATAATTCAAAGTGTTCGGATCTACTTATGCGCACCTCGACAAATTTCTAGAGAACTATTTTTACTTTCTCTTAACGGGTGGCTCAATTAAAATTAGAACAAATTCCCTGTATGGACTGACACCAAAATAGTTGATAGCACCTGAGAAGTTTCGAATTTAAGACCTTAGAGAGGGAGAAAATCCTTAAGTCCCAAGCCTTTGCTACTGGAGATTGACTCGGTTTCTAAGCTGTGAGGTTAAACATCTAAGTATTGTCTTAATAAATGACAAAAATTTAAGTTTTTGAGAAAAAATATATATAAGTGAGTAGAGTCAAGTGATCCCACTTATTAATATGTGGCTCCGCAATTTACCTTAACTCGATTATTTTTAAGCATGTTTTGTCTCTATTCAGTTTTTTTCGCAGTCATTATTTTGACCTCAAATTTTTATAAATTATTTGTCCATCTCAATGAAAGAAATCTAAAAAGTATAAATTTTTGTCCAAAAATTAAAAAAAAGTAACTAAAGACAACGAATAAACACAAATATCCTGTTTTTAAATTATTTTTGTCTTTTCTGAACTATTTTTTGAACTTGGTCCTTTATGTATAACCTTTCTAAAATCTCTTGTTAAGATGAACCAATATTCCATAAAAAGTTGACGGAAGACAAAAAAATTGCAAAAGATTTTCACATAAGTAGAAAAAATAATCAAATAATCGAGTCAGGTCAAATTTCGAGATTTTTATAGCTCCAGTTAAGGTTTCTTTTTCCTTCCTTGGAGTCAAAGACGAAACCAGAGTTCGACGTTTGGAGGCCTAGATTTTTTTTTTTAAAAGAGAAGGCCGAATATAACTTGAGGAATTGAAATGTAATTTTTTTTTTATAATTTTAAAATTTATACCTAAATCTTAATCTTTCTTGAAATTATTGGGAACCCAAAATCTCAGTGCAGAGCCATTATGATACGTATGGACAAGACAGCCCCACTTTCCAAAAATATATTGTATAAAAATATATTGACAGAAATAATTATTTGTGGGGTCTATTTATGCGTGTTTATAAAAACATATTTTATATTATATATATATACATATATATAATATATATATATATATATATATATATATATATATATATATATACACACACACATATATATAGAATAAGAATGGGTAAATTATATTGATTTTTTCTCACAACACCTGTGATATCTATAAGTATAATGAGTTAACAATATACATTGTAACTTAATTCCAATGATTTTGTACTGAGGAAAAAGAAAAATACATGTGCCTTCATTTGAAAAAGTACATCTAGAAACTAAGAAAATAACCACACATGTAAATTCAAAAAATAATTATTTTAATTAAAAATATAACATATGCAAAATCAACCAAAGTTAATATTTCAAGTTTTAATAAAGATAAAAATATTATGTTACAGGTAAATTACATGAATTTTTTTAACAGATTCATAAGGATTTTTTTTTTATTGATATGATATGTTAGGATGTATATATGTCTTCTATTAGATAAAATACATATAAAGGACGAAAAACTAATGAGATTCATTAAGTAAATATATTATATTTATAAAACTAAATAATAGTTACTAAAAGATAAAATACGCAAGTAATTCTATAAAATTTACTAATAAAAAAAATTGGGTCATTTGAAAATTAGGGGCGACGGACCACCTCCTCCCTTTTAGCCTCCGCCTCTGGTTTGAGATGTTATCGATCCAGAGGCAGAATTAGGATTCTACGTTTTGAGATTTGTTTTTGGAAAAAGAGGGGGCGGAATGAATTGGAGGAGTTGGAATGTACTTTTTTATAATTCTTAAAATTTATAACTAGGTCCTAAATTTTTTAAAAAAAATTTGAAGCTGCCCACCCTTGATTTCTATGTTGTTCTGCCCCTGCCCTAATCTGGAACCTTGTTATTCTATCCACCATTCAGCTCTAACACTTGCAATTCTAATATAGGTGGTGGAAAGGCACAGGCTTGGGAGAAAAATTGAGCTTTGCTAGGGACAGGTTGATGGAGAATTTCTTATGGACTACTGAGGTGGACTTCAAGCCTGAGTTTGGGTACAGGAGGAGAGAAGCTACCATATTCTATGCCCTAATAACAACAATTGATGATGTTTATGATGTTTATGGTACATTGGATGAGCTTGAGCTTTTCACCAATGCAGTTGAGAGGTTGGTTAGAGCAAGTCTCTTCTACGTACACACAATTTTGGTACATAGATTTGGGCATAAATGTACTTGGAATCATCCGATGCACGTAGAGTCTTCTATTATTTTGTGGACATCACGTGCATCTGACAATTCTGAATACATATGTGTCTTGATTTGTGCACCGAAGTTTTGTTTATAGACTTTCTCTTGATTTGAAGTATATATACTACACCACAATTGCATATGCTTCTTAGGTTTTTTTCTTTTACATGAATGATTGAAATTAAGGGTGAAAGAATTATTGAAAAGATAGAATCGATTGAAAAAATTATAGTTCGGCCAGGTTCGAAGTAGGGGGTCAGTCAATTTTGATTTAATCCATAGTTTTTCAATTTTTCTGTTCAATTTTGGGTGTCCCCTTTTTTTTGATTTAATCCTTTTTTTTTTATCTAACCGATCGAACCAAACTAAATTTATAAGATGTAATAAATCAATCGTTTATCCTTATTGGATTTTTTGCTCTAAGGTTTAGAAAAATAATTTCTGTTTTTGTTAGGCAATTTTTATTGGTCAATTTCTGCTTTTAAGGTTTAGAAAAATTATTTTAAGTTTTATCCTTATTGGATTTTCTAATAGGTGGTTTTGGTACAAATACAAGAGTTTTGGGCTCTATAGTCTTATTACTCTAAATTTTGATATATCAAATTTTTTTTTTATTCATATGGTCCAAAACTAAATCCATTTTCGGTCAATCTGGATATCCCAAATATCTTGACCTAGCCGATCCTACCCGAACCGACATCAGTCATTTCATAAAATCAGTTCGGATTAGTATGTGAAATTTTTATCTCAAACTAATCGAATTCCACCTTTTCATGCTTACAAACCTATCGAACATGAAATGATTTCACCCCTAATCGAGATACATTTTGGTACCTTCTCAGGTGGGATTTAACTGCAATGGAACAGCTTCCTGAGTATATGAAGATATGTTTTCTTGCTCTTTTCAACTCCATAAATGAAATGGGTTACAACACTCTTATTGAACAAGGCGTTAACAACATCCCTTACCTTCACAAAATGGTATTCGCTTCATCATAATTATTTTTGCTGAATTATTTCTCTTGAAGTTTAAAAAATTACTCTGGAGATCCATTTGTTAGCGGTCAAAAATTTAGAAGGGATATGATAGATGTAGAATGAGATACATATAGTAAAATGATAGATTTATTATAGAGGAGTGAAGAGTTTATAAAGAGTTTGTCGGAGTATTTTCTCAGAAAGAAAGATATAACGGATATGAGTAGGTAAATAAAATTCTCATAATGATATTCTCGTAATTAATATTAACATTTGTGTAAAAAGAAGGTGTATATAGAAGACGGATAACATATGATTAGACAGAGGAGTGAGATAATTTTATCCCACTCTGAGGGATAAAGTAGTCCCTCAGATATTATATTTGGGGTGCAAGGAAGTAAACAAACTCAAGATATGGCGAACCTAGACCATAGCCATATCCAGAGTGATAGAGTTGAACCCTTTCTATGACTTCTAACAACAAATCCTATCTTTCTTTGCTTTTAAAACAATTATGCAGTTATCATCCTTGCTGTTAACTAAAGATAGTTCGGAAGATATATGAATTACTTTGCATATCTTTTTGCCAGTAAAAATCTCGAACTTGAAGTTTCAATAGCTTGACTAATGACGTTTGACTGATTTTAACAATATAAGAAATAACTACATTATAGTTTCAAAAGCTTTCTGCATTATAGTTTCAAAAGCAATGGATGTCAGACTAGTTTCCCAAACTACATAGAAGGTCAGTGTATTTGTCAGAAACCTAAGTGTAATTTGCAACTGTCCAAAAAGAGGAAAAACGCAAGAAATCACAAGAGAAAGGAAAGGGTGCTAGAAGCTATGGGGAATCTAAACTTGTTCAAATTCAACCAGATCAGGAAATCTAGAAAGCTAAAAATCAATCCAAGAATCCGAAGGTCAGTAGCATCAGCTTCATTATCTTCATCATCAGTGGATGTAGCAAACAGGAACAGAATAATCAGGGGAGAAGCAGAACTTACATGGGACATTTGCAAGAAGTTGGGAATAGAAGCAAATGGGGAGGAGGAGGAAGTCATCAGTAGATTAGCAGAGATGGAACAAGCAGATCTTCAACAGGCTGATAGAGGCGGGGATGGGAGAGCATGAGCCAAATAACAGGACTGAGACTAAGGCTCTGGTTTTTTCAAGTGTTTTCAATGATTATGATGACCTGGAATATAAGGGGGCTAGGAGGCTCTCTAAAAAGGAGGAAGGTGAAAGGGGTAATTGCCAAAAATAGAGTGCAAGTTCTAATGCTTCAAGAAACTAAGAAAAAAGAAGTAAGTAGAGCATGGGTGAAATCAATATGGAAAGATGACAATTTTGAGTATATGGAGGTGGGTTCCCAAGGGAGCTCGGGGGGGTTACTTATCATATGGGAGTCCTCTTTTTTTGTGTTGAAAAGCTGCGTAGCTTCTAGGAACTACATAGCTTTAGAAGGCTTTATCAAGGGCGATTTCTTGTGTGTTTTGGCAAATGTTTATGCCCCAAATGAGGTGGCTAACAGGCGGGTTATTTGGGAAAATATCAAGAACCTTAAGTCAGATTCCTCCATCCCCTGGTGCTTGGGGGGAGATTTTAACGAGGTCCTCAAAATTGGAGAAAGGAAAGGATGCTTGAGGAGAGAAAGAGGTATGACTGACTTCAATTCTTTTGTCAATGAGATGGAGCTAATGGACATCCCTATGATGGGCAGGAAATATACTTGGGGAGGCCCCCAGTCTTCGGACTTATGGAGTAGATTGGATAGGTTCCTATTGTCAAGTCAAGTTTTAGAAAAGTTTAATCTCAAGCAATGGGGATTGAATAGGATCCTATCTGACCATTGCTCGGTGATCCTTAAACAAGATGAGAGGGAATGGGGGCCCAAACCTTTCAGGTTTTTCAATGCCTGGTTTCTTCACCCGGAGTTCATGGATAGAGTTAAAGAAGCATGGGAAGGAAATGATCATAGGGGTTGGACGGCTTTCCAAATACACCAGAAACTCAAAGGGGTTAAGCTCTTCCTTAAGGATTGGGCAAAAGCTGAATTCGGGGATCTTCAACAGAAAATTGAGAAGGCAGAAGAGGTGATTAGAGATCTGGATCTAAAGGCAGAAGATGGACCTCTTCAACAGCAGTTCCTTCTCCAAAAAATGGAGGCTAGGAACCAATTCTGGAGCCTTAGCAAGATTCATGAATGGATGATTCTACAGAAATCAAGGCTGAACTGGTATCATAAAGGGGATAGGAATACAAAATTTTTTCACATTGTGGCTGCAAATAGACAGAGAAGGAACATGATCCACTCAGTTGTTAAAGGGAGGGTTGTTTTGGAGGATCCAATAGAAGTGAAACAAGCGGTGTTTGAACATTTCAAGGCGGCATATGCAGAAGCTTGGCAAGATAGACCACTGCTGAGAAACCCCGCCCCTGGTTTTTTCCAGCAGATTCCCCATGATAGTAGAGAAGATCTGGTCTCAGTCTTCACTGCAGAAGAAATATGGGGGGCCCTCAACAGCTGTCAAGGTAATAAGGCCCCTGGGCCGGATGGTTTCAATATCAAATTCTTTAAGAAGTGTTGGCCTATTTGCAAAGAGTGGGTGATCAAGTTTTTTGAGGAGTTCCATGAAAATGGCAGGTTACTTAGATGCCTCAACTCCTCCTTTATTACACTCATTCCCAAGGTGGAAAATCCTACTTCTTTAAGGGAGTATAGGCCTATAAGTCTTATTGGAAGTGTGTATAAAATCTTAGCCAAAGTTCTAGCAAAAAGGGTATCCTCTCTACTGCCTTCCATCATTGGAAAGTTCCAATCGGCCTTTGTAAAAAATAGGGGAATTCAAGATGGAATCCTAATTGCCAATGAAATTGTTCATCTATGGAAAGTTAGGAAAAGGAAAGGTCTTGTGATTAAACTGGATTTTGAGAAGGCCTATGATAATCTAAACTGGCGATTCATCATCTCAATGATGGGGAAATTCGGGTTCCCACAAAAATGGATCAATTGGATTCAAGAATGTATTTCTACTTGTTCCCTATCTGTCTTGGTAAATGGATCCCCAACGAGTCAATTTCGCATGGAAAAAGGATTGAGACAAGGGGATCCCCTATCCCCTTTTCTCTACATCATAGCAGTGGAGGGTCTTAGCTACATGCTTCATAGAGCTAAGGAATTAAAGTTCATTGGAGGAGCAAAAATAGGTCCTGCCTCAGGGAACCTAACCCACTTGCAGTTTGCAGACGATACCATCCTCTTCTGTGAGGGAGGGGAGGAGGAAGTCAGAATGCTAAAAAGAATTTTGAGAGGGTTAGAAGCAATTTCGGGGTTGAAGATCAATTTCAAGAAATCTGTTATTTGTGGAGTAAGGTGGGAAGAGGGTTTGGTCAATTCATGTGCTCACATTCTAAAATGCAAACAATCTGCTCTCCCGTTCATGTACTTGGGCATGCCTCTTGGGGCAAATCCATCAAGAGTTAAGACTTGGAGGCCTATAGTGGAGAAGGTTAAATCTAAATTGGCATCTTGGAAAAGGAAATTGCTCTCCTTTGGGGGTAGGCTTGTCCTAATAAGATCCGTGTTAGGAAGCTTACCTATCTATTATTTATCCTTGTTTCGGATGCCTAAGGCAGTGACTAAGATGTTGAATTCTCTACAAAGGAACTTCCTATGGGGGGGGGGGGGGGGGGGGGGGGGGTCTGTGGATAAGAAGATTGTCAGTTTGGTAAAGTGGGAGAAGATAACTTTAAGCAAAACAAAAGGGGGATTGGGGATCAAAAATATGGATTCCATGAATTTATGTCTACTCTTCAAATGGTGGTGGAGATTTGCGTTGGAAAGGCAAAGCCTATGGAGGAAGGTTATATGCGACATTTATAGGATTCCACTCAACTGCTGGGCACCAGAAAAGGTTATCCAGCATCACGGATCATCAATCTGGAAAAGTATAGCTAACTTAAGGGATTCCAACCAAGATATTTACAATGTATATAGGAGTAGCATAAGACTGAGTCCGGGAAATGGTGATTCCATAAGTTTTTGGAGAGATCCTTGGTTGAACTCAGGCCAGTCCCTAAGTAATCAGTATCCGAGGTTATACCGGCTAAGTGTGGAAAAGGACATCACTTTAGCCAGTTTTAGACAAGCCAATTCAGGACAATTTTCAGCTCTGTTCAGAAGACCTCTCTACAGCTGGGAACAAGCAGATGTGCAACATATACAGTCTATGTGGTTTAACGAAGCATATGAATTTCATGACAGGGAAGACAGATTGATATGGATAAGTAGTTTGGGAAGGAATGGGGCATCATTCTCAGTAAAATCATTATACAGAGGTGTGGAAAACTCAAGAGCTAACCTGGATTACAACCCCCCCTCATGCGTATGGGTTCAATTTGTACCTCCTAAAGCCCAATTCTTCACTTGGCTCGCCTGGAAAGGGAGGATCAAGGTGGCCCAAAGGATGTTCTTCATGGGTATGCTGAGTGTTAGAGAGGCGATGTGCTCCTTCTGCAACAGGGAGTTGGAATTCCAGAACCATCTTCTGCTTCATTGCCCAAATGTGTGGCGATTATGGTGCAACCTTGTGTCTATATGGAACGTCCAGTGGGTAACCCCCAAATCAATGGCAGCTCTCTTGGAATGGTGGTCAGGGTGGAATTTTGCAAAAAACTCCAGTCAGGTGGCTATTTCTCTGTGGAAATCACTTTCATCAACCATCATCTACTCTGTCTGGATCTTGAGGAATCACGTCAGATTTAGAAACAAAGTGGTAAATTGGAGTTTGGTGGAGGAAGATATCCGGTTCAGATGGCTTCGTGGTGCCCTAGATCATCATCAGCAAGATCGTCTTTCCATGGCCGGAGTGCTGTACAATCCGTCAGCGATCGTAGGGAGCACTTTACTCCGGTGATTATCAGGCGATTGGAAGGGAAGGGTTTGATCTCCCTGTAAATTTAGGGTCCGGTAGGAGTCTTGAATGTTGGTAGGTTTGGGTTTAAGGCCGTTCTGTTTTTTTTAATGGTTGGGTCCTCACCAACCAATTTGAATGGCTTTAATATTGTATTATGGATGGTTTTTAATTTAATTCCTTTTTGCTCTTCAAAAAAAAAAAACTAAAACTACTATTTCATATGCTTTTTTTTTTTGCTAAACATTTCATATGCTTTTCAGTGGGCAGATTTGTGCAAATGTTACTTAGTGGAGGCAAAGTGGTACCACAGCAGATACAAACCCAGCATGGAAGAGTACATGGAGAATGCATGGGTTTCAATAGGAGCTCCAGTGATACTAACTCATGCCTATTTTCTAAGTACAAATCCCATAACCCCAGAGGGCTTGGAGTGGCTAGAGAAGTACCCCAATATAATCCGCTGGTCTGCCACTATTTTACGACTTGCAGATGATTTGGGAACATCAGAGGTGGGCATGTAATGTTACATTCCTCACACCATCTTACTTTTGCTATGTGTGCGTCTGTATGTACACCCCAATTTCATAGCTGATAATTTCCTGGCTAGTTTGAACTGCACATCCCACAGAGGCCTCCTCTGCTATCTGCAAACAAGTTGGGTTGGATAACCAAAAGTCCATGCATCAGAAAGGTTTAGGACCCCAATCATGGCTCTCATCTGTGATTAGTATAGAGGGCAGTTATCAGAAGGGACCCCCATTGCGTCAGATTGAATTTTGAGAGGAAGTCCTGTGTGAGGGAAAACCTGTTTAGCCTAGATAGGGCAGGTTCAGATTGGAAATTACACCATTTGGACTTCCTGCCATGCACTGGAAGGTCGATACACCCCATTTGATTCACGAAAGCCTGGAAGTCTCTAGTACCTCTTGCTGCCAATGAAGATGCAAATCTCATAATGCTAGCAACCACTATCTGTCTTGCATAATGCCCTTTCTCTTATGTTAAGGCGACCTCTAGATCTTTAGTCTGTTGTTGACATTTAACATCTAATTTTTTTTTTTTTTTACGGATTCAGGATGAAATGATAAAAGGTGACATTCCGAAATCAATCCAGTGTTACATGCACGAAACCGGTGCCTCAGAGGAAGAAGCCCGAGAACACATCAAGTACTTGATTCACGAGACGTGGAAGAAGATGAATAAAGATCGAGGAGTGATATCTCCCTGCTCACAAACCTTCGTCGAACTCGCAATGAATCTTGGAAGGATGGGTCAATGCATGTACCAATATGGAGATGGTCATGGTGCTCAAGGTGTTCACACTAAAGTTCGAGTTTTATCTCTGCTAATCAATCCCGTTCCCCTAGTGTAATCGAGCAAAACCATTAGGGAGCTTTTCAGCTAGAGGCTGGCCACACACTATGTATGTGCATGTGTGTAGTTGAATACATTGAATGTGTGAGTGAAATATGAGTGGATATGGTGTAGGAGTGGACATGAGGGTGGGGTGTGGAGAGTGAACAGTTGGTTTTAGGAGTTTTATTACTTTGTCTCTGTTTCTTTTTTTTTTTTTTTTGGCTCAGCAAAAATGATTGAAATAATCAAAGCAAAGGTACAATGATTAAATGGATTTAGAACCAAGGGCTGAATCCTAAGGCTGGAAGTTTGGCTAGAAACCAAACAGAAGAAGAAAAAAGGGGAAAAAAAAAAATCTACATCCTCAACGATCTAGTGCCTTTGAAACACCTCATAATATCTTGGACCGAATAATGCCTAAGGCTGAGCTTGTACTGAAGCCAAGTTGCAGTCCTAATTTTGATCAATTCAGAAACTGCTTCCACCTCCATCCTTTTGTTGTTGAACACCATACTGTTCCTAGCAAGCCAAATGGACCACACTGCTGCATCAACTGTTGTTAGCCAGCATACTTTTTCACTTTGTTACATTGTCTCTGTTAATTATTTCATATTAAAATAATTAATAAGTTTGTAATGCTTCCAGAGTGTTCCCCTGGTTTGATTCCCTTGATCACATCCAATTATATAGTCTTGTTGAGGAGAAGACAAAGCCCTTCAGCAACTGTAATGTATAAGAAAGGGGACAATCAATTCCCTTGGCTAATGCCCTTTCCAGCTTGAAATCAGAAGTTGGTGAGCCATTAACAATCACTGATAGAGAAGTAGTAGAAATGTATTCCCAGATCCAATTTGTCCATCTGTCAGGAAACCCAATGCCTGTAAGCATGGATAATATGAAATTCCAATTAAGCTTGTCAGAGGCTTTCTCAAAATCAAGCTTTATTAGCAATACTTTTCTCCTTGATTTCTTCCAGAAGTGAACAACCTCATTTGCTATCAAAATTCCATCTTGAATGCCTCTACTTCTAACAAAAGCAGACTGAATTTGTCTATCACATATGGTAATATTGCTTTCAATCTCTCAGCTAAAACTTTAGCCAAAATCTTGTAAATGTACCCAATTAGGCTTATAGGTTTGAAATCACCAACAGAAGATGGACTGTTCACTTTTACAATAAGAGCCAAGAAAATAGCATTTAGACCCTTCAACAACTTCCCATGGGAATGTAAATTTCAGAAAAATTCTGCGTAAGCTGTTCACAATTTTATAAGGCTTGCCATATTTCATCTTCTGAAAAGGGATGCTTAAGCTGTTCTACCTGTTCCAAACGAACTTGAGAGTTCCATAGTGATTCTATGGATTGCCTGATTTTCCATTTCTCTTTATAGAGCATGCTAAAATGGATGAAAATCCCTTGTTTGATCTCATCAGGGATATTTTTTTTCTCTACCTTCAAACATAATGGAATTGATCATATTCTCTTTATCCCCTATAATATTCCAATTCAATCTTGATTTTTGAAGCCATAACCATTCATATATTCTGCTGTATTTTCAAAATTCCTTTTTAGCGTCCAATTTAACGATTGTGTCTTCCTCAGATAAAGCACTAGATTCAGCCATTTGATCCAACTCTGTAATTTTTGATTCTATTGCATTAATTTTCTCCTTATAAAAATCTTTACTTGCTCTGATAATATTTCAAATGGTGTTTAATGGATTAATTTCAACTCAAATGATACAAATAAATATTTTAGACTGTCCTCGTCATGTTTTTATGGACACTTTGACTTAATTTAATGGAGTCAAATGAGTTGCCTCATCAATAATTGGTAAACATATTATATATTTTGTGTTAATCGTTATAAAAAATGGTGGGGTCATTTGACCTCGTAATTTTTTCCACGTGGTTCGGTTTGAGCGAAGGTATTTTATGAAATACAGACATGAATCGAAGAACGATTTTTTTTTTAGGTACGAAAACTATATGGACCTACTGAAAACCAAAAAAATGGGTCAATTTTTCCAGTTGGTTCGGGTTGACCCTTTTTTCCCCACCCCTAGTGGGACTGGGATTCTGGAAATGCTCGAGAGAAATGAAAACTTCGATGTTGGTGGGACTGGACTGGGAGCCCGCAAGGTTTAGTTTTAGGGTTTGGGATGGAAAATTTGGAAAATGGGATTGGAAAAGGCTCGAGAGAAATGGGATAGTTTTAGGGTTTCACAGTTTGGAGCAGTTGTAAGGTCTATTTAATTTTGTGGATTATACCGATGGCTTGTTATGAGCTGTGGCTAAAAATTGAGAATACAGTAACAGTCCATAAAAAAGCCATCACTAGAGACCACTTTCTAGTGACGCTTTGAAGTTGCTATTATTTCCTACTTACACCATCGGTGCTGAGATAAAAACCATTGGAAAATGTACATTTTTGTGTGTTGACTGCTGCTTTTTCGTTTTTTGTGTTTGGATTTTCAACAGTGGTTGTAGTCAAAGTTATCAATCTCGTATCGGCGAGTGTATTATTTTTTTTACTAGTACGGTGCGTGTAGGTATCGGTGTATATACACCAGCGTACGGTTTTGATTTATCGTAAAAAATAATATATGTTTCTCAAATAATATTTTTTTAACCAAAATCACATCACATATAAAATAAAGACTCACAACTTAAAAATAAATTACTAAATATAAAAGGAGATGATTTTAGCCTCGTGTAATTATCCAAAAAAGTATTAATTAAAAATTAAAAAAATTTGTACAACCCAGTACGGAACAATTGTCAAAACTGTACAAAGATGAACCGGTACCACTACTTGACAGTACGATACGAGACAAATAAGTACGGTGACATTGTCCTATTCACTTTTTGTTTTTTTGCTTGCCTATTCTTTCATTAAAAAACTATACCATAGACTATTACAGGGTTTCTTGTTTGACGAGAATTTTAGGAAAGCTACCTATATATAGTATATGTAAATAATAATATAAGTGAGTCTTAAATATCTAATTTAATATCTATACTATATAGTTTCCCGACGTATACATTAAAAGTTATATGGCATATTAAGACATCATTTGGCCAAAATAATTTGATATTAACGTCACTATCTTTTTTTTAATCATCTTTGCTTAGTTTTTATCAATTAATTTTTTGGATTAACTATTTATCTTGGTGGAAGAAATTTAGAAAGTGAAACAATATGAGTAAAAATCCTTAAAAAATTCATTAAAAACGAAAAAAGTTTTAAAAGACTGTTTCTTATTATTTTTGGTATCTTTAGCATCGTTCTATTTGAATTTATTTTTAAAATTTTGGCTCATTTTTATTAATTTTCCTTTTTCTCTTTTTGAGATAAAAAAATATAAAAAATTAATAAAAAGATGTACAAAAATTATAAAATATCAAATAATACCGAGTGTCTTTTAAAAAAAATAATTTAGTCCAAACTCAACCTAAATAAAATTATGAAAGATTAATATATTGGCATAAGCTAATTTAAGACATTTATAATTATAAAAAATCACGCATGACAAATTATATATTAACTATATGATGAACAAGTCTAAGAACACAAACTATTCGTGGACACCCGAATACAGATGTGTTCAGAACCGTTTGATGAGTGTGAGATATTCCACTTTGGAACCACGATTCAAATTTGGGGGGCCGACTTTTTTTTTTTTTCCTTTTTGGAAAGAGGGGGGCTGAAATATAATTTATTTTAATAATTTTTAAAATTTATACCTAGGTCTTAAATTTGTTTGAAATTTTTTGGGAGCCTGGGCCCACCTCGTCCCTAATGTGGTTCTGCTCCTAGTCCTCCATAATCATTTGGGCTCCATGTGCATCCGACAATTCTAGACATATTTGAATCTGATGTGCTCGAATAATTCATGTTTTCCTAGACTTTTTCTTATATATATGATACACTCCGTTCATGGTGCAGTACTGAATATTGAAACATATGGGCACTCTTTAGCAAATTTGAGATTGGCAGGGTCCGTAAACGAATTCGATCAAAATAATTGTAATTAATACTAAATATTTTCATAACTAACTAGAATAAAAATTAATATTTTGGTGCGTAGGATACACACCTATACATAACTAAAACAAAACAATACATTATAAATATCATAAAAATTAATTGTAACAACTGATCCAAGAAAATTCGTAACAAATCAAACAAAAAAAATATGCGTAGCAGAAGAACCATGGAATTCCTAACAGACCATAAGACGTGAGATTCGTAATTTAAACTTTAATATGCAAAAGTTTTTTTTTCTACGATGCACAACAACTCGTAACAACACTAAAATACTACGTAACGTGTAACGTAAACCACAATTATATGTAACATAGACCAAAAAAAAAGAATTCACATAGTATATTGAACATTCAGGGCAGGTGAACCCCTTAAGATACGACATTACTGGATTGAACCTGCAACTTAAAATAATAACTTAAAACTCTTTTTAAAATAATAACTCTTTTTTTATTGGCAAAAGAATTTTATTAATTTATAAAAACAGTATAAAAGATTAAAGGGATGACTCGTATTGAACATTCAGGGCAGGTATACCCAAAACTTAAAATAATAACTCTTTTTTTATTGGTAAAAGAATTTTATTAATTTATAAAAACAGTATAAAAGATTAAAGGGATGACTCGTATTCGACATTACTGGATTGAACCTGGAACCTAAGTAGGTTAGCTCCCTAAAAACCTACAAAGAACTTAAATAATAACTCGTTAGATTCCGTTTTATCAAACCAAAAGGAATGTTAGCGTATTGGTCAGAAACTTCGCGAAAAGTCAACGAACTAATTTACGCAATTAAGACAAAATAAATTACATTTTTTTTAGCAAGGAAACAATTTTTTAAGAGATTCCAAAGGAAACCTAAATAAATATCTTGGTAAGTTTTCAGTTTCTTATGGTCCCCACTAAGCCAAATTCCTGGCTAGGCTACTTAGGTCAAACAAATTAACATGTCTTTGAGGATTATAACTACATTATTAGAACACACTTGTCTTAAAAAAAATAAAAATCTATTCTAAAAATTATACTTGTCCTCTAAGCAAATGCCGGTGAATAGTGTGGTTATCGATGTCCAATTAACGCAATTTTTTTTACAAGACAATAGTTCTTTTTACGAAGATGACCTCAAAATTGGCACGCAATAATTTTAACTTCATGATGAAATTGAAATATTTGACTTTAACGAAACTTGACATGTGAGTTAATTAACTATTATTTACTAGCAAAGAACGGTGCTACCTTTCGAAAGAGGTAAGATTTGGTCAATCGAAAACAATTAAGAATAATTTTTTTTTATGGAACATACATATCAATATTCGTGGATCATACCTTTTGTTCCACTTTACGTTCCTGTGTTAATCGGAATGAGTCTTCTTCTATTTCCAAAAGCAACAAAAAATATTCGTCGTATGTGGGCTTCTACTACACACGGAATTTTTATATTAATTTGTAGATGTGCTTTTCTCTCAAATTAGATATAATTTTTAATTGGTTAAGAGTTCCATATGTGGGTACGACGCATCAGAACGATGGTAACAAAAGTTCGAATAACAACTAAATAAACATTTCACTGTCGGCCAAGAACACACGACCGCACACAGAAGCTTAGGTCCCTTCCGATGGGATGATAAAAACTGACAAAGAAAGGTGCTTCACACGAACGGGCACGGCTGAAGGATTCAAAAGGCAACGCCGAAACGCCTATTTCTCTATTTATGCTGGACCCAACTCTTTATGCGGGGCCCCTTCCTTAGTTAGCTGGGCCCGTAGCCGTGGACATCAATGGGACCTCACCAAAAAAAAAGGACCTCACAGAAAGAGCATGTCTGCTTTTTCAACCTAGGAATTAAAGGTCTACACTAATAGGCGGGGCGCTAACTCGCATATACATATTTATAACCTATACTCTTTAAGAATTATTTCACCAACCTCCATCTATAGAGATATTGCAAGAGCAATATCAAAAGTAACAGTTTTTTTTCCTTTCAAAAAAAAAGTAACAGTTTTAAACAAAATAAATAATAAATCAAATCATTAGATTTAATGATATGAGTCAACAAATTTAATTAAAAAATGATGAAATATTTGTAACTTATACTCTTAACAATTATTTCATAATAAAGGTATATTGCAAGAGAAATATCAGAAGTAATTGTTTTAAACACATAAACAATAAAATCAAATCATGATTAAACTTAAATCAGTCAATAGTACTGATTATTTAAATCACAAAATATATAGAAAATTCATGTCATTTTCTTGCTAGGAATCATACGTATATTGTCTTATTAACGAAATAATCGGTGATAATTCTAACATTGAAAATGGGTATGACAAAGAATTTTTATAAAATTTGAAGCAAAATTAATATATTAAATCCCGCACATATTTAGGAGCGAGTTCAAGAGTGTAATTAATTTGTTAAAATAATTAATGGAGTAAATGAAATTTAACTGCAAAAAAACCATTTGAACTTGATGAAATAGACATGGGTTTCACATAGAAAAAGTTACTAAAATCGTAGTTGGTATATATAAATCTCAACTTGCTTTTTGGTGGGCGCCAAGCAATTTCCAAGTCTTACGGGGAAGAGAATCTAGTTGACGTAGGTTTTGTCCCATTCATCACAGACTCAAACCGAATCAAAGTGAAATAATTTGGTTCGATTTTGATTTAAGAAATTATAAATTAATTTTTTTAATTTGGTCCGAGTTTTTCTTTTAAAGCGGACCAATTATACCCCTAATAGATCATCACAATTTTTATTTTATTTTATTATTTGTGCACTATTTACTCCATGATGTAACCAAACTAGTTGAATATTTCAATACACAAATAAACATTTTAGAATGTCGTCATTATCTTTTTATGTACTCTTTGTTTCAATTTAATGCATTCAAATGAAGTATGTCACCCATAATTAATGAACATATTATACAGTTAGTGATAATCGTTATAAAAAAATAGTGGGATCATTTGACCTCGTAATCTTCCACGTGGAGTCAACCCTGCTTGCCTGCTGCTTTTTTATTTTTTATTTTTGTTTTCTCAATGGTGGTTACACTGTCCTCACTCACTTTTTGTTTTTTTCTTGCCTGTGTTCATCGTTCATTCAAAAATCTATACTATAAAATATTGCAAGGCATCTTTATTGACGAGTTATGGAGCGTTACGTCGTAGGCATGTTTATTGACAAGAGCTATAGAGATGTTACGTGACAGGCATCTTTGAATTTGGAAGAACTATAGTGCAGTTTTCTGTATTGTACGTGTAGTGCGGAAAAAACAATTTGGGAGAGTTCACTACTAGAAATTACACATTTTGTGACTAGTTTTCGTGACCAAATGCGTTTTGGTCACGGAAAAGTATACAATTTGTGACCTAATTTTTTTTAGTCACCAAATATGGACTCATTAGTGACCAAACTTTTTGTAGTCACCAATGACAGGCATTTTGAGTGACTAAATATTGTTTGGTCACGAAAGAATATACAAATAGTTTTGGGGACTAGTATTTGGTCACTAATAGTATACTTTCAGAGACTAGTTATTGTTGGTCACCAAAAATATGTTAAAAAGTGCGCCAATTTATTTGGCGGGAATTTTGAGCGAGGTTCAATACATTTAGTGACTACTTGTTTAGTCATAAAAATAATTCATGCTAGAATTACACTTTTGGTGATCATGTTTCGTGACCAACCACGTTTTGGTCACGAAAAATGAAAATAATTGGTGACCAAATTGTATTTATTCACCAAATACAGGATATTTAGTGATTATAAATTTTGTTGGTCATAGAAGATTTGGCTCATCAGAATGCAATAGGCATGATCCAATCACGCATTATATGAGATCCAATAATCTCTATTTTTGGTGACCTTAAATAAATCAGCGAGACGTGAAGTATTAACGGTTTAGATCGACCATTGTCAAAATTGAGTTGGCCGTTGTGTTGGAGATTAAATTTGATGCAAGGGAAAATTCTAGGTTTAAATATCCACACAAAATATTAATCAACCAAAAACAACAAATTAAATATTTAGAAAGAAAAGATTAGAAAAGTCTGTGAAGTGGTTGAGGCACGCGAATGCGCTATCCTTTCGAAAAATACACCCCCTTCTGCACGAGATTGAACGTGCTCTTTCCCTAAGATATAACGACCTTCGAGTCTTCTTCTGTGTAGCAAATTAGACTCATGAACCAACTTCAGTTTTCCTGACACCCATATAAACAGAAAAAGATAATAAAAAATAATGGAAAAGAACCTTTTTAAGTTTACACAAATTAGTATCTCGTTTTTCTCAATTTATATTCTATAATTTCTTCCACAACAACTACCTTATATAATACAGCAGATTTTCATTGCCTAATAAAGGTTGCAATAAAAGGTATTAAAGGTTGCAAGTGAAAGGACTACAAAAAACGATTTTATATAAATTAATGGGTGTTAACCATCACATTAATATTCTAACTTATGAAGGAATAAAATTATATAAAAATAAATTATTAAAAGTAAAATAGTAACAATTTTCTATATTGCACGTGTAATCCGGGCAAAACGATATAGTTTTGCCTGCTTTGCCCTTGAAAATATATCGTTTCAATTCCATGTATTTTGATACGAATTCACGTTACGAGTTCAAACGAGGTAGTTTCGAGGGAAAGCAGATAAAATTATGTGGTATTTTATCTGCACTATATATGCACTACAAAAAATTGCATTGCAGCTTCTCTGGATCCAGAATCTTTATTGACAGAGAGCTATAAGAATACTACATGGGAGGCATCTTTATTGATGAGAGCTATATAGGGACGCTATGTGGTATATGTAAAGAATAATGTAAGCGAATCTTAAATATTTAATTTAGTATTTATACTATATAGTTTACCGCCGTATACATTGAAAGATATATAAAAAGACCTCTTGTAGTCAGCGTCAAGGTCTTTTTAGACATTTTATTAATTCTGATAAAGATTGCTTTGAATTTTTTAAACTAATTATTTTTCTTGACAAAATGAATCTAAAAAGTAAAAAATATGAGCAAAAATTTCAAAAGTTTATTAAAAACTAAAAATATACTAAAAACCTTTTTTTCTTTTACTATTTTTTGGTGTCATTAGTGTTGTTTTATCTTAATTATTTTCAATTTTGGCCCATTTTTATTTTTTATTTTTAAGGAGAATGAGGAAATACATAAAATTGATAAAAAGCTATACAAAAAATTAATTAGATAATTGTAAATAATACCAATTGTTTTTAACAAAAAATAATTTAGTCCAAATTCAGCCTAAATATTATATATAACACAGTTATGATTATAAAAAAATTTACATCACTAAATATTGACACATATGGGCACCCTTTAGCAAATTTGAGAAACCTATTGTAGATTTGGACTAAGTTTGCGTAACTCGATAAAGATAATTGTAAATAACACTAAATATTTCTGTAGCTAACTAAAATAATATTTAATACTTTAACATGTATCCGAGACATTTATACACAACTATAGAAAAATAATACTTAATAATTATCATAAAAAGTCGTAACAATTAAACCAAAAAAATTTGTAAATAATTAAACAATAAAAGTTGATTAATAGATGAACCATAAAATTGGCAACTGACTATAAAATTTGTAACTTAAAACATAAATATGTATAAAACACTACGTGAAGTAAACCAAAATAATACTTAACAAAAGCAATAAAATATACGTAACATCGTGCACTAATGAAGACACTGTGTAACATAAATCTGAATAATGCGTAATATTAAAAAAATATATATACATAATATTGCTATGGTACACATAAGATGTACCATTGCTTCTCCCTTATACTGGGGTATTACAGTGATATTTGAAAATTCAGGGGTGGGTGAACCCTTTTGAAACCATAAGGAATGCCAGCATATCTCTATATTAAAATAAAGAACAGTGCCTTCAAAAAATATTTTGATTATAATGATTGCAATCGCTTTATCTAACTGGACAAAAATAGTTACACAATAATCTAAGCTATTATTTAGTGGCCCCACAAGTTTTTAAAAAATAACAAAAAAATAAATGCTGCTTATCACTTCCCTTTCTCTCTCCCTCTCCCTCTCTCTCCATCCAATTAAAAATACTTTATTTCTTAAGCTAATTAATTTCTATAAATATTTCTTTTCCAAGATGTAGTATATACGTATTTTTCAAAAAATATTATGTAATTCGGACAAATCTATTTTGTAATATATAACGGTGTGAGACTCCTCAAATGCGTTTGTGTGGCTTCTTATGCATTCAATTTCATCATGGAGGCGAAATTGTTTTGAGTGCGGTGAATATTGCTCTGGACACTGAATGCTTTTTATAAAGTTTTTTGAATTTCTACATTTCTTTCGAAAGCCAAAAATATGCTTATAGTATCCCAGTGTAGGCTGTGAAATTTGTGCAGAGCAAAGGAGCTTGCTCGAGCGATCTTCATAATTATGATTGAATTCTGATTTCTCGGACATCAAGACTTTGATTGCCAATCAGAACATCATCTGAGATTCTCAAAGCCTATTCAACTATGAATTTGACGTCTCTCAACGCACTCTAGCATCAATCAAATATAATTGAATCTAACTTCTATTTAAACTCATAGCTGAATTCAATTTAAACTCTAATTTCTACATAATTATCAATTATAAATTTAGGAATTAATAATCTTTTCCTTTGGCAATTTCGGGACAAAAATAATTATTGGCTTGATGATGCTTCGAGCTCAAATTCAGACAAGTAAAGAAATCAAACACTAACCAGCAACTAACCAAAAATTCATTAAAAATTCTTGGAACCATTTAGCATTAAGATAATTCAAACGTATCCATATCCATCCACAAGCATTGTAAACAAAAAAAAAAAAAAACCATCTGCATCCATCAAATAAACGAATAAATGTCCGAATAAATAAATTTTAAAACACACAATCCCATCATATGAGTAAAAAAATAAAAGTTATAAAAGTGCCACATACTTATCAAAAATCAAAATAATCAGAACATCCCTGTCAAGCAAAAAGACAACAAAATACCCATCCATCTATCTATCAAGTCAATTCAGAAACTATACCAACTCAAGTCACAAAAATATAACTACTTTTCTTTTGTTCATGGAATGACAATGGTAAGTAGAACCAGGAAGCCTGCAGTTAATGTGGTCGTTTATTGTACACATCAAACAAATTGATCAAATTTTACTGCGAACACTCTCTAACCTAGCAGTCATGCAGACGATGCCCTATGTCGCACCCCAAACTTTAAAGGTATGAATTGAACATTAAACATACCATAACACGATCCCAATACAAAAAAAAAACCTTAATAAATTTAAATCTATGACATCAATTTCCCAAATAAATAATGAAACAATAAAAAACATAAACTCTTACATCAAACAAATTAAATAATCAATTATACATTCAATCGGCCCCACACGTGTCCAACAACACTATATATCATCTTAAACTGAACTAAAACCCTAAAACTAGAGCTTCAATCTTTTTTCATTGCGTTAAATCCTTGGTTCTCCATCAATACTTGAAAAGTAGTTTAACAACATAAGTCGAAACTCGTATAGAATAACATCCTAACAACAGATTAATAAAGATTAAAATTTGTTTCATATCAAAACATATAGGTTTTAGTTGGTACAAAAGTATATAGTTCGTAAAAAAATTGTCCATACATATATATATATATATATATATATATATATATATATATATATATACACTAAAGAAACCCACATGCATCTCATGAGACCTGTCACAACATGTGACCAATGCAATTTATATTAGGACTTTCATTACGTTCCCGCCTTATTTTATGGTCTTTCATCGACAGTGTCACAAGAGACCGGTAGATTTTATAGACTTTCACTGACAGTATCACACAGAGACCTATATATTTATGGAGTTTCACTGACGGCATCACGAAGAGACCAATCCATGATAATCACGATACTCACCCATGACCATATGCACACTCACATGACCCGTTCTAGACCCAAACAATATGCAATACCGAGCATAATATTAGAAAACTACGTAGAAATTAAAATATATATTTTTAATTTTTCAAGAGGTAGATCGAACAGCGCTCGAGCGGCAAAAATAATATTTCTGTCCAAAAATTCAACCTAAGATTTTAAGAGGTCACTTGAGCGTCCTAAAGCTCGCTCCAGCGGTCTATGCAATTTTCTGGGTTTCTAAAACACGAACAAAACATTAACATGCTATCAATTTTCTCAAAACTCATTCGGTTTTACTCGAAAATATCACCACATTATGTATCAACCAAGTTATACATGTCATAACAAAAACTAAAACAAGGTTGTAATGACCATCAAACCGACACTAGCATCAAAATCCTACCTCGATTTCAAGACTCAGACAAAACCCTACGTTCTGTGAAACCCTTCGGCTCCCTGCAAGTTTGATTAATTCAAGACTTGAGTCAGTGCCCTTGTCACCGGATTTAATCTTCCTCCTCTGCGTTCTTCGAGAATTTTGAGTTTCGAGCACTCGTTCTACTCGCAACACGAAAACACTGCAAGAACGAGTATGGAGAAAACAACTGACGACAATTCTAGGGTTTGGTGTGGGTGTGTTAGGGTTAAGTTTGATTGTATAACCTCAAGTAATATAATTACACTTGACCCCCTTTAATTTTTATATGCTCTCAATTTAACTCTAAACTTCTAAAATTCTCAGTAAACTTAAAAAATCCCAATTGTTATAATAATTAAATGAATTGTAGTAAATAAAAGACCGCACCTTAAGAAATCTCGTCCTTGAAATTTTTTCACTCAAGGGAAGAACTGTCCAGGATATACACAACCATGGTCTCTTAAAAAAAAATACTATCCACCCCTTAGTATCACAATGTTATAAGAACCTGTCATATCACATACCACCAGATCAAAAGATAAACTATAATGTCTATCACCACCTCACATGACCAATAACATGACTAAGAGTCACCTTAGTATGAACAGGTATCCCCATAAATAGGGGCGAATTTTAACAATTCAATTATGAATATATGCAAAACTAGAGTCAATAAAAGAATGAGAAACACCTTTATTAATCAAGATAATAGCCAAGGTGCTCCACTATTGTGCCACAATGCCCGTATCTCGGGGAAGAAAACACTAAACTCAAATAGCAGAACAATAAAATTTTTCACAATCAAATCTAGACTCCTCTATATACTGATTCAGAATCTATTTTTCGACTCCTTGCAAACTACTCTGAACGGTGCTCTTTCAAGATTCGACTCCTCAAACCTTTTGATATGCTCACCGGAATCCTTTGGAGATCAACCTCAGATGCTTTTGAACTCCTTCAAAAGACTTCCAAGACATTGAAGAAATTGATTCTTGAAACACTTAATCAATAAGATAAATCTTTAATTTATATTTTAAACACATCACACTAATAATCTGCTTCACCCTGCATTTGGTGAACGGCGAATGCAATCCTATCTCCATCTTCGGCAATCTCCATGGTACCATAAAGTTTTTCCATCTTCTTCAACCATACCTCGACTGTGGTTGGGTTGGTCACCAATGAAGGCCAGCGATCGTTGCTTTTCAAATTTCAAGAGCAGCATACCTCGGGTCATTATAGCTGGGGGTAATGGGTTTGGCATTTGCGGTGGGTAAGGCATATGATATGACATCTGTAGGTAATAGGCCATCAGTGGCGTTTGGGGATCGACTGCTATTGCGGCACTTGGGGTGGTGGTGGTGGTGGCATATCAGGTGGAGGCAGTGGTGGTCCTTGTGCTAGAGGTGGCGGTGTAGGCTTTGCTGCCTTAAATGTCTATAACTGATGGGCTATTTGTTTGAGACCCAGAAGTACGTTTGGTAGGATTTTTTTTTTTTTTGAGGGGGAGGTGGGGTGTTGGTTAAGCTAGCCGTAGCACATTGTCAGTGCTAGCGTTGTGGTTGTTAGTGTTGACGCGTGTCTCACTGTCAACATGTCCCCTGTTACCGTTGATATCACATTGGGAAGCTATTCTTGAGTTTGATTTTTAAGGGGGTTAGGTCTAGTTTAACAGTTTTGAAAAGATGAATCAATAAATGAGAGTACAAGTGCATAAACAAAACATAAACGCTTATGATCCTTTATTATAATCCATGTGCTTACAATGGTGTGATACAAATGAAATATAAACATAATTTAGAAATGAAACAATAACTGTCCTCTACTCTCACCATCTTATCTAGACCTACTCGCACCTAACTACTCCCCCTCAGCCAAACAACTACGGGTACATATCCTACATCTGTCACTCATCCTACCAGGTTGCCTCCTCTCTCTCATAACATCGCCATTTGACCTTGCAGTATCTACCTCGTTACTCCCACTAATTACGAGACGTAATCTCCGTGATAGCGAAGGAAATTTTAGTATAGACCTGGAAGTCTGTGAAGTCCACATCGTCATATGGAGACATGATCTACCCCTCATCAAAAGGCCTTTGCATCTGACACTAGTGAGCCAAAATGGTCGTCCCCACAAATTGATCGAAGTCGTTAGGTACGACCACTCGGTAGCGCTTGATCAATTGATCAAACATATAAATCGGCCTAAGAAAGTATGGAGCCGACAACGCCTTGAAACTGCAACGAACTAATGTCGCCATTCGTACAGACACCAAATTCTAGGGTTGGCATACCGGGTTTTGATTCTACGGTCTCCATCCATGGTTCTCCATAGCGTACTGTGGTGTCGGTGGTGACGACGAGTGCACTAACTCCTGGCCCATGTCGTCATCCTCCTCCTCTTTCGATTGAGCTGGTCCTTGGATAGTTGACTCCTGGTCTAGTGTTGTTAAATCCTCCAAATCAACAAAAACTACACCTAAGGTGGCTCAAAGGTTGACCCACCAATCACCATAGGGTCTATGTCATGGTCTTCTACCGCAGGATAAACAAGCCAATCCTCAAAATCCTTGACCCATCGTCAACAGGTACCAACACATCATCTTGCTCATAATTTGATATTTGGCAAAGCATCAATTACATGTTAAACTTAAGGTAATAGCGCATACTAGAATGTAACTAAATATAAGCTGAATAATTGAAACTTAAAAGTCTACCTATCGTACAAACAAAAATGTTCAGAACTGAAGTGCAAACTACCCAATCTATCCAAGGTTGTAGGGTGGTCAAACATAGTTATGCTCTAATACCAAATTGCAACGTCCTGAATTCTCAAAACGTTATTTTAATCCTTTTAATTTTATTTTATTAGTCAAAACGATAAATAAAAAGAAATCTACATTTTTTTTAATCAACGTTAAGATAATTAAACACAGTTGCAAAGTTTGAAATGTAAAGGATGAAAATACCCTCATGGGTAGTTTACATAAACATGACAAACAATAACAACAAAGTAACTAAGGGTAAGATAGACAGATGTGGCTGGAATCTTCTCTGATAGCACCCGGCTCTTTTGCGGGCGAAAACTCCAGTTGTTCTTCTTCATCTGGCATGAAACGCTAAGAAAAAAGAAGTTGCTCCAGTGAGTTCTGAAACTCAGTGGGAAAACATACCCAGCAAACCGACCCAAAGAAACATGAATGTATAACAGGATACATATGGACAATGTAAATGACAACAAAATAAGAAACTGTAAACATATTAGCAGAATAAACACGTAGATTTTTCATACTTTTGTTCTCTTATGTTTCTAGGAATTTCACCTAGGAGCTTCAAATCCTACCCAACTTATCTAACATAGGGTACTTGGTTGATATTAGGCAGCCCTTACCTATTTTAGGTTTCACAGTTCGAGGTTATGTACCGGACTTGAATACTGACCCGACAGGGAAGAGATCTTCTACTATCTACTCAGGTCAATAACTAACTCACCCTAACTAGATCTGATTGAATGTGGCGTCACCAGCTCAGGTACCAATGTGCCATAGCCACTTTCCCTTTACCAACTCAAGGACATCCAAGACACTGGTGGTCACTCATTTGGGATCGGGATCTACCTTCGTAGACGTCTCCGAAGTCACCCTCAACCTTGTCCAATAACTCATAGTTGGGGTCATTTCATCTTAACAATCAAAGAAAGGACAACACCCAACAACAACAGTACCACGGCGGGCATTCAAAATTAGTTTTTATATCTTTTCTATTAACGTTTCTTACTTGTCTCTACATAGTTCTACTACATATAATGCACACTCCAAACCCTCCATTGCCTTATCCAAGTATTATCCAAACCGGTGTCCTTAATATTTTATTTTAGAATTTTTCCAAATCACATTTAAGTCATTTTTACTGGCCAAATGGAAATCTTCACAAAGAAGATACTATTTGTGAGAAGAAGCTCTTACACGATTGATGATATAATGATGGGTATTGATAACGGTATCGGTGCCCCGTTTTTTTTGTAAGAACGGGCTCTGATATACTTGTTGATATAATGATGGATATTTGGTAATATTGTTGGTGCTACTTGATGATATAATGATGGATATTTGGTAACATTGTCGGCACCCCGATTGTTATGACAACATGTTTTGCCATGCTTGATGGTATGATAATGGATGTTAGATAACGCCACTGGCCCCTGTCGTTGGGACAACAAGCTCTGACATACTTTTGAAAAATGTGATTGATTTGGAAATTACTCTTGGACACAAGATGTTATATCGGTTATAGATTTCTTTTTATCATATATCTTGCCCTTTTGTGTTACTATTTTTTGTATAATTGTTCATCCATTAATATCCTTCATTGTTGTCACAAACCTAAAAATTATGATATAAGTGTAGGATTTGTTTACTAATCTTTATGGCTGATGTTTCTACATTCTGGCCCTAACATTTCATATCAGGTACCAAAAACAAGGGCAAAGAACTGGTGTGCTCGGCTGACGACAACACTGCATAAGAAGACTTCATGGAGTCTTGGTTCACTTAATATAGGATAGTGCTTTAAAATTGTTGTAAAATCTTTTATGAAAACTTCCTTTTGGAATGACTCTATTTTTGTATTTTTTGTAACACAAACATGTATTTTCTTTTATTTACGAAATGAATTTAAGTTTGGAGTTTGGAAATGTCTTCTAATTTTTTGAGTTCGTTGGACAAAATTAATTTTATTTTTGATTTTTCTTGATGAGAGTGCCAAGAAATTTAAACAAAAATTAAAAATTTAGAAAGAAAGCACTAGAGGATTAAAAAAACACATACTTATGAGTTGTTATATATTGATCATTGAAAAATAAAAATAGCTTGTCTATATGTTACTTATGGAGCAACATAGATAGAGGAGAAGTTAGCAAATTTTATCTTTTTTTGATTTTTTTGTACTCACAACTAATGGCTTTTTGGCTAGGCAAAGAAACAAATTCGTCAATCTTTGAATGAAGTTTTACTTAGATTAAAAAGACTACAAGGATAATTGGGCACAATGAGATGATCCGAATTCCTACTAAGTTGGCACCCGAGGACTTGATAAGTTGTAACCCAAAATGAAAGGGAGTTGGCCAGAAGCCAACCAAAGAAAGCAGGATCAAAATATTGGGCTAAAACCCAAAAGTAGGGCAAGCTGCCACTAAACTTCTGAAGGAAAATGCAAAATAACAATGCCTAAAACCCAAAAATAGCTTAACGATAGACGATAGTTTCAAAAGGAAGGAAAGTCAGAATATCTATTAAGCAACGAGGTCAGTGTATTTATTAAAAACTATAGGGGAATCAGTGTAATTTACCTGGACAAATAATTTTTTTAACTTTAATAAAGACAACTTGTTAAGAGATTCCAAAAGAAGCTCAAATAATAATCTTAATAATTTATTAGTTTTGTGTCGTCTTCACAAGCCAGATTTTGAATAGGCTAGTAGGGTTAAAAAAAAATCAAGTTGACTCAAGGATGTGGACTTTGCCAACTTTTTTTTCCCCAATAATTCGGTAATTGGCCTTAGGATCGATGCACTGCGAACACAAAATAAGTTAAATGTTTTTATTTGTTAGAGACTTTTTATTTGTCTATTTGATAAAAATACTAATTTTTTTTATTATTCTTGTTTTTTGTATGCGTTATTTTATATTTATCGTTGGAAAATTCGAACAGAACTTATATTTGTTACTTATGGAGTAATAAGGGTGGGTGTCAGTATAATTTATCATATTTACTATTGGTTACTTTGGATGTACATTTAACGGCATTTACCATATTTTGTACTCAAAGCTAACGGGGTGTTAGGCTTAACTCAACGGCTAAAGAAAATCTTGACGATAATTTTAAAAGTAAAAGAGATGAGAAATATTTTTTAAACCATAGAGAGATTGGTGTATTGATTAAGAGATGCTGAAGGAAACCCGCATATATATCGTAATATTTATTTTAGTTTGTGTTGTCTTCACTAGCCAAATTCCTAAATATGCTACTTAGGTCAGAAATCAGGTTGATCGAAGATTTATAATTACGTTTTTAAAAAAATATTTTCTTAAAATATATAAGTTTATCTTGATAATGTTTTGGTTTTGTGTCCTCTTCGAAAGCGAAATTCCCATATACGCTACTTAGATAAAACAAAAATCACCTTTTTTTGTGTCCTCTCTCTATTACTAATATATTCTTTCTTTGCTTATTAAAAAAAAGGGAAAATTGGTTAAAAGAATAAATCTGGGCTGATTTGGCCCATTAAGGACAGACTAATTTGATTTATGAGTTAGGGTCAATCATTTTATGAGTATTTACTGCACACACTTGAATATTTTGCACCAAAAAATGACAAAAATGAGAAAAAAGATAGATTAAGAAAATCAGCCGAGATTTGTCGTCAAAACAGATTAATAGCAAATATTTAGGGTTTTTTTTCTCATTTCTGTCATATTTTCGGTACAAAATATTCAAGTGTTCGATCAATGTTTTATCTCCCTACTCAAATGAAAAAAAAATGAAATTAATGTAGAATAAAAAATATTAAAATACTTACCACGTAACCAGGGGCGAATGCAGGAATCTTGAGAAGTAGAGGGTCAAAACTTTAACTAACATTACATATATAATAATTTTTTTAATGAGAGAAAATATAAAAGTCTATCTTGTATGTATATTAATTTAAAACAATATTCGATGGCTTTTTCCATCTAAAAAAAGATTTAAAAGACAGTCATTGATTAAGTTAATAAAATTAAGATGTCTTTATAATTATAGATGCATATATAAAGTATTATTCATCTGTTGAATTTTATTAAAATGTGAAGTAATATTTAGAAATACTTATTTTTTATTTGAACGAAATATTTTGTGCAATTTTATACAGTAGAAGAAATATTTGGGACAATTTTTATACTTTATGTGAATTGTGAAATAATTGAAGCCATATCATTATTTTAATAGAATGAAATCTACTAATTAATTTTTAAATCTCTAACAATAATTAAAATTTGAAAAAAATAATATGGTCTAGTGAACCCCACTTGAATCTTAGTAGCTCATCTTCAGAAGCCAAATTTCTATCTTGATATTTTTTAGTTGTCTCATCTTCAGAAGCCAAATTCCTTATATGCTATTTAGATTAAAAAAATCAGGTCGATCAAGGATTTAAAACACACATATTAAAATATATAAGCTCTATTTTAAAAGTTTACTTGCCCTCTAAACAAATACCAATAGATTGTGTGATTATCGATATTCAATCAATATGATTTTTTGCACGAATATATTATTCAACAAAGCCTGCAAGATGAATGACTCGAAGATAGCTTTTGAAAAAGCCCACTATGATCTTAGGTTCATGATCAAATTAAAAATTTTAAATTCATTGAATCATGACCTATGAGTTATATCTATATAATATATAGGATTATGGAATGACTTATTGTGAAGAGAGTTCTGAGAATGCCAAATCACATCACGTAGAAAATAGTTGAAGTATCTAATTTAAAATCTATACTATATATTGGGAAAAGCAAATCTTTACGGGGATGGCTCTCAGATTGTCACATGACACTATGAAAAGAAATTTAATCAAATTTTAACTAATTTATTATCATCTTAACGTCAAAAATATGGATAATACGAGAATCTTCCGTCACAAAGATGGACAAATCTAAATATAGAAAAAAAGAGAGATGTTCTCTCTAAATAAACTGGATGACTGACACACTGAACAAAGAAATTTAATCAAACATGATGTAATCAAAAATTTCATAAAACTACAAATGAAATGCTCAAAATGAAGGTTTTACTAAATAACTTTAATTTTGCAGTAATATTTTCTTTCAATTAGCATAGTACGTGTAGATATTAAAAGATATCTCACATATCAAACACAATAATATAAAACTAATAAAATAATATCTGTATCTATAATATATATTATAGTATGGTGATTTCTTATGAGAAGAGTTATGAAAACGACACACTTCATCCATAAAGGACTGAAATAGGGGTGTCGTGGCCTCGGTGAGGTCTCCCAGAATTATGAAAGCGACACATTACATCATAGAGAGAAAAATTTAAGACTTATTACATTTTCAACGAATCGAAGATGAGATCATGTGCTTGCCGCCCTCTTCGCTAACATTACTGATCTTCTAGACATTTTGAGCGGGTTTGGTACATGTGTATCAAGAAACAATTTCATTCTTGGAATAGTCATTAAGAAGAAAGCACTAAAGAAGTTATAATGTGACGTTCTGTTATTATCGTGAAATATTAATTTTTTTAATTCTACACTATATAGTTTGCAAGGCAATTTTTCCTTAGGAATAGCTCTCGCAGTGCTAAATGACACCATAAAAAAGGAATTTAGTCAAAGTTTACCTATTTATTCTCAATCTAATATTTTATTTTCTCAGTCATTCTCACTTCAGTCTTGAACAATAAATGAATCTTCTGTCATGAAGAAGAACAATTCTACAAATATATTGAGTTATAAGATTACTAAAAATGTTAAAAAAAAAAAAGATGCTCTCTTTAAATAAACTAAATTACACCATGAACAAGATAATTTATTCACGTGATAGCATATAGAAAAAAATTATAACAAATATTAAATTTTCTTGAAATATATATTATATACTCATTGTATTAATTCCTCATGTATCCTAAACATATTCAAAATTAAATATATTTATTTTAAATACATATTTCTTATTTTTCGTATCCGATACATAAAAAATAAATTTACTATCGTATATTATTTTATTTTTTGTAATTAAAAATTCAAAAAGCTAAGGTGATCTCAAATTTCAACCATTTTCATACAGTGTCAAAAATATGGATAATACGAGAATCTTTTGTCACAAAGAAGAGATATTCTCTCTAAATAAACTGAATGACACCATGCATTAATAAAGAAATTGTAAAACGTGATGTAATCACAAATTTAAAAATCTACAAATGAAATGTTCAAAATGAAGATTTTAGTAAATAACTTTAATTTTGTGATAATATTTTCTTTCAATTGGTATAGTATCCCCCAGCTAGATATTAAAAGATATAAAACTAATAGAGTCGTATCCACATCTATAATATATAGTATTGCATGGTAATTTTTTATGAGAAGGGTTATGAAAGCGCCACATGAAATCATAGAGAAACAATTTAAGGCAAATATTAAATTTTCGACAAATCGAAGATGAGATTGATGTGCTACCCTCTTTACTAAACTTACTCTCCGTCTTTCAAAAACATCCTAGACGTTCTGAGCGAGTTTGGCACATGCGTAACAAGAAACGATCATCATTCTTGAAATGGTAGATGCAAAGAAAGCACTAAAGAAATTACGATGTGACATTCCGTTGTTATCGTCGAATATATATATATATATATATATATATATATATATATATATATATATATATATATATATATATAAACCACATCAAGCCTTTTCCGGTAATATTTTGAGCTGATTTCTCCTGAGTATCCTTAAAAACATGTTTTAAACACATTGAACGGTTCGGATTATCAAAATTTAATCGGGAACAAAGAGTTTAGACGTTGGTCTAATATTGGTCTAAAAAAGTGTTGGTCCATATAGTCTTTCCCTATATATATATATATATATATATATATATATATATATCAAGGTAACTTTGCCTAGGAATAGCTCCCGGAGTACTAATTTGACACCATAAAAAAGAATTTAGTCAAAGCTTACCTATTTATTCTCATCTAATATTTTATTTTATGTTAATCAACTAAAATTTTATATCAAAAAGCAATATGGGGCTCAAGTTTCGGCCATTCTCACTCAGCTTAAATTCTAAACAATACAAGAATCTTCTGAAATGAAGAAGAACAATTTTTCTACAAATATATTGAATTATAAGATTACTAAAAATATAAAAAAAGAAAAGATGTTCTCTTTAAATTAACTCAATTACACCATGACCAAAATAATTTAGTCAAATCTTCTTTAATTAAAAAATAAAAATTCTTCTAATGAAATGTCCAAAATGAAAATTTTGCTAATAAGTTCACTTTGAAATTACAAATTTTTGTTTTCAGTTTCTTTAGTTATACTGTGTAAATATTAAAAAATAGATAACATATTAAATACCATAATATAAGACACATATAGTTGCATCTATCTATATTATATAGTATTCTAGAGTAATTTTTTGATAAAGAAAGTTATGAGAGCGCATGACAAATATTATAATTTCTTAAAATACACACACACACACACACACTCTTTGCCTCTATAACTATTACTTAATTTAAAAAAAATATTTTAACACCCATTGTATCCCAAAATTATCCCATCATATTTCTTGCATATCCTAAACGTATTTAAAATTAAATATATTTAATTTAAATACAAGTTACTTATTTGCCATATTAGATACGTATCGGGACATATCGGAAATGTATCGATATCCAATACGTATTTCATACCTATACGGGACTAAGTTTGAAATATTTGTGCTTCATAAATATTAATATTTTTTTAAAAAAAGGGATAACGACGCACCTTTTGGACGTTATGCATCACCCTAAGGGCTATGGTAAGAATTTTCCTTGATAAAAAAAAGCTTCAATAGTTTATGTAGCTGGATCCTTGACTTTTAATGGTAGCTCGCTTCAAGTGTTTTGGGGTGTAAGTCTGTTTTTTGCTTCTTTGTTCCCATACGGTTGACCCCTCACTAACCAACAAAGTAATGACTCTCGTACTGTATCGTTTGGTACCGAGCGGTACCTCCCGTATCGACACAAAATCAGTACAACCGGAAGTCCGTACCATTCCAGCTTGAATACTAAGGTTCTGAGTATCGTTTGTATATATTTGTACTTTTTTCATTTATAATATATTTCTTCTTCTTCTTTACCAAGCAAAAAGAAATAGCGCCAGGGCGTGTTGTGCTTCAAAACGACACTATTCGGGAAGTTGAAGCTGTATTCAGGCAATATTTTTTGTCCCGGTATGACATCGTTTTGCTGCACACCATAGGTGTTGTGTGCAGCAGACTCCCCTTTTCCGATGTGTTTATGTGTATGTAGTTCTTCACACAACTAGCCAAACTATCATATCAGCAGCTTTGTTAGAACCTTATCAGTACCATGGTTCTTATTCATGGCTTTGCAGCTCCTACCTTTCATTACTCTCCCACTAGGGTACCATCTCAAATCAGTGTCTCACAGAGTATCGGTTCACGGCCAAGTTTTACGTATCTTTCGATACATGGCTGTTGGCTTGCAGCTTTGTGACCAGAAGATTGTTAGGGATCCACAAACCACCAACCTCCCATTGGAATTATGATCATGTGCAGTCACTCAAAATATTAAACACGCATTACACTAACTAAATAAACAAGTGTAGGACTTCATCAAAGCAATATATTATAACCGATCAAACATATAAAAACCCAAACATTCTTATCGTGTTTAGGAGGCTCACATCCGTTGCTTTGGAATCTTAATGGCTTGCTTCAAACCTTTAATCGTTTTCTTCACAACACTAAAGTGCGATTTTTATTCATTCCATCACTAATCACCCAAGTGCTTCTCACGTGGCCGTATTCTCAGTTTAGGGGTATTCATTCGATCACAAATATCCCACGTGCCCCTCACGCGACCTTATTCTCTCCAAAAAACCGAAGCTTTGTGCCAAATAACCATCCTACTTGATTTTCTGTCTTCAAATTGACGGAATTAGACAGCAAAGGTCTATTTGATGTCAAAATGAGTAGTTTAGAGGCGACGTTCACATTAATATAAGTTGCGAAGTATATGAGATAGTGGAGTGAAAGTTCCGAAGTTTTGCGGATAGTGACACACCTTTTGGATGTTATACACCACCATAAAGGGCTATGGTTAGTATTTTCCTTGATTAAAAAAAAAGAAAAAGACTTGAACAGTTTGTGTAGCTGGAGCCTTGACTTTTGGTTTCAATTGTGATGTATTTCTGTATATATAGTTACTTCATACAATTAGCCAAAACATCATATCAGCAGCTTTGTTAGAAACTTCTTAGTACCATGGCTCTTATTCAAGGACTTGTAGTTCCTACCTTTCATTACTCTCCCACTAGGGTACCATCTCAAATCAGTGTCTCACGAGTATCGTTTCACAGCCGAGTTTTACATACCTTTCGATGCATGGCTGTTAGCCTGCAGCCTTGTGACCAAAAGATGAAGCAGACTTGTGACCAAATGATTGTTAGGCGATCCGCCAACTACCAACCTCCCATCTGGGATTATGGCTTTGTGCAGTCACTCAATAGTAAATACACGGTATGTATATATGTACCGTTAATTTTTGGACAAAGTTTTTGATTGTGCTTCTTTTGAAGCTATGCTTGCTAACACTGTATCGATCGATTTGTAGGGAGATATGTACGCAAAACGTGCTGCCAAGTTGATGGAAGATGTGAAGATAATGCTTGACAATGTAAAGGATCCATTGGATGGACTTGAGATGATTGACGACTTGCAAAGGCTTGGAGTTTTTTACCACTTCGAGGAGGAAATAAAGAGAGTCCTGAAAAACATATACAACAGTTTCAGTAAGTGGAACAAGGGGGATTTGCATGCCACAGCTCTCAAATTTAGACTTCTGAGGCAACATGGTTATCATATTCCTGAAGGTATTTACATTGATTTTCTCAACCTATATGTGTGTGTGTGTGTGTGTTTGTGTATGTCACAATGGGTTCTTGTACAACTATCCCCTTGTCAAACACTTGAGGACGTTACTAACCATTCACCCAGCAAACATTTGTGGTCTGAATATGCCATAAACTATGTCTGAACCTCTTCTTATTATGCTTGAAATGCTATTAAACACATGTTAAAAGAAAGAAATTTATTGATCTTTGAACTTAGAATACAGAGATGAAAAGGAAACATAGGCATTATGAATCACAAATGGGTTAGCTCCTAAGTCCTGATAATCATATCACCCGAGAACCCAAAGAAAAAACAAGGTTTGCAAGCTGCGAACTGAAAAAAAAGGAACTGGGACAGGGTCCAAAACATTAAACCAAATGCAACAAAAACAGAAATCAAACACGACCCCAAACCAAACTACGGGACAAATCATAAACCCTGGAAGGCAAGAACTTACAAAAAAAAAGGGCCAAAACATCATTTGTGCAGCCGGCAACATTTAACATCAGCATCTGCATTCAGCTTCTCTTCCATAGCCTACAGAAACCAGCATACCCCTGCTGCATTTGTGCAGCATCAACATTTCAGCAACATTATGTGCATCACAACAATAGCATTTATTGATTAACAACCATCAAGCAGAGAGGATAACGAGCAGTAACTTGCACCAGACTAATCTCAAACTGAAACCTAACCCAAGGAGTTGGCTTGGTAGTCAAGGCTTGGGACATAGAGGTATGCTCCCTCCTATGTCTCAAGTTCAACTTAGGTGCTATCAACTGTTTTGGGGCCTGTCCATACAGGGCAAAATGCTCGGACATTAATTGGGGCCTTTGCAAGTAGACAGTGAGATTAGTCCCTTGAGGACTAATTGACATTAGATTGGGAATAATCTTAAAACTGGCCGGATACCTTGGCTATCCAAAAAAAAATGAGCTGACACTTTCAGGACTCTAAGCCTTCGGATACCATCTAAACATCTCTTGAAATCTTCCACAGTGTATATCTCCCAAATTTACCTTGAGATCCTGCAGAACTTTCCTGCCACACAAAATGATTTCTCTTCAAACTTAAAGTTCCAAGACTGATTTTCATTGCCATACATCTCACTCACTCAGATTGATCTTTGAGAAGATAATAGAAACAGTCTTGGAAAGGTTTCCTTCAAAGGTGCCCCTTCCAGCTAGACATCGAGATAGAAAGAAGTTGTATTAGATTCCACTTTGATCCAAAAGCCCTTGTTAACTACTGTAGCAGATCCAGAGACACCCTCCCCCACAGAGCATATGTCTTTCCTCTCTTGAGATGACCTAAGAATTGATAAGATAACGGCAACCAACAGTTAGGATCATACTCATATTTCCCAGAACTAACCTTGCCCATAGGGAGTTCCTCCTTGACCATATCTCCACCACCATTTGCTTAACAAAAACAAGGTTTGGATCATTAATCTTTTAATACCGAAACCACCCCATTCCTTACTCCAGGCAACCCTCTCCCAGCTCACTAGATGCATCTTTCTTTTGTCCTCATTGTCTCCCCAAAGGAATTGCCATTGAAGTATTTCCAATTTGTTAGCAACTGTAATAATGATTTTGAATAATCACAAATAAAATCTTGGCAAGCAACTCAAAAGTAGATTTTATCAAGGTCAGTCTACCCCCAATGGAAAGGTATCTTCTCTTCCAAAGAGAGTTTTTTCTCACTTTCTCAATGACAGGATCCCAAGTTGCTATCCTCCCAAGATTGGCCCCAAAAGGAAGACCAAGTGATTTAATAGCGAGATTTTCCACCTTACACCCAAGGAAACTTACATAGGATGACATTTTATAAAATTAATCTTTAAAACCTGACACAAGTTGGAAACACATGATAAATACGGCCCTTTATGTATCATAATACGATAGATTGACAAATACTCGTACTTGACATCCGTTTGTGAGTCTATGTAACATAATCCTCAACTCGATTGCTTCGTGACCAAAAAAATAAGGAAAGAAATGAGAGGAGAAAAATTAAAGCTAATGGGTGTTGACGCTTTGACTTTTCTATATCTACTGTAATTGGCAGCTTTGAATATTGCAGGGGTTTTTATTAGGTTTAAGGATGAGTCAGGGAATTTCAAGGCTTGCCTTCGTGAGGATATAAAAGGAATGCTTTCCTTGTATGAAGCCTCGTATCTTTTAGTTGAGGGTGAAAGTATATTGGAGGAGGCTAGAGATTTCACAACTAAAAATCTCAAACATATCCTCGAGAGGAAGGAGATTGATCAAGATCTTGCCATATTAGTGAGTCATGCCCTTGAGCTTCCTCTACATTGGAGGGTGACCCGGCTTGAGGCAAGGTGGTTCATTGATGAGTATGAGAGAAGAAACAATATGAGTCCTATATTGCTTCAGCTCGCTAAACTGGATTATAACATGGTGCAAGCCACTCACCAAGGAGATCTAAAGCATATGTCAAGGTGAGATTTACACGTAAATACGGTACAACATGGGTGCGGGATATGAAGTGGATACGATTGTTTGAAAGAGCAAACAGTTGCTGAAATCTCACATATTCCCGTATCCATTCAATTTTGAAATGTATGTACTGCTCTATTTTAAGGTAAGATTGAGATGTCCATCCCTAAATATAGGCCCATGCCCAATATTCACACCTGAATCCGAGTAACATAAATGGCAAGGGGCAATTGTTTCCCGAACATTCTTATCCCAGCCGGGCCCCCATCCAGCGCTAACACTTGATCTAATATAGGTGGTGGAAAGGTACAGGTTTGGGAGAAAAGTTGAGCTTTGCTAGGGACAGGTTGATGGAGAATTTCTTATGGAATGCTGAGGTGGACTTCAAGCCTCAGTTTGGGTACCGGAGGAGAGTGGCTACGATACTCTATTCCTTAATAACAACAATTGATGATGTTTATGATGTTTATGGTACATTGGATGAGCTTGAGCTCTTTACCAATGCAGTTCAGAGGTTGGTTGTAGTGATGATTTGAAATATATATACTACGCCTAATGGCATATGCTTCTTGGGGTTTTTGTTTTGTCTTTTACACGAATAATCGAAATACATTCTGTACCCACAGGTGGGATATAACTGCAACTGAACAGCTTCCAGAGTATATGAAGATATGTTTCACTACTCTTTTCAACTCGATAAACGAAATAGGTTACGACATTCTTGCTGAGCAAGGTGTTCACTGCATCCCTTACCTTCAGAAAACGGTATTAGTTTCATCACAGTTGCTTGCTTTAATAGAACTTTGATTCGAGTTCTTCTTTCAAATAGCTTCCTTGATTGAAATTACTATCCTAAATGCTTCAGTGGGCAGAATTGTGTAATTGTTACTTGGTGGAGGCAAAGTGGTACTACAGCGGATACACACCTACCTTCAAAGAATACATGAACAATGCATGGATTTCAATTTCAGCTCCTGTAGTACTAACTCATGCTTATTTTCTAAGCACAAATCCCATAACTGCGGAGGGTTTGCAATGGTTAGAGAAATCCCCTAATATCATGCGGTGGTCGGCCATTATTTATCGACTTGCAAATGATTTGGGAACATCACCGGTAGGCATGCTTCATTCCTTACAACATCTTAGTTTTCCTAGATATCTACATATCTATTTCTCTAAAAAATCTAGCATTGATTTTTTTTCTTTACTGATTCAGGATGAGATGAAAAGAGGTGACATTCCAAAATCAATCCAATGTTACATGCACGAAACTGGTGCCTCAGAGGAAGATGCCCGAGAACACATCAAGTACTTGATTCGCGAGACGTGGAAGAAGATGAATAAAGATGGAGGCACAATATCTCCCTGCTCTCAAACATTTGTTGGACTTGCAATGAATATTGGAAGGATGGCCCAATGCATGTACCAATACGGAGATGGTCATGGTGCTCAAGGTGTTGACACTAGAGTTCGAGTTTTATCGCTGCTAATCAATCCTGTTCCTCTAGTATAATCAAACAAACGTAGAGGTTGGGCACACACTATGTGAGTGCATGTGTGCAGTTGAATATGTAGAGTGTGTGAGTGAAATGTGAAATATGAAATATGAGAGTGAGGTGTGGGAGTAGAATGTTGGCTTGAGTAATTTTACTACTTTGTCCCTGTTGATGATTTCACGTTAAAATAGTTGTTGTAAAAATTTAATTTCAGAAATTACTTTTGTGATGGAACTTCAAAATGTTGTTCACAACATTTAGTCTTCTCCCTTTATATATTAGAATAGATTCCATGGCTATTTTCCTACCGATGGTCCTATCAACGAAATGACAGTTATGATTGCAAAACCGGATTGTCTAATACCGCAATTTTTTTTTCAAATTAATTTTGTTTGAAATCATACTACAGAATCCCAACATGATTTTTGATGCGGATGATGTTTTCGACCATATCGTGACAGTCCCCGATCATCAAAGTGAACTCATAAAAATCCCACAAATAAACAAACTCAACCGTCCAATCATCTGAAGATCCGGAGATGATCCAATGTTCTGTCAGTCTATTCTAACTTTAAATTTAAAGAAATTTATCCTCTTCAATCCCTGAAGACCATCCATGATAGGAACTGTTAATTGTGTAAAACTGGTGACATCATTAAGCCAGTAGTAATTACTACCATCCGAACATCATAACCATCTTCAAAAAAAACTACGTAATCAATAAATGATGGGCTACCATTCATGAAATCATCTTGAAAAAAAAAAGTTCAAACTAATTTCTATATGTATAATTCTAATTCTAATTCAGGAGTAAGAGATTTTTTTTTGCTCGGCAAAAGAGAAATTTATGAATATTTGAAAAGGATTACAAAGATTAAAGGGACACCAAGCATAAACGGCATCACAAATATTAAACTTGCATTCCAACTATGTTGGCACCCGAACAACCTATAATTAGGACCCGAAACAAGAAAAGAGAGGAAAATAAACTTTGAGATGGCAAGGCACCAACTCAAAGACACTCTGCTATAGACCAAAATCCAAGTAGTATGTGACTCAAGACTCCTAAAAAAAAAGACAACTCAAAGAGAAGACAACTCAAAGAGAAAGCAACCCCAGAACCGGATTTGGAACCTAAGACTCCCCACCATCCCACAACAGACCTAGACCCCATAATTTGGCACAAACACTACCAAATTTAAAAACAGCCCAAGGGATTTGAAACCTAATTGAGATTCTCCACCAACCCATAATAGAACCAAAACTCCCAAATCTGACAAAAACTATATTGAATACTAATATATACAATATGGACACTCAAACTAAACCCCTTTACTCCTGAGTTAAAAATCTCCATACTTTTGAATTTGACAAAATAAATGAACTCGATCAAAATAATTGTAACTAATACTAAATATTTTCATAACTAACTAAAAATAAAAATTAATATTTTAGTGTGTAGGATACACACCTATACGTAACTAAACCAAAACAATACGTTATAAATATCATAATTGTAACAACTGATCGAAGAAAATTAGTAACAAATCAAACAAAAAAAATATGCGTAACAGAAGAACCATGGAATTCCTAATAGACCATAAGCCGTGAGATTCGTAATTTAAACTTTAATATGAAAAAGTTTTTTTTTTCTACGATGCACAACAACTCGTAACAATACTACTAAAATACTATGTAACGTGTAATGTAAACCACAATTATATGTAACATAGACACAAAAACAAAGAATTCACATAGGATATTGAACATTTAGGGCAGGTGAACCCCTTAAGATACCCAAAACTTAAAATAATAACTCATTTTTTATTGGCAAAAGAATTTTATTAATTTATAAAAACAGTATAAAAGATTAAAGGGATGACTCAGATTCGACATTACTGGATTGAACCTGGAACCTAAGTAGGTTAGCTCCCTAAAAACCTACAAAGAACTTAAATAATAACTCGTTAGATTCCATTCTATCAAACCACAAGGAATGTTAGGGTATTGGTCAGGGAAAAGTCAACGAAATAATTTATGCAAATAAGACAAAATAAATTACATTTTTTTAGCAAGAAAACAATTATTTTTAAGAGATTCCAAAGGAATTAAACCTAAATAAATATCTTGGTAAGTTTTTAGTTTCTTATGGTCCCCACTAAGCCAAATTCCTGGCTAGGCTAGTTAGGTCAAACAAAATAACATGTCTTTGAGGATTATAACTACATTATTGGAACACACTTGTCTTAACAAAATAAAAATCTATCTAAAAATTATACTTGTCCTTTAAGCAAATGCCAGTGAATAGTGTGGTTATCGATGTCCAATTAACGTGATTTTTTTTTACGAATATTTTGTTTGCTGAATTATACAAGACAATAGTTTTTTTTTTATGAAGATGACCTCAAAATTGGCACGCAATAATCTTAACTTCATGATGAAATTGAAATATTTGACTTTAACGAATTTTGACATGTGAGTTATTATTTACTAGTAAAGAACCGTGCTACACACAGCATTTTTATATTAATTTGTAGATGTGCTTTTCTCTCAAATTAGATATAATTTTTAAATATTGGTTAAGAGTTCCATACATATATATTTATAACGTATACTCTTAAGAATTATTTCACCAACCTCCATCTATATATATATATATATATATTGCAAGAGCAATATCAAAAGTAACAGTTTTAAACAAATAAATAATAAAATAAAATCATTAGAATTAATGACATCAGTCAACAAATTTAATTAAAAAATGATGAAATATTTGTAACTTATACTCTTAAGGATTATTTCATAATACAGGTATATTGCAAGAGAAATATCAGAAGTAATTGTTTTAAACACATAAACAATAAAATCAAATCATGATTAAACTTAAATCAGTCAATAGTACTGATTATTTAAATCACAAAATATATAGAAAATTCATGTCATTTCCTTGCCAGGAATCATACATATATTGTCTTATTAACGAAATGATCAGTGATAATTCTAACGTTGAATAATGGGTATGACAGAATTTTTATAAAATTTGAAGCAAAATTAATATATTAGATCCTGCACATATTTAGGAGCGAGTTCAACAGTGTAATTAATTTGTTAAAATAATTAATGGAGTAAATGAAATTTAACTGCAAAAAAACCATTTGAACTTGATGAAATAGACATGGGTTTCACATAGAAAAAGTTACTAAAATCGTAGTTGGTATATATAAATCTCAACTTGCTTTTTGGTGGGTGCCAAGCAGTTTTCAAGTCTTACAGGGAAGAGAATCTAGTTGACGTAGGTTTTGTCCCATTCATCACACGCTCAAACCGAATCAAAGTGAAATAATTTGGTTAGATTTTAATTTAAAAAATTATAAATTAAAATTTTTAATTTGGTCTGAGTTTTTGTTTCAAAGCAGACTAGTTATACCCCTAACAGATCATCACAATTTTTTTATTATTTTATTATTTGTGCACTATTTACTCCATGATGTAACCAAACTAGTTGAATATTTCAATACACAAATAAACATTTTAGAATGTCGTCATTATCTTTTTATGTACTCTTTGTTTCAATTTAATGCATTCAAATGAAGTATGTCACCCATAATTAATGAACATATTATACAGTTAGTGATAATCGTTATAAAAAAAGAGTGGGATCATTTGACCTCGTAATCTTCCACGTGGAGTCAACCCTGCTTGCCTGCTGCTTTTTTATTTTTTATTTTTGTTTTCTCAATGGTGGTTACACTGTCCTCATTCACTTTTTGTTTTTTTCTTGCCTGTGTGCATTGTTCATTCAAAAATCTATACTATAAAATATTGCAAGGCATCTTTATTGACGAGTTATGGAGCGTTACGTGGTAGGCATCTTTATTGACAAGAGCTATAGAGACGTTACGTGATAGGCATCTTTGAATTTGGAAGAACTATAATGTAATTTTCTGCATTGCCACTTAAGAATTTCCGGCGCAACTCTTCCGTCTCCTCATCGTGTTGTTGAGCGTCCACTACTCGGGTGGATAAGGTAGATTGAATCGTCATATTGCACAACGTTGCTCCATCACTAGCTTCCTCGAAATGCGTCGCATAGCTCCCCAACTCCTTTACCATTTTCCATTCACGAATGGCCAAGCTTGCCAATTGAGTTGGTTTTCTACTCAAAGCATCCGCTACCACATTCGCCTTCCCCAGATGATGCTGCAATTCAAAATCGTAATCCCCAATGTGCTCCATCCAACGGTGTTGTCTCAAATTTAGCTCCTTCTGAGAGAATAAGTACTTCAAACTTTTGTGGTTAGAGAACACCTCGAACTTCTCCCCATAGAGGTAATGTCGCCAAATTTTCAGTGTGAACACCACTGCAGCAAGCTCCAAATCATGCGTAGGATAATTCCGTTCATGAATCTTCAATTGTCTTGACCCATAGTGTCACGACTCATCCCGTAAAGGTTAAGGCACGTGACCGGCCACGAGTGAAACTCGTAAGGCCCTTTAAAAATATACTAGTTTAGGAATTTTCTATCAATATAACTGATATCAGAGTGCGAAAAATAAAATTAACTCCAGAGTTCAGTGCATAAAATAAAGTGCAACAATATAACCCTTATGGACTTACAAACCATGACTACGGTCCAAATTTCTGACCGGTCAACCAAATACATTACAATCAAGATCGAATTACATTAAAACATGCTAAGTTTAGAGATTACAAAAGACACTTCAATTCCAATACAACTTGCAGAATTCAAGCATAGTCAGCATCGTTAATTAAAACCTGTTGCATCAACAACTTCATTAGCACTAGGCTAGTGTGAGTCTAGTTATGACAAGTCTACTAACTTTCTGTTTAAGATAACCCATATTCTTGAAATTCATTGTAATTAAATGCCAACTTTATACGATATACGAATCCAGCTTTTAGGCTTGCGCTGTAACCATGCACACTTATCAAGTAATCATGTTATGTGACGTATGAATTCAGCTTTTAGGCTTACGCTGTAACCATGCATGATAACATTGTATGATCTACGGCCCACCAGTAAATTAGGGAGCGACCCCAATATAAACGGCGTGATATCACCCGTTGGATTACCTGGCTAATAATCCCCACCCTTATTACTTCACCTCATCGCTAGAATCTTCATCTGCCCCCAGCGGCCGGGGCGTCGTATTAATCTCATGCCATAATATTTTCATGTTTTCATGATGCCATGATTCTTTTTAATGTCTTAACATATCATGCTCAGTCTACTATCAATTCAGTGGCATAGATGTATATGCATCAAAGTAAAGAGAATCATTCATTTTTATTGCAGAATGTAAGTAAGCAAGTCATGTATAAGACTCACCTGAAATTAGTCCGCACTTTCTTTATATCAATTCGACCCGATAACCTCAACTCCCGGATCTATCATAATAAATAAAAAGCACTTATTGCCAATAAAATACATACTAACTTAGTGACTCAAGTCGCGTAACCGCTCGAACTCCTCGATTCGTAAGGGTACAAAATGTAATTCGGGTTCTAGGGCAAAGTGGTCCTTTTATCTAATTTTAACAAGTGGCCTCGAGAGCTTTCTCGGGATTCGCGTTAATTTTATTATTTAGTCATTAGTCCCATTAGTATATACTAAGGCTCGAGCCACTCACGTTCGATCGGTTTGATCGCCGGTTACTTAGACCGTAAAAGGGTATTTTCATAACTTTGCTATCGGCCGTCCAAAAATATAACCGAGGCCAGACCTACATTATTTTCAGTACTTATCCATATTCAAAGCCTAATTCCATGGTCAGTTCGTTCGTGTGGTGATTTTAGTGTCGGTAGGCCAAAACATAAGTAAGAATGGCGTTTTGGTAATTGTACTCTCCGGTCTCCGAAACCCGGGACCGAGACTTGTCATGTACATTATTTAACCCCAATTCCATCATGGTAAGGTCAATTTCGTGATTCTGTTAACGGGTGTGCCAATTTAAGTGGGTGCGTGAGTGGGGTTTCTAGAGAGAGAAAACTCCCAGAAATGGGCTGTTTTTGGGCTGACTTTGGGGTCATTTTCTGTGAGCTACGTAGGTTTCGAGGACAATCCAATCCATCTAGGTCCAAGATTTAATGTTTGTCTACAACTTTCGTGTTTTAAGAAACTGATTTTGATCGTCCGAACATCAAGATTCAAGGGCCCGAAGTTGTGGGAAAATCTGGGAAAGTCGGTGTTCAATAAGGCCGCGGGTCATTTTCGTAGCATGATTTTAACACGTTCAAAATGTCATAGAGCAATTCCATTCCATCTATGTTCAACATAAAGTATTCGTCTCAAACTTTCGTCTTTTGAAAAATGTAATTTGAGCAACGACACATCAAGATCTAAGTCTCCGAAGTTAAACAAAAATCAGCGAAGAATTTGGGAAATCCGGAAAAAAGGCATTTTACGAGTGCCTTTCGTAGCGCGATTTCTATGGGTTCTAATGGTCCGAGAGTCGATCCAATCCATCTATTTCGAAGACTAAGTGTCCAACTACGAGTTCTAACAACGAAATCTAAATTAAACCATATAAAACATTAAGATTTAAAGCCTCGAATATAAGAAAAAGTATGGGCTTAACAAGAGTTTTACCTCCTCCTTGCCGGAAAGCTTGGTGGACGAAAACGGTGGCTCGGGCTACGAATACGGTGATCTAGGAGGAACTCCGGCGTGTCTTAATGCACGTGGTGACGTGGATGTGGTGGTTGTATAATGGTAGAAGGTGGTGATAAAATAAATAAAGAGGAAAAGAAGGTGGAGAAGAAGAAGAAGTGGAAGAAGAAGTGAAGGAGGAGTGAGAGTTAGAGAGTGAGAGAGGGGAAGAATTCTGCCGTGAGAGAGAGAGAGGTCCCCAATCCAATTCACACCTTTTCTTATTTGCTACAAAACATATATATATGTATTAATTGGAGTAAAATAAAATAAAATAATAAATACATATAGATTAGGCTAGGTTAATTATTAAATTAGGGAACACACCCCTTAATTTAAGAAAAAAAGGGATTTGATTTGACCATGATAGATTTATATCGGTCAAGGGCTTGGTCGCGCGCGCGAGCACAAAATACTGCACGATCCCGAGAAACTGTTCCGGTACTGATTTTTCAAAAAATACGAGAATAGACTGGGTGACTCAGAAAATTACGAGGATCGTCATGGCGTGCTCGAATTTCTCATACGAGTATTCGTTAGTAGGCCGACATCTCAAAACGTCTTAAAATTTAACGTTTTAATGAGCATAGGTTCCGAAATAAAATAAAATATCAATAGCATAAAATAAAATCAATTAAATTATGCGATAATTATAATTATCCGCGCTATTTTTTTAAATTTAAATAATTAAATCGGGTCGGGGTATTAAACATAGGCCACAACTCGTCCTGTCTGCATCAAGACACACCCAAGTCCCTCATTCGATGCATCATAGTATACCGCGTAACCAACTCCCCTCTCGGGTACAATCAACCCTGGTGCGCTAGTCAAACGCCGCTTCAACTCCTCAAACGCTGCCTCCCAAGCATCATCCCAAATAAAATGTGTCCCTTTACGAGTCAATCGTGTCATAAGTGCAGCCAAACGAGAGAAGTCGAGCACGAAACGACGATAGTATCCGGCCAAACCCAAAAAGCTCCGAATCTCAAAAACGTTCTTCGGTCGTTGCCAACCCATCACAGATTCTATCTTTCCCGGATCAACGGATACTCCTCCTTGCGAAACGACATGCCCCAAGAACTTGACTTCGGAAAGCCAAAATTCACACTTGCTCAACTTAGCATAAAGACGATGCTCCCTCAAAAGCCCGAGAACGATGGCAAGGTGCGATTTGTGATCTTCTTCTGTACTCGAGTATATCAAAATGTCATCAACAAACACCACCACAAACTGGTCGAGGTACATGCGAAAGATACGATTCATAAGATCCATAAACATTGCCGGTGCATTGGTCAACCCAAACGGCATCACCACAAACTCATAGTATCCATACCGTGTGCGAAAAGCGGTCTTTGGGATGTCCTCACTCCGGACTTTCAACTGATGGTACCCCGATCTCAAGTCAATCTTTGAGAAACACTTAGCTCCTCGGAGTTGATCAAACAAATCGTCAATTCTTGGCATTGGGTACTTGTTCTTCACGGTCACACGGTTTAATTTCCGGTAATCGATACACAAGCGCAATGACCCATCCTTTTTCCGTGCAAACAAAGCCGAATCTCCCCATGGTGACGTACTTGGACGTATAAAACCCAAATCTTGTAACTCCTGCAATTGAATCTTCAACTCCTTTAATTCGGCCGGTGCAAAACGATACGGAGGCATGGAAATCGGTGTGGCACCCGGAATCAAATCTATTGCAAACTCAATCTCTCTCTTGGGAGGTAAACCGGGTAACTCCTCTGGAAAATCTCGAACCACCAATGGCAACTCACCACGCGCATGCACATTCTCATCAAGAGTCAAACTAGCCAACAACGCATAAATAGAGTCTCGCTTCCGGGGTTCGTAAAGATAAGGCTCTAATGGTTCTCGGCGTTCTCCAAAGAACTCAAAACAACCATCACTAGGTGAACAAATACGGACTCGGCGCTTAAAACAATCAATCATAGCATGATGGGTAGAGAACCAGTCCATACCCAAGATAACATCAAACCCAGTCATGTTCAGCACAATGAAATCACAGGTAAAGCGACGGTCAAGTATAACAAGCTCACAATCTCTACACACACGATCAAGTAGTGATCTCCCCCAATACGTGTCTCAACATACAACGGTGGGTCTAACAAAGTAGTCTCCAATCCCAAAGCACAAGCAAATGATGCATTAATAAATGAATGAGATGCTCCAGAGTCAAATAAAACTCTTGCAAAAGAGTTGAATACAAGAAATGTACCCCTTACAATCGACGGGTCTGGACTCTGAGAAGCTGAAGGTGCCGCTGCAGAAGTAATGTTGTAAGCTCTAGCAGGAACACGATGTCCTTGCATATACCCGCCTCCCCGTCGAACGAAATTCATCGGTGCCGAAGAACTAGCCCATTTTTCAGATTGAGAACCCTGAACCGAAGTAGCTTGGCGAAAATGGGATTGTTGTTGTCGTTGTGGAGCCCCATGAGACTGTTGCCCTTGTCCTTGCCCTTGCCTCGGTTGCTGCACCGAGCCAACCTCACTATGTGTTCCTCCCCCTTGAGGACAATTTCACGAAATGTGATCCTCCTTGCCACAAGTATAGCAAACCTTGGGAGGTACCGGACTGAGTACGGATATGACCAGGTTGATTGCATCGGAAGCATACACTCAGAGGCCTCGAAGTATTACTCCGCGAGTCCGACGAAACAGGTGGCCTAAGATTGGAATGGCTCCTATGAGACTGAAACTGCTCCCTCTGGCGCTTACGCCCTTGACTTCCCGAACTCCCCGAAGATGATGAGTAGTTAGGCACCGCACTCGGCTGCCTTGGTTCCCACACTCTGGAACCCCGCTGTGCCTCCTTGGGCAATTCAATACTCTTTGCACACTCAACAATATCAGCAAAACTCATCTTGTGTTGGCTCACCACGAGCCTCTTAACTGAGGAGTGAAGACCCCTCTCAAAACGCCGGCACTTACGATCTTCCGAAGCCACGAGCTCTGGTGCAAAACGGGATAAGGTTTGAAACCTTGCAGCATATTCAGATACGGTCATGGTCCCTTGTTCCAACCTCTCAAACTGTTCACGTAGTTGTTCACGATAGGATTCCGAAAAATATTGATTCTCGAAGAGAACCTCAAAGTCTGGCCACGTTAATGTCTCCACATCCGATTCATTGGTCCTAGCCGCTTGCCTCGCAGCCCTCCGTGCATCCTTTCGTCACTCGAGAATCGATTCCCACCATTCATTCGCCTCTCCCGTTAATTGGCATGCCACAATATTGACCCTAAGGTCATCCTCTACTATACTCAAAGCATTGAACAGTTTGCGAATTTCAGAAAGCCAATGGTTGGCCGCGAGAAAATACCACCTTCCCCGCTAAATTGTGGTGGATTCAAGCGTCGAAACTCTCTCGTGGCATCAATTGCTCGGTTCCCAACATTGGCCCTTGCACTCGTATTCAACAAATTGGCCTCGGCGAGAGCCGCCACAAACTCTCTAGCAAACACACCCGGAGCAACCGGCGATTCAACGTTTTGCTCCACTTCCTCATTCACCTCCTCCGCTTGAGGAACCTCTCTTTGCTGACTCACAACATCCTCTAACGGTATCTCACGGTAGCGACCACGGCCTCGGCTTCGGCCTCGGGGTCCGCCCAACCTCACACCACGTCTAGGAGGCATATCTCCACAATGTGCAAAGCACTAACAACGTCAAACAACAACATAATACAAGGCCAATGCCTAACATAAATGTCCAACACAGTTTATCAATTCTACCTTTGCTTGCAAGAAACAATTCATATAATGCATATGAATGTCATGCACACAAGCACACACATGCCTTTTCAAAAATGCAGAGTTTTGAACCCATGAGACTCTAAGTCTCCCCACGGTCTCAAAGTATTCCAACTCTCGCTCTGATACCAAGTTGTCACGCCCCGAATTTCCATATTATAAAAACACAATATAATATCCACAACTTCACCAAACACCGTTTAATAACGCGATTTACTTCATAATTGTGATACCCAAAATAATAAGTGTCCAACCGTTTTCAAAGACAAGGGGCACTACCGGCCCAAGATACACAGCCATGATTTCCAAAAGATAAGAAGTTCCACTTTTCATTAACAAAATACATATGGAAGTTATAGTACATCTACCCAAAATAAGTTCATGCAGATGTTAAGTAACTTCTTCCATTAGTCTTTCAAAAGATGTCACACCAAGCAATCCATGCTACTCCTCTGCTACGGTACTTGAAAGATGGAAGGGTTGAGCTACAAGCCCAGTAGGAAAATCTATGCCAAGATTATGTGCATGTGAGATGCATGGCATGCACAAATGAGCATAGTATAACAATGTGATACTTCCATATGTCATGTACTACAACACGAATAACAATCCACGGTTTGCCAATACACATACAACAACTACACCTCGCAATCAACTCATCACCCATATCCAATGCTAATCGAATACACTCACACTAGGTTAAGATAGGTTATGCCCTAGCACTTCTCCCAACGGAGGCTAGACAAATCATCAAGTCGTGCCAAGCAATAGTCATACTTGTATCCTAGCACATCTCCTAAAGGAGGCTAGCTAAGCCAATTTATGGCAATTCCTAGCACATTCCCAAATGGGAGCTAGTTTCTTAGTTTTCCTAGCACCACTCCCGATGGAGGCTAGTATTGCACTTATATCATTCACTAACACATATGTAAAAGTCAAGCGGATCCATGCCACATTCGAATTATATCAATTATGTTTCGTTCACTCTAACAAGATACTAATGATCCACGATCACGTCAAACTACCAATTAAAGATGGTTCAAGGCATAATATGAAATAGAAACACAGTCAAAGGAGAAAACAACATGTCCGCCCGGTCCCGTCCGGATGCCGGGCAGTCCCGTCTGGACGCCGGGCAATCCCGTCCGGACGCCCAAAACACTACCTCTCTGTCCGATTTCCTGGGCCAGCCGTCCGGACGCCCATGGTCTCCGTCCGGACGCCCCGACGCGATCTGCAGAAATCTGTGCGATTTCCAGATTTCGCCCACTCTCCAAATCATACTAAGGCAACAATATAATCACGAAATATGAACCAAAACACATCACATACACATAATACAAGGTAGAAATCCCTACCTCAAGCTTCAAAGTGGAGGATTTGGTCAAAGGGTGAAAGCCCTAGCTTTGGTGGTCCTCCAATGCTTGAACCCGCACTTCTCGAGCTCCTAACCACGATCCGTCTTCGATTCCACGTTAGACACGATGTAAGCCTCCTATATCATCAAGGAATTCGAAAATGGTGGAGTGGATTGGTGGAGAAGTTAGAGAGAAGGAGGAGCCAAAGGGTAGAGAGAGAGTGAGGTGGGGGAAATGGGGGTTTTCTCCTCCCCTTAGCCCCAAATCTGATTTCTAAGCCCCAAAAGGGCACCCATGTAATAAACCAAGTAAAGATACGCGCGCGAAATGAAGCAAGAGACTCCGGGCTCGTGTCCTATGACTAAAATCCGACGCACATCATAATAAATCAAATTATTTATTCGCAATAAATTTGCAAATAATAATTTTTTTTAAAACTCCAATTTTCCGGGTCCTCACATAAATTCTGTATTTTGTTCACCAGACAGCATGAACACTCTCACATGTATCCACTATGCTTTGATTATGTCTTCGAATCCTTATGGGATCTCGTGGGAGTTGAAGACTTCGTTAATATGCATTGATGCCTATCATGTGTAGATTGTAAATGTTAAATTTCAGTGCGTTGTTAGTTGTAGAGAACAACTTTAATGAAACTTGAAGATTGAAACTTGTGGTTATGCCGGGTATGGCCGTCGTGCTGCCCGATGCCGGACGTCGTTCCGAAGATACTAAGGGGTAACCAGTCCCACATGTATGGTTGATGCCAGACGTCGTTCCGAAGATACTAAGGGGTAACCAGTCCCACGTGTATGGTGGATTACCGGATGTCATTCCGAGGTATGCTAAGGGGTAACCAGTCCCACATGCAGCTTGCTTACTGGGTTCAAGCCCCGAGGTGTGCTAAGGGGTATACAGTCCCACGTGCATGCTCCGGCCGTCGTGCCATGTGACAGGGCGTCGTCCCACTTAAACAAGATAATGAAAGTAGAAAAGAGCATAATTAACCCGACGTGTTTACTGCTTATTTTTATTAGCATGTGTTGTTATTTATTGTCTATCAATATGAACTGTTGAGTGTTGTATGTCCTTGGGTTTGGTTTTTCGGGTAATCTGTCGTACTGAGTTTCATTACTCATCGGTGCAACTTCTTTGCCCCTGGCGTTTCATGCCAGATGAAGAAGTACATATAGAGGAACCGTTCGTGTTGGAAGAGCTGGAGACTACTGGAGGGGAGACCTTCACATGGTTGCCTTACCCGTAGATGACTTTAAGATTTTAATTTATTTTAAATAAATTTGTAAACCCGAAAGGGTATTTTGGTCAATTCAGTTCACAACCCAAATGTTTAATGTTGTTAGAATTTATCATTAAATAAAAGTTAGTTTTCTTTCGATAATTTATTTCGATACATAAAGTGGTTTAAATAAAAAAAAATTTTAACGTGAAAATTTAACGTGCCAAAAGTTGGAGCGTTACAGTTTTTCTCAATTTATATTCTATAATTTCTTCCATATATAATACAGTAGATTTCCATTGCCTAATAAAGGCACTAAAGGTTGCAATTGAAAGGATTACAAAAACCGATTTTATACAAATTAATGGGCGTTAACTACCACCTTAATATTCTAATTTATGAAGGAATAAAATTATACAAAAATAAATTATTAAAGGTAAAATATTAAATTATAACAACATGTAGTTCAATTTTCTGTATTGCATGTGTAATCCGGGCAAAATGACATACTTTTGCCCTTGAAAGTATATCGTTTTAATTCTATGTATTTTGATAACAATTCGCGTTATAAGTTCAAACGGGATAGTTTCGATAGAAAGTAAATAAAATTATATTAAAAGCTGCATTACAATCTCTCTGAATCCGGAATCTTTATTGACGAGAGCTATAGGGACGCTATGTGGTATGTGTAAAGAATAACGTAAGCGAATCTTAAATATTTAATTTACTATTATACTATATATTTAGTTTACCGCCGTATACATTGAAAGGTATATAAAAAGACTTCTTGTGATCAACGTCAAGGTCTTTTTAAACATTTTCTTAATTCTGATCAAGATTGCTTTGAATTTTTTAAAACTAATTATTTTTCTTGACAAAAGAAATCTAAAAAGTAAAAAATGAGCAAAAATTTCAAGAGTTTACTAAAAATTCTTAAAAACCTTTTTTTCTTTTACTATTTTTTTGGTGTCTTTAGTGTCATTTTATATTAATTATTTTCAATTTTAAATAATACCAGTTGTCTTTAATAAAAAATAATTTAGTCCAAATTCAGCCCAAATACAACTATATATTACTAATATACGGATATTAACTAATTTAACACATTTATGATTATAAAAAATTTTACATCACTAAATATTGACACATAGTAGATTATGCGAGCAAATTTGAATATAGGATGTGCATGTTGGCTAATGGTGTAAATCTAGTCGTCATTCTGGAGATAATTCAAACGAGCGAAAATGAGAAAGGTACTTTGGATGAACAATAAAATTAGATTTTTCGTATTACTTTTGATCTAACTATAGATGACGATTACTTTTGAGAAACTTTAGATACATTGGACATCAAGATTAGTTTTTGGATGCATTATTGATGGGTTAAGTTTTTTATTGTATCTTGAATGTTTGTACAAGTTGGAGATACTTTGTATTTGGATTGCGATATATATTAATGAACATATCGTTTGATTTTGATGATCTTTTGAATGAGTTTATAGAATAAATGTATTTTTAAGTTAATGGTAGTTATGAATGGATAAATGATTGTTATCAGGTGATTGGAAAAATAAAATTTGAATAAAAAAATATTTTTATTTAAATTCGTTTACCAACACACAAAAATAGTCCCCAAAAGTTATAACAAATCTCTACAAATTACATTTGGCGACAAAACATTATGTTGCCAATAGTTTTAGTATTGCCAATATAATATCATGTCGGCGAAAATATTATATTTTACTCAATAAAATATACTTTTGTAGATGAGAACTTATGTTCCTAAAACTACTATCTTTTGCCGACGAAGGGAGTTGCATTGGCAAATCTCATTAGCGACATGCCTATGGCGACAAGCAGCCGACACAAGATTTTTCGTCGGCAAAACTACTGTCTTTTGCCGATGAAGGGAGTTTGCATTGGCAAATCTTATTAGCGGCATGCATCTAGCGACAAGGTACCGACACAAGGTCTTTCATTGGCAAAATCCTTTGTCAACGCAAATATACATTTGTCGATACGCTAAGTTGCGTAAGGCATAGCATGACTTTGTTGTAGTGGTCCCTAACATTTTATTCTAGAATTTTCCCAAATCATAGTTAAGTCATTTTTACTGGCCAAATGGAAATCTTCACAAAAAGAAAACACTATTTGTGACAAGAAGCTCTTACACGATTGATGATATAATGATGGGTATTGATAACAGTATCGGTGCCCCATTTTTTGTGAGAACGGGCTTTACATGCTTGTTGATATAATGATGGATATTTGGTAATGTTGTTGGTGCTACTTGATGATATAATGATAGATATTTGGTAACACTGTTGGCACCCCAATTGTTATGACAACATATTTTGCCATGATTGATTGTTTAATAATGGATGTTAGATAACGCTATTGGCGCCCTGTTGTTAGGACAACAAGCTCTGACATAACTTTTGAAAAATGTGATTGACTTGGACATTACTCTTGGACACATGATGTTATATCGGTCATAAATTTCATTTTATCATCTTGCCCTTTTGTGTTACTATTTTTTGTATAACTGTTCATCCATTAATATCCTTCATTGTTGTCACAAACCTAAAAATTAGGATATAAGTGTAGGATTTGTTTACTAATCTTTATGGCTGATGTTTCTACATTCTAGCCCTAACATTTCATATCAGGTACCAAAAACGAGGGCAAAGAACCGGTGTGCTCGGCTGACGACAACATTGCATAAGAAGACTTCACGGAGTCTTGGTTCACTTAATATAAGATAGTGCTTTAAAATTGTTGTAAAATCTTTTATGAAAACTTCCTTTTGAAACGACTCTATTTTGGTATTTTTGTAACACAAACATGTATTTTCTTTTATTTACGAAATGAATTTAAGTTTGGAGTTTGGAAATGTCTTCTAATTAACCTATAGGAGATTCGGGGCGTCACATGTACTACAAATACAAAATAACTTTAGTTTTTTTATTTTTCTTATTTGCTAGTGACTTTTTTGAGTTCGTTGGACAAAATTAATTTTATTTCCGATTTTTCTTTGCCAAGAAATTTAAAAAAATTTAAAAGAAATTTAGAAAGAAAGCACTAGAGGATTAAAAAAACACATACTTATGAGTTGTTATATATTGATCATTGAAAAATAAAAATAGCTTGTCTATATGTTACTTATGGAGCAACATATATAGAGGAGAAGTTAGCAAATTTTATCTTTTTTTGATTTTTTTGTACTCACAACTAATGTTTTCTGGGCTAGGCAAAGAAACAAATTCATCAATCTTTGAATGAAGTTTTACTTAGATTAAAAAGACTACAAGGATAATTGGGCATCACAACGAGACGATCTGAATTCCTACTAAGTTGGCACCCGAGGACTCAGCAATCATGCGCCCCTTGTAACCCCAAGATGAAAGTCAACCAAAGAAAGCAGGATCAAAATGTTGGCCTAAAACCCAAAAATAGGGCAAGCTGCCACTAAACTACTGAAGGAAAATGCAAAATAACAAAGCCAAAACCCAAAAATAGCTTAACAATAGTTTCAAAAGGAAGGAAAGTCAGAATATCTATTAAGCAACGAGGTCAGTGTATTTATTAAAAACTTTAGAGGAAATCAGTGTAATTTACCTGGGAAAGTAAATTTTTTAACTTCAATAAAAAAAGACAACTTGTTAAGAGATTCCAAAAGAAGCTCAAATAATCATCTTAATAATTTATTTGTTTTGTGTCGTCTTCACAAGCCAGATTTTGAATAGGCTAGTAGGGTTAAAAAAAAAAATTCAAGTTGACTCAAGGATGTAGACTTTGCCAACTTTTTTCAATAATTCGGTAATTGGCCCTAGGGTCGATGCACTGCAAATACAAAATAAGTTAAAATTTTTTTTATTTGTTAGAGACTTTTTATTTGTCAATTTCAAAAAAATACTAATTTTTTTTTATTATTCCTTTTTTTGTATGCATTATTTTATATTTATTGTTGGAAAATTCGAATAGAATTTATATTTAATTTGTTACTTATAGAGTAATAAGGGGGGATGTTAGTATAATTTATCATATTTACTATTGGTTACTTTGGATGTACATTTAACGGCATTTGCCATATTTTGTACTCAAAGCTAACGGGGTGTCAGGCTTAACTCAACGGCTATAGAAAATCTTGATGATAATTTTAGAAGTAAAAGAGATGCGAAATATTTTTTAAACCATAGAGAGATTGGTGTATTTATTAAGAGATGCTGAAGGAAACCCGCATAAATATCTAATATTTATTTTAGCTAGTGATGAAAGTCCAACTAGAAACAACAACCAGCACGATTGTTCTTATTTCATTTTCTTCTTCCTCTTATAAATCACTGAGTTACTTACGGAATCTCAAATCTTTCGACGCCGTCTCCCATCTGGTAAGAAAGAAACCTGTAGGCAGTGACGGGATCCGCTGTGGGGCTACCTGTATACTGCCACATCGAGACTCTCAAATTCCTGAATACGCTACTTAGGTCAGAAATCAGGTTGATCGAAGATTTATAATTACGTTTTTAAAACACGATTTTCTTAAAATATGTAAGTTTATCTTGATAATTTTTTGGTTTTGTGTCCTCTTCAAAAGCGAAATTAATCCCGCATAGGCTACTTAGATAAAACAAAAATCACGTTTTTTGTGTCCTCTCTCTATTGCTAATATATTCTTTCTTTGCTTAATAAAAAATAAAAAATTAGTTAAAAGAACAAATCTGAGTTGATTTGGCCCATTAAGGATAGACTAATTTAATTTATGAGTTAGGATCTATTATTTTAAAAGTGTTAATGAGCTAGGTCCATGATTTTAAAAGTGTTAATGCGTGAGGTCCTTTTACGGATGAAATTATCCTTATTTTGTTATTTAGCCATCAGTTATTTGCTGTGTCTTCTTTCTTGTTCGATGGTTCCGTTTTTTCTATTATCTATTACAACAGATAATGATAAAGATATCAAGACAAACATATAAAGTTAAGCATTATATGCATTTAAATTTTGCCATACAAAAATATTTACAATCGTATTATAATATGAATTCAACAAATTTATGATCACTATATGACCAACAAATTTAGCACAATTTATCGATAAAAAAATAAATTTAGCTTAAATATCATCATATGATCACCGTGATCACCAAAATTATCATCATATCATAATATAGATTCAGTAAATTTACCATTACATGGTTAGTAAATTTATCATCATATATGAATTTACTATTACATGATATACTTATAACCACTGGCAAATATACCATCAAAACAGATTAATAGCAAATACTTAGGGTTTTCTTTTCTCATTCCCGTCATATTTTTGGTACAAAATATTTAATGTTCAACATTTTATCTCCCAAATCAAATGAAAAAAAATAAAAAAAATGTGGAATAAAAAATATTAAAACACTCACCACGTAACCAGGGGCGAATGCAGAGTCTCGGATAGTGGGCTCAAAACTTTGACTAAGTAAAATACATAATAATTTTTTTAACAAGAGAAAATATGAAGTCTAGCTCATGTGCATATTAATTTAAAACAACATTCGATGAGTTTTTCTATCTAAAAAAAGACTTAAAAAAACAGTCATTGGTTAAGTTAAAAAATTAAGATGTCTTTATAATTATAGATGCATATATAAATTATTATTCATCTGTTGAATTTTATTAAAATGTGAAGTAATATTTAAAAATACTTATTTTTTATTTGAACGAAATATTTCGTGCAATTTTATACAGTACAAGAAATATTTGGGACAATTTTTATACGTGAAATAATTGAAGCAATATCATTATTTTAATAGAATGAAATCTACTAATTAATTTTTAAATCTCTAACAATAATTAAAATTTGAAAAAAATAATATGGTCTAGTGAACCCCACTTGAATCTTAGTGGCTCTGTTAGCTCCGTCCATAAGGTTTAAATACATTATTACAATTTAAATACCTTTAGGAATTCACGGAAGGCTACCTAGAGCTTCAGTATTTTACTTTTTCCTTACTTTATGTCTTACTATAAGGGCACGTTTGGATGGGGTAAAGGAAGGGGGATAATTTTTGAAGGGGGTAAAAGGATTGATGTGACATGTTTAGCATGGTTTGGGAGCAAAAAATACAAGGAGATAATTTTTGGGCCGGGGGGAAGGTGTCCAAAAAATAAGAGGGGGTATTATCCAAAAATAATACGCCCGCTCTCTCATTACAACTACAAAAATCCGAAGCTTTGTGCCAAATAACCATCCTACTTGATTTTCTGTCTTCAAATTGACGGAATTAGACAGCAAAGGTCTATTTGATGTCAAAATGAATAGTTTAGAGGTGACGTTCACATTAATATAAGTTGGGAAGTATATGAGATAGTGGAGTGAAAGTTCCGGAGTTTTGCGGATAGTGACACACCTTTTGGACGTTATGCACCACCATAAAGGCTATGGTTAGAATTTTCCTTTATTAAAAAAAAAAGACTTGAACAGTTTGTGTAGCTGGAGCCTTGACTTTTTGTTTCAATTGTAATGTATTTCTGTATATATAGTTCTTCATACAATTAGCCAAAACATCATATCAGCAGCTTTGTTAGAAACTTCTCAGTACCATGGCTCTTATTCAAGGACTTGCAGTTCCTACCTTTCGTTACTCTCCCACTAGGGTACCATCTCAAATCAGTGCCTCACGAGTATCATTTCACGGCCGAGTTTTACATACATTTCGATGCATGGCTGTTAGCCTGCAGCCTTGTAACCAAAAGATGAAGCAGACTTGTGACCAAATGATTGTTAGGCGATCCGCCAACTACCAACCTCCCATTTGGGATTATGACTTTGTGCAGTCACTCAATAGTAAATACACGGTATGTATATAGGTACCGTTAATTTTTGGACAAAGTTTTTGAATTGTGCTTCTTTTGAAGCTATGCTTGCTAACACCTGTATCGATCGATATGTAGGGAGATATGTACGCAAAACGTGCTGCCAAGTTGAAGGAAGATGTGAAGATAATGCTTGACAATGTAAAGGATCCATTGGATGGACTTGAGATGATTGACGACTTGCAAAGGCTTGGAGTTTTTTACCACTTCGAGGAGGAAATAAAGAGAGTCCTGAAAGACATATACAACAGTTTCAGTAACTGGAACAAGGGGGATTTGCATGCCACAGCTCTCAAATTTAGACTTCTGAGGCAACATGGTTATCATATTCCTGAAGGTACTTACATTGATTTTCTCAACCTATATATTGGTGTGTGTGTTTTTGTGAATGTCACAATGGGTTCTTGTACAACTATCCCCTTGTCAAACACTTGAGAACGTTACTAACCATTCACCCAGCAAACATTTGTTGTTTGAATATGCCATAAACTATGTTTGAACCTCTTCTTATTATGCATGAAATGCTATTAAACACATGTTAAAAGAAAAACATTTATTGATCTTTGAACTTAGAATACAAAGATTAAAGGAACCATAGGCATTATGAATCAATAATGGGTTAGCACCTACGTCCTGATAATCATGTCACCTGAGAAACCAAAAAGAAAACATGGTTGCAAGCTGCAAACTGAAACAAAAAGGAACCAGGACAGGGTCCAAAACATTAAACCGAATGCAACAAAAACAGAAATCAAACACGACCCCAAACCAAACTACGGGACAAATCATAAACCCAGGAAGGCAAAAACTTACAAAAAAAAAAGGCCAAAACATCATTTGTGCAGCCGGCAACATTTAATATCAACATTTAACATCAGCATCTGCATTCAGCTTCTCTTCCACAGCCTACAGAAACCAGCACACCCCTATTGCATTTGTGCAGCATCAACATTTCATCAACATGATAGCATCACAACAACAACATTTATTGATTCACAACTATCAAGCAGTAACCTACAGTAACATGCACCAGACTAATCTCAAACTGAAACCTAACCCAAGCGGTTGGCCTGGTGGTCAAGGTTTGAGACTTAGAGGTATGCTCTCTCCTATGCCTCAGGTTGAAAACCTCTTAGGTTCTATCAACTCCTTTGGGGCTAGTCCATACAGGGCAAAATGCTCTGGCTTTAGTTCCAAGACTGATTTTCATTGTCATACATCTCACTCACTCAGATTGATCTTTGAGCAGATAATAGAAATAGTCTAGGAAAGGTTTCCTTCAAAGGTGCCCCTTCCAGCTACACATCGAGATAGAAAGAAGTTGTATTAGATTCTACTTCGATCCAAAGGCCCTTGTTAACTACTGAAGCAGATCCAAAGACACTCTCCCCCACAGAGCATATGTCTTTCCACTCATGAGATGACCTGAGAATTGATAAGATAAGGGCAACCAACAGTTAGGATCATACTCACATTTCCCAGAAATAACCTTGCCCATAGGGAGTTCCTCCTTGACCATATATCCACCACCATTTGCTTAACAAAAACAAGGTTTGGATCATTAATCTTTTAATACCGAAACCACCCCATTCCTTACTCCTGGCAACCCTCTCCCAGCGCACTAGATGCATCTTTCTTTTGGCCTCATTGTCTCTCCAAAGGAATTGCCATTGAAGTCTTTCCAATTTGTTAGCAACTGTAATAACGATTTTGAATATAAAATCTTGGCAAGCAACTCAAAGTAGATTTTATCAAGGTAGACTCACCCCCAACGGAAAGGTATCTTCTCTTCCAAAGAGAGTTTTTTCTCACTTTCTCAATGACAGGATCCCAAGTTGCTATCCTCCCAAGATTGGCCCCAAAAGGAAAACCAAGGTATTTAATAGCGAGATTTTCCACCTTACACCCAAGGAAACTTGCATAGGATGACATTTTATAAAATTAATCTTCAAAACCTGACACAAGTTGGAAACACATGATAAATACCCTTTATGTATCATAATAAAATACATTGACAAATACTCGTACTTGACATCCGTTCGTGAGTCTATGTAACATAATCCTCAACTCAATTTTGTAATTCGTGACAAAAGAAATAAGGAAAGAAATGAGAAGAAAAAAATTAAAGCTAATGGGCATTGACGCTTTGATTTTTCTGTATCTACTGTAATTGGCAGCTTTGAATATTGCAGGGGTTTTTAATAGGTTTAAGGACGAGTCAGGGAATTTCAAGGCTTGCCTTTGTGAGGATATAAAAGGAATGCTTTCTTTGTATGAAGCCTCGTATCTTTTAGTTGAGGGTGAAAGTATATTGGAGGAGGCTAGAGATTTCACAACTAAAAATCTCAAACAAATCCCCAAGAGGAAGGGGATTGATCAAGATCTTGCCATATTAGTGAGTCATGCCCTTGAGCTTCCACTACATTGGAGGGTGACCCGGCTTGAGGCAAGGTGGTTCATTGATGAGTATGAGAGAAGAAACAATATGAGTCCTATATTGCTTCAGCTCGCTAAACTGGATTATAACATGGTGCAAGCCACTCACCAAGGAGATCTAAAGCATATGTCAAGGTGAGATTTACATGTAAATATGGTACGACATGGGTGTGGGATATGAAGGGGGTAGGACTATTTGAAAGAGCAAACAGTTGCTGAAATCTCACATATTCCCGTATCCATTCAATTTTGAAATGTATGTACTGCTCTATTTTAAGGTAAGTTTGAGATGTCCATCCCTAAATATAGGCCCACGCCCAATACTCACACCTGAATTCGAGTACCATAAATGGCATGGGGCAATTGTTTCCCGAAAATTCTTATCCTAGCCCCATCCAGCGCTAACACTTGTTTCTAGTATAGGTGGTGGAAAGGTACAGGTTTGGGAGAAAAGTTGAGCTTTGCTAGGGATAGGTTGATGGAGAATTTCTTATGGACTGTAGAGGTGGACTTCAAGCCTCAGTTTGGGTACCGGAGGAGAGTGGCTACGATACTCTATTCCTTAATAACAACAATTGATGATGTTTATGATGTTTACGGTACATTGGATGAACTTGAGCTCTTTACCAATGCAGTTCAGAGGTTGGTTGTAGTGATGATTTGAAAGATATATACAACGCCTAATGGCATATGCTTCTTGGGGTTTTTTTTCCTTTTACAGGAATAATCGAAATACATTCTGTACCCACAGGTGGGACATAACTGCAATTGAACAGCTTCCTGAGTATATGAAGATATGTTTCACTACTCTTTTCAACTCGATAAATGAAATATGTTACGACACTCTTACTGAGCAAGGTGTTCACTGCATCCCTTACCTTCAGAAAACGGTATTAGTTTCATCACAGTTGCTTGCTTTAATAGAACTTTGATTCGAGTTCTTGTTTCAATTAGCTTCCTTAATTAAAACTACTATCCTAAATGATTCAGTGGGCAGAATTGTGTAATTGTTACTTGGTGGAGGCAAAGTGGTACTACAGCGGATACACACCTACCTTCAAAGAATACATGAACAATGCATGGATTTCAATTTCAGCTCCTGTGGTACTAACTCATGCTTATTTTCTAAGCACAAATCCCATAACTGCAGAGGGTTTGGAATGGTTAGAGAAATCCCCTGATATCATACGGTGGTCAGCCATTCTTTATCGACTTGCAAATGATTTGGGAACATCACCGGTAGGCATGCTTCATTCCTCACAACATCTTAGTTTTCCTAGATATCTATATATCTATTTCTCTCAAACATCTAGCATTGATTTTTTTCTTTACTGATTCAGGATGAGATGAAAAGAGGTGACATTCCAAAATCAATCCAATGTTACATGCACGAAACTGGTGCCTCAGATGAAGACGCCCGAGAACACATTAAGTACTTGATTCGCGAGATGTGGAAGAAGATCAATAAAGATGGAGGTGCAATATCTCCCTGCTCTCGAACATTTGTCGAACTTGCAATGAATATTGGAAGGATGTCCCAATGCATGTACCAACACGGAGATGGTCATGGTGCTCAAGGTGTTGACACTAGAGCTCGAGTTTCATCGCTGCTAATCAATCCTGTTCCTCTAGTATAGAGGTTGGGCACACACCATGTGAGTGCATGTGTGCAATTGAATATGTAGAGTGTGTTAGTGAAATGTGAAATATGGAATATGAGAGTGAGTTGTGGGAGTAGAATGTTGGCTTGAGTAATTTTACTACTTTGTCCCTGTTGGTGATTTCACATTCAAATTTTTGTTGTAAAAATTCAATTTCAGAAATCACTTTTGTGATGGAACTTCAAAATGTTGTTCACAACATTTAGTCTTCTCCCTTTATATATTAGAATATATTCCATGGCTATTTTCCTAACGATGGTCCTATCAACGAAATGACAGTTATGATTGCAAAACCGGATTGACTAATGCCGCAATTTTTTTTCGAAATTAATTTTGTTTGAAATCATACTACAGAATCCCAATATGATTTTTGACGCAGATGATGTTTTCAACCATATCGTGACAGTCCCCGATCATCAAAGTGAACTCATAAAAAACCCACAAATAAACAAACTGAAGCATCCAATCGTCTAAAGATCCGGAGATGATCCAATGTTTTGTCAGTATATTCAAACGTTAAATTTAAAGAAATTTATCCTCTTCAATCCCGGAAGACCATCCATGATGGGAACTGTTAATTGTATAAAACTGGTGACATCATAAAGCCAGTAGTTATTACCATCCGAACATCATAATCATCTTCAAAAAAGACTACGTAATCAATAAATGATGGGCTACCGTTCATCAAATCATCTTGAAAAAAAAAATTCAAAATAATTTCTACATGTATTCTAATTCTAATTCAGGAGTAAGAGATTTTCTTTTGCTCGGCAAAAGAGAAATTTACTAATCTTTAAAAAGGATTACAAAGATTAAAGGGACACTGAGCATAAACGGCATCACTAAGATTAAACTCACATCCCAACTATGTTGGCACCCGAATAACTTACAATCACACGCCGCTTAGGACCCGAAATAAATAAAGAGAGGGAAATAAACTTTGAGATGGCAAGGCACCAACTCAAAGATACTCTGCTATAGACCAAAATCCAAGTAGTATGTGACTCAAGACTCCTAAAAAAAGACAACCCAAAGAGAAAGCAATCCCAAAACCGGATTTGGAACCTAAGACTCCCCACCATCCCAAAACAGACCCAGACCCCATAATTTGACACAGACAATACCAGATTTAAAAACAACCCAAGGGATTTGAAACCTAATTGAGACTCTCCACCAACCCATAATAGAACCAAAACCCTCAAATCTGACACAAACTATATTGAACACTAATATATACAATATGGACACTCAAACTAAACCCCTTTAGTCCTGAGTTAAAAATCTCCATACTTTTGAATTTGACACTCTAATTTTCTTATTCCACTCAAACATCTCTTGAAGTCCTCTACTGCATATACCTGTAGGTGAACCTTTGCTTTTATCCAAATTCCCACCTTTGTTTGAATCTCATTCACAATTTCCAGCATAGAGTACTTCTTATTTCTAAAGATCCTTTCATTCCTTACTCTCCATATGCTCCATAAACTACATACAAGGTTATTTCCCAGCACAACTTCTCCATCTTCTTGAATTTATTACCCATCCAGATTTCCATAAGCTGATTTACATTGTGAGGACAGAACCATTCCATTTTCCACCATTTCATGATTCTACACCACACTTGCCAAGAGAAGAGACAATGGAGCATTAAATTGTTTGAGGACTCTAGCTCTTGTTGACAAAAAATACCTGTTGAATTAGAGATATCCGACGAAGACGCGTAGTTATTTAATTTAATTTGTCTTTTGTTATTTTCTTATTTTCTAATGTGCGTTTGTGGTTGTTAATCTTATAAAATTTGTGTTGCAACTTGACGTATGCAAACCTTAATCCATATCAAAATATACGTGCTATGAATAACATTATATTAGTTGAGTATTGACCTAGTTATCGGAATCTCACTTTGTAATGTGCCAGTCTCTATGGAAATAAATTTCATGGAAGTACCCACTACCATAACCAAAATTTTAAAGGCTTTTGTACAGAATAGACCGTTGTGCTATTGTGGTGCACCTTACGATGGTGTATATACTATGTGTAAAATGGGTTTGTGCTTATGATATGAATATTATGATTTTAGGCTTTTTTTTATGTACTAAAGTTATTAATCTCTTACTAGCAATGTGTACTGGTTTTATTACTAGTATTGTACGTATCAGTACTGATGTTTACCGGTGTACCATTTTAGATTTATCTTTAAAAAATAATATATATTTTTTAAATGATATTTTTGAATAAAAAATTATATTTGACATATAAAATAAAGTATCATAATTTAAAACAAGTCACCAAACATAAAAGAAAATTTTTTCAGTCTCAATTTATGTATAATTAATTACCAAAAAAATCATCAATCGAAAATTAAAAAAAAATTATACAGCCCCGTGCAATCCAAAACAGCCCAATACAAGGCCGAAATGGTAAAAAGGTAGATTCGTTCTAGTATAATAAGCCGGTATAGTACATATATGATAGTATGAGATCAATAACTTTTATAGGTACAAATCAACCATTGTGTGAAGATAAGATATGCACGTTTAGAGATGTGTATCAGTATTATTTTGATGTGAATTGTTTTTGGATTTTCCTGACATCTTGATATTTTCATTCATATATACATATATGTGTGTGTTTGTGAACGCGCGCGCATGTGTGTGTAATCTTCATTTGGAAAACATTGTCAGATGCATACAAAAGGGCGAGGATTGAGACAACCTTCTTTTTTCTTCCCTTTTCTATTTTGTTTTCCCCCCTTTTTTTATTAAATAGTATGAAGAACTCATCTCTCAATAAACAAATCTCTCTCTCTCTCTCTCTCTCTCTCTCTCTCTCTCTTATCTGTTGTCTTCTTATGCTAGAGAGCGAAGTCTAAAATGGTTGCAGGGAGTTATCCATTCAGCAGCTTCTGACCACCAAAACATGCTGATTTCTCTCTTTCACATGGGTGAGACCCAGTTTGTTATGGAAAAACAAAAAAAGAGAAAAGAAAAAAAATCAAAGGAAACCTCGTACCTAACAGACTTGTATAACCCCAAGGGGTTGTCCGAGTGGTAGAGCGGGCGAGCTGTAAACCCAGACGCCCTGCGGTCGAAACTCGGCAGCAACTTGGGGCCACTGCGCATTTGCCTGGTCGATCAGCTCAGGGCCCTGAGGATTAGTCGGCAGTAGGTGGGGACCCAACCACGCGACCCGCACGTGGCCCAAGCCGGCCGGATACCTCAGTTGACAAAAAAAAAAAAAAAACAGACTTGTATGGCTAAACATGCCATATATAGACTTACACTATGTTTGGATTAAGGGATTTGGAGGGGAGGGGAGGGGAGGGGAGGGAAGGGGAGGGAATTTAAGGTAAATTTTGTGTTTGATTTGTCTTTTTGGAAGGAAACTGAGAGTTATGGAGGGAAATGAAGGGGTAAAGAGTACAATCATTTTAAGCATATCACTTCACCTCCGAAAACAAGAGGAAACGAAAGGAAAGTGAGGTGAAGTAATAGCATATCTCGATTATACCCGTTTGTTAAGAAATAAAAATGAGCAATAAATTAAAATGAAAGATTAAAAAAATAAAAGAAATTATAGCATTCATTTCCCTTCCGTAACCAAACATGAAAAATATTTTAAAATCGCACTTTCCTCTGGATAAACCAAACAAGTAAAAAATATGTTTCTCTCATTTCCTTCCGCTCCCCTCCCTTTCCTTCACCTCCCCTCCCCTCAATCCAAACTAAGTGTTAAACTGAGCTTTCTGTACATCTAGCATAGTATGATAATTGGCAGCTTTGATTGCAAGGGTTTTTAGCAACTTTAAGGACGAGGCGAGCATTTCAAAGCTTGTCTTTGCGAGAATACAAGAGGAATGCTATATTTGCATGAAGCCTCGTACGTTTCATTTAGGGGTGAAAGTATATTGGAGGAGGCTAGAGATTTCGCAACTAAAAATCTCGGACAATCTCTTGAGAGGAAGGACATTGATCAAGATCTTACCTTAATGGTGAATCGTGCCTTGGAGCTTCCACTACATTGGAGGGTGTTGAGGATAGAGGCAAGGTGGTTTATCGATATGTATGAGAGAAGACATGATATGAATCCTACAATGCTTCAGCTCGCTAAATTGGATTTTAACATGGTGCAGGCAATTCACCAAGAAGATTTGAAGCATATGTCAAGGTGTTATATATGCTTGTATATTTACGTATTATACACTCATACATACGCTGTAATAGCTTAATCATGGGGCACTAACATCGAGCAGACATTGACATTTCTTGTAGTCATGTCTTGAATTCTACCTAGATTGCTCACAATGTTTGGTTGGACTCATTTTTTTTTTGGTCTGGTTCGGTATATTTTTGTCATTTTTTGTTGGTTCATTGCATTATCTTTTTCGTAGAAACATAACATATATGTTGATGTAGACCTCCAAACTAAGGGCTCAATCAGTAAAAGAGATTACCTTGCCTCTTCAAAAGCAATAGTGAGCCAAGCTAGCATTTGTAGTGCATTCCCCTGCGAGTTGGGCCCTGAAAAGCTTGTCAACCAGCAAAAGACTAGAACTCTTTGCTGTAGTCTTCAACTTTATCATTCCCAGGATTTGGCATCTGCCCTGCACCCACCCCCAAGTATATACTTCAACAGGAATCAAGCAAAGGTAGACTAGAAAACTCTAGATATTTGAATGAAGAGAGACATTGAGCAAGAGATCAAGAATTTTTGCTATGTCTTAGTCATGGAAACACCTCTTTCTTCTATATTTTGGACGCTAGCCCCATAGGATAAGTATGCTACTGCTGAGGCATGGAAGAATTGAAATCTTAGATGAAAACACTATGCATGGATAGTATGAACTGCCTAAATAAGAATTCTTGAACAACAGAATTAGATGTTCACGACCAAGTGCTTTATTAGAGGATTGATATTCAGGATCTATATATTTCACGACAATTACGTTGAAATTCCTTTTGTATGTTCAGTCGTAGTCTTTAATATGTGTTCGTGTTTGTTTGCTCTATCTTTATTGTCCCTTAGTTTTGGTTTGCATCACAAAAATACTTATGTTCTATTACTGTAATGCAAGGTGGTGGAGGAGAACAGGTTAATTTGGGAGAAAAGTTGAGCTTTGCCAGAGATAGGTTGGTGGAGAATTTCTTGTGGACTATTGGACTAAACTTCAGGCCTCGATTTTCATACATCAGGAGAAATATAACTGTTGTGAATGCTCTGGTAACAACCGTTGATGATGTCTACGACGTTTATGGTATGTTTGATGAACTAGAACTCTTTACCAAAGCTGTTGAGAGGTTAGTTGTGGTGGTGATGTGAAATACATGATCTAATCTCTCTAATTGCCTATCCCGTTGAAGGATTTTTCTCTTTATCTTATGAATCACTTTTTTCAAAACATCGAGTTTGCCTCATGTCATTTCAATCTTCTCAGGTTGGATATTGGTGCATTGGAACAACTTCCACAATATATGCTGTCATGTTTTGTTGTTCTCTTCAACTCGATCAATGAAATGCGTTATGACAAGCTAAAGAAACAAGATGTCAACATCATCCCTTACCTTCAGAAAACGGTACTAATATATTATGTTTCGGTCAGTAAAAGAACTTTATGGTCTCCAGAAAAGAGTACAATTAGCTAAAAGATATAGATCAAAAAAGTATTCTCGCAGAGTATATCTCAACTACGTTGGCACATCCCACCAGTGAAGGAATCAATCCCACATCGCTAAGATATTAAAATATGGGTAACCTTATATACATGAGAGGCCACTTCATTCATTGCCAATTGGTTTTAAATGGATGCTTCCACATGGTATCAGAGCCCAAAAGGCCCAACGGCCGAACAAAGCCCACGATGACAGACCCAAGTAGAAAGGCTGTACGAAGACGACCCAAAAAGAGGCGCACGTGACAGACCTAAATACGGGTTGCACGTGAGGGGGCGTGTGAAGGAATCAATCCCACATCGCTAAGATATTAAAATATGGGTAACCTTATATACATGAGAGGCCACTTCATTCATTGCCAATTGGTTTTAAATGGATGCTTCCACAGGCCTATCATGTGTTGAAACTAAACGTACAAGAAGAAGATGGCTACACCAAACAGATTTGAAGTTTGTATTGCAACCCCATGTATTGTGCTTGTAGTGTGGGTAAAACAATATAATTTTTTGCTTGAAATTACGTCGTTTTGACTTACCTGCGAATTATTACCAAAAATGCATGGCAAGTCAAGATGACGTAGTTTTCGAGAGTAAAATGGAGAAAATTATGTTATTTTACCTGTATTACATGTGCAGTACTACAGAGGTTGCATTACAACTCTCCGAATCCATGCCGAACATAAAAACCAAAAGAAGTTGGACAGGCACCAATAGACAAAAGAAAAAAACCCATAACTAGCAAAGCCAAACATGCCTCAGAATGAGCAAAGGAGAAAACATCAACAAAGAGGATAACTGATAAGAACAAACGTGCCATAAAGGCAAACTTACTGAAACCAAATATTGGCCTAACTCAGCAACTATTCATTTGAAACTGTAGTTTTTTGACAGCACAAAAACATCTCTTTCGAAATTAACCAGAAAACTGCATAAAAAAGTTGATTGAGAACAATAAGAGATCGGAAAATCACACACACACACTTAAGAGCAACTAATTCTCTTTCACGCCTGAGATTCAAGAGATAAACTCAATTTAAAAATGATTCCTCATCATCCTCAGAATCAACCATGACTGCCAAGACTCATTCCCAAACAACCTTAATCCTACGAGAAGAATCTCATTTATATAAGGGAGAAATCCAACAAGAACAATGGGCAGAAGAATCTCTTACTTACACTATTTCTTTTTTTTTTTTTTCCAATTTTTAAGTCATATTTCAAGGAACTTTAATTCTGATCAGGTCAATTTTTGTGTCGATTATTGGTTCATACTACTACCGTTAAATGCTTTCAGTAGGCAGATTTATGTAAATGTTATTTTGTAGAGGCAAAGTGGTACTACAGTGGATACATAACAAGCTTGGAAGAATACATGAACATTGCATGGATTTCAATTTCAGCTCCTGCAATACTTACTCATGCTTATTTTCTAACTACAAATCCCATAACTATGGAGGGCTTGGAATGGTTAGAGAAATCTCCCAACATCGTTCGATGTTCTGCAACTATTTTACGACTAGCAAATGATCTCGGAACGTCACTGGTGAGCATGCTGCATTTCAAACCATCTCAGTATAGGGGTGAAAGTATTATTGAAAAAATTCGAACAGATCGAAAAAATCACAGTTCAGTCGGTCAAGAACAAGAGTCGGTTTCGGTTTAGTCGTACATATTTTTCCAATTTTGGGGTTCGGTTTTTCTTATTATTTGTTCTAACCGACCAAACCTAACCAAATTTATTATACTGACCACAAGAATAAAAAATATAGGAGGAGGCCTAATCTATCTATTCTATATAAAGGGAGAGCACAAGTGTGTCTTTTTTTTTATTTTAAGCTTTGTCATATTTTTTAACTTGTCAAAATTACCCTCCACAAAATTTATTTTCACATATTAACAAGTGATAAAGAATTAATTGCAAGGATATAAAATTGACATTGTCTCAATCATTTTAAAAAAAAAAAAAAACTACCCATTTCTTCTTCAATGTTTACCCCACTTCACAGTCATTTATCAAATATTTTCTAAAGTTTGTAATCGTCTTTCTAAATACATACAACCTTATGCTTTCATCAATTTCTTTCTTCAAAATTCTACTTAGGTATATGATGACCAAATCGACATTAGCCTGATGTATATTCTTTCATGCATTTGATGATGTACAACTTGCAAACACATTGTTGTCCCGGCCTCTAGTTCTTTATAAAGTCATTTCGGTCCATTCTAGATGGATTGTTGGTCGTGGTCTATTTGTAGGTTCTGGCTGAATTAGGCTCATTTTGGCCAAGCTAATCATCCTTTTCTTAGAACCACTTGTGACATACCAAACAGGTAAATTGGAAAAATCGCGTCGAAACTGAACAAATTGAACCAAACCAGACAGTTTGGTTTAGTTTTGATTTCTAAATTCTCAAACCGAATATCTCAGTATGATTTCAATTTTTTCACTAAATCGAATTGAATGGGACAGGTTACACCTTTAACCACGTTCTGGGAGCTAGTACGGGGTGTTTGGGAGCCTACTTTTTAGCTTTTTCTTTTTGACTTTTTAGCTTTTTAACTTTTTAGATTATGAAATTAATGGATAGCTTTCATCTAATTAGGAAAAACTCACTTCAGAAGCAACTAGAGACTGACCAATTTGTCATAGCTGTTTGTGAGTGGCTCACTATAAAGTTTCACATGGACCCCCAAAACCTAAATTCAAAAGCAAAGCAGTTGAAGAACAGGTTCAATAATTTGAGTCCATTGGCGCATGGTCGCCGTTTGGTGCATCTTATGGTGGTTGATAGTCTTTGTTTGATTTTTATAGTGGATCGAAATATTGAGCCGTTCTTTTTCACCTAGGAAGAGTAGATCCTAGTAGAAAGTTGGACCGCACTAAGAAATGAGTCGGCAAGACAGGAGACCAAGGCCTAAGAATATTCGAGCCGATGGAGCCTCTAAAATATTTTGAGGAGATCTTGAACTTTTATGACAATTATCCGAATTGGGCAGCCTCTTATAAGATTATGGAAAGGATTTCAGAAGAAACTCTGCAAGTAATGTGAAAAGGATCCTAATGCTATATTTGGGATCAGAAATATCTATATAAAAGAGCAAACATAATCTAGCTAGAAAGTACGCTCCTATTTAGCAGATACTTTGTGCTTGTATTATGACTTAAGTATCAGAGTGTTCTCCGGCTGGAATCAACTCGGTGGCATTAACGAGTTGTTTCTCTCGTAGTCAACCGGAATCATTCGAATTCAAGAGAAACAATCAGATTGGATTGATGGATCAAAAAACCACACATTTTTTGGGGTCAAAATAGAGTTTGTGCGAGAGCTCTTGGGGCATCCTCTAAAAACAAAAACAAAAACAAAAAAAACCCCTAAATACGTTGGAAAAACTAATTATTTTGAACCTTAGATTAGTGATATTCGTGATCAATTGATTGTTTGGTGACTCGAGACTACCAACCTCCCATTTTGAACTACGACTATGTACAATTGCTAAATAGTAAATTCTTGATGTAGCCATTAATATTTCTATAATTTTTACAATATGTTTTCCTTCAAGATTTATATTTTGAGGATAGAAATCGATGCACCTGGGGAGGTGAATGTCTAGAAAGTGACTCCATGCCCATGAATCTTCAAAAACTGTCTCATTCCACGAACTTGCAAAAAGTGTAGAGTGTGCCTCAATCAAAGTTATTAATCTAGTATCGGCAATTGTACACTTTTTTATATTAGTATGGTACGTTCTTGTGTTGGTATTTTTGACGCATCGTTTCGAATGTACTGTTGAAAAATATCATACATTTCTCAAATAATATTTTTATAAAAAATTATATTGGACATATAAAATAAAGCCTCACAACTTAAAAATAAATTAGCAAATTAAACATAAAAATGAATAATTTTATTCTCAAATATGTGTAATTATCGGAAAAATCATCTATAAAATTAAAATAAAAAAATTATATAGCTTGGTACAGTACAACCCTGAACATTCAGGAACAATCTAGGACTGGTTGGAATGGTACGAAAGTAGGCTGGTAATGCTATGAGACCAGTACGATACGAGATTAATAACTTTGGCCTCAATGCCTCTTACAACTGACTCATCTTAGCATGCTTTGGTGCGTGAGCACGATACTACTGACTTATATTATTGTCATTGTGCCAACTATGTTCAGACCATTGAAACAAAAACGAAAATGCCTTTTTTAGACTGAAAGCCTCCTAAAATCGTCCAAAAAACCTAACTTTCTATGTGCTTCGTTTGGATTGAGAATTTGGAGGGGAGGTGATGGATTTGAAGATAGTTTTGTGTTTGAATTACATTCTAAAAAGAAAAGTGAGGGAGGTGAAGGGAAATGGGGGTGGAGGTGATGGAGGCAAAGTGGTACTAGATTTATGAAGTAGGGTTCTCTCAATCTTGTGAAGTAGGGTTCTTGATGAAAGCTCTTTCCTCGTACAGGGACTCTTGGTGTTATGTTCTTCTCTTGGCACCTTCAACGGCTACTTGAAGTAAGGTTCTCTTTCAATCTTGTGAAGTATATCGACAAACTGAAGACGATAGTGATTGCAATGAATTCATGGAGCTGAGGAACCCTCTTTTTCCCAGTCCGGACTATATTTACGCCCTTGCGGCCATTTCCTGGATTACCATGCATGCATTCCCTTGTTTCGGCTTATGTGCAGATTGCTCAGATAGTCTCCTCTCTTACTTGGCTTCCTCCAACTGACAGTGCTTGTTGATCTGGCTCGTAAGGTCATTTAAAAATGGAAGGAAGAAAAGTGAAGTGCTTGGAGGAAAATGGGAGCGGAAGAGTATAACTATTTTAATCACATGACTTCACCTTCAAAATGAGAGAAAATAGAAAGAAAGTGAAGTACTAATATTGTGCTCACATTTATTATCTCGATTACAATTCTTTTAAAGATATATATTAACAAATTACTTGTTATCTACACAAACTCTAACACCAAAAATAAAAGGTTATAAAAGTAAAATATGTTATAACTTTCATCTTTCTTCCTTTACCAAACATCAAAAAATCTTTTATGAATCTCAGTTTTCTCTTGATAAACCAAACAAGTAAAACATGTCTCTCTTTCCCCTTTCTAATTAAAACTTCCGTCACTTCCCATCCCCTCAATCCAAACTAAGTGTTACTAATCTCACATCTAACTTTAATCCCATTTTGCTAGCAAATTAATACAAAAATGTTTATCTCCCATGCCTGTGGTTAGGGGAAGAACTAGGATTAAACGTTTAGGGGAGGCAATTTTCTTAAAGGGAGGGGGCTGAATTTAATTTGGAGGGGCTGAGATGTAATTTGTTTTATAATTTTTAAAGATTTATACCTAGATTTTTAATTTTTTTTTTAAAGTTTTTGAGAGGCCCGAGCCCTCCTCGGTCTCCATGTAGTTCTTCCTGTTGCTTGCGGTGCAAGGTGGTGGAGGGACCAGGTTTGGCTTTGCCGGAGACAGGTTGATGGAGAGTTTCTTGTGGACTATTGGACTACACTTTAGGCCTCATACTTCAAACAATTGGAGAAATATCAAAGTTGTTATCATTGCTTTAGTATCAACTTGTTGATGATGATGTTTGCGGTACATTGTATCATGAACTTGAACTCTTTACCAATGCCGTTGAGAAGTTAGCTACTGCAGTGATGTGAAATGATATTGGAGCAATGGAACAACTTCACGGTTCTGTTCATTTATCAAAGAACTGATGTACGAAAATTATTCCTAAGAAAGGAAAAAGAAAATGTATTTTCCTTCATGTGTTCATCTGATGAAATTTTTTTTATAGAAAAGTTAAGAATAGATAGTTTAATTGTGTAATAAAAGCAGTGTAAAAGTATGATTCCTATAAAATCTTGTATTTTTTGCACGACATATTTTAAAGGAAAACTAATATTAGTGGAAAAGTTAGAGACGTGGGTGCCACAATTTTTTTGCTAACTGAACACATAAAATATGCAGACAAGTTAGATATTCCCGTATTTTCCTTTCTCTTCCTGCCAACTAAACATGGCCTTTCTACAGTTATGTTTCCCCGCTCTCTTCAACTGGATCAATGAGATGTGTTTTTCTGATAATTTAAAAAATACGGACTAACTTACGTGAACCTCAACTAATTTCTGGGAGACTAACCTCACCGTTTACTAGCGGATGACCCAATTAAAGCCAAGGCAAAACACTTTGTGGACTAACCTCATGAGAGTTAATAACATCTGGAATGTTTACTAATAGTTCAGTCCGCTGTCCCAAAAGTGACAGAAACATTTGCTACCAGTAGTACTGGCACTTACTACCGGTGGTTCCAGTTACCGCTCAAAAAATAGTCCAAAGCTCCTACTAATGATAGTACGAGCACCAACTATCAGTAGTATCAGTCACTTCCAGAATACAAGGCATTATCTCAACAAAAACAAATTTTATTGTTCTTATCATGAAAGCATTGTTGTTAGTAATAAACACTCTTCTATTAAATTGTTGTTGTGCGGAAATACGACGCAAGTTTGTTCATATTTAAATTTGTTTAAAGACTTTCAAAACTAATGTTAACCTAGAATTAAACTCTAAACACATTAAATAGAAATAAAATTAGATCGTTTTGCTGCACTATGACATCTTCAAACCCTATTACTGTATGTACGTAGTCAAGACCAAATTAATTAGTAAGTGAATATAATAGATAAATACTCTTTGAATGCAATCGATAAGGAATGAACATCAAATACCATTATAAAATACAATGGAAACAAGAGAGTATGATGTAATGGGTCATAAAAAGCAATTAATAACACTTAGAAAAGGGCTTTGATGTATACTAATTAATTTTTTTAAAACTTTGTAAGCTAATGCTGATACTCCAAAACTTGTTTTAAGTACATTAGGGAGATGACTCAGGATCCAGTCACTAAGCACCGGCCAGTGGCTTTTCACACTTTAATGAAGTTGACTCAAGTCTTGTCAATTATCTATCTTAAACTCTTGTAGTTGCGCCACAAATAAAAAAAATTATTTAATGAGTCTGGATTAACTCAGCACTTGGTCTCTCGATGTAGGACTTAATACTCAGTCTTTCAGTACTTACTTGGTACTCAGTCGTTCAACACCATCTACTCACCACTCATACCTTTTGAGTTTAGACTCTCCATTTTACATTACTAGAAATCAGGTTGCTCGGCCAAGAGGAGTCAATTACAGGATTCGTTTTGCAAGATCTCATAAATGAAGTCTAGAAGCACTTCGAAATCCTGAAATAGAGCCCTTAATAAATGATTAATTCACTCCTCCCATCAAGAAACGTAAGAAAGCATGATCAGCTGCCATCAAGGCCCCTAAAATCATCCATCCTTCAAGCCCTATGAAAGGTGTAGTTAGGCTAAGGTCAAGGTACGTTTTCACAACTCACCTTCTGCTCTCTCTCTCTCTCTCTCTCTCTCTCTCTCTCTCTCTTTTGATATCTAATTTTATTATCAGAGGGTCTTTGGTCGAAAAATACCCCCATCATTGTGTACAAGAACCCTCGCAGGAACTTGAGAAGTCATCGTTTAATTTTTGACATCATCAGCCATTCTGTGAGAATGATGTTTCACATTTTTCCAAAGATTATGATGTAATGAGTCATAAAAAAAGCTACTAATGACACAGAAAGGGCTTTTGATGTATAATTTGTTAATTTAAAAAATTGTAAGTTGAACCCCATACTCTAAAACTTGTTGAACATTGTGGAGATGACTCAGGATCCAGTCATTATGCACCAGTAGCTTTCGCACTTCAATTAAGTTGCCTCAAGTCCTGTCAATTACCTATCTCAAACTCTTGTAGCTAGGTCAAAAATAAACAACTATTTGTTGGATCTGGATTGGCTCAGTATTTTGTCTTTAGATACAAGACTTATTATTCAGTCTTTTAGTACTTAGTTACTTAGTACTCAGTCGTTCAACACTCACCCACTCAGCACTCATACTACTCGAGTTTAGGCACTCAGTATTACATTACTAAAAATCAGGCTGCTCAGCTAATTAGAGGAATTAAGCACAGAATTCGTTTGGCAAGATTTGACAAATGATGTCTACAGAGAGCACTTCAAATTCTAAAAACGGAGCCTCTAGTAAATGATCCGCTTCTCCTAACAAAAGAATATGAGCATAATCGGTAATCATTAGGCCCCCCTATAATCATCCATTCTTCATGCCCTATACAAAGGACAGTTAGGCTAAGGCCAAGTTACCCTTCCACAACTCACCTTCTATACTCTCTCTCTCTCTCTCTCAATCTCGATATCTAAGTTGATCATCGAAGGGTCTTCGACTGAAAATACCGTCATCTTAGGACTTGTGTACAAAAACCCTTGCAGGAACTCAACATGTTACTGTTCAGTTTTCGACACCATCGATTAGGTGCCGTTCTTTGAGAAAAAAGTTAGTTTGATATTTTTCTATTGAAAGCACAATGGTGACTACTAAATCATTTCGAAAACGTCGACAACGAGAGAGAAGCTTCTCAGAACACCAATCCCCATACTCTAAAACTTGTTGAACATTAGGCAGATGACTCAGGATCCAGTCATTATGCACCAGTGGCTTTCACACTTTAATTAAGTTGCCTCAAGTCCTATCAATTACCTATCTCAAAATCTTGTAGCTAGGTCAAAAAGATGAAAATTATCACTCACAGTATGGTCCAAATTTTTGGTCCCACTAGCCGTCCATAAAGATAGTTATTTTTCAGTTGTTTTCGGGTCACCGTCACGTGTAGCATCGATATTTTTCTTTGATATCTCTGGCCGGTAATAATGGAACTCCGATTAGATACACCCCAACTTGGAGACGTGTACCTCATACTTGAATTTAATGAATCAGCAAAGGAAAAAACATGTCATAAAAAAATAGTGATCATTCAGTCCGATTAGATTTGCCCTCGACTGGGAGACGTATACCTTAGACTTGACTTCACTGAATCGGCAAGAAGAAAAATATGTCATAAAGATAGTATCATTCAGTAGTTTTTGGGACACCGTCACATATTGCGTCAATATCTAACTAGAACTGGAACTCCCGGTGTCTCGTGTTGCTTCAACATCTAGCCAATAATGGCACTCCCATTAGATCCACTCCCGATTGGGAGACGTTTGCCTCATACTTGACTTCAATAAATCTGCAAGGGAAATTAAGTACTTGTCAGAAAGATAGTTATCATTCAGTAGTTTTTGCAGCACCGTCACGTGTTGCTTCAACATCTTTCACTGAAACTTCTAGTTAGTAATGAAAGTACTTCGATTTGGTCGCCCATATAAATCATAAAATTCTTAACCAGTAACGAATTTTCGATTGTTCGCCTCTGGTTGGGAGACCTCTACCTCAGACTTGACTTCTCTGAACTGACAATGGAAAAAATAGTATGTCGTATTAATGGAGAATTCTGAAAATATTTCAATCTTATCAAATCGGTTAAACCTGCAAGGTAACCTATAGCGATGTAATACCGCGAGGGAAGGATGAAAATAACCCCTAACTTATTTGAAAACAAAAGTGTGAAGAAAAAGTAAGGGGTTTCGGCATGCAAGTGATTGATCTATCGTCTACGTGTCAACCTGATGGGATCCTCTCGTTTCATAGTGACGTCGTCGTGCCGGCTGTTCAAATTAATCATTGTAATTTTTTTCTGATTAGTATAATCTTTCTTTTGCCTTTAAAAAAAACTCTATGTAAGTATGTGATATATGCAAGGATAGAAGATATGGGAACACTCTTTTTCACTTTCTTATCTCCTATCTCTCTTTTTGACTGTAGTCCCACAAGATGTTAAAATACAATTATTGGATGTAAAATTAGATTAGCAGGACTAAATTTTCATGATTAAGTATTTATCAGTAGTCAATTAACTTGAATTATTATAGAATTTTTTAAATATATTTTTTATTAAATGAACGATTTTGATCATGGAAGCAAAAAAGCCCAATGTGCTTTATAAAAATAAGTGAAATTATTTAAGTAAAGGTGAACAAAATTAGACCTCATTTGGGCTAAATTAATTAGTATTAGTGTCGCCATCTTTTCAGTTATTTTTAATCTTTATTAAATTTATTTTTAAATTTTTAAATTAATTATTCGCATTGACGAAAAAGTCTACAAAATAAAAAACATAGAAGCAAACGTTCCAAAAATGAAAAACAATTCAAACAAAATAAGTTATCACTTGTTTTTAATGTCTTTAGTTTATCTGAATTTTTTAACTTAGTTTATATTTGTATATTTTTTTGATGAGGCGAATAAAAGAACACAAAAAATTTAATAAAAAATTGTGTCAAAATTTACAAAATATTAAATAGTACAGACTATTTTTGACAAAACAATATAATTTAGGCTAAATTGTACTGACTTCCCCTGAGTTTTCTTAAAAATGCAAAGACCTCCCGTGAGGTTCTGAAAAATGCCAAGACCTCTCGCGAGGTTCTAATGAATATTTAACTTATTTACCCCTCCAGTTAGTTACCGTCAATTCCTTGACAAACATTTGACGATAACAACTAGTATTTAGCCTGAAATTTCCAAAATATCCGTTTAATGTGCCTTGTGTCTAAAAATGGAAAGTTTTGTCCTTTGAATGCATTGGTTGATCTTTTTATATATTGATCTAGCTTCTCTTTTTCAGTTATGTACATGTCAACTTCAATTATCGAAAGCATCCTTAGGGTTAGAAACAAAATATATTAGTGGAGGCAAATGTCCGTATAAGAATGACAAATGATGAGAAACATGCATAAAAACAAACTTTACTTTGCATTCCCATACAAAGAATATGGGATGTGAAAATAGTGCAAAGAAGAAAGTTCTAGTGGATGAGTTCCTCAACCAATGACACTAAAAAAATGGAAATTGAAGAAGAATAGAGTAGCTCGGCAAGCCTCTCAACAAAAGTTTGAGTGCTTGAAGTGAATATAGGTATGCTGAAAATGTGTTTCATCATTTCTGTGATCATTAGCATAGTGGCATTGTTTGCAGCATCACTTAAGTAATAGTATTAGGGCCCAGGTGATTTGGTGGTAAAATGAAGTACTTAGTAATTAAGTAATGGGAAGTGGTTATGTTATGCAATGAAGTTTATGGAATGAAGTTGGTGAAATTCTTTCGCTATCAACAAAAATGTTAATTTTACTAGTTCTTCAAACCACATAAAATATGTACAGGACATCTAAATTATTTTCAACTACCCTCTTATTCTTGTCACTAGGCATGTCACAATAAAGGCTGATTTCAAATTCCTGACTTGCAGAAGTATGAGAAAGAATAGTAGAAGAAACATCACAGAGCAAATCAAAGTAACAATATTTATTCGGGTCAACATTACGTGCTTTACACACTTTATCTTTATCGTGAATGACTACATTATTTTTAAAAAAGCAGTCATAACTAAAAATGGAAAGTCATTAATGATTAAAACTACTCTACAATGATCGGAAGCACAATTAATAACTTTTTTTAACCAACTAATTCATCATATTCACACAAAAGTTCCATAAAATCACCAAATTTGTACGATATTTGAGCACATATTATTGGTAAACCAATAAATAGACCCGAGAATGCCAGAAGTCAGTGAGATGTCCTACGCTCCTGCCTAGTCTCCTGCACACAAGTCTGGTGGTCAATGATAATTTTTCAGCCAAGGATTCTCCGACAATAAAGTCAGTAATCGAAAGTTCTACTGAGATAGAAATGGAATTGTTGTGTGTATGAACCCGTACCTAGTCTAGTGGTCGGAGATTCCCTTTAATAGCTCGAGGAAGGGACTGATCTTAAGTGAGCTTATGGTCGCCAATCATACCCCTATCTTATTTTAAGAAGAATGCCCCGTCAATTCTACTCGCTATCTCCGAGATGTCGAGTGATTAGCAAACTCATCTCCGAAAATGCCCATGAAATCAGAGGCGTCCCTATACAGTCCTTTCTGGTCGGTACTCGTCACACGATTCTCTAGTAAAATTGGGACCATGCATCTGAGCAAGCCCTGACCGTTCGTGATGAGAATCTATTGATCGGTGCCCCACATGCATGACCAACTAGTCGGCAGGTCGACTATCCACCCGGTCGAGTAGTTTCCAATGGTGCAAAGTGCATACCAATGACTATGCCAACAATTGAAGTTTAAAAAAAAGAATAGCTAGGCAGGCCACTCAACAAAGGTTCGGGTACTTGAAGTGAACATGGATATATTGAAGATCTGTTTCATCATTTATGTAGTCATTAGCAAGGTGACATTGTTTACAGCGTTACTTAAGTGATAGTATTAGGACCCATGTAGTAGTATTTTGGTGGCAAAGGAAAGTACTTATGCAATAAAATTTACAGAGTGAAGTTAGCGAAATACTTTCTACATCAACAAAAACATCAATTTGAGTAGTTCTCCCTATCACACACAAAAAATAAAGGCCAGGATATCTAAATCATTTTCGACTACTCTCTTATTTCTACTATTAGGCATGTCACAATTAAAGATGATTTTAAATCCCTTAAGAAACGTCAACTAGCAAATCAATGTAACAATATTTGGTCATAACAACATTAGATGCTTCACCCACTTTATCTTTAGAAAAAGTCTAATGACACAGATATGTCCTTAACTATTGGATGTACGTAGGGTCCTTAACTTATTAAGGGTCCCAAGTGCATCTAATAGCTCGGGACATATCTGTGTCCGGATATGTCCGGATACATTTGTGTCCCTAGCATTACTCTTATCTTTTTTTTTTTTTTTTTGAAAGGCGCATTACTCTTATCTTTAGAATGCATAATTATGCAATACCGAGTAAAAACGGCCATAATTGAAAATGTAAAGTTATTAATGATTAAAATTAATCTACAATGATGGGAAGCACAATTAATAATATTTTTACAGCTAATTCACCATACACACAAGTAATTGCATAAAACCCCCAAAAGTTATATAATATTTGTTCACATAATATTGTAAAACCAATAACCAGATCAAAACCACCAAACTAGACTTACAAAAAATCACAAATACCATATCAAAACCCATTTATTGAACTAACCCTAAACCTTAAAACACAGATTTATTATTCGAAATGAACAAAAAAAATCCGAACCCATAATTTCTCGAAAACGCAAATTCATTATGTAGCCATTAAAACAAAAGATATAGTTAAGAATTCAATTAAAAACAAAAAAGTACTTTCAAAACACGAGCTTTGTAGCGATAAATACAAAATTTTTTGATCTTCGCACATTTAAGAAGTTGCAAAACTTTGTGTTGCAGTGAATTTGTATCTCAAAAATTCTAACGCATCGTTCTAATACTTTTCTTCTTTAATTTTTCCGATCTCTCTCTTTCTCTCTCTCTGAAACACTACACTAAACTTCTCACATCAGAGATGCACCATAGCTATTAGGGTTATATATTAAAGGGCAACTTTGTCTTTTCAAATCTACGAGTAACGTCCTTTCTGGTCAACTAACGGGATGGGGAAAATAAGTATATTAATTTAAAGAATATGAAAGGTTTCTTCAATTTCAAAACCTCACAAAAAATCTCTATATTTTCAGAAATATGAGGGGAGGTCACTGCAATATACCCTATAATAGGACTTAGGAGCCCTATTGGACATTGTGTGTAGGATAATATGCATTAAAATAATATCATTTTAGAGCACAAAATACTAACCAAATAGTTGAACATTAACTTAAAAAATTTTAAGTAATATTTTTCACGTGAATATAATGATATTATTTTGATGCACACTATGAGCGGCACACAGGTCCCCGTTCCTAATTGGGCTTTAATTTCGTGCCGTTATAGAGCTTCTTCCTTCATTTTGAACACAATTTACACCAAAATTTCCTTTAGTTTTCACGGTGTACGTTGGAACGGTGGGACCCTTGTAGTCCACTTTCTAGTGACTTTCTAATCAGCAGTCATCCTCCTCCTGGGGTTTAGCTTTTCTCCTTTAAAGCCACCACCACTTCGCCGTCACAGCTCCCCCTCTCTGTGCCCCCCCTTCTCTATCTCTGTGGAGAATAGCTGAGCTTGGCTTACTAACTGAAGTAACTCTGGTGATGTGAGTTGAGTTTTACCGGCGAGATTTGGCCGGAGAATGGCATATATGTGCACGGACAGTGGAAATCTAATGGCAATTGCTGAACAAGTGATAAAGCAGAAGCAACAACAAGAGCAACAGCAGCAGCACGAGCAACAGCAACAAGTAGTGGGTGTTAACCCCTTTTGCCTCAGCCCATGGAGCACTACCCATCAGAGCCTCTCCAGCAGTCCTACTTTGGCCTATGGATTGGCCGACCCTTTTCAGGTCAACGCAGCGGCGGACGGCGGTGAGGCTGGGTTTCATTTTCCCACCTTGGAACATCAGTCCGCCGCTTTTAGGTTTGCCGATTTCGGCGGCGGCGGATCTGGTGGAGAGTTCGATTCTGACGACTGGATGGAGAGTTTAATGGGTGGTGGAGATTCGACGGATAGTTCAAATCTTCCGTACAACCCTGACTTCAATCTCTACAGCTCCGATCCGTTTTCCACTTGCGCGAGTCGGCTCAGTATAGCTTCATCTTCGCCGACTGATCTCAACCGAGTAATCTTCACTGATGATCAAAAGAACGCCAGCCTTCTTCAAGCTCAGTCTAGTATTCCGTGGGTCTCATCATCATCCCCTCCGCCTTCGCAAGCAACGGCTAAAGACACCCAACAGCTGAAGAACTACGTCAGCGGCGGAGGCGGCGCGTCCTCGAGTTCACCTGATTCATCAAAACCTTTGTTTAAAGCTCTTCTTGAATGTGCTCGACTCGTTGAGTCCGAACCCGATAGAACTGCCAAATTGCTGGTTAAACTCAGGGAATCGGCGAATCGAAATGGAGATCCGACAGAGAGGGTTGTTCATTACTTCACCGAAGCTCTGTACAGTAGAGTATCGGACAACGAAGAAGAGAAAAGCCAGACGATTTCCGACACCAGTCCAGAGGAGTTCACTCTCTGTTACAAAGTCTTGAACGACGCTTGCCCCTATTTCAAATTCGCCCATTTGACAGCTAACCAAGCAATTCTCGAAGCCACCCAGAATGCTAAGAAGATTCACATCGTCGATTTCGGAATCGTTCAAGGTGTTCAGTGGTCGGCTCTTCTTCAAGCTCTGGCGACCCGACCTGCCGGAAAACCAGAATTGATTCGTATCTCAGGCATTCCGGCTCCGACTCTGGGTAAATCTCCCTCGGCGGCTTTATCTGCCACCCGCAACCGCCTCCGCGATTTCGCGGAGCTTCTGGGTCTCCAGTTCGAGTTCGAACCGGTTCTGACCCCAATCCAAGATTTAAACGAGTCGAATTTCCGGGTTGAGCCCGACGAGGTCTTGGCCGTGAACTTCATGCTTCAGCTATATAACCTTCTCGACGAGCCTGAAGTTGGAGTCGACACCGCCCTCGAATTGGCCAAATCGCTTAACCCGACTATCGTAACTCTGGGTGAATATGAAGCGAGTTTGAACCGGGTTGGTTTCATCAAACGAGTCAAGAACGCACTGGTTTACTACTCGGCCATTTTTGAGTCACTCGCACCCAACTTGACAATGGACTCACCAGAGAGGCTCCAAGTGGAGAGACTACTCCTTGGCCGGCGCATCGCCGGAGTGATTGGACCTGGAACCAGAAGGGAGCGCATGGAGGATAAGGAGCACTGGAGGGTACTGATGGAGAGTGCCGGTTTCGAATCCGTATCCCTCAGCCATTACGCCACGAGTCAAGCTAAGATACTACTATGGAACTACAATTACAGTTCAATGTTTTCACTCATTCAATCGGAACCTGGGTTTCTCTCTCTAGCTTGGAACGAAGTCCCTCTCCTCACTGTTTCCGCCTGGCGTTGATGATTTTGCGTTGATAATTTGGTCTTATTTTCCACATTGGTCTTTTTTCTCTCTGTGGAATCAAAAGTCCCCATGGAATGGAAGATGGTCTAGTTTACTTGAAGTTTCCCATCTTTGTCAATGATAAGCCTAAAATCAAAAGCATAAACCATGCTCGCTAGGGCGTGCCAAAGGTGCTGGTTCAGGTATAGACGTAGGCCTTTATGACTCTTTAACGGGAACATTTCGAAACGTTCCACACCTGGTTCAACAACCATGTATGTGTTTTTTCATATAACAGGTAGAACAGAAATAGATACACATGGTATTTGTATGTTAAGTTTTTACATGTTTTCATCAATTGGTGGAAACCTTGCTAGGAATGAGTAATGTCAATGTTTCTATAGAAATCCAGATATTGCACTTGGTCCTCATACCATCGCAAGGAGGTTTAGTGGGTATGTTCTGAATGTATTTCGTTTATTGGTGTAGCTCTAAAGGTAATACGATGAGTTATATGAGTTGGAAGGATAAAAATCCTCAGTTGGGCCGAATATACTGCTATGGATAGCTCACTGACTTTGTGGAAATTGGCTACTAATAATACCAGATATGTCATGTTTAAGTATGATTGGATTGGGAATATTCATGGAAAGACACAAGATGCCTTCAAATTCAGCCCGGTCAACTTCAACCATTTGTATGATCCTGATCCGATCGAACCATGCTGGCAAGTTGTTGGGAAGATGTCTCAGGGAGGTTTGTTCAATATGCACCCTAGTGATTGTCGATCGCTATGTGAGTCTGCAATTGAAAGAGGATGCAGTGCATCGGGATGAAGATATTGGTTGGGTTAGGGAAGGAATAGAAGGAGCTGTAATTGGTGTTTGAAACGAATGCGATGTATTTGTGGGGTTTTGAACTTATATGTTTCCATTTTCTTATCATTTCAATTAATAAAAGCTGCATTTTCATTATGTTTGGAAACACTATAATAACCGGAGTTATTTCCTTCTGAACTTATCCTGTGTTCAGTTCCAGTATTTTTTTCCTTTAATTTTCTTTCTTGTGCAACTTTTCCTGCGTTAATCCTAGATTTGCGAACGTAGCTTCACTTCTTCCTAAATGAGTGCGCAGTGATAAAGGAGGTACGGGTGCATAGACAGCTAGAAAGTTTGCCACTTTTTAAGGGCTGTTGTTGCCCTTACATTATGATAGAGTAAGTAGGAAGGAGCTCTAGATGGAGAGAGCTTGTGCAGGTAGGCAACTCGGGATATCCAGGGTTATGGAATCATAGAAATCCATTTGGACTTCAGCTTGTCCATTGGATTGACAAGTCTGGTTTTCCACCTTTCTCTTAGATCTAGTGTGAACCGCCTTTCCATTGCTCGTATTCGTTTCTTTATCATCTCATTTGCTTGATGAATATGTGCTTTCAAGCCAATCACCCAGAGCCTGTACAGACCAAACAGAGGCAGTTCGAAATTGAGTAAAAGAGCCAGCACCTCACCCAACAAAGGCATAGATGGAAGCAGAAGCTGTGGAACAGGAGAAGATTTCCCATTCCTTAGTGGGAAAGATATTTAGCCACTTTTTTCAACTTTTGTTGTTCCAAGTCATTACTAGCTGGAATGTAACTTGCTTGTGCAGGCTAGTTATGCTGAAGAAGAAGCCCAACAAATGCCCTCGCACAATTGCTGAGGCGGTACAAGGAAGTTCATATCACCTCCCTCTTGCATCCAATGCCACGATCAGAATTTCAGCCTATTATACCACAACCATGCCGGAAACACCATCATTACAGGCAGCACTGCCACCTCAAAAAACACTCCCATCTCAGGCAACACAGCTATTGGTGTCCGCAAAACCGTCTCAATCAACACAGCCACCACAAGTGTTGCAGGATCCAGGTATAGATGCTTATTCAGCTTTTATTCTTGTAGTTTTACTGCTCCAACAGTTCCAAAAAGGACATACCAAGAGCTCTAGGTAGTTCCTAACATTGACAAAAATGCTATGAACTTAGACCCTTTTTGGAGTAAGTCCTATAGCAAAAGACAACAGTTAGTCTGAACTCTGAATCAACCATTACATATACTTGAATTGTGCCATTTGGCTGTCTCAATTCTTGTAAGTTTGTAAGCTTAATTTCAAGGAAGCAGTTCACTCGGCTCTTGGTTGGGTGCTCGAATTTAACATGCCTTTCTTTCTTGTGACTGTTGAATCTTTGAAAGAAGATGAATTGCCAGTTCACTCATACAACCTTGAGGATGCAAATAAGCGAAATACTTGTTTAATACTTAGGATTTCAATTTTTATGTCGCCTTCTAAAATCTTCGTCTGTTTATTTGGGAAAGTATGTGTGGAGACTTGAACCCAAAGAGTGTTTCTTTTGGATTGATCCTAAGTGAGTCCTTTGTCTGGGCTCCAAAAAAGGAAACTGGTTAGTGCCTACCGATTGTAGGTTGCCAAAGGGCACTTCAATGCTCAAGTTAGTTTTGGAAATAGTGGATTGAACCAACTGAAAAGCTTGAGTGTGTCTGTTTTCGTGTACCTGGAATGGAAACAATGTGTATTTTGGCGTAGCCGGAGGGCACTTCAATTCTCGGGCACACACGCCACAACGTGCAAGAATATCACATTCTGGACCGTCCAACCCTGTGCAGCTGCCAGATGCTCCACATGCGGCACCACGACAGTTGTGCTCCCACGTTTGGTAATGGCTTGTCTCCCACGATCACGATCCGCCGAGGTGCCCACCTCGAGTGTCACGTTTTGCTCGACAGACATTGAGCTTCTTGCCCACGGTGGAGTCGCCGAGCGTCTGTCCTTGATAAATGCTCTGTGAACCACTGTTCCCATATGTGCCGACCGTCGTCTATCCTGCTCGTACATACTGGTCATGCACTCAAAGACGGGCTAATGGCATGCCATGCGGGCTCGTTGAGCCTTCGGTCTGGCATGATTGCCTCGATAAGGCTGGCCCAAGACAGGTGAAGAAAGGTCAAGTCTTGAATGATACCTCGGTCAGGCCCATCGTTGAAACAGACTGTGCCGAGGGTCGTAAAATGCTGTTGCCCAAAAACCTTGGGGATCCAGCCGACTAAAGTATGGTTCAAGAATGCTATTCTTGGACACAATTTCAGCTTATGGTTGAGCACTCAATGTTTTCCAGCTCTGATTTCACTTTCTCACTGTTGATAAACTGAACCAAGAAAGTGTAATATCAGAGTAAGTTGCCCTGTGGACTACAAGATAGACCAATCACCAAAACTCCTGCTACTCCTACTGACCTATACAGCTCTACTCAACTTCTATCTCTGGTGGCGCCCCTATCCACACGATACAACAATCTATGAAACCAGCCTCCCCGGGGAAGTGTAAGAAGACTGGCAAGAAGGAATGACTCCCTTGTCCTGAAAGTTTTGATCCAAACAAACAATGAATCAAATCAGGGTCCAGTGCCAGTTTTGACGGATGAAGCGAACAAATTTTATGTTTTTTTTCTAGAGAGAGATGTCTTTTCACTAGAACAAGTCCACTGCGGTCTGCGGGGCGAGTGATATTAATTACTCAACCGAGTTGAGGCATTATTCACCAAGTGGAACTTCTTATTATCTTTACTAAGCCAACCGCCCCTTCTCCTATACTTGATTGCTTCTCGCTCACCAAAGTGTATTTCATTTCCCGGGGTGAGCGGCTCCTTCTTTCTTCCTTGCATGATATGTTGGGAAAATATTTACAGTACTTGTTAGGTGGGTTATGTTTTTGGGGGAAATAATTCATGTCCTTTCGTATGGAATAAATAACAGGATCCTCCGGTCATTAGCTTACAAATTATTCAGTTTGTGACATTATTTGTAAGTGACAACAAATGGTCCTATCAATGGTGCTTATAAATTTGTAATGTCTCTGGTTTCTTTCAAAAAATGGGACAATTGCAGGGGAACTTGAAGCTGCTGATATTGTGCTCTTTTAGCAGTTTTTTTTGCGGGTACCGCATTGCTTTTGATGAGTATTTGCCTAGTTTAATTTGGTACCTAACTTTGTCTTCCAGTATATAGAGTTATGCTGAGAAAGCACCTAATTTCATTCGCAATCTAACTGACTGAAAATGATTTTTTCCCTGTACAGAACTCCAGTAAGGAATCGGATACGGTGGAATTTTCATTTTGGCAATCTCGATGGCCAGCTCCCTCTGTGGCCTCTCGTATGCATCATCCACGGCTGTGACTCGCTCCCATTCCCCCTTCGATTGGAACTACAAAAATCTTGTCGCATTGGAGAACATAGGGATTTCAAGGAATACATACCTTCTGGAGATGGAGTTGGGGCTGGAGATGGAGTTGGGGCTTGTTCTGACTTCAGAATCTTTTTCATCAATCATCTTGATTACAGGCCGTTCCTCTTTCGCATTTGGGGAGAAAATATTGAAAACTGAGCTGTGAAACAACTTCTAAAGTTGTGGATTGTTCTAGGCATTTCACATTCCCTTGTTAGGGAGCACCCAATCGTATGAGATTTTTTAACATATTCTTCCAAATTATCATGGGCAGCCAAGTTCAGAGCGGATAATTGTTGAAATCATCTTAGTAGTAAGTTCACCCAACCCCTCCTATTCCTACTTTCCTAGAGCCTTTGGTAGCAGAGTCAAGGCAGTGATGGGTTCTCTTCCCCCGCGGGGATGAAGCAACAAAAGCCTTGAGAATGCAAGAAAAAGTTATGGCGAGACAAGCTACCCCAACCCTTGCTAACTTCTCATGATAGGGTCTTTCCCACCGAAGAATCCCGGACTTGTTCTGATACAAATATTTCATTATAAGCCTGAAAATGAGAGACCCACTTTGCGGCAAAATCTCTTCGGCCAGGGGTAAGCTTCAATAAATTCTGGATTCATGTATAGAACTGGTTAATGAAATTTTCCGCGTCAACTGCTGAATTAACGGGCGGTTCATCCACAGGATTTTTACTTAAATATCTATCAATAAAATGGGCGTGCAAAGAATATGTGCTGGTGTGGTTCAGAAACATGCATTCCAACAGAGGAAACATGGAGTATACTTCGATCCGCAACTCTATTCAACTAGTTCCCTCTTGTAGTGAATAGGCCATGAAAGTACAGATTTGAGACCTGTAATGCAACTTATAGTACGCGAAAAAAAAAAGGTGCATTACAGAATTGAAGTGCGGATTGCATTATAGCTTCCGAATCTTGAAAGCAAAAGCCATATAATAAAGGCACATCGATAGGAGCTCGGTACAGCCGAATATTGACTGGACCATTTAGTATTACCTGAGAAGTTTTTTGATACGGTACGCAGCGTTGACGGCATTGTTTTCTTTCGGTACGGTACGGACGGTATCGGCCAAATACACTACAGTATTGACCAATGAATGCTGGAAGGGCAGTGAGAAATTAGCTGCAAGAAGTTAGTAAGTCGACATACCAAAACTGGAAAGATTAGTGAAAGGGATTGAAGCACGCAAAAGCAACAAGAAATGATCATATTAACAATGTTTCTTAAAAATACAACGTTTTTAAATTATTTTTAAGAGAAATTATATTTACATCCCTATACTTGGGGGAAATGTTTTAAGACACTTTCCGGACATTAGGGCACTAAGTGAATCCAATCGTTTACAAATTCTTTCAGGATCGGTTTGTTAACGGCTTGTTCGAATTCAATTCACCTACTAGACGAATCGAACTCAAATCTCAGCTTTACACAGGTTTAATAAATAAGTCAATTAAGCCTGATATTCGACTTGATTAGGTTCGCGAACCTAGATTAAAATGTAAATATTTATGACGAGTGTAAAAATATAATTGAAAAAATACATTTATTTCCCTCAGCAAACGATTGAGTTCAGCACCAAACGATAAGTACATCAGAGTACACATGCTGATCACATGAGGGTAGACCGATCTCAGAAGGGTTAACTATACTTTATTCCAGATGAGAAGTCCAAATATGTAACCAGCCGATCAGAAAAAGATGGCTGAATAAGCAATCGACCTGCGAAATATGGTCAAACGCCTTGCTGACCTAGGAGGGACGGCCTGAGATACCATTGACCCAAGAAAGACGGTAGGTGATTGTCAGTTCGAGATAAGACAGAACTCCGAGTAAGTCGGGATATAGTTCTAATAGATATGGATGAGAAATCTACGGCCAATTTAGTTAATACGAGAAGTATTGATTGAATGAAACTCTAATAGTAAAAGATGACTTCTTGGATAAAAACCAAGTCAAAGTTATCTCGTTAGTGGTTAATCAGAATGTAATCCTACTTCAATTCTGATAAGAAATTAGTGTGCTAAAAGAATTAAGAAGATTAAGTCACAAAGTCTATAAAAGGGTCCAGATTCATGAAGAAATGTACTTTCTGACACACTGATTTACTTGCTAATAGAGAATATTAGCTTGATCATGTTTATCCTCGTGAATCTTTGCCTGACTTAATCTTCGAAGAACCTTCACGCCGCAGTGGTGGGGGGTCCTTTAACCGATTATTATTTTGCAGATCACTAGTCTACAAAATTGAGAGCATTATTTCGACTGAATATTGAGCTTTTAGCTTTCCGTCTTGATTGAGAAGATCAACCCCTCTACAATTTGTTTTTTGAATACACACACACACAAATATATATATATATATATATATATATATATATATATATATATATAGAGAGAGAGAGAGAGAGAGAGAGAGAGTCCTTCTGATGAGGGATCCCTCATTTTACTAAAATGAGAACTTTTCATATTTAGATTATATTTTGATGATCCGAACTGTTCAATATTTTTCAAATATATTTTTAAGAATACCCGCGAGAAAGACTTGATCTAAACAGTTTTTCATAAATACTAACAGGAACAGTTTTATGAGAAACTGCTTGGATCAAGACATTCCCGGTAATATTTTAAGCTAATTTCTCACGAGTATTTTTAAGAACATGTTTTTAACACAGTGAATGGTTCAGATCATCAAAATTTGATCGAGAAATGGAGGTCCTCATTTTACAAAATGAAGAATCTCTCATTAGAAGCTTACTTTCTCTCTCTCTCTCTCTCTCTCTATATATATATATATATATATGTGTGTGTATATATATATATATATGTATATGTACATGTATGTATGTATGTATGTATACTCTTTATTTATTTTTTGAGATAGAGTTTGCTTAAAGTTTTGTACCAAATTGAGTTTCATATCTATTGTCATCTCCAACTTAAGGTATTTAACTCCTAATATAAAGTTTATTTGCCGCATAGACTCCTACATGTTGAGCATAACTAATATGATATTTTTAGCTCATCAAGGTTCACAAATAAGCTCAAGTTGAACTCAAACTTATGCTAACTCGGCTCCATCTCGGCTTGGTAAACTTTTATTGAGCTCGAGCTCGGGTTCAAGTTAAGTTCAACTCAACTCAGTTCATTTTCATTTTTAGTAGGCATCAAAAGCAGTAAAAGTCTTAGTGCATAGATGGTCCGAAACCATTGTGTCACAACCCGATCCGGGAAAGGATGGGTTAGTGAGCGGTCAGTGAGTAAAAATCACTAAGGCCTTACTAATAATAGTCGAATTACCATGGAATAATCAAATTACAGGCATCAAAAACTTCAAGATTTTGAGCATACAGTGGTATATTAACAGCATCGTCAAAACTCAAGGAACGTGCACAACTATCAACATACAACCCAAAATATCATTACAATCCCATATACAGCCTGCTCAAAGATACAAGAGTTACTATCTATCCGAATTGTATATTACAATATATAACGAGTTCTTATGAACATCCCAAAAAGAACTACCAAGTCCAAAGTCTTCTAAAGTTGGTTTCCTTGCTCATGTTGACCTGACATGTTGTATAACAACATCCATTAGCAATGCTAGTGTGAATTCAAACATGCGTTATTCACAGGTTTGCCATATAATTCTATCAAGAAGCAACAGTATCAGTATCAATATAATAAGGCATCTCATGAATCATTGATAAAGGCATAAGAAGTAACGATTAATTCCGTCTTCTTTTAATATGAAATGCCAAGTTTTCATTTTTAAGATTAATAGTCCAATAGCTGCCAGTTGTTCATAGGTGGGAGCGACCCCCTTTTATATATTCTTGGTATGACGTCAACCACATAACCGCATTGGCCACGGTAACCACCCAATTTCTCATCTCGCTATATTCTAATTCCCTAGCAGATCAGGGTACCATTTGGAACATTTAATTCACGTGTTTCATTCATATTCCTTAGTTTTTATATGGCTTATCAAAATCACGAGTTTTCAATTGTAAACATGCTCAACACATCTCTTAATTCATGTATTGAGGATAACACATGCTTTGAATACTTTAAACGATTTACAAGTAAACATCGTATGCTTGAACTCACCTTTTTAACCGAGTGTTGTAAAAACTTTTTCAATCAACATTCACCATCAATTTGATCTCCTATAGTTAGATAATCGTAAATCTTAGTAACTTATCACCAAGTGCGAAGTAGCTTTTAAGCTATAACTCTCATGGTCTAAACATGACCATTTTTCAATTACTTGACCTCATGACTTAATCGGGAGTTTCGGAATCTCGGGTTTGCTAATTAAATCTCCTTAAAGTCCCCATTATAATGTTAAGCTAGATAAATAAGGCCTAATATAAGATATTCATCCAAAACTAAATGAAATTTCATTCTGGTCTACATCCGATCGACCGGACAACAGGAATGGTCAACCGGGGACTGACCAGCGACAACCGGAGGTCGATTCTATTATTTATTAAGGGTCTCGAGATCTTGTGTCCATTGATTTTGGTTCCCCAAAATGCTTCTTATTATAATAAACTAGAAATCCAAGTCATTAGATAGGTTAAACATCGAAAACTAAGTAAAATTTCATTTTATCCCCTTGCCGGTTGACCGGCTACAGGGGGCGGTTGACCGGGGTGGGTGGTCGATCGGGGATGGTCGACTAGTTGACCGGTCACTGCTTAGTGACAAACCAGAGCTCATTTTTCTCCATTTTTGATTCTATAATCTCTAATGGTACCTCAATAGCTCCTAAAATAGTTGAAAATCATCATTCTAAGGTCCTAATTCAGTAGAACAAAGATCGAATTTATACCTTTTGTTGCTCAATCTCAACTTTCAAATTTCAAATGGGTTGGCTATGGCTTCCTCCTTGTACCACTGTCTTCTTCCTTGTCAATGGTACTGTTTCTTTTTTAATCTTGCCTCATTTCACAAACTATCTTTCTCTGTCTCTCAGTAGCCAAAACTCAACGTAATGTGAGATTTTTGAAAAACAGATGGTAAGAAGAGTTGGGTAATTGACACCTCAACCATGAGGTGTCCTCCCAAAACCTTCTGATCCTGCTACTTCATCCATGCATAAACTAAAATTTCCAACATATGACAAGTAACCCACTAAAGTAAAAATAATATAGTGTAGGCACTCCTCAATATCTAGGTTACAACCTAGGTTTAATTACATCATAGGTCCCTCAAATTAGTATTATTCTCAAAAGCTAAACTAAATTATAATAATTCTCAATTAATTCCCTCAATCTATAATTAATTTCGGCTTATACTCCTACCATTCCATTAATCGAAATTTTAAATCTTTAATCTTTCCAATTACGGGTCGGGTTCTCACACATTGAATGTACGTGAACGATCTAGACACATAGATAGTCTAGATACATTTGAACACAAATATGTCTAAAATCGTTGAGTTCACCGGACTGTCGTGCACCTAGCATTACACTCAAAAGTATCACTCGCACCTTGTGAACTTTAAAGTAAAATGGATCTGAACTAATGAAAAACGACAGCGTCTCTCTAGAGAAAGTGAAACATAAGCCCTTGATTTCGGATTCAGGGAGGCTGGCCGCCTCCTCGCCAGGCCGCCTCCACTCATTCTACGTCGCCAATTGCCAGGCAGCCTCCTTTTGTCGCCGTTACCAAGCTATCTCCACCTCTTCTCCGTCGCCGTTTTCTCGCTTCCTCCGCCTCTTTTGCTTCTTGCTTTCGTTATCTCGACCTCCTTGCTTTTCGATCGAGAGTTTTCTGGGCTTCGGATTCAACCTTCCGATGGAGTCTTACACTGAAGATATTTATGCATCACTCCTCCAAACAGGCCTTAGGACCAAAAACCCATTTGTCGGAAAATTGGTTCATGCTCAGATACTCAAATCCGGGCTTCTCAGTGTGTTTTTGATGAATAATCTCATCAACTGCTATGCAAAGAACGGGTCTATTTCTGATGCTCGCAACGTATTCGATGAAATGCCTAATAAGAACAAATCCTCTTGGAATACAGTTCTATCAGCCTATGCAAGACAGGGCAGGATTGCTGATGCATACCGTGTTTTTGAGGAAATGCCTCAGCCTGATTCTGTTTCTTGGACAACGATGGTCGCAGGTCTTAATAAAATGGGTTGTGTTGAAAGTGGAATTAAGATGTTTCTAGAGATGATTTCGTGTAGTGTTCTTCCGACCCAGTTCACAATTACTAGTGTACTTGCTTCCTGTGCCTCTAAAGAAGCTTTAGAAATTGGTAGGAAGGTTCACACCTTTGTTGTTAAGCTTGGTCTCAATAGCTATGTCAGTGTAGCAAATTCCCTCCTCAACATGTATGCAAAGTCAGGTGATCGAGTGACAGCAAAAGTTGTTTTTGATAGGATGAAGTTGAAGAACATATCGAGTTGGAATGCTATGATTTCATTGTATATGCAATCTGGTAGGCCAGATATTGCTCTTTCCCAGTTTGATCAAATGAGTGAACGAGATTTAATTTCTTGGAATTCGATGATTGCGGGTTACAATCAAAGTGGATTTGATCTCGAAGCATTAGATATTTGTTCAAGAATGTTAAAAGAAACTTCTTTAAAGCCAGATAATTTCACATTGGCAAGTGTTTTATCAGCTTGTGCTAATCTTGAGGAGTTGAACCACGGGAAACAAATCCATGCCTATGTAGTTAGAACAGAATTCGATACTTCTGGGCCAGTTGGGAATGCTTTAATTTCCATGTACTCCAAAGCTGGGGGGGTAGGAATTGCTCGAAAGATTTTAGAGCATAGTGTCACCTCTAATCTCAATGTAATAGCATTTACATCCCTTCTGGATGGATACATCAAGCTTGGAGATATGAACTCAGCTAGACAGATATTTGACGCACTGAGAACCCATGATGTGGTTTCGTGGACGGCAATGATAGTTGGTTATATGCAGAATGGCTTCAATGATGAAGCAATAAAGCTCTTTGGATCAATGATTAGAGAGGGCACCAAGCCGAACAGCTATACTCTAGCAGCAATATTAAGTGTCAGCTCGAGTTTGGCTTCTTTGAATCATGGCAAACAAATCCATGCAAAATCCATAAGGTTAGGGGAAGCATCATCTGTTTCTGTTAGCAATGCATTAATTTCTATGTATGCTAAATCTGGAAGCATCTTTGGTGCCAAGAGAGTATTCAATTCGATACATTGGAGTAAAGATACCGTCTCTTGGACTTCGATGGTCATAGCTTTAGCTCAACACGGGCTTGGAGAGGAAGCTATAGAATTGTTTGAGAAAATGTTGGAGTTTGGAATTAGGCCGGACCATATTACCTATGTTGGCGTGCTTTCTGCTTGCATACATGTGGGATTTGTAGATCAAGGTCGGAATTATTATAAACTGATGAAAGATGCACATGGAATTGAACCAACCCCAAGCCATTATGCTTGTATGATTGACCTGTTTGGACGGGCTGGATTGCTCCAAGAAGCACAAGATTTCATCGAAAATATGCCAATTGAACCGGATGTATTTGTGTGGGGTTCACTTTTAGCCTCCTGTAAAGTTCACAAAAATGTGGAGCTGGCAAAAGTTGCTGCGGACAGATTGCTTCTTATTGAGCCTCACAATAGTGGGGCTTATTCAGTGCTTGCTAACACATATTCTGCATGTGGAAAATGGGAAGAAGCTGCTAAGATTCGGAAGTCAATGAAGGATAAACAGGTGAAGAAAGAGCAGGGATTCAGTTGGGTACATATAAGAAGTGAAGTCCATGTCTTTGGGGTTGATGACGCGCTGCACCCTCAGCGAGATGCAATCTACCAGATGATTGCAAAAATATGGAAGGAAATAAAAAAGATGGGTTATGTTCCCAACACTGAAGCTGTATTGCATGACCTCGATGAAGAGATGAAAGAGCAGATTCTTAGACATCATAGTGAAAAACTTGCTATTGCATTTGGGTTGCTGAATACTACAGAGAACACTACTTTAAGGGTTATGAAGAACCTTAGAGTGTGTGATGACTGTCACTCTGCTATCAAGTTTATATCCAAACTTGTAGGGAGAGAAATCATTGTGAGAGATGCTACTCGGTTTCACCATTTCAGGAGTGGTTTGTGTTCTTGTCGTGATTATTGGTAGGAGCAAATAAAAATATTCTTCAAGGTATATGCCTATGAAAAAAGGCCTGATAAATGGCGGGACAAGAATCAAGGGAGCTTCCATTTACCATCAAAGGTTATGCTTCATGGTTCACGCAACCAGATGGTGCTGCTTTTCCTGCTGTTTCTGCTTTATTCTGCTTGGGAATTTTCAGGATCAATGGTTTTGGTTTTCCATCATTGAAATTCATTTGGAGGAGAGGCCGCATCACAACATTTGAAAAATTGGGTGTTTTGGGCTGGGATACTAAGGGGCTGGCCTGTGCAAGCTGGCATGCATCGTAGTAAGGTGCGGATTTATCTCGATCAAACTTTTGTTTTCATTCAGCCTGCCAACATAGCATTACAATTTGGTATGTACTTATCTCCAAACTTGGTACATATTTTTTGCTTTTTGAACTGCCGTAAATGTTTGTTACTGGATCGTTTATGAAAATAATTATTTTTAGAACTGCTGCAATTTGTTTCTAAAAATTATTTTTTGATTCTTGTCTCTATAAGATTGCAATGGTTGGTGGTACAACATCTAGTGGACAGACATCATGACATTATCCACCTACACTTCTCATCTTATTTTACGACACAGGGTTTATATGTTTTCGAGGCATAATTATCAAAGTTGTGTCCATAGTTTTGATGTCCATTCTGATTTCTAAGCAGCTTTAGGAAATCACGCAAGCGTACCCAAATATCGGAACTATGACTTCAGGAATACATGATTGCTGCAGGCCTGTAGCTATCTAGTTAAGGATAGTTTTCAGCTAAATAATGTACCATAAAGAAAACAAAAACCCCAGTCCAAGACATCAAGTAGCTGGAACTTACTTTCTAGCCCCATACTGCATCTTTTATTTTCAGTTCTTATAAGTGTTCACAAAAGTTGTTATGAATTTTGACATCGTCCGGATAACTACTACTCATTTCCTTTTATGAGACTTTATACATAGTTTGAAATTTAACATACTTTTGCTGATCATCTGCAACTGTTTTGAGTTTTGAGTTTGTGTATCATGTCCTTCCAATCCACTATATTTTGAGTCAAATTTTTCTAGTCATCGTATATTGTTAGTTTATTATCAGCAGACACCATGCAATTCTTTCCAACAGTCGCAGTTAACTGTTGCTGATGTGGTGCTGCTGTTTGTCATTGTTATCTGATAGCTATTGCTGCTGCTATTCCGTTTGATGAGAGCCTTCTGTTGCTGCTGCTATTCCAAAGTTTGAAGTCTGCTATTCCTGTTTTGCTGCTGGTTTTTCTCCTTCAAGAATGGTATCTATTGCTGATGTCTTTCTTGCTGCTATCGTCTTGTGTCTTGCAATTTTTGAGTGTGAATCCTATCTTCATCTTCTTGTGGTTTTGGTAGAGGAAAGTAAGATTAGGGTTCTAAAATTTTGTGATTAGCACTTTCAAATCTACGATGTCAAGTAAGATTTTGTGAGTTGATTTTAGATTTATTTGATTTCTGTTCCATTTCTTTTCATTTGTTGCATTCCTTGAATTGCCTACCAAAAAAAGTGCTTCCAACTTCCGCCTCCATCAATATCAGTTGAAACAATAGGGGTAGTGTTTTATACAGTGTACAAGATTCAATCTCTGTTTGTTAATCTCATCATTGCACATGGAAGGCGTCGAATCGTCCGCTTTCGACTGCTATGATGCTTGCACTACCGGCTCTATCAGAAAAGATTGTACGTATTCTCCTCAGTATTATAAAGATTTAAGTAGTATTTATGGTGACACAATGTGCTTGCGATTATTCTTTTCTCCAACTCTCTGAACGAATTGTAATCATTTTAGCTTTGGGTTTATATGATTTAGTGTGATTCTTTAGTAAATTAATTGGCTTTTGTGAGTTTATTTCGGTCTTTTATCAGTTTTCAATCGTTATTTTCGTTGGGTGTACTTTGATTTGGCATGGAATTGAGTCGATTTGGTTTTGATTCAAGTGGGAGCCGAACTTTGTGCATCTTCCTTCATCTTTTGAGTTAGGTGTTCGATGATATGTGAAAATGAAATCAAACATCTCTTAATGGACTGTCATTATGTATACGTCATCACATCACTTGAATATCCTTTGCCTTCTTTTTTTTTCTTCATCCGAAAGAAGTTTAAACAATTAGGCTCTTTAATTCAGTTTAAAATTATTTTATTCATGATGTTTATTTGTTTTGCCTTTCAGGAAAACCCTACTTGTTCAAGATGTCAAATGTGGGCTTTTCAACCTCTTAATTTTAGGATTCAGGGCCATAAAAGGAAGCTAGTTGAAGTGGAGGGATCTCACATTGTTTACATCATGTATGATTCTCTTGACTTGCATGCGGGGGAAGGTGTCACATGACACCCCATAGCCAATAAAAATTCTAATTTTTTTTTAAATTTATCAGTAAGTCAATTCTTACTACGTAGTATTATGTCACCCTTCATATTCTTTTTGCTATGTCAAACTCTCTCTCCAATATGTCAATCTGTCACAATTTTATTTTAGTAGTTCATTTATTTTGATGGTGACACCCGTAGGTTAAAATTTAGGGTCCGCCACTAAGTTTAGTTATTTTGGATCAGCCTCCAAACAATTTTGCTATCATCAATGAAAATCAGCATGAATTTCCCACCGAATGCTTTTAAAAGTTAAACTATTTGTGCGAATAGTTAAATTATTCGCGCGAATAATTTAACTCATAAAAATAATTGGTGAAAAATTCGGGATGTTTTTCTTTGCTTATAGCATTTTTGGCCTCCAAAGGACTACTACATTGTTGCATCTACAAGGTTTACACAGAGCAGTTTCACGGTTACATTTGTAGGCACTACAAAATCTCGGTCTGCAGTTTCTGGACCTTTGCTTGCTGGTCTGACTTATGAAATAGACTGGTCTATGCAGCAAGCCAGATCTCTTAGGTATATAAAAGCAATACATACTGTAGTCCATATAGGTCTCGTTTCATTCGAGAATTAAGCGTCGGGTGCTTAATCTCATGTTTTTCTTCGTTTGGTTCTTGTTTTATGGTCTAAAATTAATAATACGGGACTATTATAATCCATATATATATTACCCCATGGGCACGTTTGATACCTGGATTAAGAGTCTCTGCACTGGACTATTTCGTTTTAGTCTTGCTCAAGCCGTTGTTTGATTGTAATCTGGATAGGACGGCGAAGTCCACCTTAACCAACTTAGTGACTCTTTTGTGGGGATAAAACAATCCTACCTAAGGGGTGGTATTATTTTTGGAAGATAAAACACAACTACGGATTAAACAATTTTTTTACCGAATTACTCTCAATTTTTATCAAGTTGTCTTAAATCCTATCTACATGCCTTTTTTGGATCGTGTATAGATAGAATTAATTCATTTTTTAATTTAATAGATATTAGTTTTTCCTTTATTTGTCATTTTTTTTGTGTTTGCTCATTTTAGATAACTTTTTTTGTGAATTATTGGTTGGTCAAAAGTGGAATAAAGACAATTAAAAAAATAAAAACAAACTTAAAAAAGTTCAGAAAAAACAAATTAAAATTTTTTTTCACTTTAGATTATTTTTGTTTTTAGTGAACTTCTTTAAAATTTTGGCTATATTTTTTTACTTTCATACTCTTTCAAGATAAACTAATAACTTACAAAATTTTGACACAAAATTAATAAATGTAAAAAACTACTTAAAAAATAAAGTTAGCCCAAATTAGACTTAGTAAAATGTATTTTTAATTTTTTTTACTTAGTTGAGTATTTTACTTTCTGTTTTAATATTTTTTAATAATTTAGGGATTTTTTAAAAACTTTTTAAGCTCATCTCGACAAGATAATTTAAAAAAATAAAATATTTTGACAAAATATACAAAAAGTTTAAAATTGTTTTTGAAGAAAAAAATAAGCTGATAGGATTGTTCAAAAAATAATCAACATCAAATAAAATAATTTTTTTTAAGCAATCAATATTCTAATGAAAAACATTTGGATATTCTGATGAGGGAAAAATAAGAAATATAAATTTTAGTCTATCTTTCATCCCAATAATTAAATACTGAACAACTCACATATTCTTTATACTGCAATTAATATTGGACCAAACCAAATAAGGGAAAATTTTGTTTTTAATCCCAGGACTATTAATCCATGGATTAATAGTTTGGGACTAACTTATTCCTCAATAATTAGTCCGACAATCAAACGTACCCAAAAAATGTGGATTGTTAATTACAAAATTACGACTAAAACAAAAAAAATCCTATAATAGACTTATTTATTCTCCTCAATTCTTCATTCTTGTGCTTTCTTTCTCTCTTCGGAGTGTAACCGATCCGGTATGATTTCGACCAGAGAGAAAATTCCAACCGAACTGAAAATTTTAATTTATAATTTTTTAAATTGAAATCAAACCGAACTATTTCGATTTGGTTTGGTTTGATTTCTTCGGTTGGTTCGATTTGGTCCAGTTTTCAATTTGGTTAAATTAAGCCAAATGTAAAAAACGTTAATTTTTCGATTCACAAATAATTATTTGAATACCAACAACGTAAGCCCAATGTCAAATAATAGATATTATTGAAAATTATAAAAAAATTTATAAAAAAATTACAAAAAAATACCTATTATAAGAAAAAATACATTTTTTTTAAATTACTATTTGCTTCGGTCCGATCCAATTTGTAGGGCTAAAAAATCGAAATTCTTTCAATGCACCAAACCAAATAATCAGACCAATTTAATTAAAAAATTAGATCAAACAATGATAATTTTTAACTTTGATATTATGTTTTCATGAGGCACTCAAGATGAATTTACCTTGTTTAAATCGGATTCATTTTAACTATGTAGTATTTTGGAATCAATTTGGTATATGTTGTAATGGCTTTTCATGCCAAATTATCAACGATAATTTATTTATTTTTACTTTATTACGCTTTTCATTTTTCATTTTATTGTTTTTGTTTCTATCAATTTTTTTTTTGTTTAGCAACAAATTTGGGAAATGGTTTGATTTTAAGTTATAATAGAAAATGATTGAAAAAGACCTAAAACTAATCCCAAAATGTAGTGAGAGAACAAAAAATGAGATTAGCCTAAGCATAAGATATCTCGATATTAATTCTGTGCAAATCAAACAGAAAATTGTGTAGGATTCGGACTAAATTAATACTAGGATAAATAATCTAGAACTGTTAATCCTTCATATTAATTTGAGTCTACGAATCAAACGAGGCCATAAAGTATTATAATTGCTACTTCATTTTGCAAGAAAGTGCATATCCATCTGTTTGATGGTTACAACGCTTGGATTGATTTTCATGGATTCTATTATGTTAGACATCTTGATCGGCAAGAAATGCGCTGACTTGGTCAATCTCTCTACCACAACCCATATAGCTTCATGAACATGCATGATCTTGGCAAACTGGTTACAAAATTCATTGTTATGAGCTCCCATTTTTACTCCAGAATTGGTAATGATTGAAGCGTCCTTCTCGGCTTTTGATGTTTTACCTTGACTTGTTAACATGTTAAACACGTCAAAATAAATCTAGCAACATCCCTTTAATTTCATTCCATTCCACTAATATTGCTTTCAATGATCCTTATACATTTTATTACCTTCCAAATGGATAATGAAAGTGGATTGATGGAATGCCTTCGGCCGGTACCGATTCTCTCAAAGTCCCGATATTCGGTACAAACATCTCTCCCGATTTCTTAATCCTCCATCAATCCCAATGGTCCAATCCGTAGTGACATCGCCCAATGTTAATCGGTGCTTCACAAAGGTTGCCTCATGATCAAACCCTTGTACTACAAGTATATCCTTATGCAGCTCTAGTGTAGCAACCAATGCATTCAAATTCGGCCCCTCCAAATTCTCTTTCGATTGCAAGTCATACTCATTCACCAATTCCATCATCATCCATACACGCACTGCCAGACTCGTTACTGTCGAGATCTTGTAACCATCATTTAGGATTTTTGGATGATTATGCAATGTGCGACTAAGTTTAGGGAGGTAGAGAGTAAAAACAGCAATCAACCCTGGCGTTTCTTTGGTTGTTCCCTTTGACGTTTCATACAGATCAAGATGTCTCATGATATACAATCATCGTCGTCAAGGAATTTATTCTACACTAATCTTCATCTTTGAGTTTTGGAAGGCTTGAGGGTTCAGGGCACATACAATCAAACACTTGGTGCGGTGAACGAAGATTCGGCAAATCAATCTTGAATTAACTGTGAGGAGTAATAGTTGTGAGTATAGTTGATTTGTAATCGCACAATGGTAATTATAGACTCTTCTATTCTGATTCAGAACTTTTTTGCCGACTCTGCGTGAACTGCTCCCATCTAATATATGTTTTCTTCAAAATCTGATTCCTTGAATCTTAAGAAGTGTCACAGGATGTCTCCTTAAATCTTTTTCCAAGTTTGCATCAACACGCCTTCAGAATTCCTCACAAGATTTGATTGGACAACGAATTTTGAGAGATGTTTAAACATGAAGTTTGATTAACGGATCATGAACACTCTCAAGGAATCACCCACTCATAAAATATTGAAATCTCTCAGACTTTTTTCTATTTAGAAATAGTTCTGGATGTAGTAGTGCAACCCTCGACACATACGGTGCATTTATTAAAAAAAATTAATTTTTCTATAGCTCACTCGATTGCTATATTATAGGTTGCTGAAATTTTTGAACACAAGAAATCGCTCGATAGAGATAAAAGTCGCTCGAGTGGCCTTCACAAATTTGTTAATTTGCATTTTAATCTTCTAATTCTAATGGCCTTCAATCTTCTCCGACAATTCCTCAAACCTCTTTGAAGACGAATTCGGCTTCTTTAACAGTTCTAAGACCAAACAAACAGAAATAGAAGACAAAAACTCTAAATAAAAGCTTAACCCGACAAAACTCAAACAGAAAATTTCCAAAGGATCAAAGAGGAATTCCCAGCTGGAAGACCTAGAAAAAATATCTACCCAAATCACCTCAATAATATCTTATCCTATTTTGCTTATTATTATAACTTATCTTCGTTTTTAATCATTGCATAATATTTCACATGGTTCCTGAGGAAACCCCTCTCTCAATAAACAAATATTTCCCCGTTATATAAAATTCTAACTGTCACAATCTCATTTTATTCAATTTCTTCTTTCAATTGCTTTATTCTTGTCGGCAATACAGTAGCATGTGTAAATTGTGCTATACATACACAAACCACTTTTCTGTCTATGTCCGAAGACAGATTTGCTAAAACGATGTCATATTGACGCATGACACAATTTATTGTATGCAGTGCACAACAAGAACTCAAATTTTGAATTTGACCGATGTATATTGTGTTGTACACACCCGATTTGATGTAATTTGTATTCTCAATTTCTCATCTAAAAATTAAATTGGTGTACTTAACTAGAAAATTATATAAAAATCTCAGCGTTGTCTTTGTTTTATTACTTGATTACTGTTTATGCAATTGTTTGTTCAAATTGGATTCAATTGTCAGAATAAACACATATAATTACACGAAAAGACAATCAATAAAGAATAATAATTCAAAACACGACACATAAATTTTTCGTAATTCCCCAAATATATAACTGGATACATTCACGGTAGGTGTCATCATTGGAGGATAATCCAAATCTGTCATGGATTTGGAGAAAACTCATGGGAAGGGAAGAATGGTTTTACAGGTGGTGGAGTAGCAGAAATGAGTGTGGGAGGAGTAAACCTCTGATAGGGAGGGAGGGAGAGAGAGAGAGAGATCAGGTTCCTGAGAGGTTTAATTATGCAATTGTAAATAAATTATGCATAAATCGAATACTTGAAATGAAAATTAAAAGATTACAAATTTCTTATTATTGATTTAAAATTTATGAGTCCTTACAGCAAACCCGAAATCCATAATGATAACTAAAACTAAAACCCAATCAGGTTTCGCAAACCCAACGTCCACATTAATGCCACCTGCATCAATGCTTGAGAAGTTAAATCACTTGCAAAGGCTTTGGAGTTCTTCAACACTTTGAAAATTGATAACATTTTCAAAAACGGAAATGATAAAAAAAATTTATAGCTAAGAGTGTTCGGGTCAATTTACGCACATCTCGGATAATTTTTGAAAAATCAATCACACCGCCCACAGGTATAACCCCCAGCTAATTGCTCGTATGAAATGACTTTATAAGAATTGATAGCACTTGATAATATCTTCTCCCTGCCCTGGATAATACTTGTTCAGAAATTGAACCCTTTCATCATTACAACCAGGATGTGGAGGGTGGAGGACCACTACTGGCCCAACGCCACACTCTGAATTACAAGGGTTTAGTGGGTCTGAGAAATGGCTCTGTCTCTCTCTCTTTCGTGCCTCGGCCGAGATCCTGTATTCTGCCGAAACGGCTAGAGCTGGCTGGAACTAGCCTGATTAACCTGTACAAGCTGAAATATTAGCCAAAACCAAACAGACTCCAACATGTCTCGTTTTGGCATCGGTATAAAACGTATCGTCAAGTACCGGACAGTACAGTACGGGAATGATAACTTTGGTGTGAGGACCAACAAACCCTATATGGCATGAACTAGCAACAAACCCTATACAACATGAACCAGCAGCAAACCCATTCAGCACAACCGACAGCAAAACCCTGTTAGTAAAAACAATTGCAAAAACAGGGGGTTTTGTTTGGATACTAAATAAATTGCACAGAAACCCTTTCTAACGGATTAACATAGCAATTAAACTCCCCTCCTAATGGAGTTAGTTATTGGACTAAATAAAGTCTGAATTAATAGTTTAGGGACTAAGTAAATAAAATTAATAAGAAACATTTTAAAAATTTTGGGCATAGTTTAGGGACGAAATAAATATTTTACTCCCTCTATAATAAATCGTCTCCCCTTCTATTATATTTTTTTTTCCTTCTAACTATATCTACCTTATCTCTTCTACAATTTTAACTGTTAATAAATGGGCCCTAATGTTTTAAGTCTTGATCACCGGGTCAATTCCTTGATTAACATAAATGATAAAGTTCATACCAAATAAGGGACATATTCAATTCTCATGGCCATCAAAAAATCCTAGGGCAACTGAATTTGCCCTAATCGTTAATTTCAAGACTTCAAAATTAGTCGAGCGTGTAAAATGGACCAAACACGCTGTTACGCAAAGAAAGTTCACAAATATATACATGTGAAATTAATGGGTAAAATTTCATACTGTTGCCTGTGGGGAGGTACATCTTGCCATTTGGTTTCACGTTTAGATCACTGGGCCCTGCCCCTGATCTCAGTGTGGACAATGATTCACAGGGTTCAATAATTTGAGTGTAACAGGAGCCTTTGTTTTTTCTATTTATAAGCAAGTTACTTTGTGTAGTTTTTCACACACTTACCCAAACTATCATACCAGCTTATCACTGAAATGGCTTCTGTTCTTGGCCTTGCAGTTCCAACCTTTCATTACTCTCCCACCAGGCTACAATCTCAAATGGGTGCCTCACGGGTATCCGTTCACGGCCGAGGTTTACGTACCTTTTGCCTGCAGGCCGTAGTAGCTAACAACCTGCAGACTTGTGACCAAAAGATTGTTAGACGATCCGCAAACTACCAACCTACCATTTGGGACGATGACTATTTGCAGTCACTCAATAGTAAATACACGGTATGTATGTATGTATGTATGTGTGTACGGTTAGTTTTTCACTATGGCTGAAGTGTTTGATGCTTTCTAACAACCTTATTGATTGATATAGGGAGATGCATACGTGAAACGGGCTGCGAAGTTGAAGGAAGATGTGAAGATGATGCTTGAGGAAGTAAGGGATCCATTGGATGGACTTGAGATGATTGATGACTTGCAAAGGCTTGGAATTTTTTACCATTTCGAGGAGGAAATAAAGAGAGTCCTGAAAAACATATACAAGGACAGTAATTTTGGTAACTGGAACGACAAGGGGGATTTGCATGCCACAGCTCTCAAATTTAGGCTTTTTAGGCAACATGGTTATAATATCCCTCAAGGTATACTACTTCAGTAATTCCTCAACTTTATCCTTTCTTGATAAAAGCAAAAGTAAGTGATTAGAGAAGTCGAGCAAAAAAAAAGCGATTAGAGATAAGATAGAAAACTAAGGCTTTTTCTTTTCCTAGAAATAAAATACCATCTACCGATTGCCTGTCAAACTAAACATTTGTCTTTCTCTCTCTCACTCAAGACCACGAATATAGAATATGCCAGTGTAGACGAATGTTTTAGTATCTAGGCTATTGAGGTTATATATACATGGAGGGACCTTCCAAATACTAAACTACCAAAAATTTTGAGTTGTAACCATCAATGGCTACGATGAAAAACTTTTGAGCTGCAGACAACAAGTGTTGGCTTGAGTTAGACGAGGGTCCCATATTCATTCATCAACTCTTCCCAATTCCAACAAAAAAACGAAAATTAAGAAACAGAAAATATTTAAAAAAAAAAAAAATTGAACCTGGTACCTAACACTTTACACTGAGCTTTCTATACTAGCATACTATGATAATTGACAGCTTTGTTTGCAGGGGTTTTTAACAAGTTTAAGGACGAGGCATAATTCAAAAGAAAAGTTAGGCCAAATTGATAGTACGGGGCACCTGAATGAATGAATGAATGAGAGAGAGAGAGAGAGAGAGAGAGAGAGAGAGAGAGAGAGAGAGAGAGAGAGTTATGCTTGTATCTGTGTATATTATCCATAATTTGGTTACCTTGATTGCAGAGGTATTTAAGAAGTTCATGGATGAGGCAGGGCATTTCAAAGCTTGCCTTTGCGATGATACAAAAGGAATGCTATATTTGTACGAAGCCTCGTACCATTCATTTACAGGTGAGAGTTTATTGGAGGAGGCTTCAGATTTCGCAACTAAAAATCTCAAACGAACCCTCGAGAGGAAGAACATTGATCAAGATCTTGCCTTAATGGTGAGTCATGCCTTAGAGCTTCCACTACATTGGAGGATGCCGAGGCTGGAGGCAAGGTGGTTTATCAATATGTATGAGAGAAGACAATGTATGAATCCTACATTGCTTGACCTCGCTAAATTGGATTTTAACATGGTGCAAACAATTTACCAAGAAGATCTAAAGCAGATGTCAAGGTGAGATGTGCATGTTCGTCATCTTATATGGAATATATTAGATTGTTGACCGCCGAGTCATTTAAAAACTTAAGTTGTTAGTTAGATAGAGGCGTAACTTTACTATTTATATTTTCAACACGCTCTTTGACCTGTTTTAAGATTGCTCATACTTATGATGTTTAGGCCTATAAATATTTAACAACTAAGTAGCAGTGAGTTTGAAAAATATGATCTATTATTTGCTCAGATATCATAGTAAATTGTTAACCATCAACTCTCCTAATGTTATCTCCCTCGGTTTTCCAATTTAGGTGGTGGAGCGGAACTGGTTTGGGAACAAAATTGGAGTTTGCTAGGGACAGGTTACTTGAGAACTTCTTATGGACTCTTGGAATGAACTTCACCCCACATTTTTCATACTTTAGGCGAAACATGACAATTGTCAACGCCTTTCTCACAACCATCGATGATGTCTATGATGTTTATGGTACATTGGATGAACTCGAAATGTTTACTAATGCAGTCGAAAGGTAAGTTCTAAATATTGTGTCCAAAATCAATCATACACGCATATCGACACAACGAGATACAAGAAATTCATGTGATTCCTCAATTGGGTACATCCCATGAGAGAATCACATTATTTATATAAATATAGGAGGAGTTTTGCACAAGAAAATTCAACTATGTTTTGCTTTCTCTGTTTCACACCCTCAAATTTTGTCCTCACCTCACACCTTTTCTCTAACTCGCCAAAGGGTGTCCATGGCTGCTCCATCAAAGCCATTGCCATCAATTATTTCACATCCTTTCTAGCTAGCTCACCTCACACACATGAATATGATCTCAAATTGAATGCTTGTTATCTTTGTTTGAAATGAATAACTAAGAAATATAGCTTGGTACTACTTTCAGGTGGGATATTAGTGCAGTGAAACAACTTCCAGATTATATGAAGATATGTTTCCTTTCTCTCTTCAACTCGATTAACCAAATTGGTTACGACATTCTTAAGGAGCAAGGTGTTCATATCATTCCTCAACTTCAGAAATCGGTATTGAACTTCCTCAAGAATTTGCTTGTTTATCCTTTCTTAATTTTGTTATATTTCAAGTAACTTTAATTCAGAGGCAGCTAGCTTCTCAGTATTTTGGTGGTGAACTAAAGTCCGGTCATTTGTTTGTATTCTAGATCTTATCATTAGTACAATTCGGTAACAAATCAAGTTAATTACATACTGATTAATGCATAATCAGAGCATATTTATCATAAAAAAATGAGTTGGACACACGAGATAACATCTTGAAGAATCCAATACGAACGAGTTTGATTATCATTCGAAATATGTTCAAAAATGACCAAACAACAAGGGATAAAGGTCACCACCACAATACTGAGAATTATTGATGTGAGACAATTAGTCTCACAGAACTAGTATTAATTAAAAAAAATAAAACCAAACTGATTTTTTCTTTCGATTAATTTTTTTTCTTTTTATTTTACTTCTAACCACAAACATTTATTTTGAACTCTTTAGTGGATAGATTTATGTAAACATTACTTGGTGGAGGCAAAGTGGTACAACAGTGGATACACACCTACCTTGGAAGAATACATAAACCATGGATGGGTTTCAATTTCAGTTCCTGTGCTACTAACTCATGCTTATTTTCTAAGTGCAAATCCCATAACGCCAGAGGGTTCAGAATGCTCACAGAAATATCCCAAAGTTTTTCAATGGTCAGGCACTATTGTACGGCTTGCAGATGATTTGGGAACATCACTGGTGAGCATATATGCTAATTTCATTTCATTCCTGAGTCTTACCCGTTCTTCTAATTATTTTTTACCATCATTTCCAAATTCTGCACCACCCCGAAAAAATCTTTGAATCTCCGATCCGTTCGGGGCAAAGAATGGGGTAGGACAGATCGGAACGGGTGAAATTCTCATCCCTAGTTTACGTCTGGAGGATTAATTACATCGTTTACTAATGAGAGATCCAATTACAGTCAGGATAAAACTCCTTTGGACTGGACCCATACAAATTGATATGACCTGAAAAATTTCAAACTTAAAACTTTAAAAGAAAGAAAAAAATTAGACGATTACCTTATCAAATTCACAAGTCTTGGACGTTTTGACCACTAAGTCAACCTTAACATTTATAATATACATATACATATCGAGGTGGAGCTAGAAATATTAGTTAGTGAGATCAAAATCTTAACTAAAATTGCATAATAAATTTTTTCCAAATAAGAGAATATAAAATCTTGCTACAATAGTACATATACTTGTCGTTGTAATGACAGTACAACGACAAGTATATATACTATTGAAAACAATACTCGACAACTCTTCTTATTTAAGAAAATATATCAGAAAGGGTTATTGTTAAGTAAAAAATTAAGATGTCTTATTATTCATCTGTTAATTTTTATTCAAATGCAAAATAATTTTTTTGTGCACTTTGCATATTAAGAATACTTATTTTTTAGTTGGATGAAATGTTCGGTTTTATACATACACTAGGTGAAATGTTTGAGTTAATTTTTATACTTTAGTTGAAATGATTGGGGAAATGTCCTAATTTTAATGAGGTCGAATCACTAATTAATTTTTAAACCTCTCATAATAATAATTTTTTTAATAAATTAAGTGGGAAGATGCTGTACAATTACTGTATCAATTTGACTTTTTAGGGAAGATACACAAAGGAACCTATAAAATAAACACACGCAGACATAGACACAAAAAAAATTTGGTCAAATTCAAGATGTATTTGAACATTAATATCTCTTTATCTCATTATAATTGATTCAGAACGAGATGAAGAGAGGTGACAATCCGAAATCAATACAATGTTATATGCACGAAACCGGTGCATCAGAGGAAGAAGCACGAGAACACATCAAATACTTGATCGGAGAGGCATGGAAGAAGTTGAATGAAGACCGATTTGCAGATTCTCGCTTCTCCCAAACTTTTGTTGAAATTGCTATGAATATTGCTAGGATATCCCAATGCTTGTATCTATATGGAGATGGCCATGCTGCTCAAGGCCGTGAGACTCAAGATCAAGTCTTATCGCTGCTTACACCTATTCCACTTGAATATTTGGAGTAATAAATTATAGATAGAGTCTTATTGCTCCCAATGCATACAATAAGGGTCCGTATCCTACAACTCGAATCCTCTCATTTGAATAATGTGTGTATCCAGCCCGTATCTTTTGTATTGAAATCCGAGAATATATATGGTGAGGTATCCTATGATGTAAGTGTTAGAAGATAAGCTTGATTTGGAGAGTGGGGCATGTATTGGGGTGGTGGGGAAACATGATGGGAGTTGAAAATAAATAGCGTTTTTATATATTGTGTAAAGTGTAAGAGTCCAGGAAGAAGAGAGAGAGGGAGAGAGAGATGCAGAGAGAACCACAGTGTGCAATAGAGGTCATATCATACTGTGTTTATACAATATCGTGATGTGCCATCTTATAATTATGTTGTGCCTTCTACTATGGTGTCATGATGTCCATGCCGGTCTGACCCATTGTACACAAGTTTAGCCATAGTCAAAGCCAAAACTTGTCACAATCTCTCACAAAAACCGTCTCAAGGATGGATGGAATCTCTCTACGTAGACATTTTTTCCTTACAATCCATATAAGCTATTCAATTTGTCCATCTACTTTTTTACGTATGCATTCTATCACCGCTCTCTGTTTTACCTATTGAGGCATTGGATTATAAAGAAAAGAAGGAAATCCATATGTAGAGAGAGAGACAAAGGTGGCTACTTTAGTTATTCAAAATACAAAAATAATGCTCCAAGAGCCCCAACAAAAGGTTAGATATTCTAGCTAGTTTTGTAAATAGTGTCTATGTAAATTTATTGAGGAACTATTCATTAGTGTAGGTGGGTTGATTTTCACAATTAAGGAGGAAGTTAAGACCTTATTATCCAGTAGAAATAGGACTGGGGGGAGGTGCTGTGCACTAAAACGGCACAGTTTTCTGCGGCAATCAAATATTCTTTTGTGTATTTTGTGTACGTAACCTGTTAAACAAATTAATTTAAAATTTCGAGTTCACGGTTAATTTTAAAATATTCTTTTAAGTTGACAGTGAATTTTTCAATTTTTTTTTGAAAATAAAATTCAGAAAACACGACCTAAAAGGATTCAAATGAGCGATATCGGTTATTGTTTTTAATACGGCGGTGGCAAAATAGATATATTTTTGTAGTTTTCTTTTTACTGTTGCCACCGCCCCATTAAAAAAAATAACCGATACCGCTAATTTGAATTTCTTTAGGTCGTGTTTTCTGAATTTTATTTTCAAAAAAATTTGAAAAATTCACCATCGATTTAAAAGAATATTTTGAAATTAACCGTGAACTCCAAATTTTGAAGTAAAATTGTCTATTTCTCATTTAAGTTTTACCCTCTTCAATGAGGTATCTCATAGTTTATTCATAAAATATGTATGTTTATTAATTAAATCACCTCTCTCATTCTCTTGCATCTTGTCTAATATATAATAAGTAAATAACATTTTAAATGACAATCGCAATAGTAGAGAGGTTGTTGGAATGTGCAATAAAAAATACTCGTTAAAATGAAAATAGTTGAATTTTGGATAAGTATTATATCTATCACTCTTGGACATACTCTAACACAAACTGGCATTGGCTAGCTATTTTAGCTAACATGACTCTTTTAAAGAGCTTGTTGGAATTGCTCTAAAACCTCCAATACCCCAACTAAACATACTACATCCAAATGGAGGCATATATTGAGAGCATCAAATTACTCGATCTTGATTGATAGTCCATATGCTTTACCCAGGTTTTCATTTGCCCACCGGTCCAAAGTTTACTATTTTTTTTTTTTTATAATAAAAGTATTCAATTAGTTTGAGGTATGTTTTATTTGTTGTGGATTAGTTTTGGAATCTAGAAGTTAACAAGGGCAAACTTCTAGTTGCTCCAAATATGCTAAAATTCGACCTTAGAATATCTGAATTTATAATTCATTTCGAGTTTCAGTTGGACAACCCCTTGGGGTTGGCCCAAAGTTTACTTGACGTCCTCATGTTCAATCTTCTTAACTGCCATCATCATCTTGATCACCTAACATCTTCTACCAATTCAATTGCGGGTTTATATTGATAACATCTAGCTAATCGGGCGGGCATGAGCCAATTGTAAGTGGGTGAGCATGGATGCGTAGATGGGTTTGGCTAGAGTTTGTCAGCCTTTTTTTTTTTAATAGATGAGGATTCAGTCGGTTTTGAAATTACCTTCGACTTAATGACGACTAGTCCTCATGAGATCAATCTCACCGTCCACTTGCGGGGGGCTCATTTGAAGCCAAGGCTTTTGTTCTATATGGAGTCGATGGATTGGTTTTCTAAGAGGGTGTATATCTTTAAGTTTTAAATTTTGACCACCATGCAAATCTCTTGGAATTTGCTGCCATTAATTACTGACAAAAAAAAAACTAACTTTATACTTCAGAAAATAATTTCAAGTATTTTACTTAGTTCACATAATAGAGTATAAAATATTACTCACGTTTAATTAATCAATATAACATTCACAAAGAATCTGTAATATTTTATTATGAATAACAAAACAAAAATAATGCAGCATTAAAGAAGAATGCTATCAGACTGACAAATGGTATCACTTAATGTTTTTTGGAAAATATCCATTAGACTATAAATAACTCATGCAACTAGGAGCGTGATCGATCCAGTTTGGAGAACAAACTCAAACCAAATTGGAAATTTTGGTTTATGATTTTTTGAATCGCAACCGAACCAAATTATTTTGGTCTCATTTGTTCGGTTCGATTTCCAATTTGATAGTATCAAGCCAAATGTTTGATAACGGTCTTTCAAAAAATCTCAAATGTCTTTGGTTGGGGTAGAGACAGAGTTAAGCTGAAATCGGCCAAACTGCAGGCTAATAGAGGTAACAGAAGTATTGTGAAACCAAGTGATAATCTAATAATTTTTACTGTCCCAGTCCTCCAAGTATTCGGCAAACTTGGCATCTGTGTAAGTTGTTGCTTTGACGGGCTTAGACACATCGCCAGTGATGATGCGCCATAATTTCTTACCTTTTAGGAAGTCATACACGGCTTGGGCCCAGAGAACATAGTTGGTACCGTCAAAAATAATGGAAAGAGGAGGGTCCGAACAATCCATAGAGCAATAACAGTACTATAGATGCAAAACGGAAAAAAACCAAGTGTACCACGGGATTCGGAAGGCCCAAAATAAGTAGAAACTGGTCTGAACCGGGCCAAAATAGGTCCGAAAAGGGGTGAACCGGCCTTGGAAAACGGCTGAACAGCTGAACCGGATTATGGCTGACGTCAGCGCCTGGAAGGCTGACGCCAGCGGTTGGTTCGGAAGCGTGACACGGATACGGCTAATCTGACTGGCGCAGCTTGAACGGCTGGGGCGGTAGAGACCAATGGCTTAAGTTCGTCAGAGATGACGTCAGCGGCTCGAAGGCTGACGTGTGTGGCGCGTGTTAGCGCGTGCGATTGCGATGGCAGAAACAGTAACGCGCTAGTCATTCTAGTGGCGCGTGAGGGTGTTGGAGGCCCGTATGACGGTGAGGTTGGTGGCAGTGGAATCCTGAGGCGATTCTAAGCACCGTGGGGTGGTTGGGTGACTGGTAAAATATCCAAGATCAAACCAGTGACGGAGAAAGGAAGAAAAGAAGCAAGGATTGAAAACGTATAATGTTCTGATCAACGTGGTAGAACCTTCGGCTTTGATACCATGATAAGAATATTGAGATAGAATGAAACTCTGTATATTATTGTGTATAAATCAATGTACAAAGACTCCTATATATAGGAGAGATAGAATTAGAGTTCTAAACAAATTAGGGTACATAATCTTAATCCTAAATTAACTAGGAACATATGTTAATATTAACAAAAACATTGTGACTATATTGTATCAAAACCAAGTTGATGGCTTAGAGGTCCAAACAAAAGATGGAGAGTAGATCAATGTTCAACCAAACACTTTCATAGTGATGATTGGTGATTCTTTCTATGTAATTAGTTCATCTGTTTGAGAAAAGACTTGGATTCTTTTCATTCACTAACAAGGTCTATTCCAAAACATGTGAGGGATGTTATGTGTCTGACAACATAAAGGCTTGCACGCTTTGAACTGGACCCTCCTTAAATTCTAACTGTCTCAATCTCATTTAATTCTTTTTTCACTTGATTCCTTGAATCTTAAGATATGTTACATGATGTCTCCTTAAATCTTTCTTCAAGTTTGCATCAGCACACCGGAATGCCTCGCAATATTGAATTGGTTAACGAATTTTGAGAGATGTTTAAACATGAAGTTTGAATATTAACGGATTATGAACACCCTCAAGGAATCACTCATTCATAAAATATTATAATCTTTCAGCTTTTCTCTATCTAGAAACAGCTAGATGTAGTAGTGCAAACCTAGACGCATATGGTGATTTTACAAAAAAATTCAATTTTTTCTATAGCTCGCTAGAGCGGCCCCTAGCTCTTTCGAATGCTAAATTATAGGCTGCCGAAATTTTCTAACACAGGAGCTCGCTCGAGCGAGATAAAGGTCGCTTGAGCTGTCTTCACAAATTTGCTGATCCGCATTTTAATCTTCTAATTCTAATGGCCTTCAATCTTCTCAGACAAATTCGACTTCTTTAAACAGTCCTAGGACCAAACAAACAAAAATAGAAGACAAAAACTCTAAACTGATTACAACTCAATCGAATCCTAATTTTAACAGAACTTGCCAATCATCTTAAATTAGGAATTTACACTTTCTATTTCCGAAATTAGGTAAATGCGGAATCCCCACAAATTGACGCACGAGATTCATCATTTACTCGCAAATGTTGAGGGAAAACAGTCTACAAATAAATTGTCTTTATCAAGTCGTTTTTTCATTTATTTATTTATTTTTTTTTTTTTGAAAAGTAAATGGTATTGTATAAAGAGAAGAATTACAATCAGAGAAAAGGGGTATTGGAAGGTGACTCGCCTACCTACCACCACTAAAAGCTAAAAGCTTAACCCAACAAAACTCAAACAGAAACTTTCCAAAGGATCCAAGAGGAACTCCCAGCTGGAAGACCTAGAAAAAAATATCTACCCAAATCACCTCAATAAGATCTTATCCTATTTTGCTTATTATTATAACTTATCTTCGTTTTTAATCATTGCATAATATTTCACATGGTTCCTAAGGAAATCCCTCTCTCAATAAACAAATATTTCAACGTTTTTATTCAATTTCTTTTTTCAAGTGCTTTATTCTTGTCGGCAATATAGTAGCATGTATAAATTGTGCTATATATACACAAACCACTTTTCTAACTATGTCCAAAGACAAATTTGCTAAAATGATACCGTTTTGACGCATGACACCATTTATTATATGCAGTGCACAACAAGAACTTCGAGTTTGAATTTGAATAATATATATTGTGTTGTACACACCTGATTTGATGTAATTTGTATTCTCAAATTCTCATCTAAAAATTAAATTCTCAGCGTTGTCTTTGTTTTATTACTTGATTACTGTTTATGCAATTATTTGTTCAAATTGGATTCAATTGTCAGAATAATTAAACACATATAATTGCACGAAGAGACAATCAATAGAGAATGTAATTCAAAACACGACACATAAATTTTTTGTAATTCCCCAAAGATATAACTGTATACATTCACGGCAGGTGTCATCATTGGAGGATAATCCAAATCTGTCATGGATCTGGAGAAAACTCAAGGGAAGGGAAGAATGGTTTTACAGGTGGTGGAGTAGCAGAAATGAGTGTGGGAGGAGTAAACCTCTGATAGGGAGGGAGGGAGGGAGGGGGAGAGAGAGAGAGATAGATCAGGTTCCTGAGAGGTTTAATTATGCAATTGTAAATGAATTATGCATAAATCGAATCGTTGAAATGAAAATTAAGATTAACAATTTCTTATTATTGATTTAAAACTTATGAGTCCTTACGGCAAACTCAACATCCATAATGATAACGAAAACTAAAACCCAATCAGGTTTCGCAAACGCAACATCCACAATGCCACCTATATCAATGCTTGAGAAGTTAAATCACTTGCAAAGGCTTTGGAGTGTTTCAACACTTTGAAAATAGATAACATTTTCAAAACCAGAAATGATAAAAAAAAATTTATGGCTGAGAGTGTTCGGGGCAATTTACTCACATCTCGGTTAATTTTTGAGAAATCAATCATACCATCCACAAATCGGACCCTTTCACCATTACTACCAGGATGAGGAGGGTGGAGGACCATTACTGCCCCAACGCTACACTTTGAATTACAAGGGTTTAGTGGGTCCTATTTTATAATTATTCACCCCTTTATAATGAGTAAAATATTTAGTTTGTACCTAAACTATGTCCAATTTTTTTTGAATGTCTCTAAACTAGCTACCAATTTTATTTACATAGTTTAGGTCCCTAAACTATCAATAACTAACATCTGTTAGGAGGGAGATTTAATTGTTATTTTAATCCGTTAGAAGGGACTTCGGTGCAATTTATTTAATGTCCAAACTAAACCTCCTGTTTTTGCAAAGAGGGTTGTGTTGTTGGTTGTGCCGAATGAGTTTGTGGTGCACTAGGCGCTCTCTCTCTCTCTCTCTCTTTCTCTCCCCTCTTCGACTCCAGTTGTCAAGGTGGTCAAGTAGGATTTTAATCGATCCGTTTTGATAAAAAAAAAAATTGGGTGATTTGACGATGGCTTGAGCGTTGAGATCTGATAAAACTGTTCCAGAGTGTAAGTTTTTATTGTAACTCTATAAGTTAATACTTCTGATTCCTAGTGTAATACACAAACAACTTTTTTGGTCCTTGTTTAAATTTTTTTTTACAATTTTTTTATTTTGCGTCAAATTTTTTTATGATTGTTTATTTGTCTCAATAAGAGATTTCACAAGTGTATAAAATTAGTGCGAGGACCAACGACTCAACCCCTTAGCGTGAGGCAAAGTTATCAATCTCGTACTGGTTAGCGTACCGATTTTGTCATCGGTACATTACGTACTGCTACCGATGTGTACCAGTGTACTGTTTCGAATTTATCGCTAAATAAATAATAAGTATAATTTTTTTAAATAATATTTTTCTAAAAAAACTATATTAGTTAAAAAATCTAAATTAAAATTAAATTTAACATGATGCATAGATTATTTAAATTACAATAATGTACTCCCTCGGTCCCGATTTGTTTGTCCACCTTTTGACTTTTGCATGTCCCAAAATGTTTGTCCAATTTCAAAATTGACTTATAAAAATTATCTTAATGCCCTCCTCCTTTTTAAAAATGCACACATTGCAAAATGTATCCTCTTATTTAATGCTAAAAAGTTAAAGGTATTATGGAAAAGTTAAAAAATTAAAAGAGCAATCATTGTATTTTCTTAATAAGTTAATATTTTGAGAATGAACAAACAAATTAGAACGGAGGAATTACTAGAAGTCTTGAACTCAACATAATCAGTCAAAGGCCAATGTCTCTTTTTCCTCTTCTCTCTCTCTCCCTCTTCAAAATTATTGCGCTCTCTCTCTCCATCCCATCATCTCCTCTCAATTTTTTTCTTTTTTTCTCCATTAGTCGGTCAGTCTTGGTCCACTCTTCTTCCTTTTTCTAAAGTTATTTCTCTGTCTCTTGATTCCATCGGCCTCCTCCTCCTCCATTCCTTTGAAGTTTTTTTCTCTCTACGTGTTCCATGTCTTCCTCTTAAGTTCCTATAGGATTGTGTAACAGAGAAATCCAAATCAGGGGTCAACAAAGGCGAAGTGGAGACATTTAATTTTTGCGACGTAGATTTAACAGTAATGGATCTTCCCCTTGCCGGACGGAGAAACGGCTCTGCCTCTCTCTCTTTCTTTATGTTTTTCTCTATTTCTTTACGTGCCTCAACCGAGATCATGTATTAATTTCGCCGAAACAACTGAAATTGGCCGCAACCAGCCAAATTAGCCCAGACCAGCCAAAATATTAGCCGAAATTGAACAGACCCCAACATGCCTTGTTTTGGCTTTGGTACAGAATGTACCGCCCGATAACGGGCAGTACAGTACGAGATTGATAACTTTGGTGTGAAGACCAACAAACCCTATATGGCATGAACCATCAGCAAACCATATACAACATGAACCAGCAGCAAACCAATTCAGCACAATCGACAGCAAAACCCTCTCGGCAAAAACAATTGCAAAAACAGGGAGTATTGTTTGGATACTAAATAAATTACACCGAAGCCCCTTCTAACGGATTAACATAGCAATTAAATTCCCCTCCTAACGAATTTTAAACGGATGTTAGTTATTGGACTAAATAAAGTCCGAATTAATAGTTTAGGGACTAAGTAAATAAAATTAATCGTTTAGAGACATTTTAAAAATTTTGGGCATAGTTTAGGAACGAAGTAAACATTTTACTCCCTCTATATATTTTTTCCCCTTCTTACTATATCTACCTTATCACTACAACAATTTTAACCGTTAATAAATGGGCCTTAACGTTTCAAGTGTTGATCACTGGGCCAATCCCTTGATTGACATAAATGATAAAGTTCATACCGAATAAGGGGCATATTCAATTCTCATGGCCATCAAAAAATCTTAGGGCAATTGAATTTGCCCTGATCGTTAATTTCAGGACTTCAAAATTAGTCCAGTGTGTAAATGGGCCTGACACGTTGTTACAAAAAGAAAGTTCAAAAATACATGTGAAATTAGTTGGTAAAATTTCATACTGTTGGCTGTGGGGAGGTACATCTTGCCATTTGGTCTCACGTTTAGATCACTGGGCCCTGCCCCTGATCTCAGTGTCGACAATGATTCACATGGTTCAATAATTTGAGCGTAACAGGAGGCTTCGTTTTTTCTATTTATAGCAAGTTACTTTGTGTAGTTTTTCACACACTTAGCCAAATTACTATCATACCAGCTTATCACTGAAATGGCTTCTGTTCTTGGCCTTGCAGTTCCAACCTTTCATTACTCTCCCACTAGGCTACAATCTCAAAAGGGTGCATCATGGGTATCGGTTCACGGTCGAGGTTTACGTACCTTTTGCCTGCAGGCCGTAGTTGCTAACAACCTGCAGACTTGTGACCAAAAGGTTGTTAGACGATCCGCAAACTACCAACCTACCATTTGGGACGATGACTATTTGCAGTCACTCAATAGTAAATACGCGGTATGTATGTATGTAGCGTTAATTTTTCACCATGGCTGAAGTGTTTGATGCTTTCTAACAACCTTGATTGATGTAGGGAGATGTGTACGTGAAACGGGCTGCGAAGTTGAAGGAAGATGTGAAGATGATGCTTGCGGAAGTAAGGGATCCATTGGATGGACTTGAGATGATTGATGACTTACAAAGGCTTGGAATTTTTTATCATTTCGAGGAGGAAATAAAGAGAGTCCTGAAAAATATATACAACGACAGTTTTAGTAACTGGAACGACAAAGGGGATTTGCATGCCACAGCTCTCAAATTTAGACTTTTTAGGCAACATGGTTATAATATCCCTCAAGGTATACTATTTCGGTAATTCCTCAACTTTATCCCTTCTTGATAAAAGCAGAAGTAAGTGATTAGAGAAGTCGAGCAAAAAAAAAAAAAAAGTGATTAGATAAAAGATAGAAAACTAAGGCTTTTTCTTTTCCTAGAAATGAAATACCATTCGCCGACTGCCTGTCAAACTGAACATTTGTCTTTCTCCCTCTCACCCAAGAGCACGAATATAGAATATGCCCCTGTAGACGAATGTTTTAGTGTCTAGAAACGTCGGCTATTGAGATTATATATACATGGAGGGACCTTCCAAATACTAAACTACTAAAAATTTTGAGCTGTAACCATCAATGTCCGCGATGAAAATCTTTTGAGCTGCAAACAACAAGTGTTGGCTTGAGTTAGACGAGGGTCCCATATTCATTCATCAACTCAATTCCAACAAAAAAACAAAAAAAATAAGAAACAAAAAAATATGTATAAAAAAAAAAAATTGAACATGGTACTTAACACTTGTATAGCTAGACATGCCATATAGGCTCACACTGACCTTTCTATACATCACGCATACTATGATAATTGGCAGCTTTGTTTGCAGGGTTTTTAACAAGTTTAAGGACGAGGCATAATTCAAAAGAAAAGTTAGGCCAAATTGATAGTACGGGGCACTTGAGGGAGGGAGGGCAGGAGGGGGAGAGAGAGAGAGAGAGAGTTATGCTTGCATCTGTGTATGTTAACCATAATTTGGTTACCTTGATTGCAGAGGTATTTAAGAAGTTCATGGACGAGGCAGGGCATTTCAAAGCTTGCCTTTGCGATGATACAAGAGGAATGCTATATTTGTACGAAGCCTCATACCATTCGTTTACGGGTGAAAGTTTATTGGAGGAGGCTACAGATTTCGCAGCTAAAAATCTCAAACGAACCCTCGAGAGGAAGGACATTGATCAAGATCTTGCCTTAATGGTGAGTCATGCCTTAGAGCTTCCACTACATTGGAGGATGCTGAGGCTGGAGGCAAGGTGGTTTATCGATATGTATGAGAGAAGACAATATATGAATCCTACATTGCTTGAGCTCGCTAAATTGGACTTTAATATGGTGCAAACAATTCACCAAGAAGATATAAAGCATGTGTCAAGGTGAGATGCACGAGTTCATCATCTTATGTGGAATATATTAGATTGTTAACCGTCGAGTCATTTAAAAACTTAAGTTGTTAGATAGATGCGTACTTTTATTATTTATATTCTCAACACGCTCTTTAACGTGTTTTAAGATTGCTCATAGTTATGATGTTTAGGCCTATAAATATTTAATAACTAAATAACGATGAGATTCGAACATTAAATTGTTAACGATCAACTCATCTAACGTTATCGCCCTTGGCTTTCCAATTTAGGTGGTGGAGCAAAACTGGTTTACGAACAAAATTGGAGTTTGCTAGGGACAGGTTGATGGAGAACTTCTTATGGACTCTTGGAATGAACTTCACCCCACAATTTTCATACTGTAGGAGAAACATGACAGTTGTCAACGCCCTTCTCACATGCATCGATGATGTCTATGATGTTTATGGTACACTGGATGAACTCGAAATCTTTACTAATGCAATCGAAAGGTAAGTTCTAAATACTGTGTGCAAAATCAATCACACACGCATATTGGCACACAGAGATATACGAAATTCACGTGGTTCCTCAATTGGGTACATCCCATGAGATAATCACATTATTTATATAAAATATAGTAGTTTTGCACAAGAAAATTCAGCTCTGTTTCGCCTTCTCTGTTTCACATCCTCTGATTTTGTCCTCATCTCAAACCTTTTCTCTACCTCTCCGGGGGGTATCCATGGCTGCTCCATCAAAGCCATTGCCATCAATTACTTCACAGCCTTTCTAGCTAGCTCGCCTCACACACATGAATATGATCTCAAATTGAATGCTTGTTATCTTTGTTTGACATGAATAACTAAGAAATACCGCTTGGTACTACTTTCAGGTGGGATATTAGTGCAATGGAACAACTTCCAGATTATATGAAGATATGTTTCCTTGCTCTCTTCAACTCGATTAACCAAATTGGTTACGACGTTCTTAAGGAGCAAGGTGTTTATATCATCCCTCAACTTCAGAAATTGGTATTGAACTTACTCAAGAATTTGCTTGTTTATCTTTCTTTTGTTACAGTAACTTTAATTCGGAGGCAACTTCTCAGTGAGTTAGTGGTGAACTAAAGTCTTGCCATTTTCAATCCCATCTCGAATCCACTTCAATGGTTAAATTTGTTCATATTCTTGATCTTATTGATTAGAACAATTAGATAACAAATCAAGTTAATTAGATACTGATTAATGCCTAATCGGAGCATATTTATCATCAAAAATGAGTTGGACACACTAGATAACATCTTGAAGAATCCAATATGAGTGGCTTATTGAGAATATGTTCACAAATAGTATCAGATCGACCCGTGTACACGATCGAGTGTGGATCGAGACTTTGTTTGGTCACTAGATAACAGACCCGGGAGTTAGGTCGTGGTGACTCTAGTGTTCAACCCTTGCGAGGGTGCAACGTCTTAAAAGTGGAGAGATTGTGATATCTCGTCCCACATCGAAAGTCTACATGTGTGATCCTGGGTATATAAACAACCATGTAAATTACTACTAACAACTTGGGCTTAAGAATTTTTGGCCACATGGTTAGGTTTCAACAAGTTGCTTAAGTCAGTGGTTTACATGGGGTGTTAGAACTGGTATCAAAGCGACTTGTGTACACAATCGAGTGCGGGGCTGGGACTTTGTTTGGTCACTAGGGAACAGACCTGGGGTTAGGCCGTGGTGACTCTAATGAACCTCTTGCGAGAGCGCAAGGCCTTAAAAGTGAGGAGATTGTGATGTCTCGTCTCACATCGAAAGCCTAGATGGGTAATCTTGGGTATATAAGGAACCATGCATGTAAATTACTACTAACAACTTGGATTTAAGCATTTTAGACAACGTGGTTGAACCCCAACAAGTTGCTAGGTCAACTCGTTTGTATTCTAGATGTTATCGATTAGAAGTTAGAGCAACTAGTTAAAAAATCAGGAGAACTGGATACTGGCTAATACCTCTACAGAAAATGGGTTGGATATATAGACTAGAGAACATTTTGAAGAACCTATTTCTTCTATTGTTTTACATTTATTTTTTTACTATATAGTAGATTTCTACAATGAGGTAATTAGAGACAAAATTATTTTTTATATTTGGTTCAATTCGGTCTAAATCGAGATTTTTTAGACTAAAACCGAAACAAGAATCGAAATTCATTTTTCTCTCAAAAATTAAAATCGAACCGAACTTGTAATGCCCCATGTATACCATTGACGCAATAACCTTATTGAGTCTAATTATCAAGTGGCCCAAAATGCTTAAGATCGAGTTATAATTAGTATCATACATGGTTCCTTATATATATGTTCAAGATTACCCGTGTAGACTTTTGATATGGGATGTGTGTCACAATCTCCGGTCTTTAAGATCTCGTACCCTCGGAGTGTTGAACACTAGAGTCACCACGGCCTTACTCCGGTCTGTTCCCTAGTGACTAGAGTCAACACAATAGTTTACAGGTATTTTCTCTGGTAGCCAAACAAATTCCAGACCCCACTTGATCATGTACACGGATCACTTTGATACAATTTATAACGACCCATGTATACTACTCGCCCAATAACTTGTTAAAGTCTAACCACACGACCCAACATGATTAAGTCAAAGTTATAAGTAGTAGCATATATGGTTCCTTATCTATCCAAGCTCACCTATGTAGACTATCGCGATATGAGATGAGTTTCACAGAATTGGTATTAATAAAAACAAAAAGTCTAAGAACACAGATGTGTTCGGACACATCCAGACACAAATGTGCCCACATGCGTCTAAATGATCTATGTTTGTAGCATTATTCTAATAAAAAATAAAACCAAACTGATTTTTTCTCTTGATTTTTTTTCTTTTCATTTCACTCCTAACCACAAACATTTATTTTGAATCCATTAACACTGCTATTTGAACTCTTACAGTGGACAGATTTATGTAAACGTTATTTGGTGGAGGCAAAGTGGTACTACAGTGGATACACACCCACCTTTGAAGAATACATGAACAATGCATGGGTTTCATGTACAATTCCTGCAATGCTTACTCATGCTTATTTTCTAAGTGCAAATCCCATAACCCCAGAGGGTTCAGAATGCTCTGAGAAATATCCCGACTTTTTTCAATCGTCAGCCACTATTATACGGTTTGCAGATGATTTGGGAACATCACCGGTGAGCATATATGCTAATTTCCTCACACCATAATATATGTGTACATTTTGTATACCTCATAGTCTGTGGATTAGTTTACGTTAAGGATGACAACGGGCTGGATCAATAGTAGATATTGTTGTTTTTGTCTCTAATTCCAAGACTTATATTTAATTTTCATCCCCGTCCCAATCCCCGTACGAGGACTTGTTTTACCATCTCCCCCCCTCCCCCCTCCAAACGAGGAATGAAGATCTCTAAATGGAGAATGGTGATCTAAAAATAAAAAATAAAAAACTATTATTCCCAATATAAAAAATATACATTTTAGGAATTATGTAAAATTTGACAAACCCTTAAAATTTTATATATTATATAACTTATAACAACTATAGATAACCCCTAAGAGCCCTAAGTAATACGGGACGGGGGTGATACATATTACCGAATCTTATCTGTTTCTTGAATTGTTTTTCATAGTCAACCCCAAATCCTACCTCATTTTCGAAAAAATCTCTGAATCTCTGATCCGTTCGAGGCGGAGGGCGGGACAAGGCGAATCGGATTGGGTAAAATTTTCATCCGTAGTTTACGTACACCTTGACGAGTTTCTGGAGGGCTAATTACATCTTCAACTAATGAGAGACCCAATTAAAGCCAAGGTAAAACCCTTTGGACTGGACCCATACGAATTGATAATATGTGGGAGATTTCGGACTTAAAATTTTAAAAGAAAGAAAACATTTAGACGACTACCTTATCAAATTCATAAGCCTTAGACGTTTTGACCACTAACTCAACCTTAACTTTATAATAACGTATACATATCAAGGTGGAGCCAGAAATATTAATTAGTGAGATCAAAATCTTTACTCAAATTGCATAATATATTTTTCCCAAATAAGTGAAATATAAAATCTTGCCTGCATATTAATTGAAAACAACACTCGACAACTTTTCTTATTTAGGAAAACTATCGGAAAGGGTTATTCGTTAAGTAAAAAATTAAGATGTCTTATTATTCATCTGTTTATTTTTATTCAAATGCAAAATAGTTTTTTCGTAGAATCTCTGCATATTAAAAATACTTATTTTTTGGTTGGGTGAAATTCCCGGTACAGTTTTATACACTAGGTGAAATGTTTGAGATAATTTTTATACTTTATGTGAAATGCTAGGGGAGTATCCTAATTTTAATGAGGTGGAATCACTAATTAATTTGTAAGCCTCCCATAATAATAATTTTTTTATAAATTAAGTGGGATCACGTGACGCCACTTAGCAGCATTGAGATCAGCCCTTGCATCATACTATAACATATGTACACATTTTTTTTTTATAATTAGAATGTCTGAGCTAGTTTATGCAGAATTAACTTATTTTTGACCAAATCCATCATGATATAATATATGTATATGTTATTTTAGATAACTCATAATATTTGGACTAACTTACGCCTAAATCGATCAATTTCTAAGGACTACCCACACTGTCTACTAGCGGATGCCCAATTAGAATCTGGAAAAGTTATGTATAAATTGACTTCATAAAACTTTTCATACAAACTTATTGGCAATAAAAATTCTTAAAATTACCACATAGGTGCAATTACTGTACCATGACAAGACACACAATTAGGAGAATCTTCTATCCATCACAACACGCAGAGAAAACTTAGTCAATTTCAAGAGGTATAGATTTGAACACTAATATATATATATATATATATATATATATATATATATATATATATATATATATCTCTTTATCTCATTATATTTGATTCAGGATGAGATGAAGAGAGGTGACACTCCGAAATCGATACAATGTTATATGCACGAAACCGGTGCATTAGAGGAAGATGCACGAGAACACATTAAATACTTGATCGGAGAGACATGGAAGAAGCTGAACGAAGACCGATTTGCAGATTCTCCCTTCTCCCAAACTTTTTTTGACATGGCTATGAATCTTGCTAGGACATCCCAATGCATGTATCAATATGGAGATGGCCATGCTGCTCAAGATCGTGACACTAAAGATCGAGTCTTATCACTGCTAATCAATCCCATTCCACTTGATCAATACTTAGAGTGATAAAACTATAGATCGAGACTTATCACTCCATGTTGAAAGTAAACTTGATTGATGATTTCATTGAGAATGTTGTCTTTTAGTGAGGAGCATTGGCATGTGGACAATTGGCACTTTTCATGAATAAGTCTGTAATTAATGGATTCCTGTACAACAAAAAATGAATAATAAAGTATCATAAAGATAGTTAATGAATATAAACACAACTCCATTTAGTAAGACTTATTTCTCCCTAATAAATCAAATTAAAATTTTATAATTTATTAGAAATAATTGCTATAGTTACGTTTTCAAAGGACTTTGGAAATACAAAAATTGAATTGTAAAATTTCATAAAGTTAGATAACGACAGTAATTACTGCTCTATCGGATTAGTACCGAATCTTAATCATATATCTCCGAAACAACTCAGATTTCAATTTTATACTTTATAAGATTTTAGAAAAAAGTTATCACTAATTAATAAAATAAGTAAATGAATTCAAGTGTTAAATAAATACACAAAAATAAACACCACCCTATTAAATCTATAAACAAAAGTTAGAACTTTAATATAATATACGTACATGTGTATACACAGTACTTATTTATTTATTTTTTTGAAAAGCAAAGCAACATATATATATTGATAAAGAGGAATAGAAAAAGAACTAGAAAAAAAGATAATGGATCTCAAAGATCATAAGATTGGAAACATAAGTGAAAATAAAATAAACATATTTCATACTTAGTTGAAATTACAAATAGAAAAAATAAATACCTCTTAATTCTTTCAATTTTTTTAAATTTTGATAAAAATAAAATAAAATTACTTACGACCTACTTTGTCCATTAAAAATAATAGAAAACATATAATGCAAAATTTAAAAAACATAAGCATAAAATCTTAGTACATTTCATTAAAAAATTCAATTACAATGAAAAGGGGGGAAAAAAAAAAAAAACCTGAAGAGTCCGTGGGATAAAATTTGTAGCAATTTTTTTTCCCTATAGTGACCAACCCATATAAACTCATTTTCATCCTTTTTTTATTGGGCAAAGCAAATCGAACATATTCGATATTGAAGAAATTACAATAAAGGAAAATTGCGAACATTAATACGATCTCATAAGTTGGCAAGATGTCAACTGAAAATCTAGTGCTAAGAGCAACTCTAAGAGTGCTAGTCAATTTAGCTATTTAAAAGTAACGAAAAGTACGCTCTTCAATTTACCTATTTATTTTTGCACCCATGTATTTCATATTGAGGCCTTGGATTATAAAGAAAAGAAGAAAATCCATATGTAGAGAGATAGAGAGAGAGAGAGAGAGAGAGAGAGAGAGAGAGAGGTGGCTACTTTAGCTATTCAAAACACAAAAATTGTGCTCCAAGAGCCTCAACAAAAGGCTAGATATTCTAGTTTTCTGAATAATGCTAGCTACGTATTCTAGTTTTCTAAATAATGCCTAGGTAAATCTATTGCGAAACTATTCACTAGGTATGACATAGTTTATTCATGAATTAATATACATGTTCTCTTTCATCCTGTCTAATATATTAATAAATAAATAATATTTTAAATGACAATAGCAATAATAGAGAGATTGTTGGAATGAGTAATAGAAAATCACTAGTTAAAATGAAAACAATTGAATTTTGGATATGTTTGAGGTATGTTTCACTTGTTGTCGAATAGTCCTCGGAATCCTGAAGTACTTAACGACCGGACAAACCTCCAATAAACTCAAATACGATAATGTTTGACTTCAAAATGTCTAAATTTACAATTCATTTCGATTTTCATTTGGAGAACCCCTTGGGATTAGTCCAAGTTAGTTTACTTGACGTCCTCATGTTCAATCTTCATAACTGCCATCATCATCTTCACCTAACATCTTCTATATACAGTAGTGAGCTCTTCCATCAAATCACCCACCAGCCACTCCGACTGTGGTAATTGCGAGCTTGGCCTTCTACCAACTCAATTGCGGGCTTATATTGATAACTCAATAGTGGAAATCTAGCTAATCGGGCGCTCATGTGCCAATTGTAAGTGAGTTGATAACACCTGAAAAGTTTCGAGCGCGAGACCTAAGAGAGGGTATATCTTTAAAGAGAGAGGCTTAAGGGACCAACACTTTTTTAGACCAATATTAGACTAACGCCTAAACTCTTCGTTCCCGATTAAATTTTGATAATCCGAACCGTTCAATGTGTCTAAAACATGTTTTTAAGGATACCCGTGAGAAATCAGCTCAAAATATTACCGGAAAGGACTTTATCCAAACAGTGATTCAAAATGCTGACAGGAATTGTTTTATGAACCAATGTTTGGATCAAGCCCTTTCCGGTAATATTTTGAGCTGATTTCTCACGGATACCCTTAAAAACATGTTTTAAACACATTGAATGGTTCGGATCATTAAAATTTAATCGGGAACGAAGAATTTAGACATTGGTCTAATATTGGTCTAAAAAAGTGTTAGTTCATATAGCCTTTCCCATCTTTAAATTCTAAGTTTTTACCACCGGGACAACCTCCTAGAGTTTGTTGTCATTAATTACAAAAAAAAAAAAAGAACTAACTTTATACTTTAAAAAAAATTCAAGTATTTTATTAGTTAAATAACGAAGTGTAAAATGTTACTCATGTTTAATGATCTTCAAATGAATTCTGTAATACTTTATTACGAATAACAAAAATAATACAGCATTATTTTGTTGCGATATGCTAAATTTCTAGCTAATTGATATTTTTTTGAAAGGTAGGTGTTGTTTGTTTCTTTGGGCACGTATCTTTATTAAGATAATTGTTTATGTTATAAATTATCAAAATTATTTTTATTTTTATTTTTATTAATTTTGATTATTTCCTATGCATAGCACAAGTTTACTGCTAATATATATAATATTGCAATATTGCAAAACATCTGCTTTAATAAGAAAGACTCTAAGAACCACAAGTGATATCACTTGAAATTTTTTAAAAATATATTTTATAACTGTTTTATAAATAAAAATTTGGCAAGACTTCATCCCATATCCCCATAACACTATAAATCATTCATACAAATACGGGTGTAACCGATGTAATTTGATCGGTTTAATTTCTTGGATTTCGGTTGAGTTCAGTTCAATTTTTTGTTTGGTTGTATCAAGTCAAATGTTAAAAAAAATGAGATTTTTGTTGTTAAAAAAATAATTATTTGAGATGTCAAAAAGTTACACCCAACGTAAAAACAATACATATTGCAGAAAACTAAAAGAATAAAAATTAAAAAATAAAGATTATCAAGAAATACATGCGACGAAAGAATTACAATTTATAACAAAAAAATTAATATTTTTTATTCTAGTCCAGTGTTTAGAGCATGAATACCGAAACCGAACCAAATTTTATACAAAAAATCAAACTGAACCAATCAAACTCTAAAACCAGACCAAACCACCGGCTCGGTTTAGTTTTGCGGTTTGCCTTTTTATGCTTATACTTGCAACTATAAATATAGGCTAAAACACATCAAATTCACCAAAACTACAACAAAGTAAAGGGCTTTAGATTTCAATTACCTCAAACTATGGGCTCCAAAACTCCTCAAAGACTTCCCATTATCGATTTTGCCACTCCAGTGCTAAAACAGGGCACTCCTGAGTGGGATTCAGTGAAATCCCAAGTCCAGAAAGCCCTCGAAGAATATGGCTGCTTTGAGGCTCTGTTTTCCAGAGTCCCATTAGACCTCCGAAACTCCATTTTTGATGCTTTAGAAGAGCTTTTCAATCTCCCTCTGGAAACCAAATTACGAAATGCTTCGGTGAAGCCCTTTCATGGGTATGTGGGGCAGCATCCAATGGTGCCTTTGTTTGAAAGTTTGGGAATTGACGACGCACCTGTCCCTGAGAAAGTCAAAGCTTTCGCTGATCTTTTGTGGCCACAAGGAAACGACAATTTCTGGTATAAATCTATACAGTTTTATGTAGTGCGTGTGTACTGTTGGTAAAAACGTCGTAGTTTTTGCTCGTTTGGTTCTTGAAACTAAACCGTTTTGACTCATTACGCGATTGATTATTAAAATGCACGGTATTAAAACGGTGTAATTTCGAGGACAATTTATGGTATAAATCTAATTGTATTGTACCAAGCCGATTTTGGGGAGCTGTAGTGCATGAAAAACATTGTATTTTTTGATCGTTTTGTCCTCGAAACTACACAATTTTAACTTATCACCAGAATTTTTATTCAAATGCATTGTAATTTTAAGGACAAAGTCGACAAAACTACGACGCTTGGCCTGCTATGCTATGCACGGAGTATATCAAAGTAAAACAAATGTAATACCAAATGATTATATTCGTATTTTAAATAGTTAAAACTTAAAAGTACATATTATTTATGATATCAATAAAATGTGGAATTAAACTTAAAAAAATATATCTAAAATTAATATAATAAACAAAATTGATACTCTGCCACAATAGGCTGAAATGACGTAGAGTCTTGTTTTAATGATCTGCTCTATGGGTACCAGGATAGCTATGGCAACGGAGTGGATCAAGATTAGAATTGATCATCTCCGCACTCCGGTCTTTAACTTACTATTTGTCTTTATTCCGACTCATTCTATAAACGGTGAATTACGTTCACCCTCTATTCCTACTACAAACTGAAATGGTAGATCCCTGACTTGCCCTGAATTATTTTCAAGACAAATAAATAAAATGAGAAATTTAATTTTTTATTTTTTAATTTCAATAAAATAACTGCAATATTAAAAACAAATTCTAAAAATATATATTTAGTGGTTATAAAGACAAAAATATATCTAATATATATTCTTCCAATCTTTTTTTTACACTCCAAATTTAACTCGATCTTTGATCCCTAATCCCAAGGTAGGTGTTCCCCCTGGGCGGATTCATACGGGGTCAAGTGGGGTCACTTGAACGCCCTCAATTTTTTAAAAATTGTATTTTTGTTAGAGATGTGAAAATTAATTAGTAATTTTGACCCCATTAAATTATGATATTGCCCTAAATATTTCACGTAAGATATAAAATTCTCCCAAACTTTTTGCCTTGTTTAAATTATACCAAGTATTTTATTCAAATAAAAAATAACTATTTTTACTATGCAGACTGTGCAAAAAGTTATTTCACATTCGGAAAAAAATTAATTAATGAATAACACTTTAAACATATATAATTAAAAATTATCTTAAGTTTTTATTTAACGAATGACCCTTTTTAAATAGCCAATGTTATCGATTATTATTTTAAATTAATACGTAGGTAAAATTTCACACGTACTTATCTCTTAATAGAATAATATTTGTTTTGTAATTTTAATTAAAAATTATTTGACCCCTCTAGCCAAAAATCCTGAGTCCACCCCTTGTTTCATCCCTGTTAGCAAATTAATGATTTGATGAACTCTTCCTTTGACAGCAAGACTATACAATCTTACTCAAAGCAACTATCTGAACTAGATCAGATAATTAGAAGATTGGTTGTGGAGAGTTATAGCATGGAGACATACTTGGACAAACACATGGAATCAACAAACTATCTTCTTCGAGTCATGAAGTACAAAGGACCGCAAACAACTGACAGAAAGCTTGGGTTAGCATCACACACAGACAAAAACATTGTGACTATATTGTATCAAAACCAAGTTGATGGCTTAGAGGTGCAAACAAAAGATGGAGAGTGGATCAATGTCCAACCATCACCAAACTCCTTCATAGTGATGATTGGTGATTCTTTCTATGTAAGTTCATCTATTTGGAAAAAAAGACTTAGATTCTTCTCATTTACTAACAAGGCTTGTTTCAAAAACATGCGAGAAATGATGTGTCTGACAACGTAACACAAATTGTAGGCTCGCACACTTTGGACTAGACCCTCTAGTCGACTTAAAGGATTCAATTTCTTTCGAAAAATAATACAAACTGAAAACTAAACTTAAAGAAGTTATTAGAAATTATATATTGAAATTATTATATCTAAGCCATGGTCTGCACTTAACTAGGATGCATGATTGTAGTACTTTTGAACACTGTTCGTTTTGAGTGTTTTTGAAACAATTTTTGAAAAAAAAAAACTCTAAGATGTTGTTTGGTATAAGTGTTTTAGAAATTTGTTTGGGAAAAAAATGTCTCAAAAACACTTTTTTTATAGAGGGATGAAGTTGTTTGGAAAAAAAATAAAAATGTTTGAGAAATTTATTCCAGAAACTTGTTTGGGAAAAAATTTCCCAAACCCTTAAACTTTTTAAACCCTTAAGCATTGTTGAATTTCCTTTTTCCTTTTACTTTATGCGCTCATACGAAAAAGAAAAAAAAATATATTGTTGCATGAACTGAATATAAACCACACTTTGCAACTCTGTAAGTTGAAAAATTGGTAAAGAAAATGAAATTTAGAATTTAGAAGACTTGAAAATTCATTTCTGATCTTTCTACAGGCATGGACAAATGGTAGATTGCATTCTCCATATCATCGTGTCATGATGAAAGGGGACAAGACACGATACTCTGTCGGATTATTCTCAGTCCCAAAAGCTGGACACATAGTAAAAGCACCAGAAGAGTTAGTAGATGAAGAGCACCCCTTACTCTTCAGGCCCTTCGATTATGCCAAATTCCTGGAATTTTACTCCACTGAGACTGGCCAGAAAGCCCAATTTGCACTCAAGACCTTTTGCGGTGTCTAAATTTGGCTTAAAGAATGACGAAGATCAAACTTGTGTGCTTAACTTACGGTCATTAATGATTAAGGTGCTGGTCTGTATTATGGCTTGCAACGTTTAAGTGTCAAGTTTGATTGTATCTTTCTAACAAGTATGGAAGCAACTTATGATAAATTAGTCCCCGCATTAATATTTATGTTTGTGTGTATAGATAAAAATGAATCCCTTGAACATAACGAGGTTGGTAAGAAACAAAACATTAGATTTCTCTACCATTTCAGTTTGGATGTGGCTTCTCAACACTTTTGCACTTTGATTGCACTGTGTAGTCCAAGTGATTTTGATGCACATTGATCCCACATCTGATTATCCAAACCATTCAACGTGTGGTTCCGTTGAGTATAACATCCATGAAAAAAATTGGGTTCGTCAAAATCGCTAACAATTGCGATTAATCATACTTTCTTGAAAAGCATTGGCTAATTTTTTTCCTTGACCAAATGTGATTACATCAGACATTCAATGAATCCTATTTTTATAGGGACATTACTCGAGGTAGGCACGAAATGAGTTAAAATTAATTACATGGTTTGCACGGTGCTAACCCCAGAGTCAAATTCCAGTAGTCCCTCGAGATTGGGTTAAATATCATTCCCATATGAGTCTCGGCACATTTAGTTTCATAGTTCAGATGCAAAACTGTACCGAGAAACCTCCTCCTTTAATTTTTATGTAATTGATTACTTTGTGATTGTACTACTGGTTGAATGATCAAGTTCAAGCCAAGCAAATTAATAGTGTAATTTACATAAAACCCCTTTTGTTTATCACTCGATTTTACTTAATTTTCTTTATCTTTGAATTTTCTCAACGTACTCTTTGATTTTTTCAAATGTAACAATCGACTCCTTTTGAATTGATGTTCATGACTATTTATTGTGTCAGTGTTTCTGCTTTTCTTTTGTCAAAGGACAAATGCCATGTTTGATTACTCAAATTAATGATAAAAAAATGTATAAGTTTGTAAGAATGCGTAATTTTACTCATAACCTCATCTCTTATAAGCGGGGATAAAACCACAACAGGGAAGAATGCATTATAATTAATCGCAGAACAAAAAATTTCTCACAACCAAACCTAGACTATTCTATGATGATTTAAAACCTTTTTTGCCAACTCCTTGTGAACTACTTGCTTCTAATAGATTCTTTCTTCATGATTTGACTCCTTGAATCTTAAGATCTGTCGCATGACGCCTTCTTAGATTTTACTCCACGTTTTCATCTGAATGCCTTTAGAATGTCTCGCAAGATTTGATTGAACAATCAATCTTGTGGGACGTTTAAACTTGAAGTTCGATTAGTGGATCACAAACAACCTCAAAGAATCACCCACTGACAAAATATTGAAGTCTCTCAGACTTTTCTCTTTCTAGAAATAGCTCTGGATGAAATAGTGCAACCCTAGATGCATACGGTGTATTTATAAAAAAAAAAAAATCGATAGTTTGCCCGAGCAACACCCTAGCTCACTCGAACGCCAAATTATAACCTATTGGAATTTTTTAAGAGCGAGATAGAGGTCGCTCGAGCAGCCTTCACAAATTTGATGATCTGCATTTTTATCTTCTAATTCCAATGGGAAGGCCTTCAATCTGCTCTGACAATTCCTCAAACCTCTTCGAACACAAATTTGTCTTCTTTAACAATTCTAAGACCAAACAAACAAAAATAGAAGACAAAAAGTCAAAACTAGTTACAACTCAATCGAATCCTAATTCTAACAGAAGTTGCCAATTAATCCTCTTAAATTAGGAATTTACACTTTCTATTTCCGAAATTAGAAAAAGGAGGAAGCCCCACAAATTGATGCACGAGATTCATCATTTACTCGCAAATGTTGAGGAAAAATAGTTTACAAATGAATTCTAGTCGCTTTTTCGTTCATTGTTATTTGATATATTTAAAATCTCATCATATTTTGCTTATTATTATAATTTATCTTCTTTTTAATCATTGCATAATGTTTCACATGGTTCCACGTTTTCCTTTCATTTATATAAAATTCTCCCTTTCTCAATCTCATTCAATTTTTTTTGTAATTTTATTCAATTTTTTTCGTTCAATTGCTTTATTCTTATCGGCAACACATTGACAGATGTAAATTGTGCTATATATACAAACCACTTTTCTGATTACGTCCGAATACGGATTGGCGCATAGTACAATTTATTGTACACTGGGTACAATAAAATTTTCGAGTTTGAATTTCACCGATGTATATCATGTTGTACGTACACCCGATTTGATGTAATTTGTATTCTCATCCAAAAAGTTGGTGTACTTAAATGGAAAATTTATTGTTAGTCAAAGTAAGTGGGAGTGTTGATGAGAGAAAAATAATCTGGTGTGGACGCTCTCACCATCACGGGCTAGGTGAGATGGGCATGGGTCAACATCATGAGAGACCAAAAGGGTTTGATTCGGCTTTGGGCTTTACAAGAGAAAATGGGTTGGGCTTGGATAATACCCATATGGATGGAACGTTGGGCTAAAGTGTGGTGAGTGTACTAGCTAGTTTGAACCCTAAATATGATATTAGATTGTCAAGTTACGACATCCCCCATGAATAGATAGGTCTTCTAAGGGTAAGAGTTGCCTCCAAATTAGTCTCTTAAAAAGGGGTTACCACTTTCATCGTTTTGTTCATCACTATCTAAAAAATGATTGGGAATTTGGTGCACCAAGCCTGACTAGACTGGTCCCAGTTGTCCTTCCATAGGCTAGTTTTCTCTCCAGTACAACAAAAGTTAGAATTATCGGCGTTTGTTAAATGTTGATAAAAGTCAAAAGAATGCTGGGAAAATGTTTTACCAGCGTTTTTTGTACCATTCCCGGCGCTTTTCAAAAACGATGTCAATACTCCTGTCGGGAAAATTTACCGGCGTTTATAAACGTCGCTAATATTTACCGGCATATTTGCCGCGTTTGTGAAACGCCGGGAAAAATTTTCCGGCGACCGGAAAATGAGGTATTCCCCGCGTTTTAGAAAACGCCGGCAATGTATGTGTGGGATTTTTTAAAAAATACGGGAAATGTATTTGCGAATTTTTTAAAAGCGTAGGTAAAACTTCATCAACAAATACTAATAATAATACAAAAATGCCGGAAAAGGTATTATTTTTTTCTACAATTTATTTTTAGCTCCCGAGACTAAAATAAATTATTTTAGACTTGGTTCTTTAAACACAAAACTAAGTTTCATTTAACATTTCATGGACACCCACAAAATGTAAATCCACAGCCTCCAAAATCTTACTATCGAGATAAACGACAGAAACACAAAATTCAAAAAGAAAATATACTCAGGTTTCAAAATTCATATTCAATACAAGTTTTAGACTTTGTTCTATGAAATCTTTTACAACTTATCATGGTTGACATTCACCCAATATCACAATCTTACAATCAAATCACTGACATAAACCAATTATATCACTAACCTAAACAAACAAACCTAAACAAACAAATCAAACCCTATATACAATGGCACCCAAATTAAGTGTCCAAATTATACACAATGGCTTTGGCGTAGTGCTTCTGACATAGCACACAAATTTAGTGTCCAAATTACAGCTGTTGATTGATGAAATAGGAGATCACACTTGTCTTTCTACATCATCCAAAAATGAAGCTCACAACTAAGCATAATGAGGAAATAAAATAGTAATATTTGTATCCAAGTAAATAGCAGCTGTCTGTAGTTTGTTTATGTAATCATTTACCTTTGGTCACTGACGTAGTCCTTAGAATGAACTTATGGTCACTGTCGTAGTCCTTGTAGAGAAGATCTAACACAACAAATAAGCAATCAAATCTCTAGCATTTACATTTATAGCATAACTAACACAATAATAAAAAATAAAAAAAACAATTAAAGGGAGCTAGAGAAGAAGGACCCAACTTCATCCATGTCATCTAACCATCACGGATAATCAACAGTACTCCCTCAAAAGTAAAACAAGTTATCCAGAACTACAAAGTTGCCGACTGAAAATCTTCAAATTTACACGAACTAGCACATCAATTTCTCCTTGGCAATTTAGCAAACACTTGGCGTTCAATTTCCAAACAATTTCTGAGTGGAAAAGAAAAAGTAAAGACTTCAATGTCTTTTTCTACCTAAAATCCATCCACAAGTCCTAGAGCCAAATACAGACATGAAACTCAAAAAGAAAGCATAAGACCCAACACCTATTAACAATCTCATACGTTGTTTGCTTCTTTGGAATTACATTTTCGCTGACGAGAACAAAACTATACTCACAAGTCATGACATACAGAATTTGAGATGTAAAAATATCACCAAATCTACTACGAAAATTCCTACTTAGTCAGATACACAAACTAGTCAATCACAAAGTATCTAGATTCAAATATATTCCTCATCTTCACTCTTAAAACATGGAGCACATGGTTCCGATATTTCACGTCCGTCTTTATGAGATACATAACATGGTTCCTGAATAATCTCCGGTAGAAAGTTGAGAACCTATTGATTCATGATAATACCTGGCCACCGAAGGGAACGACGACGAGTTATGTAGAAATCGAATTTGAGAACCTACTGACGGCCACCTCTTCGAGGATTTTCTTGTTGGTGCGGAAATCGAGCGTCATTTTAGAGTAGTAGCGCTCGATCAATGGCTGCAGAGAGAGAGAGAGAGAGAGAGAGAGAGAGAGGCGCTGGTGTTTTGGTACAGGGAGGGGGGAAGAGGAGCGATGGCAAGGGGCAAACCTTAAGTGACCGGGCTTAAACTCAGCCCTAAAATGAAGTTGCCTTTCTTTCTTTTTGTTTATCTTTAATTATTCTTGGGATTTTTAAAAAACGCAGGGAAAGAAATGCGGAAAATGTACCTTTTTGTTGTAGTGCTCCATTCCCTATCTTGATTTGCAACTTGATCGGCCGGCAAAAGTGCGTCGTTAGGGCGCCGGCTTAAGTCAAGGTTTAATATTCATAAAACAGGACTTCCCTTTAATATTTAAAAGAAGTACAGTGGAGAGTCCAGAGTATCGATCCACGGAAAAAAGTAGTTAAATTAAGAGACTTCGCAAATTTAAGTTTTTCGACGTTTCGGACGTCAACCTCAAAGTTTGTTTGGTTTCGAGTGATAACTAAGCTAAACTAATAAGGGAAATGTAATAACGATTAAGGAATAGGCTAAATCTTCGAACTTGGTTCACCCTAAACTTCCATTTACACAATATCTCCTTTGTATAACTCAACCTAGATTCCGAACAAAGATTCTAGATCGGGGATGTTTCAATGAAATTTTACTCTTGTTAAAACGAAGAATGTGTTTCCGAATTCAATCAAGTTCAAGAATATTAAGTCCAAAATAGGGAAAACATAGGCTTGAGTATTAGATATACCAAGATTATGGCAATAACTAAACAAAAGCTTAACACTTCCTTTTTGTTTCTAAAGAGAAGAACTTAATTGAATCCATAAACAAGCTTGAAAAGTTCTTAGGAGATATTGGTCAACATTAGTTTTTGGATGAACTTCCTCCTTAGATCTAGCCTAAATAAACTTAGCTACTCATGCTTATAACAAAGATGAAGGAAATAAAGGAGTGTAAGCTAAACATGGTTAAACTAAAAGAGAGAGTGAATCAAACTTACCAATAGAACTCAAAAATCTGAAAAATGAAGAATACACAAGATCAAAAGACAAGATTCTGGTGACTTGCCGGAATATTAAAAAAATAACCAAACTAAACTAAGAAATGGATAAAGAGCTTAGATTACTTACTTCATAGAATAAATTTCTTACAACTTGCTCAAGAACTTTAGGAGAAAAATGAAGAACAAAAGAACTTAGAGAGAGAGACTTTTAAGGTGGAAGATGTGTTATGTTTTTAAGAGAACATGTCTAATCTATATGAGATCCCCCTCTTTCTCCCATACACATGCTAAAATATGTCAAAAGGGGACCAAAGCAATGCTCAAATAACTCTCTACAATCTTCGTGCACAACAAAAGTCGTAGACCCAAATATCCCAAAGGGTGTTATATCACAAAGTGCCAAAACTGCATTAAATGGGCGTCAGATTGCGACCTACCGGTAGGAAATGATTATCTACCGATAGGAAAAGCTTTTCTTCTTGAATCTCAGTGGAGGACCTACCGGTAGGAGGTCATGACCTACTGGTAGGAAATGTAATTTTTCTGGGTTTTCAAAGCATGACCTACCGGTAGGAATTTATGACCTACTGATAGAAAAACCTTATGTCCGTTTTTGGATCAAAATATCAACTTTTGCTTTTGGCTTCTAATTTCTCATTCTAAGCCTTCATAACATCCCCCTTGGACCACATAAGATTTTTCACATCGATTTCAGGTCTCGAGACTTGTCGGTAGCTCTCAATTTCGCTTCTATTACTCGAAAAACCTGAAACGAGAGAAACGGCAACCTTTCGTGCAATATCATGCAATTCATTGAAATTATAGCGCAAATAGATACACAACGGATATGTTGAGCTGCATGTTTAAGTATTAAGGTGTGCTCAACACAACTCCCCCGTGAAAAGCCCAAACTTTGAAGGAGTTTTAGCCTGGATGTTAGCTATACCCTTCCAAATTGGAGATCCCCTAATGGCCCCCCCGGTATTTGGAAGCCAAGAGTCCCAATGAGTTTTATCCACATCACAAACTACCCTTCTTCAAAGGTTGCTACTATCCTTCGTGAACCTCCATTTAACGAGTAAAGCAACATTCATAATCCTACAATCTCTAATCTTCGTTGCAAAGCACTGTATCTCAATTAACCAGACTCATCTTCTTATCTTCCCCATTCCTTCACCACAAGAATTCCCTTGGACCTAGCTGCAATGATTGGTGAAGTGGTCATAGCAGGTTTGATGGTATTATCCGTAAGAGGGCACTATTCCAGTTACTGGTACATTGGAATATTACTATTGCCGCTCCTCTTGGTTCAATATCTTCACCGTTGTGGCGTAAAATTCCCACACCCACAGTAAAACATATCTCTGTACGTCCTCAAATCACTTCGTAATGCCTAAGCCCCTTATAATATTGAAATTTCTATCCTATTTATTTCATTAGCCACCCTGACAGGAAGTTTAAAAATCGATAGATAGTAAATTAGAAGACTGCACCTATTTTTATGTAAAAAACAAGATAAGTTAAAATAATTTTACTATAGGGGAGATTAATGTATTTGTCAAAAACCTTAGGGAAGGTAAACGTAATTTATGTTGAAATATTTTTTTAGTCCTCTCGCAACAGAAGTATATCCAATAATAAACACACAAGATGGAGAGAAAAAAAAATTCCACTATATATTCGCAATATACGGGTACAAAAAAAATCTCTAAGAGAAGAGTTATACTAACTCAACTCCTCTCACTCCTCTCACAAATACACTATTTGTGAAATCATACACATGCACACAGTGCACTGCCTTTTCTTCTCTTAGCAGTACATTTGATCACTCCCTCACACACTCAAACACTAGCACAAACCCACCAATATATAGATGAAACACTTGGGCATTAAACAGTAAAAGAAACTGTTGAAATTCTCAACTAATTCCCAACTAATTCATGCCAATTAATGAGGCATGCAAACTTCTCCACTTCTCAAAAACAATTGCCACTTTTATTTCTTTTACCGAGAAGATTTCCACATGGGAAAAAACCCAACAATTTACCCGACTATGATATATACACATATATACGTCACGCGTAGATAGGGCCAAGCTTGTCTTCCGTCCACACAATGGACTGGAGGGTGCCTTCCAAATCCATGGACCCACCTTTGGCACCCGAAAATCCTAGAGGCAAGATCTTCACATGGGACAATTCCTCGTGTGATCTAGCACTTATTAAAGTCTTATTTGATGGGTCGAGCCCGTTCCTTGCGTAGATCTCAAGGTATACATTATTCTTGTAAAAAATCACATTGATAGGATATCGCTATCTATGTCAATGAAACGTATGTTGCATCACAGCAGCATTGACCAAATTGAGGCAAAACCCTAAGTTGGTATAAATTGGATGCACGGCACTATATTTTTTGAGGTAAAATAATGATCATTCAAATATTTCGCAAGAAAATCTGATTCAAACTAATTAACAATTACCGTGATCCGATTGACATGATCCTTTGAAAAGATGATGTACCCATTGAGAGTTACATAATGAATTAAAGGGTTGGATCATCAACTGATATTTTGGTAAATTATTTCGCATCATAGAAATTGGGATGGCAATTTCGTCCCGTCCGATCTGCTCCATTCCGATTCGTTCTCCGATCTGTTCGGATTGGAGTTTCGGGGATTTTTTTGGGGAATAGGTTGGATTTGGAGGCAAAAGTTAAAAAAAATATGGGGAATGGGTTGGAGGCGAGGCTTAGTACCTCCGCCTCGTTCCCTGCCCCGTTTTAAATAATAATTATTTTAATTTATGACCTTTTTATTTGTAATTATTTACAATATTTTTTAAAACTGCTTTAATATTTTTTTCTAATTCATGTAAAATATGTATATTAGTTCATTGCCCATGTATAGATGTATGTACACATATAAAATTGAGGCTATATATGTGTATAGATGTATATATGATCCCATATAATTAAAATTCATTTTGTCTTGAAATGGTTAGTCTATGATATAACCTTAAAAATTCTAATTTACCTTGATAAATTAACTTTTTAATTAAAAAATAGAGCGTGGCGGCGCGGGGATTCCCAATCCCCGTTCGGAGCAAGGATGGGGTGGAGTTTGTTCTCGGAACGAGGAACGGGGCGGGAATGGATGTAGGAGTTGGAGTCGGGGATCAAAGACGGGGATGGACAAATCCGGCTCCGATCCGCCCATTGCCATCTCTACATATAAAGAAACACATGAGTGTTGGATCATCAATAGATACAAATGATGTGTTAATTATGTCATTGACAAAAATTGGACCCTTGGTGACATTTTTATGTGTCATCAAATGTATTTTTTCTTGTAGTGGGATCATCACATGATAGGAGCTATGTTCAAAAATCACAACCAGTTTGGCCCCTCCGTGAAGGGGAAAAAAGGATCAATTTGCTAGATTTGTTTTAACTAAATGATTTCATGAATGTCTCTTGATAATTGATTCAAGACAATATGAAAAGAGGTGATAATCCAAAATCAATACAATGTTATATGCACGAAAAGGTGCATCACAGGAAGATGCGCAAGAACACATCAAGTACTTAATCGGGGAGACATGGACGAAAATGAACGAAAACCAATTTACAAATTCTCCCATTTCCCAAACTTTTGTTGAGATTGCAATGAATCTTGCAAGGATGCCCCATGCATATATCAATATGGAGATGGCCATGCTTCTCAAGGTCATGAGACTAAAGATCAACAAGTCTTGTCATTGCTCATCAGTCCCATTCCACTTGAATATTTGGAGCGTTAAAACTATAGATCGAGTCCTATCGATCCCATTGCATACATAATGAGTCGTGTCCTACAATTCAAATTGTTTATGTAACACTTCGATTTCTTGGAACATTAAATAAAATCTTTTAATCCCATTTTATTAGTTAAAACATGATTTCATTATTTATAAATAGGAAATACAATATTATTGCGGAAGTTAAACAGAAATTATAAAAATACCCTTCAAGTTTACAATGTGGTTTGGAAATTAAATAATAGAGCTTCTAAGAGTGTGGAATTCATGTGTTGTCATAGCATTCTGCCTCAAGGCCCGGCTCGTCCTGTATGGGTTGCTCTTCCATCTGCTCGCTTCCATCTGACATGAAATGTCAAAGACATAGAAGTTGCTCCATGAATAATGAAACTTAGCGAAAAATTATACCTAAAAGACAAACCCAAGACACGACAATATGATACGTAAATGAACAAATTAAATAATCAAAGTATAACAGTGGAAATAAAACACATAAGTTTGTTATGAATCTTTGTCTTTAAGTTTATAGGATTTACCATCTCGAAAATTTAATCTTATCTTTCAGTATTAGTATAAGCAATCAGTTGATATTAACTAGTCCTTACCTACCATGGGTCCATAGTATGAGGTTATGTACCCGATTGAATATCGACTCGGTAAGGCAGAGACCTTCCACAGTCTACTCAGGTCAATACCTATTTAACCCTATATAATCCTCAAAAACGTAGTTTCACCAAATCAGGTACTAACGAACCTTAGTCACTTCTCCTTTAGTAGTTCAAAAATGTCCAAGACACTAGTCGTCACTTGTTCAAGGTCCAGAGTTGTTATCGCAGACGTCCCCAATGTCACCTCCAACCGTCCCCAAAGTCACCTCCAACCGTCATCATCTCCTCCTAATTGGAGTCCTTCTTAAATGGGACGACGCCCAATCAAACCAACACATGGGACGACACCCTGATAACAACAACACTGCATCGAAGGGTGATCTCAAACTGATTTCAAACTTTTTCTGGCATTAAGGACTCACTTACTATGCCTCTACATACGAACCTAGTTATAATGAACGTTTGACATTCCGCTTTCATGTCACTAGCGTCATTCAAACCAATATCCCTGACGAATGACTCTAAATTTGCCCCAAATACAAATAACAATATTTTTTTACCAATGTATAAATAAGACTATCCACAAATTTAACAAAAAAATATTTCAACAGATTCTCATTTAATTCAACAATCTCCAACAACACATCGAAACTAATTTAACAACATAATGACATAAATTAATAGAATATGGCCAGCTTAGCATTTCTGTTCTTACAAAATTTCACGAAAAGTTGTGGACATCATAAAGCAATCAAAGTGTAGACATGTGCGACTGTAGTATATTTGGAACAATTTTCAAGCGTTTGGATTGAGACTCAAATTAAAAAAATTACATGATTACTCTAAAAAAAATTACATGATTTTATAGTTTTACCATTTTGGACGCTAACCTCAATTGTAAAAACAGTTTAACTAATTGACTGAAAATGCAAACATTAACGGTGGAAATGTATCGAGATAAAAGGTAGATTTGGTCTTCAAAATTCATTCATCTTAGACTTTTGTTAAGCAATGTATTCTCTTTTATAACTGGATCTAGTTCTAAAATAGAGGTCCTAAATCAGAAAATGTTTCGTTAAAAATCAGTTTTGAATCACAAGTGGTGTTTCTGATTCGGTTTAAGATCGATAATAATCAATCCAAAATTGAGAGGACATGAACTCAAATATTAGATATACTAAACCTTGATGATGACAATAACTAATCAAGAGTATAACAATCCGTAAATATCATATATAGATGAGCCTCATTTAAGAGATACTTTACATATGGGGAAGATAAATACATACATGTACAGCCACTAGATTGTTCTTAAAAAACATAGCCAAACAAACCCTTAACAGCCATAGCAAAATTAATTAAACACAATTTTTACTAAAACAAACCAGAAGAAAAAGCATCTCGGATCCTTTGGCAATCAACAAAATAAGCAAACCCATAAGCCAAGTTCTTCAAGGTAGCCTCGTGCAGCTCCACCTCCGACGTCGCCGTCGCGTCTGTGGAGAAGAAAACCCTAAATCCCCTCACAAAAGCCTCTCGCGCCGTCGTCTCGCAACAGAGGTTGGTCATCACCCCCGTCACGATCACTTCTTCAGCACCCAATTCCTTCAGCCGCTCCTCCAATCGCGTCCCTACAAACCCGCTGTACGTGCTCTTCTCCACCACTTCGTCCCCAGGCTCCCGGTCCAGATCCGGCATCAGCTCCGACTCGGGGGTTCCATCGAATATGAGATCGTTGTTCCACCACTCCGCCAGCATGCCGTAGTCGGCGGGGGACTTCTGACGGTGACGTGTGAATATTACGGGGATGGAAGATCTTCGGCAGAGGTTGATGGTGGTGTTGATGGCTGGGAGGATGGGTTTCGCCATTGATGAGAAGTAGTTTTGCACATCAATCACCAACAGAACTGAGGTTTTGGGATCTGGGTTTCGCTTCCTGATCTCAAATTTCTTGTAAGAAGAAGAAAAATTTGCAGATTTCGTGGCCATTTATTACTCAATGGGAAAACTGAAACTGAGAGACTTGGAAGCAAATTTTTGTTTCATTTGTTTATTTGTTGATTAATCTGGACTTGTTTCTGGGAGGTTCGTGATGACGATGGAATGACAGATTTACCCTTGATTTCTGATTGCACAATAGGAATCTAAGAGCAAGTGCAACAAAGTGACCAAATCCATCCCCTCCCTATTTTACTCAGTTCAACTCAAAAAACAGGCTGCAACAAACTCTCTAAACAGGTTAACAAAATGGGTTTCATGAATAGTGCCTCCCTAAATCAACCCCCATTTGATGCGCTACTGTTCATGACCCTTTTAATTTTTTATTATTTTTCTCTCTCTCTCTCTCTCAAAATGGGTTCTTTATTGTAAATATTTTAAAAAAGTAAAAAATAGTATTTTAATAGTAGAGAGTGAGTATAGGTAGTATTGTTGGAGTGTTGAAAATGACATGGGTGAATAAAGAACTGTTCACTAATTTTTTTTGCTAAAGATTTGTTCACCCTTGTTGCACTTGCTCTAAAGTGGCGTTTACATCGTGGGATATATAAGATCGGTTCGAGATTTTACTTTAATAACTAAACATAATTATTTTGTTTTAGATTAATTTTTAAAAACAACTATACAAAAATTTAGTCTAATTGAATATTGATAATTGGTTAAAATATTAATTAATTCATTTAAAGTTATTAATTTATTTAATTAATCACCTATTAATATCTAGTTTTAAAAAAAATTAATTTAAATAAATTAACAAAATGGTTAATCACCTATTAATATCTAATTAAGATAATTTTTTTAAAAATTAATTTAAATAAATTAACGAAATGATATTACGTAGTCGAATTATTTATCCGCGAGTGAACAAATAAGAGGGATTGATTTTGTCCCCATTTGAACTTATAAAAATTTGTTTCATATTTTAAGAAGTAATAAATTTACACGAGTTCGAACTAAATTAATTTTTGTTAAACACAATTAATATTAGTTGATGCTTTACAATTTTATGTTAATACTTCTATATTTTCTTGTTCGTTTTGATTTGACTAGAGCCCTCAAAGGAATAAAAATATTAACCAAAATTAAAAAAATTAACAATGCTAAAGAAACTAAATACAATAAAAACCTCTTCTTTGGAAATTTTTTGTCTTTAATAATTTTTTTAGAGCCTTTGATAACCATTTTAAATTTTTAAAATTATTTTTCATAGATAAATAATTAATTTAAAAAATTAGTGTAATTCATAAAAATTTAAAAAAAATACAAAAACATTAATATCAACAAAGTGAATTCAAAAATAGCACATTGAAATAAACTAACACAAAGTACGGCATTCCACATATAAAAAATAATTTTTTAGCTTAAAAATTAAAAATTTTGGAAAAACTAATTTTTTAAATTAAGTACTTATTGATATTTTATTAAACTAAAACTTTTATAAAAATACTAAAAAATTAATTTAAAGTCAAAATAAATAATTTCACTCTCCGATGTGTCTCGAAATGTTCCCAAAATGCACAACTAAATATAACTGAACTTCCCATACAAATAATAAAAAGGTCGGTTTGGTGGTCCGGAATTTTGGTTGCTAGTTGAGACCTTCGTATCCTTCTCCACAGAGAGAGAGAGAGAGAGAGAGAGAGAGGCGCGCTGGACTTGCGATTTCAGTAATATTTAAATTTTAGCGTTTTTTGGCTCTATTTGTTTTTTTGGCTCCTATCCTTTTTCGAATTATTCAGTGTTGTCCCGTTCTAAATTCCCAAATTCATCTCTCCCGCTCTCTCCCCATAGGGTTTCAAATTCTAGGGTTTACGATTGATGATTTCTTATTCTTTCCCCCGATTCTACTTCTAATAACTGGCGTGAGTGATTCCGGGAAGAAAACATGGCAAGAACAGTGGTGAAAGGCGAACCAAGTAGTAGTAATAATCACGGCAGAAGAAGGAAGAACACAACGGAGAATGTTGCTGGATCGAATACCAACAGTTCTGGACCCGAGACCGTGTTTGAGCGCAGAGTTCTTCGATCTAAATACCTCGCTGTCAAGACTCTTATTAGTGGTAACTTTATCTACTCTTTTACGAATTCTTTATATAATCTCCAGCCCTCCTCAAACTTTTTACTTGAATTTAAGTAAGAATTTGAGACTTGTGCTCAAATTTGGGTGTTGATTTGATTTTGAGTACTCCATTGGGTAAAAGTCGAATGTAAACGTAAATTCGAGTAATAATTGTCATATGTTTATAGATACAATCCAAAATTTGAGTCTCCTTGATTGAGTACGAATTTTAGTACTCAATACGGTATAGGTTTCTGTCACGGAGTGGAGGAAACTTCAGGTAAAGGCTGCAGATACAAATGAAATTGGGATATGGAGCTTTGTGGTTCACTCAGTTTTCCTTCGTGTTTCTTTTTGCAGAGAAGAGAGAGGATATATCAAGAGGTGATTCGGACAACTTCAATTCTATATTTAATGAGGTGGAGAACTTGCACCAGCTAGGTATTCGTAAAACTCCATTAATTTTTCACAATATTACGTGCCTTTTCAGTGTAGATATGCGTGTGTATGTATCTGCTTGTTTTTCTAAACTTTAGGTCAATCGGATGAGTTCCAGGAAAAAATAAATTCTGCTCATCTTATTGTTTGCAAATCAGAAAGTCGAAACTCATCTAAACAAGATAGGTAGTTCCATCATATGTCTCCTTAATCCTGCATTTTACAGAGCCATAGAACCGAGCATTATATGGAAAAGAACATTGATTGGTTTTTTTTGCGCAAGTATCAACTGTAGACTTGTAGTTAATGTAGATATGCATATGTATGTCTCTGTTTGTAGTTGTAAGTTTTAGGTCAGTTGGATGAGTTTAAAGTTTGGTTGCTGAGAGAGAAAGAATGAATGCTTGATTGGTTGTCTTTTTGGAAAATTGGAAGCGTCTGCTAAACTAAGATCAGTATTTAATTCACTTGACCAGTTTTGGTGAAAGTTCAAAGAAATTTATCTGGCATCACCAGGAAGAATGTTTAATCTTTCGCTTGCAATTGAATTTTGATTGAAGATTTGCAAATTGATTCTAAATTGCTTGCTCTTATCCAGTAGTTTATGTTGCGATGATCAGTATATAACAGAATCTCAATGTTTGCTTTTTTTGTTGGGTTTTCAGTACAGAAGCCCAGGGAACAAGTTGCAGATGCTGAGGCTCTGTTGGACATCACAACCACTTTGATGTCCTCTGTTAAAGCACATGGTAATGAAGGAATAACCCCATCAGATTTCGTGAATTCTCTTCTTAGAGATTTCGGGCGCCAAGGTGGGGCAAGTAGCAGCACAGAGGATGGTAGCAACTCTTTATTATGGAAGGATATTGGTATGTCAGTTTCTCATGTTTTCCGGCGGGCTCCTGGATGCACCACCATGTATGTGTGTAGTGGTATCCTTGTGTTTTCCTTTGATCTTAAGCTCAGTTTTAAGCCCGAATTTATTACTGTGTTGCTCTTTGTATGCTCTACAGGCTTGGACCCATGAATACTGAACCAAAACAAAGGAAGGCTGCTGTTCATAGAAAACGTGTGAGACCATCTGAGAAAGCTCGGCCTGAAGAGGTTAGTAATGTCTATTCCAGCTTCAGTTTTTTCGTCTTTTTAAGGAGAGGAAATATTTTGTACAAGTATGAGTCTGAAATGACTTTCTTTTTGTTATTGTTCGAATAAGTAAGAATGTGAGTTAGTACACTATAACTGTGAAAACAACGAGCCTTCAAATGGTTGTTCTACAGATGGTAATTTCTGGAAAGCTGAGAATTCAAGTTTTGCAGCAGGTTAAAAAAATTACAAGAAACCAATTTCCATGGTTGCTTTCATATTTTTTAATTTTTATATGCTGATTTCATAACTAAGATCCTAGGAGTTCCAGAATCTTTATATGGGTAGAAGTTGTTACCTGTGCAATTAGCTCCAAATAATTGTCTGTGTGGAAGGTATGTTCAGAGTGTTTGGCGGCAGGTGGTTTAAGCCAACCCAATGCTTCTATTGCTTGTATTGTGTTTATAGCACGTCAGATTTGTTGTGGTAAATTTTCACATTGAGATAGCATGAAACATCGATAGGGTAGCATAGTGGCCAGCATGGGGACCAGAAACAACTGGGCAATCCCATGCTGGCGTTATATTGTTCTCTTCTCTAATTGGTTGAGAGTTTGGTTACATGCTATGTGGGTCTTTTGTAGAGAATCTGTTGTGTAAGGCTTTCTGATTATCAGTAGCATGGACTAGTTATGTTTGAGAGATAAGAATCATAAGATCACCGACTTGTGGCACATAAATAATCTGTCCTTTATCATATTATTTTTGTTATCTTGATCATGAACATGAATTTCCTTTCTGCAGCTTGAGGATACTGTTACAGAGGAGAGAACGGACACAGATAAGAATATGGCAATCATGTTTGATATTCTAAGGAAGAATAGAAGGGCCAGGCTTGAAAATCTAGTAGTGAACAGAAACTCCTTTGCACAGACGGTGGAGAATTTATTTGCTCTGTCCTTTCTAGTAAAAGATGGGCGGGCTGAAATTGCTGTGAACGAGAAAGGATGGCATGTAGTCTGTAAGATTCTTTGTAAACTAGTGAAATCTGTGTTTCACATGTCCCTGCTGCTTCTGTGTCACTTTGAACTAATATACGCGAGTTATATTTTGTCAGCCCCAAGGAATGCTCCTGCAGCCAATGCGATTGTCTCTGGGGAGGTTTCATATAGCCACTTTGTTTTCCGATTCGACTTTAGGGATTGGAAGGTATTTGAGCTTTCATTCACATGTCCATATAATTCATGTTTATTGTAATCCTAGGAAACACCAACACAAAAATAAGACAAGTCGACACGTAAACTTCAAAAATTGGAGGATGCAACACGTGGGGTGCACGATAAATAACTAATTCTGTTTGTTTACTTTATATAGGTGTTAACAAAAAAGTGAAAGTACATAATGGAGTTCTAATTATAATTTTATAGGAGTTTATATGTGGCTTCATTCATTTATGTGGTATGTTATTCACAAATGTTTACTATCAAGCAAACTAGTGTTATATCTTATAATCATTATCTACTATCACACAACTAGATGAGTTCCTTAAGCTTTAACTAGAACTTGCTATTTCATTTGGCACCCTGACATACTTCACGAGTGCCCATAGAGTGTCCTGAGAGTTTCTTTGCTTATAGAGTACCCCAGAGTTCCCAGGTGAACAAAACTGAAAACAATTAATACACTTTTGATCGTAGTGTCTGATGTATGTCTCCAAAGAGTGTCGAGGTCCGACACTGGTGCGTCACCTCTGACAAACTTCCTGTGCATCCTTGTTATATCTTTTATTGCTGTAAGCATTTGGATTCAAGTTCTAAGTAATCTGCAAGCATTTGACATTTAAGCTCCAAGTAAAATTGAGGATATATATAATAAAAAGGAAGAAAACTTTGCAATTCCTAGTCACGGATCTCCTGGTTATCCGGTATCGGCTTAGTATTGTAGAACATAATGTGAAAAGAAAAGTTGAAATAATAGGAGTTATAAGAATGTGGAAAGTTTAAAAAGTTATACGCAAAACTGCTTGATTGAGCCGATGCAATCAGGTTAAAATGGAGAGTCGGTATGGTGAAGTTTTAGAACTTTAGGGCATACCATAGTAAACTGACCCCTTATATTACCCTATTTGAAGGGAAGAGTGTAGTTCCTGCTCGGTTAACTAACATATTGTTTCACAGAATCGGTGGTATCACAAACATAGATTCCTACTGCTCCTACTTTTAGTGAGAGTGACCTCTGAAAGAGAGTGTGTAGACCTTGAGTAAGAATGTATCATGTCATTTGGGCTCAGGTGCATTGAAGATACTCATAACATCTACCCTTATTATTTTTGGAAACATCTCGATTGTTGTTATGTCTTTAGATTGTCTGCTAATTTTGCTACTGGCTGACTTTTAACAGTTGATGTTGGATTCTGTTGCGGCTGGAGAAGAGCTGATGCCTCATAGGAATGAAGAGGACATAACAAAAGAATTGCAAACGGATAAAATGCCTGAAGAAACTCGAGGAGCAACACGAGCCACAACTCCAATCAGAAAATTCTCCAGGAACCGTGGTCTAGTTTTGCAAGAACAATCAGTTGTGGCAGATTCTCCTGAAAGCGACGATTCTGCAGCAACAAGAGCTGCTGCGATTCGGAAGGGTAAGCGTAAGCTTGTATGATGCGTTAGTTAGATGTAAAGCGTCCATGTGTTCTATATACTTGGTGTAGCGAACATTTAGGAGATGGTTATTTATGTTGTGTTTCTTTTGGCGCCTTTCATAGAGAATTAGGGAGCTTTGTTGGGCTGGCCCCAAATTTAATGCGGGGCCCACATATTAGAGGTTAAAGGTTTGGTATCGGTCGGTAAAAGGAATTTCGTGTTGAAATTCAGCTGACGAAACGACGTTCAAGTATGATCTCGTCGATGTAGAGATGACATTAGTGTTATTAACTTTAGGGAGTTTCAATTACATTGCAAATTCTGTTTGCACTATAATCTTTCTCCAGGTAGCTAGCGAGGTTTTGATTTCGCATCGGTTTCGTTTACCATGTGCAAAATATTATCTGTTGAAACATTATCCGACTGTTAATTTTTATATATGAAAATGACATCATTTTAACGAACAATACGATTGTTATGTATTGTACATAAAAAATAATATAATTGTTATGTATTGTACACAACATGACTGTTTCATTTACCCACTTTTTGAGCTTAACCATTTTAGATAAATTACACTAGTCTCGTTTTTTTGAGCTTAAACCATATGCATAAATTACACTAACCTAATTTTATTTACTTTTCAGATAATTATGCTGTTATTTTTTTTATTTTTAAAATCAGTCGACCACTATTAACTAGACTATTAAAACTTTTAATTTAATTTTTTTTTTATAAAATGAACTGTAACGTTATTTTTTAAAAAAACTAAAAATGTAAATTTAATTGAAAAAACTATGTTAAATTTAAAAAACTAAAAATGTAAATTTAATTGAAACTTTTAAATTTTACATAAATTACTTCGAACATGAGAAAAACCATGTCATGATTTTTTTTTTTTTACAAGAGGACTTGAAAATTTTAATTTAAATAACTTAACTAACGTATTTTAACACAAAAATAACTGCATAATAATTTTAAAATAAACTAATTGAAAGCAATAAAACAAAAGTACCACCAAGCAGAACAACTCTAAAATTTACAGAACTGCAGTCTCTGACCAATCTAAAGAGCGAATTTTCTAATTGTAAGTACCACCAGTGCCATAACCTTTGTTAGTACCATATCCCGAACGGGGGTTATGCGCAGTGGAAGCCCTCTCCGTGCCGGTGGCGACTCCAATGGGATGGGACGGCACCACCCCCTCCACAACCTGCCCAGCAGGTTCCCCGGTCCCGTGTCCTGGCAATGCAGACATTTGTTCTAGCATTCCAGTCGGGCGTCCTTTCTCCCCGGTAGTGGAGTAGCTTTGAGCCTTGCCAGGACCGGGGACAGAATCTGTCCTCGTTCCAGGAGAGCAAGAGGCTAACTCCTCCCGCTTCTTGAGCTCTGCCTCGGTGATCCTTTCTTCTTTCTTTTCCTTGGCCATTTGTTTCTCCACTGGGTCACAAGTCGTCATTTTCTCCACCTGTTGTATCAGTAAATCAAACAATATTAGGAATTATGATGGTCTGCGCCCCTCCTATGACAGGATGTTGGTGTGGTTTTGGTTGTGAGATTGGTGGTGGGAGGTGGTGGCTCTGGGTGGCAGGATGGTTGTTGTGATTTTTATTTTTCGTCCCACCAGAAATTTTTGTAAAAAAAAAAAATTGTCATCAGTGAAACAAACTGAGCATGCATGGGAGGACTGTTAACCCAATGAGTTGGCCTAGTACTCTGATATTCAAAAATTTATTATCCCCGCAAAATTTCAAGGTGAAATCTGCTGTTAATTCTTATAAGATCAGTTGTACAATTTTGCTGGTGTATGGTGAAATTTGTCTATCAACAATTAGTCGAGATGTATAAACTGAACAGATATAGGAACGCACCTGCTGAATTATATAAAAACTAAAGAGAGTATTGGGTGAGAATTAGATTTCTTTGGCAAGTCCAAGATATCATACATTAACACAAACCAATTTCTTTTTGGGTAAATAACACAAACCAAAATTTATTCAAGCACACAAATAGTAATTACAACCTCCCCCCTCTCTCTCATTAGATATCTCTCTCCCTCTCAGTGAATGCCCACACTTGTACACAATATACACAACATTATTTAGCTATGAGTTGAAAATAAAAACCATAAACCTACAGACATGAAGGTTCTGTTATATACTGCACAGAATAACTGCTTAAAAACTGTCTGAACACTGTTTGAACTATTTAGATAGTTTTGAAATACTAAAATGATACTATTTTAACACGCAGTTTATTCTATTGTGCGCTATAGATAACAGGATTCCCGAGCCCTAAACCTACAACCATACTCAATCCCCCCCGACAGGGTCCAAGTGCTAGTTTGGACCCTTGGCCATTATTCTACCCCCTCAACTCCATTACACAACCTCAGCCACTCATACTACTTTTGCACCTGATCAAGCTTAATTTTCTACATAGAGAAGAATCAAAAGAACCTTCTCTTGAACGGTGGCTTTGGTCTTCTCCATGCCGGACTTCGCCGACGCCGCAATCTTCACCGCCGTCTCTTTCACCGACGCCATTCTCTCTCTCTCTCTCTGTGGGATATCTTCACCAATTTGATATGAACAAGCAAGAAAGAACGAAGTATGCGTAAGATATCTAATATATAGCCATTTTAGAGAGAGAGTTGAAGGTGTCCAGAATTGTCTCACGTGGCAAGGTGATGCCACGTGGAAGCTCATATCGATGAACTCTGTCAAAAGTTTTGACACGTGTATTCTAAAGGTGGCGTTGCATCTAAGCGAGGACAAAACAGACCGTATGAATTATCTAATTTATTTAATTTTAGCGTTTATTTAAATATATTTTTTGTATTTATTATATATGTTTCTACCAATTGCTTTGTTCATTTGTTTTGACGAAAGAAATTAAAAAGCATAAATTTATGTTTAAAATTAATTTTTTATTACAAATTAAAAATAAGTTAAAAGGGACATATTTTGACTTATTTTTTGTTTTTCAAAATTTATTTATTTTCGAACATAATTTTATACGTTATAATTTTTTTTCCAGAAAAATCAACAAATAACTAAAAATTAATGTAAAATAAAAAATTATAATCAAAATTCAAATAAAGACAGGATAATAAGATAATAATCCAATAAACGCTAAGTGAACATGAAGTATATAAGAATGAGTTTGGACAAATTAATTGTTCAGAATTTTTTAAAATTATTTTTTTAGTTGTTTTGATAAAGTTTAAAGTGATTTAATGAATAAAATAAGTTCAAGTTGAAAAAAAATGCAAAAGATGAATAAAAAGACTACAACGATGTCTTTCTTAATTATTTTTTTATAAATCAATTAATTTATTACCTCAATTATTATTTTTTATGACTAATTACACTACTCATTTGTGAAAATTTCAATTAAAGTCAGAATAAAATTCTGTATAGACTATCCTCGTATGAGTTGATAGTACCCGAGTCTTGAACCTCAAGCAAATATTTCGTGACCACCAATCTAACTTATTAAATTGCCTTTTTAAAATTCTTTATCATGGGTTTCTTTTTATCATATCATGTTTTTATTTTTTTTATTTCTCTAGTAAAAATGATTAATTAAAAAAATTTAATGCGAATCTTATAACGAAATTAACCCACAAAAACTAATCCCAATAAAAACGATAGCACTTAATTTTGAAACCTGAGATTAGAGTGAACAAGTCTATAAGAACGGATCATGTAAGAAATGATAATACTTAAAAAATTTCAAACTTAAAATCTCAAAAGAGAATAAACTTCTAAATCTCAAAGAAGAGTAAAAACTGATGTTAATATCCAAAACCACTTGGAGAGATTTCTGCATATATAGATAGGTTTGTAACCGTACGATCCAATGATAAATTATGTTCCAAATCAAACCATTATTTAATTAAGCATTACAAAGGGTCCATTTGGCGTAACTAGATTATGAGATTATTGGATTGTTGGATTATGTTGGGTGCTGGACGGATAATTTAGCTCAAAGTGTTTGGACTAAATTATTTTTTATATGTTGGTTATGTTGTGTTTGGAGCTAGATTAATCCAGATTATTTGGGTAAATAATTTAGCCCAAATGGGCTAGATTAAAACCCCAAATAATCTAGATAATTCGGATAATCTAGTTTGGCCAAATCAGCCCAAAATGACCTGATCTGTCATTTCTCAAACTACAAAATAGTTTTTTGCGAATTCTCAAATTAAATTTGCACAAAAACAATAAAACTATTTAATATTGCACACCTATTAAAAAAATATTTACGTGTTACTATTTTTTTATTTTAATCGCCACAATCCAACACTACAACGTGATAGAATAAAGTAAATAACTTTGACATTTTTTAATAACTCTGAGTGTCCGCACACGTACCTCAATAATCGACTTGTCTATGAAGAATGAATCAAAATACTGAGTTGCAAAAATCTTAATTAAAATAAAAACAATTTATACGAACTAAATCCATAAAAATTAATAACACCTAAAAATTTTCAACTTCGACAGTGATTAGAGATTATCTTCTTAGTGTTTGATTAGAGATTTATTATATTTTGATTCGCAACTCCTCCTTATTCAAAATAAAAATCCTCTGCGTATATCCATTGAGTAATACTACGTACACAGACTTACGGACACAGATATATTCGGCACCGTTAGATACATGTGGAAGCCTCAATAATTCAATAACTCCACATGCATTCAATGGTGTCTGTGTCTATATCTGACACATCTATATTCGTAAGTCTGTGTACTTAGACTTTCCAATATCCATTACCACCCCTTACTCGTAATACTGCGACAGAAACAGAATTTACACAAACCAAACACACCATTGTTATACTATGCAAACACAATCAAAACAAAAAGCCACTAAAACAGAGAAAACTACGTTAGATCCCCTGCGCGCTTAGTACCCCTTATCACCTACGCGCCACCGGTGCCACCACGCTGGTCAGGGTGACCCACACCAGTCCGAGCGTATACGAATCGGGACACGCCCGCTCCCCGTGTACTCCCCGGGCGGGTTCTGGCCGCCGACAATACCCTCTGTCTGGCGATGGGCGGCCTGTCCTGTGGTGTACCCCGGTTCGCCGGTCAGATAATCCGGTCCTCCAGTTCCGGTAGCGGTGTAGTCGTGGGTTCCAGTTTGCCTTGCTACGGTGTTGTGCTCACGCGCCTCCTGCTTGTCGATCTCTGCTTGTGTTATTCTCTCATCTTTCCTCTCTCTTGCCATTTCTTTCTCAACAGGATCACGTGTTTTCATCTTCTCCACCTACACGCAGTAAAATTTAGAGTTCTAGTTCTCCACAAAAATCAGTAATCATTTATTTTCAAACAATTTTGACCAATAATTAAAATAAAAATGGAAAACAAATACAAGCAAGATAAAAAGTTGGATTTTGAACTCTTATTTTTCGACAAGATTTGAAAAAGAAGTTCAAAATCGAACTTTGTGTTTCTAAAAAACCCTATCGAGTCACAGCAAAATCACTACGTGTCTAAAATGACACCGTTTTGATCCCACAAATGCTGCTCAAACCGTACAACAGTCTTATGGCATTGTACTAACTCCATTTTGATTACAAAAATACTGCTTAAACGATAAAACAGTATTTTGGAACTGTACAGTATTTTAATAATCAAAATAATATTTTGAGTTCATTTGGCCTCACTGAATTATTAGATTATTCATTATTTAGTTTTTTGTCCTTATTTGAAATTTTTTTTAATTTTTTATTTTTAATCAATTTTTTGATGATTGTTGGTTCGTCTCAACAAGAGATTTTAGAAAATTATAAAATTATGTTAAAAATTAAAAAAATTCAGATAAGTTAAAAACATCGTCCGTGTTGGCTTATTTTCGTCTTTAGTGACTTTTTTAACTTTTGGACATAGGGAATCATTACTGGAGTCAAATAATTTATGAAAAATAACATAAAAAATAACAAATACAAAAAAAATTTAAGTAAAAAAACAAAATAAGTCAAATAATCTATCCTGGTTAATTTTGGCCAAATGGAGCCTTTGACGTATGACATGTTGTTGCGCAAGATGACACGGAGTTGACAGGTGTTATGTAGTCCCTACTCTGGGGCCTATTAAGACAAAATTAAAACTTCGTGGGAATATTTTGAACATGGCTTTTTGCATCGGCTGTCGATTTTGCGACACGATGGCGTTTAGTCTTGCATTTCGTGTCGATTATTATTTTCTCCCTCTTTTGTCCCTTGTCCGCATTATAAGATCGTTAATTTTATTTGATTCGATGTTCTGTTCTATTATCTGTTCGTATGTTATTTTTATTTTTATTTTTTATAACTACTAAATATACGTCTTGAATTTTTTTCATTAATTAATTAAAATTACAAAAAGATAAAATTTGTTCAGCACATGAGAAAAAAACGAAAAAAAACATTAAACTGGAGAAGGGAACTTTATTTCAATAACTCGGAATACATTGTTCGGACATGCACGTGATTTGAGACCTACAAACTCTTATTATTCAGAAGAAAAAGAACATTATAAGTAACAAGTACATCCATAGCAACCTTTATTCCTTGTACAGAAACAGAAAACATTTATGCAAAACCAAACAGAACACTACTACTACACTAAACAAACACGATCAAAACACAACCCCATTAAAACGGCAAACACCCACTCGCTCAGTATTCCTTATCACCAGGCTCCCCCGGCGGGACCGCACTGGGCGGGGTCTGGGACCCTCGCACGCCACCTGTCTGGGGATGGGTGGGCTGTCCTGTCGTGTACCCCGGCTCCCCGGTGGTGTACCCCGGCTCCCCGGTAGTGTACCCTGGCTCCCCGGTAAGATAGTCCGCGCCTCCAATTCCTCCGGTAGTGGTGTAGCCATGGGTTCCGGTCCCCGTTCCGGTGTGCCTTGCTGCAGCGTTGTGCTCACGCGCCGCCTGCTTGTCGAGCTCCGCTTGCGTCACTCTCACATCTTTTTTCTCTCTTGCCATTTCTTTCTCAACAGGGTCCCGTGTTGTCATCCTTTCCGCCTACATGCAGTCATTATTTGTTTTTTTAAATAATTTTGACCAATAAAATGAATAGGAAAACTAAATACAAAACAATCTAAAATTTTTCCATGAGAAAAAAAATTGAAATCCAAGTTCTTTTTTTAATTATTATTGAAAACCCAATGTCACGACGACCAGTAAAATATGTTGCGTGCTCAAAACAACACCAATTTAATCACCAAAATATTGCTTGTAGGACAAAATTTCAATTACTATTTTAGTAACTAAAATAATATTATTTTTTACGCACATAGTAGTAACACTCTTTGTAGGATGTGCAGAAAAAGACTTCTAATTCCGTTAAAAAGGAACTTGTTGCAAAGTATAACCTAGCAAAAAGTTTAAAGACACAAATATTCTAAATACATCCGGACACAGACATATCCAAAACCATTGTGTACTATACATATATTCAACAACTGTTTCAAACACATTTATATTTGTGTCCAGATCCTACTCATAACCGAGACAGTTGTGTTAATTTTGCATCTAACAGAGGAGAGAGAGAGAGAGAGAACCTTTTCTTGGGCGGTGGCTCTGGCCTTTTCCATGCCGGATTTGGCAGAGGCCGCAGCGTCGGATGTTTTCTCCTTCATCCCCTGCATTATCTCTTTTTCTCCTTTCAACTTTTTCTCACTCCTCCAAACTCCAAAGATTACTCTCTCTCTAGCAGTTCACTTGGAAACTCCAAAGCTGTGATGTGAACGAAGTATGAGGAAATTGGCTGAGTTTAAATAGGTGGTGCAGGGGTTCTGGGATGGTGCCACGTGCTACTTTCATTGTTTGGATAATTGTTTTTGTTTGATGACACGTGGTCGACAGGTGTTATGTTGGGCCTATTAAGACAAAATTAGAACTTCGTGGGCAATATTTTGAATATTTTGCATGGGCTGTCGATTTTACAGTGTCTGAGGCGACACGAAGGCGATAAGTCTTACGTCCGTTGTCGATTATTAATTTCTCCCTCTTTTGTCCGATCTACACCTGTCGATTCCATTTGATTCGATCCGTTATTACTCTATTATCCGCTCCTTCAAATTGAAAATTTAGAAAAAAATATTTAAATTAAAAACACAGAGCAAAGGATTCCCCAGAAGTAGGGTAAAAGTCAAAACGATAAACTAAATCCAACCAGTAGTTTAGTCGGATTTTTTAGTCTAGTCGGTTCGGTCCAATTTGAGATTTAAAAAAAAAAAAATCAGTTCAACTTTTGATATCAAATTGGATTTGACCGAACAGATTCCTTTACTAAATCTTAAAAAATAAAAAATTTGAGTTTATACATATCTTTTTAAATCTCAAACTGTTTTTTTTAAACTTTAATTTCTTATTAAATTTCAATTTTACTATGATTTAGAATGTTGTATATCTTTATTGGGCTTTAGAATTTTTTTAAAATTTAAACTTAGAAAGAACATATCAAATTAGAAATTGATTTTAGAATACAAATTAGTCACTTGGTTCATTTGAGATGAATCTCTTAATTTTTTTAATATTTTTTAATTTTATACTTATACCCAATCAAATCATAATCAAACCGAAATAAGAAATAATAAACTGAACTAAACCGAAATAGTTCATTTTACTTTTGATTTATAACAATTCTAATTGAAATTACCATTTTTATCTCAATTTGTTGACACCACACCAATCCCCTCAGATTTGGGGGAGAGTCTAGTGCAGTTTTCTGTATTGCACATGTAGTGCGGGTAAAACGGCATAATTTTTTCATATTTACTTTTGAAACTGCATCGTTTTAATCTCATGTATTTTGATAATAATTCGTATCACAAGTTAAAATAATTAGTTTCGAGAGTAAGTGGGCATCGTTTTAATTTCATGTGTATAACAATATGCGTCACAATAGTCTCCCTGAATCCAACCCCTCGAATAATCCGATTGTTCTTTCACGGCAATAAAGGGCTAAAAGATCTACTAATTTAATTATTACCTAATCCCAACATGGAAGTAACGAAAAAACTAAAATTCTCAAATATCCTTCAGTCAATTTTCTGGATCGATATATTGTACAACATAATGATGATCTTGAAAAATAATAAATTTTTATTTTATCCTTTATCCTTTTGCTGTGAATTATTTTTGCATGGAACAAGAATAAAAGGTACATAGAGGTGATTCTTCGTTTGATAAACAAGATAAGGGCGAATGCGGATATAAAATCAGTGGTGAAAATAATCAAATTCCTATCCGATCTGCCTGGTTGTCATTCTTGCATTTTATACCTTTAATTAGTCCTTGTACCAAATTCAACCTTATAGAAAGGAACTCAAAATTAACATTATTACTAAATGTTTTAATTACCAATGATGCTTTCAATACAAAATTTTGATACGAACACATATGTATTCAAATTATCCATTAATAGGCATAATAAATTAATAAATATATTCATATTTTTAAGTTTACTAAATGATACGGGACATGTTTTTGTTCGATTCTACACCTTGTGTTTCATAATATTTCGATCTACACGTTTTATTTGAGATAGCACAAATATATATAATTTTTTCTAAAGGAGACATAGAAGGTAAAAATAATTGGTTTAAACTACTAAAACTCTGAGGATAGTTTTTAATGTTTTTCATTTATTAATTCAAAAATACCAAAAATATAGAAACCAAACAATATTGAGGCTAGTTACCTTTTCAAGTTAATTTTTGACTTATTTTTTCACTTTGACCATTACAAGAAAATTGGGCACACATTAATTGATATATATATATATATATATATATATATATATATATATATACACACACCCACGAGAGGGCAAAAAATATAGTTGAGAAAATGCACTAATCCTCCACAGTAAAATATTTAGTTTGGCACCAAGTGGGAAATATATTAGGATACACGTGCAGATCACATGAGGATATATATAGCCAACCAGAGAAGGGTCAACCATATTACGTTCCAGTCGAGAAGCTCCGAATGTGTAACCAATCGATCTGAGAAAGATGGTTGGGTAAGCAACGACCTGCGAAAAGGTGACCCAACATCTTGCCGAATTGAGATAGACAGTTCGAGATACCATCGACCCAAGAAAGGCGATGAGCAATTATCAATCCAAGATAAGACAAAACTCCGAGTAAGTCAGGATACAGTTCTATTAGATGTGGATGAGAAATCCATGACCTATATTTTAATTAATATGAGAAGAATTGATTAACTGAAATTCTAATACAAAAAAATAACTTCTTGGATAAGAATCAAGTGAGAGTTATTTCATTAGTGACCAATCAGAAAGCAATCATACTCCGATTCTGATGAGGAATCAATGTCTTGAGAGAACTAGGAAAGTTAAGTCACAAAGTCTATAAAATAAGGGTCCATATTCACAAAGAAATGTACGTTCTGACACAATGAGTTATTGGCTAGTAAAAAATATTAGTTTGTCCTTGTTTCCCTTGTAAATCTTTGCCTGACTTAATCATTGGAGAGCCTTCCTACCACAACGACGGAGGATTCTTTGACCGGTTATTATTTTGTAAATCACAGACCCACCAAATTGAGAGCATTGTTTTAGCTCGATATTGAGTTATTGAGAAAATCAATCCTCATAACACTTTAAGTTATCAAACAAAAAATAAATACAAAAAACATAAATAAATAAATAATCTGCTTCAGCTCTTGTGAGTATTGTGTAATTTTTTTTGTTTTTCAATACCCTTGCTGTTATGCAAATATAGATTTTATACAAAATAATTATGTATAATCTTAAAAAAATTATTCATTCATCTTGAGGTATCTGTCACTTAATGACTCCTGTGTAGTATGAGATATGGCCTTGTCTTAAAAAATATGTTTCTAACTCAAATACAATTCATACTTCTTTATTTTCACACCGTATGAAAGCTAACCCAAAAATGTTGTCACATTCAAGGCAACTGCCCCATTCACAGACGAAGCAAAGAAAACGTCGTCTGTTTGAGCTATTGTCGGAATTTGTGTTAGCGCTCTTGATAAGCGCCACTCCAAAACACGCCAACGCTAGTTGGATTCCCCTTTCTATTTCTCGTCTACATATAAAAAGTTTGCAGAAATAATATACATAAAATTAGAGATAAAAAAATGTAGCAAATAATATTATAAACCATGCCCCTGACAATGTTCACATATAGCCAAGTCTACCATAATTATTCAACAAACGAAAGGAAAATACACAAAACCAAATACCGGAAAAACCCAGACAGAAAAAACTACATCCAATGAGGAGAATCCGGCACACGTGTAGACCAGCCATGCGCAACACCCTAGTATGACCCTCTTAACGGTGTGTACCACCAGTGCCATAACCCGAACCCGGAGCACCACCAGTTGTGTTCCCAAATCCCAGTTCAGCATCATCCGGGTAAACAGCATTGACGCCACCCGGCAAACCCGCGCCACTCAGACCACCACCAGCCGCATTGGTATGTCCGGTCGGGTGACTCCCAATACCAGTGTCACTCGGGTACGCAGCATTGGCACCGCCCGTGTTAAGCCCCAACCCGGTTAGGTGATCCGGATTGTGCCCACTAGTCGGGTGATTGTGCAATCCTCCAGCACCCGTGTAGTTTTCGATGCCGTGGGTCCCGCCGCCAGCCCCGGTTAGGTGATCTGTTACCGGATTGTGCCCACCAGTCGGGTGATTGTGCAATCCTCCACCACCAGCGGTGTAGTTTTGGGTGCCGTGCGTCCCGCCGCCAGCCCCGGTTAGGTGATCCGTTACCGGGTTGTGCCCACCAGTCGGGTGGTTGTGCAATCCTCCACCACCAGCAGTCGAGTTTTGGGTGCCATGGGCCACACCGCCAGTAGTATTGAACCTTTGGGTCCCACCGCCTGCCACGGCTTGTTTTGCGGCGGCGTTGTTCTCAAGCGCCTCCTGCTTGTTATACTCTGCTTGGTGGATCTTCTCCTCTTTCCTCTCTGTAGCCATGCCCTTCTGCATTGGGTCATGTGCCGTCACCCTCTCCACCTATATCATCAAAAACCCATATAGAAAATCTGACTTGGCAAAATTTTAGCCCTTTTAAATCCGAATTAAATTATGTAATAAAACACATTTTAGAACATCAAAAATAATTTAATAATCAAGTCAAGTTAAACCAATCAAAATTCAAAGATAGAACCAGAAAAAAAAAAAAATTTTAGTCCTATTTTGTTTTGACGTGTTGTACACCTTGTGGCAGAGGAGGGTTCACATTTTCGAATAATCATGTCCTAAAATGGTAATGCAAAAACGTAGAACCAGAAGACAAAATAAACCTTCTCTTGGGCGGTAGCTTTGGTCTTGTCCATCCCGGCCTTGGCGGAGGCCGCCACATTTGCCGCCGTCTCCTTGGCGGAAGCCGCTGCGTTCTTAGCTGCCTGCATTTTCTCTCTCTTTTTCTTTCTCTAACTTCAAAATCTCTCACTTCAAAACAGTTTGAATTGCGATGGTAATGGCATTGGTTGGTCAACTTTAAATAGATGTTTGGTGATCCAGTGTGGGACTGCCACGTAGAAGGTAAAGGAGGACACGTGGAATTGGTTAGAAATCTTTGGTGGAGATTCGGACACCTGTCGGTTTTCAGAGGATAATGTTTACTATTCTATAGTTAGTAATGATATGATCAAGAAGGTGGCAGTTTATAGTATGAGACGTGGCGAAACGAGGAAGTAGTTTTACACGTGTCCCGTGTAGCGCTTCTGGCTTGACTAACTGTCGAGTAATGTGGCCAATCGATCGTCTCCGTCCGACATGCTTCCACTCTCATCCACTGGAGTTTCCATTTTTATTTTCTTATTGTATTGAAATTATATCTACAAGGTGTAGTTTGGTTCGATTTTTCAATTTTTGTTTGGTTTAATTTGTTTTCCAATTTGAATGGGATTAAGCCAAATGTTAAAAATAATTGAATTTTTTATTTATAGATAAGTATTTGTAACATCCCAAATTGCGAAGAATAGAATAAGAATATATTGAAAACTTATTATGTACAAGAATAGAATAGAGCTCGACATTAATTAAGTGAGCCATGGTGATATGGCATCCTCATTGAAAGTGTTATCGTCGGTGACAGGATAAAAAGACTCAATTACATCATCATCGACACCTAATATTAAATGTCAGAGGCAGGAGAAAGTTGTATCATGAACGATAAAACTCAATAAATAAAATCCACCCATAACCTAAATTTATGTAACAGATCAAATGATAGATGAACAAACCATGAACATTTGATAATAATAAGCGGAAATAATGTTAAACATGAATAGTAATTAATCATACTATGAAGTGCGTAATGTCAAATCTTCTGTAATACAAAAAAGCTTGTTCGAAATTAATTACTGATCACTTGCAAAATATGAGTCCAAACAAAATTTGCCAATGCTTTAACATTTTTCTCTCATTTTCTTTTCAACTTTTTGCATTAGGCATTTGAGGGATACTTTTCTTAACCTTTTTTCTCTTTCCATTTAGGCATTCAAAGGGCACTCTAGAACATGTTTTGGACACTGTTGAGGTGTGTCAAAAGAAAGAACAAGTTTAGAGACACAGATTTTAAGTTTACATCCAAACACAAATGTGTTCAAAACTGTTAGATACACATAGAATTTTTCACAATCATGTGAGCTACACGTACATCCGATAATTTCAGACACATTTATTTTTAGGTGTGCACTTAAGATATGTGTTCTTGGACTTTTTCCAAAAGAAATAGCCAGCTCTAGTTAAAGCTTAGGAAAAGTTCTTTGTGATAGATGTGTTACCGAGTATAAATAGGACCAGGGGGACTTGCTATGTACACAACATAATAGTGTGTACAATGGGTCAAAATGGTACCGTTTTGATGCTCAAAATACTGTCAGCATCTGGACACTATGCCTTGGACATCCAGACGCAATATTTTGAGCACAAAAGTGACATCGTTTTGAAGCGTAACACATCTTAATGTGCGTTGTGCATAAATTCTTCAATTCCGTCTAAGAGGGGTGAGTGGTGAAACGCTTTCCATTAAATACTTTTTGTTTAATGATGTAATGAAAAATGTCACTTAATTAAAGGCCTAACAACCCAGTTAGAAGCCTATTAAGAACTAAGTAGCTTAGCCTCTTCCTTTTCCATTACAAGCATCAAACACTTTACCTTATGATGGATTAAACTGGAAAGTGTTTGTCTTCACAACTTATGGCTTCCTTTGCTCATTGAACCCAAGACTTGTAGGAAAATAAGGATTGCATTGAGTTTTCACTAGGAATGATTATATCTCAATAACCTGAATTCTCATCCCCTTTAATGTTCTCTACACCAATTCCCTTGCAAGACCTTTTATTAAAGGATTCGTCAAATTTTGTTTTGACTTTACAAAATTAATAGTTATCACCCAATTAGTTATCAAATTCCTGATACAGCTATATGTTAAGTCCTACATGTTTGGCCTTTTCATTATATACCTGACTGTAAGCTCGTGATAGTGTCAACTGACTATCACAGTGCAAAAATATCGATCGGTGGCATAGGTTTTGATCACATGGGTATTTCCCACAACAATATACCTCTCAACCACTCTGTCTATTTGTTTCCTGATGCTAATACTACAACCTCAACTGTCATAGTTGAGTCTATAATGATACTTTATTTCTTTAGTCCCCAAAAAACTGCTCCTCTGCCAAGAGTGAAGAAGGACTAATTGAGTTACAAACCCAAATAACTTGACATATTCTTTCAATTTCATTTATAAAAGAATATTTAACTACCATAAACAAATGGGAGAACCTACGCAACTCCACAAATCGAGCCAATACCAGAGAATTCAGTTTTGTGAAGCTCTGATTCAATTCCTTTTTTAAATGAGGTTCCCATTTCTTTCAACTTCGGAAGTTTTTGTTACTCAATAGAGTTGTTGTGAACTGGCATATGTAGGTAATTGAAACATCCTATTTTGGTCTCACAGTATGCCATGGTGGACTTTGAATCGACATCGCATTTTTTTTTTAATCGGCAAAGGAAAAATTTAATTTAAAAAGGAGAAACACATTGGGCTAACCCCAAACATAGAAACCAAGGCCTCAAAAAGCAGAGAGCCATAAAAACATCTACCAAAAACAGCAAAAAAAGGAGAGGAATGGGAGACCGATTGTGTTGTGTGCCAAAACGAAAAACCGCCCGATTGTTTGGACACATTTTTGTGCACAAAAACAATACCGTTTTAGCGAACAACACACCCTAATGTGCACAGAGCTCCCAAATCCGAAAGGGAGGAGACCAAACCAACTAGATCTGCCTGGATAAGATGAAAGAAAGCAGAATAAACAGCAGAAGCCAACATCACAGCGGCAACAGTATAGCAGACATCAAGAGAAACACCAAAGGAGCAGCATACGGCCAACCAATGTCAAGGTCAAAGATCATCAACAAGAACACATTTCATTCAAGCATATAATCAAACAACAGATGGACGTCAAATACTAGAAGAACTAGACTAGGAAATTTTATTTTTAGGTTGAGGACAATCAGAACTTTGAGAGACGGTATTTCCTATGCAATTCGGGTATTCTATTTGAAATTCTGTTTTTCTAGACCATACACTAGCTTATCAAATATGCAGATGATGTAGTTTTTTAATCCATGGTTTGACTTGGATTATCCGTTTACACTTTTTTGCCATTTTCTCTTACTTTGCTTCCAATGTGTTCATTTTGTTTTAGTTTTGTCCTTAAGGGTACTGAATACTTGCTGGTGGATTTCTAAAAATCATAAGCCAAAGTGTCCAAATTTTTAATTAGCTAAGATTGTTCATGATATGTTATTCCTAGGATGTTTTAGGGTATAACACTATACAAAGTTCAGCCATGGAAGGACTCTATTTCTAGGTTAGTAAACATAGAAGAACAATACACATTTCAGATCTAAAAGTTTGTCCTTTTAACACAGTAGAGTATGTTTGTAAAAGATGAGGTCGGATATGGCATAGGTAGCTTCTGTTTGAGAAGTAAAAGTAAAACAAGCGTAGCATTTCATGGATGAAGGATCAGCGACACCATTGACCTAGACTAGAGGCCTAGTTGGCGACCCACTTGGTGATGGAGAGAAACTGGCTTCTATAAATTTACAGATGTACTAGCAGGCTTCTATAAATTTGGTGTTGGTATTCGGAATGGTTATGTGAACGAATTTGGGACACTAGAGTGTTAGGCAAACGTAAGGACCCTCTCATTCAAGCAACTACTAATGGTAGCAGCTCAATGGTTTTTGCAGATTGGCTGCTCCAAGGTCTTGCAGCAGCTCAAAGGTTGGGCTGTAATCAACCCTTCGTGCCAGCACTCGAAGAGCCCCTACATGTGTATATATGTTCAACTCCTTCCACGTTTGTAGACACCGAGAAATTTGTTTCGCTAGTATTTTCTATTTTTGTGATCTTGAGTGAGAGAGAAAAAAACGCAAGTTTGGTTCTACAGATAGTCAGTGATTGTTTTCTCATGACTCGATTTGGTTTGTATCTATTCTATATTTTTTTCCTATTACAATTTTGATGAATAACAAAAGTTGTTCTTTAAGATACATGCTTTTTAATTGTACGTTTAGATGTTTATTTTGTTACTAAATTTTATTTAGTGATAATTTTAATTTCAGACGAGACACCACCTGCTTCTGTGTAGATAAAATCAGCCCTCTCAAATGTCCAATTCCAATTCTTTTGCTGGTTGGCTTGGAAGGGCAGAGTGAAAGTGGCTAACCTGATTGTATCATTTGGGGATTTTAGGCAGTCAAGAGGCCTTGTGCACTTTCTGTGGCAGTGCAATGGAATCCCAAGATCATCTTCTACTCCTATGTCTTAAGGTATGGTGTATCTGGCGCAAATTACCGGCGTAAATTACTGTCATGGTGGAAGTTGATTGGGTAAACCTTACCATCTTCTACTCCTACTTGGTGAGTCTGTTTTTACCGGTAGGCTTTGGGTTTGTTTCTCCAGTTAAGAATTTCAAGTTATGGCTTTGGTTGGTGTCTTACTAACCACCCTATTGTACATACTTTTACACCATCTAATATATCCTCTTTGCCGTTCAAAAAAAAGAGATGTTCAAACATGATTGGATCATTTGGGACTGACGGGGCTCCAACCCGCAGCTTTTGCCTTGATAGGACGGTACTCTGACCAATTGAATTCATACGTTATAAATGTTGGTTGAAAAGTTGTTTCTTTGCACTGGAAGATGGCCCTTTTGTTAATTGTACATATGAGTTGAACAATATTGTTGTTTTATGGTTGCAATAGCTATCAAAGTTATCAATCTCGACAACTTTGCTGAGGAACAAAGGTTTGTATTTGTTTTTCTTCAAACCCCCCAACCCGCTTTCGCTCGCCGCTACTAATGGGTCTCGGTTGATTTCCTTTCCTTTAGTTACTCAGATGTTTCAGTTTGCTAAGTTTGAAAAGTCCAAAGAGCGCAACGTTTTATGTTTGTTATTTGTACTGTATGTACCGGTACAAATATGTTCCGGCGTACCGTTTTGGAAATATCGCTAAAAAGTAATATGCATTTCTCAAATAATATTTTCTAATAAAACATAAATTAGATGTACAAAGTAATGCCTCATAACATAAAAATAAATCACGAGGGTTTAATTATGTTTTTAGTTCTAATTTATGTGTAGTTGCTAAAAAAACCATCAATTGAAAATTTTTTTTTAAAAAAATTCGTACAGGACGGTATTGGTAAGGGCCGGACTACCTGCTATTGCCCGGTAAGTTTTTCGGTATGATATTATTAAGTTTTTATGAGGATGGTAAATTAAGTCGAATATGATCAATATTATGATACAATTAATTGTCGTGATACTGTGAAGTTCAATTTTATTCCAATGTGTCTCAAGTGTCACGGTCCAAGAATTTCGTCACTTACGCACCGTGCATCACTCAGCATCAGTTAGGTAAATACCTCCTAAGATGCCTAAATCAGTCTTCCGATAAAGCATATTCACAGCCAATATTCAATATTACTGTGAACCCATATATGCTATTCTCCAGCCAAAGGTCATTCCGCACCCCTAGCATTCTACTCAAGTGGGGTAACATGTCTGTCTGTAGTCCACAATATATATTGACACACAAGGGCTTATGTTTATACCTGGATAATCCATTCCACCTAAGACGTTAAGTCTACGCTTAACACGCACGACATAACATGTCTAATACAATAGTCAATCGGGGCACCCTCTTGAATTAAAAAAAAAAAACAAATACACGCATGAGGCATGTAGAGACTATAGTGATTCTGCTGCATTTTTATTCAAGAGTTTCAGAAATATGCTTATTTTGAATGTAAATTTTATTTACTACAACAGTTTTTGACTTTATATGAAAAAGTGATGTTCGGAGAACGTGGCGGGAATAAAGGCAAATATTAAGTTCGGAGAATTAGAAAGTAGGAAATAATTAGAAGATAGTCGCTAGATTTTTTAAATTTTATATGTGAGCTGAACAATATTGTTTTTTTGTAGGATGCAATTATGGGCGGAATCAGAACTCGAACTTGGGGTGGGTTGAATTTTTTTTTTTAAAAGAAAGAGGGGGTTGAGTGTGTTTTGTGGGGCCAAAACATATTGTTTCTTATAATTTCCAAAATTTGAGTTTAAGTCATAAATTTTTTTGAAATCCCCGCCCCTCCCTTTCTTAATGTGGTTCCGCTCCTGGTTTCAATGGCTATTAACCCTTTCGTGAAATCTATCGCAGTTCAAGCTTGGTTATAGATCTTTGATCTATCGATGTCTGCAACTTCAAAAGCCATGATCATAAAAAAGTGATACCATTTTTATTATTTTTTTATTGGTTTCCATAAATAAGTACAAATTTCCTTTTATTATTTTGTAAAGATAACGATTGATAACGGAACAAATCGAGAATGAATTTGACCATTTCCACATTTGATCCCCGAACTTGATATCTGCCTACATTCTCGCCCTATTAACCGAATGACTAATTATCTCCAATTTTCATCTCCGTTCCGTCCCCAAAAACAAAAAATGTTCAAGACAAAAAGATATTCTTAATTTTTTGTAATTTTAGTAAAATAGTTCTAAACATATATGTCTAGAAATTATTTGTAAAGTATATACATATATTTGTACATAAAAAATCAGATTTTTTTTTTAATTTTGCCTTCAAATTTGATCGGATCATCAAAAAAATCCTCAAACCTCCAATCTGATCAGAATGAATAAATTGAATCGGACCGTATGAAATTGCTATTTAACAGCCGGAGATGTCCGAATCAGCTTGATAAAGAGTTTTGTCCCCACACATTATTCACTACAAATTCACTTGACTTAGGGCCTGTTTGGGCGCCTCTTTTTTCAATTTGCCCATTCCCATTTTTCTGTTTTGCATGTTTGGGCACCAATTTGCAAAACAGGTTCTGAGTTTTTACCGTTTGGAGCCAAAAATGCAAAAGTAGGGTTGGAGGTCCTTTTCCCATTCTCATTTTCGACTTCCAGAAATTGAAGACGTTCCTACCCCTCCTGAGTTTGAGGGGCTGTTTTGCATTTGTCGAACCAACTCTTTTATTTATTTTTTCAATAAAACGTACGAGAGAATTTCAAGTTGTTTAAAAAACAGAGGAAGATCAACTATAAATATTTTTTAAAAACAATTTTTTTCAAAAAATAGACGGGCCATTTCACAAAATATTCTTCAATTATAATTTTAAATAAATTACAAGTCTTCATTTTCACTAAGGGCAAATTGGTCAAAAATAATCCATAACTCATTTTCAACATTCTTCTCTCAAACACTACTACTTCTACAAAACACATTCTACACATGTCTCCCAAACACTTCTCCAAATTCAAAACTCATTCTGGCCATAATCCAAAAAACTAAAAAGTCAAAAAATTAAAACTCAAAAGCTAAAAAATAGGCTCCCAAACACCCCCTTAGTAATGACTAATGATATACGGTCAAAAATGGTTCTGGGGCACGAGAGCACCCAATAATATTTCCTTTGATTTGGTCCTACTAGTACTCCGTGTCACAGAAATACCGGCGCACGTTAGCAAACACGCGAACTCCGGCTGCAACGCTGCAGTCGTGCGGCCCCTAACCGCACGAACTGGCCCAACTGGTACACCCGTCAAAGGACACGGTTAGCACAAAGTCTAAACAGACGCCGGGTTGCGCAGTGCGCCCATCAGGTCCCCACGCGTCGGACCACGGTTACAGGACCACGTGATGTTGGGGAAGGAGACAGAGTGAGTAGGAAAGACAATGGACGAGTTAGAGACAGATTTGATTTTTTCTGTGAATTAAAATATAATTTTTATTCTCACCCTATTTTTTAAATAAAAAATAAACTTCACCCTTTATTTCTATCCCTAATGAAGATCGGGTCCGTCCAATTTTCTTTAATAGAAAAAAAAAAAAAAACCGCTCCATTAAAAAGTTAATCATAAATTCACCATTAAAGACTATACAGTTTGCAGTTATATAGGGTTTATTTGGCACACAATTATTATTGAATTATTAAATTATGTTGGACGAAATAGAACTTAATTTAATTTAACTTTTGATTGAATTCAATCCCGGAGTTGTAAATGACAAAATTACCCTCCAACATAATTTTGGTTGAAACAATTTAGCCCAAATAGAAATCATGAAGTCAATAATTTGGGACTATTGCGTCTTTTATTTTTACTGTACACTTCTTTCACGTAGTATAAATTAAATCTCGTTATTTTACTCAGAATAATTTAGCCTAAATGAACTTAGATTCTAGAATAATGTAGTCAATAAATCAATAACTTAATTTGACCAAATAGAGTCATAATATAACAATTACAATCTAACTTTTCAGATAAAAAAATTTGGAACTTAAACATAAATACAAATTGCATAATTCAATACTTAATCATAACATAGTTAAATCACTTAAATAATTCACGTTTTACAGATAGGGGAACGATGCGGGAATCATAACAGAAATATTAGAATTCACCTCATATTCGTTTTTCGATGTTTTTAAAATTTGACTTTCAAATTCAACTCGATTCTTAAAAAAAATTCCGAAATTTTAATCAAAGAAAAATGAAAAAACAAATGGCTCAAATTGGACATGATAAAACCAAAGTTATAAATTTCGTACCGTACCAGCCTCGTAACGGTACCAGACCACTGGCGTACCATCCCAGCCATTGTTTCTACTTGGTCTAGCCTATTTTGGACTGTTCCGAACTATTTCAAGATGTTCTAGCTGATATCGTACTGTACCGGTGTGTTTTTTTTAATTAATTAATTTTTTTGGATAATTAGATATAGTTTGAGACTAAAATTATCATCTTTTATGTTTAGTAATATATTTTTAAATTGTGAAATTTTATTTTATATGTACAATGTGATATTTTGTTAAAAAATATTATTTAAAAAAATATATATTAATTTTAACGATAAATTCAAAACGATACACTAATATATACCAATATCAATATATATTATACTAATAACAAAATCGATATGGTCGTCGTTACAAGATTGATAATTTTAACTTTGGACAAAACTGCCATTCCAGAGAGAGAGAGAGAGATCAGCCGTGCAAAGATTCTAACCGTCTGATCTACACGTGAAAGGGTAAAAAGGCATCATCATGATCCGTATGCATCATCTTAAAGAATCTGAGATCACGTCACCAGTTAATTTTCCACACCCCACACGAGACTCGTGCCGGCTGGGCCGGCCCACCAATTTGGATTCCCCACCTTCCCCCCCTCCCTGTGCACGTCATGTACGGAATTGGGATCCTATAGCGATTTTATTCGGTCGTTTATTTAAAAAATGGATGACTCGGATTCAAATTAATATTTATTTATAAAAATAATTAATAAATACTGATTTGAATCTAAGTCATTCGTTGCCGAAATAGATGGCATGATAAGATCACTACACTCATGTGCTCACTACAAAGCCCCCATCTCCCGTCATGTACCCGTACATATCTTTATATGCATGTATTTGTGGAATCTAATATGTATAATATTCTCTTGTCAGGACATTGGACTACTATTATTTTATGAAAAAGTCTACATGGTAATTTTCGTTTACAGGTCTAAATATAAATATATTTAGAGATATTTAATACATAGAATGTGAGAGTTTGATGTACATTTATAAAAAAATAATTAATAAATACTGATTTAAATTTGAGCCTTCCGTTACCGAAATGGACGGCTAGATACGCTCATATGTAGTGAACTCCTCACTACACATGTAGTGAGGGACTCACTACAGGGGCCTCATCTCCCGTCATATACCCGTACATATCGTATATGCATGTATTTGTGGAATCTAATACGTATAATATTATCTTGTCAGGACATTGGACTACTATCATTTTATGAAAAAGTCCACATGGTGACTTTCGTGCACAAGTCTAAATATAAATATTTTTAGAGATATCTAATACATGAAATGTGAGAGTCTACTATAAAGTATACATGACGTTGTTTTAGCACACAAATACTGTTTGAAAAATGCTCGAACACTAATCAACTGATTGACTGGTATTTTGTGTGACAAAACGACGTGAATCACAGTGCGCAACATGTCTTGCTGTGCACAACAGGACTCAAATCCCCAATACATATAAAAAATAATATAAATTACACGTGGATCGAATAATTTTAAATATGTCTGTGTCTGAAAATATACTCGGTTACTGCAAATTTACTATCCAATGACATAGGTACTTAATTTGAATTGTTAAGGAAGAGTATATGGTATTTATCAAATGTTATAGGGATTTAAGTTTAGCAAAATATCTATCAAAATTAACATAATAAATACAATTATTGTAAATCATGATTCAAATACTTCTCTGTCATTCGTTTGCAATTCCTCCTTATATAAGATAAAAAAATCAATAACATCATCAAAAAAAAATTAATAAACTATATATTATGTTTAAATTTTGGCAAAAGTTGAGTATTTTATTATATACGACTTTTGTTAATTTTTATTATTTTTAAAAGGTACAATTTTTTTTTTTTTGATCAGTTAATTAATATCACAAATATCCCGACAAGAGAACAATCTGGTTTTCATTGAGATTTTGATACGGGATTTCATAATACGCAACACATTTGTTATAGGAGGCAATATAAATATTATTGATTGTATTTACTCCATTATTTTATTAAAATATTACAAGATAAGTTGATTATTATAGCTATGCAACGTGACTTCCGAGTCTTTCAAATATAAAACTAATGGCAACACAATAATCTTAAAAGAAAACGAGTGATCATAAAATGATAGGATCATTTTCATCCCTCATATGGAGGAAATAGCAATAAAGCGATTGAGTTTTCATGAAGAGCTAATAAGAAAAAACTCGAAGAAAAATTTGAGATGCCTACGACATCAAACTCCATTGGTAGTTTTGTTAGTAAAAAAGTTAGTTTGGATCATCGCAATGTGACAGAGACCAAAACAAGACTCACCTAATTAAATTCAGTGTCTCGAATAGTGTGCCATGGTGCTTTTGTGACACCCCAGCCAGGCCGTGGTGCCAGTTGTGAGGCCAGCGTCCATGAGATGGAGTCTCAGTGGGACGTCCGGATGGGTGGTCAAGGTTCTCACATCGCTTGGTGGATATAAGTTCGGTGGTATTTATAAGACTATGAACCTTTCTTGTACAAGGCCTTTCAAAGTCGTGATGGCGCCAACATCAAATGAAACTTCACAGTTAAGCGTGCTTGTCCTGGAGCAATCCAGGGATGAGTGACCTACTGGAAAGTCCATGGGGTTTGGTTGATAAAAGCGAACAGTATTGTATAAGGCGGGAGCGGGTCGTTACAGCTTTTCTATCGCATCTAGATGTGCGACGAGCTATGTGCTTGGTGCTTGTTGCCCCGACAGATGCATACCTCGTAAATCTTAGAAGTTTGCTTGAAAACTTTGCAAGAAGAAGTTAAAAACACTTTCAAAATGTGTGCAACGCTTTTATTTTTACCGTAAACATAGATATTCTAGATATTTGGGTCGTGACAATTTGACAATAACACTATCATCTCTTTCAATTCATTCTCCTCTTATTATTATTATTATTATTTTGAATCTTAAATGTCATAGTAGGATTTAAAAAATTGCCAAGACCATTTACATCAGTTTCAGGAAAGTCAATGAATTGTAGATGTTATTATAGATATCTTTTGTAATTTATTAATTTCTTCAATTATTTTAGTGTTTCATTGACGTATATTATATAATTGACTTAAATATTTTTACCATTAATTTTGAGCACTAAAATTTATTATTTCATTCAATTAAAGTTTGAGTCTAAAGTTTAAAATTTAGACATATATAATTGTGTAAAATAATATCATTGACTTAAAACTCAAAATTTTCACATTACTTTATCATTTTCATCTTAGTCAAATTTTCATTCATTTAAATTTATTATTTTCTTCTATTACAATTTGAGTTTAAATTTCTTATTTTACAAGTAGTTTCTAAGTCACTAAAATAATTTTGAGGAATAAAATTTATTATTTTCTTCAATTAAATTTTGAATCTCAATGTGCTTGTCTATAATCTAATAATCAAATGATAAAACTATGATCGAGTCATATTTTTTAGAAGTGAATGAACGTCAGTCTGACTATTCATTTCTCCTATGACGATTTGCTTCACTGGGACAATCTGATTAACTTTATTTTTTAAGTACTTAATATCACATTAATCTATATAAATTGAAAGAATCGAATCACCACGTGATACTATATATAGTAGATCTCATTTTGTAAAATATCTTGTTGATGCAGTGCATGTGACATTCGGCTTCTTTACCCTATGAGGATCCTTAGATGCTTCAATCTTCTCTCCGGACTCAAAATCAATTTCCAGAAGACTACCCTATGTGGGATGGGAATTCCTGACTCTGCAACTTCTGAATTAGCCAAGGTCATGAACTGCAAGAGGGCCTCTCTACCCATAAATTACCTGGGAATGCCCCTTGGAGTAAACCCCAAGAAGAAAGAGGTCTGGAACTCAGTCATAGACAGAGCTAAGAAAAGATTGGCCAACTGGAAAAGGGGGATATTATCTCAAGCTGGGCGCCTCACACTTATCAAATCCACTCTAGCCAATCTACCTATCTACCTCATGTCTCTCTACAAAATCCCTACCTCGGTGGCACACAAGATAGAAAGGATCCAAAGGAATTTTTTCTGGGGAGATTCGGATGTCAAGAGAAAGATGCATTATGTCAAGTGGGACACTCTTACTAAAGCAAAAAAATATGGTGGACTGGGCATCAAAAGAATCAAACAACAAAACATGGCTCTCTTGGCTAAATGGTGGTGGAGATATAGCCAAGAAAAGGAGAGTTTGTGGCATAGAGTGTTATCCAAGAAATACAAATTAGACTCCACATCCTGGTTGCCATCTAAAGGAAATTCACGCAGAACATCTATGTGCAGTGGGGGATGGAAATAGAGATAAAGATTTTGGTAGGGTAATCCAGACGGGCTTTAAAGTTCTTGTTAAAAGAGGAAATAAAACCAAATTTTGGGACCATATATGGTTGGGAGATAGAAGCCTTAAAGATGAATATCAGAGGTTATACCAATTGTCAATCCAAAAGGAGGCTTTCATCTCGAATATGTTGGACTCTATGTGCTGGAATCTTAAGTTCAGAAGACCTCTATTCGTATGGGAGTCTGACCTTCTACAGGAGCTATTTCAAAGAATCAATCATCTACTTTCTCCTACCTCAGACCAAGATATTATGACCTGGATTTGGAGTAAAGGCCACACTTTCTCCGTATCCTCAGATTATGCTAGATGGGAGGAAGCCAAATTCACAATGTCTTACAAATTATCCAGAGTCTGGAAAGGTATTACACCTCCAAAGGTTGAATTGTTTTATTGGCTGGCATGTCAAAACTCCATTGGGGTTAAATCTGTTCTCATCCATAGAGGCATTCATTTCAATTTAGATAGCAGCCATACCTGCATTTTCTGTGTAGAAGAGGAGGAGACCACAAACCACCTTTTGTTACACTGCCCCTTTGCTTGGGAAGTGTGGAATCACGTCATAACATGGTGGAACTTTACATGGGTTATTCCGGCAGAGATCACACAGCTCCTGGATGGCTTCCCTGGGCCAAGACTCAATTCCTTCGAGAAAACTCTGTGGTGGGCTTCAGTCTACTCTACTATTTGGTCCATCTGGATCGCAAGGAACAACCCCATTTTCAAATCAGAAAGGAAATCGACTGGAGAAATCGGTGATTTGATAAAATACAGAGCAGCCCTTTGGGTCAAGATTAAGCTTGACATAAAGTTCTATACGGTGGAGGAAATGGTGAGAAGGTTAGACGAGATTCGAAAGCTCAATCTACGTCTGTTGAGGCGCTGAAATGTAGAAGAAATCAAGGCTGATTGCTTGTTACCTGTTATTTGTCTCTGTTTTGTTATATGCCTCTGTTTTGTTAGTTTAAACTTTCCCCTCTTCCCTTGCTTCAGTTGGTTCCTTACCAACAGAAGTTTGTTTCCCCCTCATTAATCTTTGTAAACTTTTATATTGATTAATGATCCTTTTGCTTAGCAAAAAAAGACATTCGGCTTCTTTTACTCTACGTAGATTCGTATCTATACGTATATATATATATATATATGTATATATACATATTATTCATATATACATGTGTGTGTGTAGCGAGAACGACACCCCTTGAATGTCTTCCAAGGACTTCATATTTAATTTCCAATATGGGTAACTATATACCTGTCTATATACTTAGCTATATTCGAAGCCGAAGATTACAGGGTGTTTGAGAGCCAATTTTTTATACATATTATGAATTCTAAAGAGATTGTCAAAACAGATTATGTCATGTGTATTTTTTTTTCTCGTATTGTATCAAGATACATATCACGTAATGTAAGCTATGTGGCCGTTTGGTCCATTGGATGTCGGTGCATTAGAAGTGTAAATATGAGTTACGAAATAAATTCATGCCATATAAATATATATAAATAATATTGCATAAACTTGGATGATAAAGCATTTCACGTCTTCAATTACGTAACATATTTCTTCTATGAAAAAGTGCCGTATATCGCATCATAATCACATGGATATATACATATAACTAAAAACACAAAATATAATAAAATACAAAAAGTGAACTCCCAAACATGCCCGTATGTCTACCAATGCTTCATCAGAATGAAGCTCATGGACATTTCGTAAATCTATCATTGTATCCAGTTGGTGATAAAATTATTGGAGTAATATTAATGGCTCAGGGAGCAAGTAAATATAATATTGTGAATCACCCAAAGACCTAGCTAGGGTATTGTTATTTAATTTTCCTTTGTGAAATTTCTTGAATAGTATTAAATCGTAATGAAATTTCATGACAACACCTAGTTTTTGCTCGGCGGAAGAAGAGATATATTATATAGAGAAAGAGCCCGATAGGTTACATCGAGAGAAAACGAGATCAAGAAATTGCATCACGACTATATATATATATATACACGTAATTTTTAGTATCAAACAGGTTGCTGCTAAACTTTGCACCTATCTTATGCTTTCCCCACACCTTTTGAAAGGATGTAAGGGTGTTATAGTGCAGTTTTCTGTAATGCACACGGATTATTATCAAAATATATGGGATTAAAATGATGTAATTTCGAGGACAAAGTAGGTAAAATTATGTTGTTTTGCCTTCATTATAAGAAATTGCACTACACCCTCCTTGAATTCCTTTTGAAATCCTCAACAGAGTAGTTTTTATTTTTTTAATCAAACTTAATTTCCTTTTGATCCAAAAAACTCACCCTTGTCATAACCTAGTCATTAATTTCCTTAGTCTCCTACGCAGTATTAGTGGAGCTTTTTAGAACATATCAATAAGCTAGACTTTTGCATTTGTAATTGTTTCATACCATAGATAAACTGATGCTTAGAAAGAAGACAAAATCTGAGGATCATATTGTAGGAAAAATATAATGCGACAAATTCAAAGAGACAATTGAGAATTCAAAAAATATACATCTATTTGTATTAAGAACAAAATCAACAATACAGAAACGAAACAACGATACAATATAATAATCGAAATACAAAAATAAATATAATATTACCGAATCAAGTCCTATGTTTAACACAGTTCTCTTAAGATTAAATTGCCGCCTCACCGTGAGTGTTGGAGGATAGTTTCGGCGTCGTCTCCTAGGATAAAACGGCTCCACGAACTAAGTAACACCTGACCTCATTCGCCTGTCGAACTTACTCGTGCATGACTCTCTCACACTTGAGCAATGAACTCGGAATAGACAGAATTTCATTAGATGCACTGAGTGCAATACCAAAAACAAGCTTGGTTTATAAAGGCCTTTGGGTTGCTACCAATGAATTGACTAGCAATAAATAGAGTTAGAAACGAAATGGCCTTTGGATGATAGTACGTGAACGAGTCCCTTGGATGGTACACGAATGAGACATCATGGAGCATTATTTTTTTTGAAAGGCAGACTATTGGGTGGGAAACGACCGAGATTTTTTAGTTTCCCCAAACCTTTCGATGTCCTTTTCATTCAAACCCTTCGAATTTCCAAACACATATAACATGCATTTCCCTAGGTATCACATATGTGCTTTGTAAATGATTCATTAATGACTATATATATGGATTGAAAATAGTTTGGTGTCATAATTTTTTTTTTAATAACTGAGGTATCTAGACGGTTTGGGACTAAACTCAGATAAAGTTTAGAGAGCCCCAACTTAATGTTGACTATTACTCGGGACTCTAAGTTAACAATCGGACAAATCTCCAATGACTTCAGGTATTAAGTTGTCAAGTGTTATAATTGAGTCAAAGTTAAATTGAAATTTTGGTTAATCGACTTAGATTGGTAGTTTATAGCACAAATCGACTAGGAATTCAACATGTGTAGGGAAAAGAAAATCTAGGTGTATAGGAGGGATGAGTGAAATAATATTTGTGATTATCGGAGGTGAATGGGAGCTCAACTATTCTTGAGTACGTTCATTAGTAGATTATTTCGAAATGTAAAGCTCTTAGAAGTCAGGCTAGTGCTCGTTTTTCCAACCATGAAGCATGGTTAAGTGATCCCCCTAGCTAGTTCTCCGGTCTGTTAAGTGAGCCCTAAGACGGATCAAAAAAGAGTGGAAAATCTCTCTTTGGTTTTTCGATTGCGATACCTTTCTAACTTCATTAAAAGTAGAAAGCCAGACATTGTGTTAATTCAAGAAACAAAAAGTTGGAAACTATTGATAGAACTAGGGCGTAACCAGTCCGTCAATTTTTTATTGTTAGTTCGTCTCGATAAAAGGAATATAACAAGTATAGAATTATATCCAAAAGTTAAAAAAAATTCAGAAAAGACGAAAAATAAATCAAAACAGACCTTGTGTTGACTTATTTTTTGTCTTTTCTGAATTTTTTTAATTTTTAAAAATAATTTTAATATTTTTTGGAATCTCTTGTTGAGACAAATCAACAACTATTAAAAAATTGACGCAAACAAAAATTTAGAAAAATATTTCAAATAAAGACAAAAAATCAATTCAATAATAATTCAATAATTATCACAGTCTAAATAAAAATATAAACATCTATGCTTCGTGTGAATGAGGCTGTTAATAAAGAAGGTAAATTTGCAGCGAACTATAAATCTTTATGCTTCAAAAAGTAGTTGCGGCGAACCATAATTAATTTTCATGGTTGATATGACTTAATTATTTATTTTGCTTAATTATCTATTCAAAGTTGCGAAAATAATTAACTCCCAAATATTTCATTCTGCTTGCAATTGGGCGACATTGAATTATAATATCACTTTATCAACAATGCTAGAACCACAAACACTTGCACATACATATATTATAGGTCCTGACGTACAATGAATGATGCGTAATGTTTGTATAGACCTCATTTCTTGCGTAAGCATGTATAAATATTCATTAAGAGAAAAATATTTGTGTCACTAGTAATATTTTTATCACTTTATTAACTCCCGCCAGACAATCCCAAGGAATTAGTTCGGCGGAAGAAAAAATTGTGACTAAGAAATTTATCCTCAAAAATTATGATGTTGAATCTCACCAGAATCAATCACTAAGGGTTACTGAAAATTTTTCAATCGTTCACTTCAGAACTTCGATAACTAATCGGTATTAGGTTAAAAGTAATCCCAAAATTGGACGGATATGCCAGCTATTAAAAAAAAAAAAAAAATCTCCCTAGACATTTTGCAAGACAAGGGTTCACCCAATCCTTGCTCTCAATAGTACATCTTGCTTTTTCTTTTAAGAAGTTTAAAAACATAATTTTAAAAGATAGATTCGGACATAAATATATTGGAAATTATTCAATGTATATAAAGTCTTCTTAAATAATTGTATTTCACGTTCACTGAATGGGTTCGGATATATCTATGTCCGAGATTGTGTTTACATTTTGACCCTTTCGTCCTTGCAATTAAACAAGCTCCATTGTTGCCTCCCCACCTATATAAGCCCCCCATCCCTCTTTTTCTCCAACACACACACACACACTCTCTCTCTCTCCCCCCATCTCTCTCTATAAACTTTTCATGGTCAACATGGAGATGATGAAGAAACAAACTTATGTTGCAAACACACCTTCATCAGCTCTATCCATCCACAGAGATTCACAAACAATATCCAAAGCAAAGCCCAAGATTCGAATAATTCACATATTTGCTCCAGAAATCATCAAGACCGACGTCGCGAACTTCCGGGAACTGGTCCAGAGGCTCACCGGAAAGCCGACGGAGACTAACACAAAGAAGAAACAGAGAATTCCCAGAGGGTTCCGGTCTACTGAGTTTAGAGAGAGAATCAAAGGGGAAGAAGAATTTATGTGGGGTGGTGAAAATTCTAGTGGCGTCGGCGGTGGTGTTGGCGGTGGCGGTGGATTTCTACATGGGTTTGGTGATTTGGATGGGTTCATGAAAGATCTGAATGAGTTTCCTCTGTTTCCTTTCGATACTAATTCTCACATGGAGGGACTCAACTTGCCTGGTTGAATATTGTAATTTTTCTTGACTATTTTTATTAACTATTCAATTATTATTTTTTTCCATCTGGATTGTTGATTAATCTGTTTAACTCAATTCTCTCTCTATTATTCTCTCTTTTTTATTTAATTAACTTAATTATTCTTTTCATTAATACTTCAGAAGCAAAAAAAATTACATGAAAAATTCATGGCTTGTTGGTTGCACTTCTGAAATTATGTGAGACTTGAAATTATTGATAAAAGGTAATATTAATTATTAAGAAAGAAAAAGTAAAATTATAAGTCTTCTTGAAAACATTGTGAAGTTATTTATGGCCCAGGAAACCACCAACAAATGCTTATATGTGAAATGTGAAATGCTATATATAGTAAGTTTCTAATAAGAGATTTTTTATTTTGTTAAAATGAGAATCTCTCATTTCTTGATCAAATATTGATGATCTGAATCGTTCAATATTTGTGAAACGTGTTTTTTAAGGGTATCTGCGAGAAATTAGCTCAAAATATTATCGGGAATAACTTGATCCAATCAATTTTTTTATAAAACTATTCATGTCAGCATTTATGAAAAACTGCTTAGATCAAGCATTTTTGGATATTTTTTTGATCGATTTAGCAAACATATTCTTAAAAACATGTTTTAAAAACATTAGATGGTTTGGATTATCAAAATATAATCAGAAAATGGAATGTCTTCATTTTAGCAAAAATGAGGGATCTCTTATTAAAAAGTGACTATATATAATTTAAATAAAGGATTTTTTATTTTGCTAAAATACAGACCTCTTATTTCCTAATCATATTTTGATGATCCGAACCATTCAATTGATTTAAAATATATTTTTAAGGATACTCGTGAAAAATTAGCTCAAACTCTTTGACCTTTCAGCATTTACAAAAAACTGTTTAGATCAACTCCTTCCCAATATTCTTTTGAGTAGATTTCTTCCATGTACTCTTAAAAATATGTTTTAAACATGTTGAACAGCTTGGATTATCTAAATTTGATTAGAAAATAAAAGATTCGCATTTTAACAAAATAAGAGATCCTTCGAGGAAGGGGATATATATACACACATATGTATGTGTATATATATCTGAGTACCAATTTTGTCTTGCATAGAAACTGTCCTTCTATCATATCTGACTACCACTTGGATGTTTTCCAACCAACTGAAAGAAAACTTGTGTTACCAGAAAGGTTTTATTTTTGTTTATGTATTAGGCAAAATTGCTTTTGTTTCCTTCTCTTGGATGTGGACTAGGTCTTGTTTTCTCCTTGTGGGCCATCTCTTTCTCTCTCTGCCTCTCTCTCTCTCTCTCTTAATACCATTACTTGTCATGCTAATCTCTTTCAGACATTAAGGTTGTTGTCTATAGTTTCCTTAACCAAAAAGACATTGTTTGGTAAACCAAATAAGACTCTGCAAAACAAAATAGTAGCTGACAATTGGTTACTTTTAATTTCTTGCAAGATTCATTAATGTATTTCACTAAAATTATTCTTCTAGTAAGGCAAGTTGTCATCGGATGCAATGGGGTCTGGTCCATTTGGCACACTTAGCATCTCTTTCGTTCCGGAAGTCTAGGGTTCGAATCTTGCTAAATATATGTGTTAGTCACAAATTCCCGGCCACCTCCTTGGTGGTTTATATTAAAGTTATCAATCTCATACTGGCAAGCATATCATTTTTATTACTGATACGATACGTATCAGTATCAGTGTGTATCAGCGTATTCTTTTGAATTTACTGCTAAAATTAATCAATTTTTGTAATAATTTAATTAAAAAATCATATTTAAAATATAAAACCTCGTAGCTTAAAAATAAATTATTAGACATAAAAAATGATGATTTTAGTCTTAAAAATCATCAATAGAAAATAAAAAAATAAAAATTGTAAGTCGTTATGGTACCGATCGGAATAAGTTGGAATAGACTAGTACGGTATAAGGGTGAGTCAGTACCGCTACAAGTCCATTTCCATGTATTAGTGTCTATGAATACACACGTGACCCATGGTTAACTAATATAAAGGAAACACTGAGGGTTTTAATTAATATTTTATTATAAGTTTTTCGAAGGCATTCAATTAAAATATGGCAAAACAAAGAAAATAAAAGTATGAACCGGCTTCAAAAAATTTCGTTCACATTTAGAAAGTTATCCATTTTATAAATAGTACAAATAGATACATAGGCAGATAGATATGCATATGTGAATATCTATGAATTTCATATAGTAGAGAGGGAACATGGTTAGAGTTGATCCTTTTTAACCTAATCGAACTGGTTTTTCATATCCTCCCCCTTATGAGTATATTGCACATGTAATAGATTGTTAGCGCCATTTGAACGACACCAAACAGAGGATGCTCCGATGTTGAAGTTGGACTCATATATAAAGAGAAAGAAAATACAATACAGTTAAAACACTTAATTCAGGCGTAGCTCTTTACTGTTATGCATTGTTTCTTTTACGGTGAGTCTTGGCTCGAGGCTCAAGTCAGCTCGTGCCATGCTGACGTCATCAGCAATAAGCGTCTCGCATATTTCAGGCTCTTGATTGGATCGAAGAGCCCGACCTGAAGCAATTGTAAGTCCACATATAATGGGTTCCGCACCTAATTCGACCCACTACAAATACATAGATAAATAGATATATAAACAATATAAATATACATATGGTGAGATTTATGGATTTCACACATTAATTACAAAGGCAACATGGTTGGAGTGACATGCTTCATAGTGACAGATCAATTAGATATACCAACCATCAACGGATTAAGATATAAATTAAAGGATAATAATGGAGTAAATCTAATCAAAACCCCCCAAGTTTCAAGATAAAGGATAACAATTAATGTTGACTTAATTATATATAGCCTAAAGTCTACGTTTTTTGTTTTTTTTATTTGCAATTTGCAATTTGCAATATGATCAAGTTTTTATTAATTTGGTGACACATGTTACTTTATTATATGATATTCAATGGACGATATCATCATTCCAATCAAACTCAACAAGGTTCCCGTCACAGTTTCCGCTATAAGATTCCACCACTTTTATTGTAGAAAAAGTCCAAGGATCCGTCGCGTGTGGCGGCAAATCGAATCTAAGAGCTCATAAAAATTCAGATCTAAAATCAAATCTAAGCTTTCACATTCTAAAACTATTATTGTTGTTTGAGAATTTTTTTTTTCCAGAATATTTAGTTTTCCTATTCATTTCGACGAAAAGAATCATAAAAAAAAGACAAAAGTAACTCCAAAAAATTATCTGTTTCAACCTTTTATAGAATAGTGGATTTTGTTTTTAGCTTTCACTTAGCCTTTTATTTATTTTTTTGCATTTCTATGGTCAAGAGAAATTAAAAAAGTTGACCGAACACTAAAAAAATTCAAAATATACAATATGACTGGAAAAACAAAATTTATGGCAAACAAAACCCCATCCGTAATTTAGTATATTCTTCTTTTTCCGAGCAAAAAAATGAAAAAACAAAAGTTAGGGCAAACAAAATTCCATCCGTAATGTACCCTACAACTAGTTCACAAAAAGTAGTGAGAGCTCTTTCTTGTTCCGATTCAGTAGAAATAGTTCTGTCTTCTTATTTATTTAATACAAAACGGCCGGCCAGGATATATTCTACTTGTTGAAAACGTGAGAAATCTTAGAGCTGAAAGTCTAAGATTTGAACTGGCTCAAATAAAATGCCATCAACCTTTGAGGATTACCTTCTTGGTATTTATTTCAATACAAAACGACTAGGATATATGATATTTGTTGAAATGCGAGAAATCTTGAAGCTGAAAGTCCAAGATTTTGAATTGGCTCAAAATAAATGTCAGTAGCCTTCGAGCTAGGATCGCTTCTGGTGAAATTGCGAGTTCATGAACCCATTTGTTGATTAGGGTTTATCCCTACTCCTTTGTCTGATTCATTAATGTATGTCCATAAATTTGATGTAATTCGTAGAAGGAAATTAGAGTGAAAAAAGGCAATAATCAAAGAGATTTGTTGCCTCCATGGACCTACCCGAATTTGAAAAATTATATAAATTCTCGTGTCTTCTGTGATTAATATGTGTGTGTGAAAAACCATATAAGTCGAGATGCGTCTAAACTGGCCCAATACTCTAACTTATTAGAAAAAAATCAAGGTATGAAAAAAAAAAACTATTTTCTTTTAGTAGCTATAATACTCAAGTACTTATATTGAATTTTAGTTATGAAAAAAAAATAGAGAATTTCCAAAGAGCAAAGTAAAGATATTTAAATTGAATACCAAAATTAATTTCATTTAGGACTTTTTAGACTAAATTTGTATTTTATATCACGACTATGTAAATATAAACAAATTTCACTAAAAGTTATAAAAAGAAAAAAAAATCTTGTTAATCACTGTCTACCAGACGGTGGTGGATAATATGTACATAATATCAAAAAAAATACGAATATTAATACACATTATATGGATATCATTACATATTTTATGGATATCAATACATATTTTACAGGTATTGATGTACTTCTTATATATTATCCACCGCTTAGCGAACGGTGATTAGTATTTTCCATTAAAAAAAAGGGTCGGCTCCCGTTGTATTTGGAGATGCTATAGTGCAGTTTCTTGTAGTATGCGTGTAGTGCAGATAAAAAAGACGTAGTTTGATCCTCTTTACTCTTAAAACTACATTATTTTAACTTACCATGCGAATCGTTATCCAAATATATCAAAGAAAAAATAATTAAAATAAAATTATGTCATTTTTCTGCACTGCATAAAATTATACTACCGCTTCCCGCTACTTCGGCCCTACAAATCAACGCGGTTTGAAAATTGTATTGGGAAATATAGTTGTGGAAGATTCGGATCCCAACTGGAAAAGTCAAATGGCCGGCCCTCTGAGGCATGAAGGGGTTATATATGGAGGTCAAAACAGTCATGGACAGAAACATCACAAAATTATATGCTATTAATTAACTCAGAAAATTTTGTCTTTCCTAAGTGGAAGTCATGAACCAGCACCCCAAGTCAAGCTGAAATGGCACGTTTTGGCTCAAATCACATCAACTTGATTTAATTATATTTCCTTTCACAACCCCGAGCCCGAGGGATTAGCCTAGTGGTCAAGACTTGATACTTAAGAGTTTGTTCTTTCTTAAGGTCTCAGGTTTGAAACCTCTCGGGTACTATCAATTCTTGTAAGAACGTCAATTTAATTGGGTTCCCCACAGGTAGAAGGTATGATTATTCCTTCAAATATTAGTCGAAGCGTGTGTAAGTTGGTCCGGACACTTTGAGTTGTCGAAAAATTATTATATTTGCTTTCACTTCCTTGTACCGTGGGGCATGCACTTCGTATGTCCGTTTGTGCAATTGAAACATGAGAACTATGTATTTGTTTGGCATCTCCTAGTTTTGAAGGAAGTATAAAATATGACGATCGGAATGAGTAGTCCATTTCTATTTTCGAAATAGATGTTCATAGGCTTCGGCAAATAGAATCTTTTTTCTTTAGAGGATAATAATTAAAAAACGCTTAACGTCACTCCAAAATGAGTAGTCCATTTCAATTTTTGAATAGATGTTCATAGGCTTTGGCAAATAGGGACGGAACGACGATTTGATGCACAGATCCTTAATGGGATTATATTATTTATTTTTAAAAAAAAATAAAAACAACAGTTATGTTAATAAAACGACGATTACGAAAGGAAAATAGATCAGCCACATTTTTAGCACTCATCGGTCTGCTTGTAGAGGTGGCCGAGGAAAGATCATCATTTGCATCAAGCTCAAATACGTTCTTATCACAGACACCGCTACAAGACGCCGCCACCATTACTGTAGAAAAAGCTCAAGGATCTGTTGTGGTGACAAATTGAATCTAAGAGCTCATAAAAACACATATCTAAAACCATGTCCGAGCTTTCACATTCCTTTTGGAATGGAGAGAATGAGAGATCTTCTCAGTCTCAACCATCTCACAACTACGAAGGGAGAAGAGGAGGAGGATTAGAAGGAGGGAGAGGAAGGGAAAAAGCCGCCCGGGGAAGGGTAGAAAGAAGAGGGGAGAAAATCGTGGGAAGGAGAAGCTCTTAACTCTCTCAGCGGAACTACATTATGTATTTTTGTGTGTAAAAAATTGTTGAGAAAACATTAATGATAAAGCTTATAATTTGTTCTAAATTTATTTTTATTTTTTTAAAAAATATAAAAGCTTGGTCTAATTCACTTATGGTCTTAAAATAGCATTATATATCAAAATAATTTTTATTAACTTCATTCATTTTTTTACATAATTCTATATTATTTATGTAAAAAATTTAAGTTGTTCAACTCCAAATAAGTAACTACAGGAGGAAGGTAGCACGTGCCTCCTTTTCACCCGGTGGCTTCACATTTGCGGACAAATTGTTCTATTGTCGACAAGTGCGGAGCCAAAATTTATGACAAATGTGATTAAACTATTCACGAAGTGCAAAGCTTGTGGGTAATACTATAAGAAAACTATCCCTTTAATATGATAGCTATGGAATTTTAAACTAATTAGTTGATAAGCTATGAAAATCAATTTCCAAGGACCATCACCGACTTCTCCAATTTAAAATTAATGGCTCGGTGTGGTAACTTTATAATATCACTGGGGTGCTTAACACAATTTTATAACATGTATACATCTATTTATAATATGTTATTTTACGTTGGTGATTTTTCTAATAAACAAAAAGTTAATATCTCAATAACAACAGGAACAATGCTCTCTCTCACTTTTGATACTTGTGATTTGCAAGACAAAAAGTCGTTAAAGAACCTTCTGTCGCTGTGGTTATCATGTAACAGCAGGAATAATGTTCTCTCTTATAGTATTAACTAGCAGTCGAACACACGCAATGCATGTGCAACTAGAAATTGATTAATTTATTTAATAGTAGGAGCAGTTACTTAAAATGAACAGTTAAAGATTTGTTTCGTTTTTGCCCTTGTGGTTATTGGGTGGTTCAATGTTCTTCCAAAGTAATTACTAATATTTTTTTAAGGTTAGTTTAGAAATTTAAAGTCTACACAATGACAGTGAAAGAGACACCAAATTGGTGCTCTCCTTTTATATATAAGAATAGATGATGGCCATGATTATCAATGGCAGAACCAGGAGTTTATTTTATCTTGGGTTACATTTTGAATTGGGCTAAAAATGAACTGGATTGCACATAATAAGGGGGCTAAAATTTTACATATAAAAAATAATTTTTTTTTCCCATCCGGGCTAGAGCCCACCTTAGCCCTAAGGTGACTCCACCACTGATGATTATGCATGTATGAATACACTTTTGTCCTTGGATTTGAGGATCTTGCTGTCCACAATACACAACAAGATAGTAATGTGTGTTAAAATAACGTCGTTTCGGCGTAGAAAATACTATTTCGAGTAAACTCTGACTTGTAAGAGTCTTCGTTCTGTTGGCTACCCCATTTCTTTTTGCCTCTGTTGCATGGATGCATATGTGTGAATGAGACAGAAGCAAAACGCAGGTAGGCTATGAAAAAGTATTACCTAACCCCATAACAACTTTTCCAATATTTACTAACTTCAACCACTTGATCTAGAAACTTGACCTCCATTTCCTCTAGAATGGGAAGTTACATCCAGTCTTCTCATCACGTTGAATAGGTCTTCCCCAAAGCCAAAAACAGTGCGCAGACTCATGAATTAGATTTAAATGGTGATATGCAACAAACATACGTAGTGACAAGTAGAATTAATTAATTTACAGAGTTAAAAAATCTCACCTAAAATAGGTATATTTTTGTGAGAATTTTGGTGATTTTGTTCCTCAGAATACTATGTCTTTTCTGCACAGATGATATGTCTTGTCCTAAAAAGTTATATACCTCATAAATACTTGATCTCGGTGCTTATAAATCCTAAATCCGCTCCTAGTGGCACTAAAATGAATTGTCACTCGTGACTCGTCGCTCGTCTCAACCTCTCCCTCTTGGGTATTCTTTTTTTTGCTCAGCAAAAAGAACTATATTCGGAATAAAACATGGATTACACGAAGAAGCGGGCTCGGGAAAAGAAGACCCAACATAGTGGCTAGAATTGGCAAGGGACCAACTTAAGAGGCCACCAGTAAGGACCTATCCTGACTTAAACCCAATAAATACACAGGCAGCCCATAATCCTAATAAAACAAATCTAACTGTTTGAAAATGGGGTAAAAATTACAGCCCAAAATCGAAAGCCCTCTTGGATATTCTTGATTAGTTAATTAATTTTAAAAAAATTGGTTCAGGGGAATCGCATCGCGGTGCCGAAACTTTTTTTTCGTTTGGTGTAAGTATATAAGTTTTACACAAATGAGAAATAAAGAAGAGACGTAAAACACCAGTAATAATATTTCAAGAGCACTGAAGATTAAATCCTCTTAAATAAAAGACATTTAGGCATTGAAAAAAAAAATCAAAATTTGTTTGTTTGGGAATAGGTCTATGGTCCACCCCTGCCAAAAATCAAAGTGTGCAAACAAAAAAAAAAAAAAAAGAAAAGAAAATTTTTCATAATTCAAAAAGAATTGATTAAATTTACTTGAGTGTGTAAATTTTTAAATGCAAATTAATCTTAATCTTTGATTTTAGATTTGAAAATATTTTTGGAAAAAAAAAATTCTAGGACCATAACACTCCTAAAAAAAAATCCAGAAATTGATAGAAATAAACAAGAACAGGTCAGAGGAAAAAGACGGGGATCATTTCAACCTGTTTCAAATACGCCGATAGTTCAATATCTATAATTTTTTATTATTTAGTATTCGGTTTACTAGACTGACTAATTTTACAAGTGGGGTGAGTAATTAAGTGTAATCACTTGGTACATGTTTGTTTGTCTGGATATATAAATAATAGATTTAGCTATAAAAAAATTAGCATTACAAATAATATATTTAAAAGAAAAAACACAGACAGAGTTTTTTTGAGGGGTAATGTTGTCATTCTTGTCTTTTCCTAAAGAAAGAAATTTGTAATACCATCTTCTATTGATATTGTATTTCTTCTCCCTATGGGATATAATATCCTTCCGCATACCCAATCCCAAGTCTAATAAACAATACAAAAACCTTATTTGTGCTCCCCATAATTTTATATTCTTATACCATCATTTTTATTCCTCAAAACATACAATCTCGATATATACCATACCAGTCTCATAGCAGGGCCACCCTTGTACTGCTCTGATCAATGCATTGGACTATTCGGGGACATGTTGCACTGTCCTATATAATTTCTTTTTTTAATTTTTAATTAATAATTCTTGGATAATTACATATAAATTGAGACTCAAATCGTTCCCTTTATATTGTAATATTGAAGGGTAATCCCTACAAGCCAAGTAGTATATAGTAGACCTCTCAATCATAGATTATAATTATGCGATGAAATCCTTTCGAATGGACATTCTAACCCTCTTGGCCATTAGATCCTTTGTCGTTGTTGCGTGACATCTTCCCAACTTGCAAGGGGGGAATTACATAGAGACTACGGGGGTCTCAAACCCTCCCAAATTTTTTTAAAAAATCTAAGACTCCAAATCTTGAATCTTGGTTCTGCCCTTGCCAACTTGTACCCTCATCTTTATGAATGAGTTTTTGCCCAGTGAGAGTGAAAACATTGTGAGCTTCCACTGTATCCATTCCTTACTTGTTGAGAGAGATAAACCCAAGACTGATGAGAAGATGGATGAATATGAATTATACTGTGAGAAAGAATCTCTTCCGCATGACCAAGTCATAATGAGATGAAAAAAATGATACTTTCTTGTAGTTCCTACAACTGCGTTAGGAAGTCAAAAACGGTGCAGGGCAGCTCCTTCCCAAACCATCCATCATCATGGTAGTAAAATTGAGGAGAGGAAATCCTAAAGAACAAATAACACATATAGAAGATATTAAGCAAATGCCCTGTAAAAAATAACAATGTGGTAGAAGATATTATGGGAAAAAAGAAAAATAATACACTAGACCAATGTTGTCATTATCGTACCGTACCGGCCGGTACCGTGGAATAAATGTCTCATTGTGATCCCTGCTATCAATTGATTGTGGCTTCGACCATCTGATCTTTTCTGTACCATAGCTATTCCACTAGCAATTAAAATACAAAGGACATAAACAATAGCAACTCTAAAGGTGAGGCTCGGGTCGGCTGGTATCCCATTTATAGACAAAATCATAACTATTGTTGGCCAATTCTAAGTCTGGGGATTCATTACACCTAGTTCTTTGGAGGGGTAATTAGAAAACAAATAAGGTCTAATACACCAATCCCAAATTGATAACCATGACTATTAAAATGCGACCCATGTGACATGAAATGAGACTACCATAGCTCTATACAATGATTTAAATCCTTCATTTTGTAACATCGCCATGCGGATTGAGCCATGCAGATATTATAGTTTATGTTAGCAGTCCAAATGGAATTTTAACAATGCAATTTGGTACACCAAGCCAAAATATATCCTTTGGACATTATATGAACATCGTATCAAAGTTATCGATCTCGTACCGGCGAACATACCGATTTTGTTCCAGGTATGGTAGACGTGTGCACTAACGTATCTTTTTGGATTTTTATTGCTAAAATGAATGTATATTTCTCAAATAATATTTTTAAAAAAATCAAATTGAACATATAAAATAAAACCTCACAAAATTTAAAAATAATTCACCAAATATAGAAAGAGATGATTTTTTGTCTCAATTTATGTCTAATTACCCAAAATATTATTAATTAATTTTTTATAAAAAAATACAGACCAGTATGGTACCAATCGGAACATGTCGGTATAATGACAAGGACAACACATCAATGGTCTAGTACCGCTACGATGCCGGTATGGTGCATGACAAATAACATTGCATTGCATTACATAGGTGGCATTTGAAAGTGTATATTAAAATTGAATGGGCTACATTTTATAGATTCATATAATATATTGTAATTATATTTTAAATTATCTAATTCAGAATTTTAAATCTATTATCCAAAAAAGTTGACTCTCAAACACTCATTACAATATTTTGGTGAAACTGAAATTGTGTATGAAAATTATTTCGTGAGATGCAATTAACCCAAAAGATACACTTCGGATCAACTCATTGGATTGACATTAACTTCTATACCAAAATCTTTAAGATATTGCCAAACTGATGCAATTGACAACTATATTATTCGTAATAAAATTGATTTTTATTTTTTATTTTATTAAAAATTCTCACAAGTATAATTTAATTCTGCAACATAAATATTTCATATGTTGATTCGAATGTTTATAATACATAAAAACCATAAGTTATTTGCTGATAATTTTCCAACATAAATCTGAAAAATACATCGGTTAGAAAGCATAATTATGAATAAGTTCAGCTTACATTGCCAAATTGCCAATGGAATCTAAAGATATTTAATCATAAATGTTTACTTTTTATATTGTTTGTTAATATAAATAATTAACGAAAAAATTTACAGTAAATTTGATAAAAATAAAAGAATAAAAAATACAGTAATAATACTAATTTTTTTTTGTCCAAATAGCCCTACGTAGACCTTACAATTTTGATGGGAATGTGTCCTTGGTAGTAAATAGAGCTAAAAAGTAGGGGTAAAAGTTTGAAGCAAAAAACTAAACCAAACCTATAAATAAAAAAATCGGTAGCTCGGTTCGATTTTTCAATCCAGTTGGTTCGATTCCGATTTGAGTTATAAAAAAACTCAGTTCAATTTTTGATTTTAATCATCTATGAATTAAACCAAATTGGAATGAACCGATTATTGTACTAACTCTTAAAAATAAAAATAAAAGGTTCATTTTTTTTGCTTTAATTTTTTTATTTGACTTTAATTTAATTATAATTTAGAATTTTGTAGAACGTAATGGAACCCTGCCTTTAATTTAGGCTTAGGTAAAATAAGATCGAAAATTAATTTTAAAATAAAATCAATTTAACGCTTGGTCAATTTGACATGAACTTTTTAATTCATAAAATTTTAGACTCATACTCCGAAAACTAAACCAAAAAAAAAAAAAACTGAATTGAACCAAATCAAAATCGTACTGTTCAATTTATAACAAAGAAAGGACAAGATTGCAACAAAATAGTTAAGGTTTGGAGATGCGGGGTATCGAACCCCGTACCTCTCGCATGCAAAGCGAGCGCTCTACCATGTGAGCTACATCCCCTTTTGATTCCGGTTTTCCTTCCGGAAAATTTGAACCTATATATGGTGGAATCACGACCCCTACAAGACCCAGGTCGGATTAATCATCAGTCGCAGTCTCAGGTTTCCCGCCATGGACGCCATGGAAGTCGACAACATTCAGCGAAAGCAGTCCACCTATCAATTCATGGTACAAAAAATTCATATTTTCGTGCAAATTTCCAGTTTTGTTTGGTTTAATTTGATAGATATTCAAGATTTTTTTTTTCTTTGACAATTTCTTATGCTACTCTACTGGGTGTATCTTTGTTTTCGGCTGGTGTTGTGTCTGCTGTAGGACGATGGGTTTAAGATACAGAAGGAAATGTATAGGGGCCAGCAGTACAGCCAGATATACTTTGCTCGGCTCCACTTGATGAGAACTCTTCTCTACTCTCTCCTTCCCAATTGGAAGCCCCATTTGCCTGGTAACTTCTTATTTAGTTTATTGTGCGCTATCTTAACTATGTAAGTAGCTTTATGTATTTGTAGCTCTATTTTGGATCTTGCAGTTCAATTTGCATCTTGGGTTTTGGAGTTTATATGGGTTTATAACACAAAATTTCTTTTGGTGCCGCGATTTTGAGTTTTATCTGTGGTTCGGATGTTAATGGGAATAATTCTGCAGTTCTGAAGTGCAAAATTTAAGTAATTTTTTGTGAGAATTTGCTTTAGATTAGCTTGTAGTTTGTTGGTTGTTGTTTTGAGAATTAGTGTTGGATAACACTCTTCAGGAACTTGTTTGGCTGACTGTTTTCTAGACTTCTTGTTGAGGTTTTTGTAACTATTTTTAAAAACATCAAAAAATGTTTCCGAATTATACAAGCAAATTTTCATTTGAAAATGTATAAGATAAGAAAATGATGAGAATGTTTCATTTTTCATAATTTTTTTCGAAGAGAGGTTTTGACAAAGTATTTTGCAAAACCTATTCTGAAATAGCCAGCAAATGTAGGTATTTTAGAGGTATAAAGGCTTAGGGCACTTGTGTTTAATTTTATGTAGTTTTTTTAATCTTTAACAGGGTTGACGTCAATGTTATATTATTCTAGTATTTTACCAGCTATTGAGTTTTAGAACCGTTCGTAGTTGGTTATGTAGTTTTAGAAGTTTTAGCTTTTGGGAAGTGGAATTGCTTAGGCTACTCATCAGAAGATAACTTCAAAATTTGATTAGCCAATGTTATGCATGAGTAGCTTGGTTGAATTAGACTTAACTTCTTTTCAATTTACTTTTGAAAGTATTGGGGTGGCTGGGTTTTTATGTCTTGTGGGATATTTTGGTCAATTTGGTATCATTGGTTCACATTTTGATGTGATTTGAGTGAAATTGAGTCTAAACTTGTGTTCTTATTAACACTATGATGAATAGTTTGTTATTCTCTTGAATGACATTTATAGGGGGAAGAGTGTCATTCACCCTTACGGTAGTATTAGTTGTTTAGGTTGATGAGCTTTTGAGCTCCATGACTTTTTTACTTGGTTTAAACTGATATACCAAGGTTTGCTTTTGCGCAGTCTGTAAAGTTTTGGGATTGGAAGAGGGCAAGGAATGCATAATTGTTGGAACCCTCTACAAGCACATGAAGCTCAAACCTACTGTTCTTGATGAGTACTCTAAGGAGGTATTTAATTGTCAAGATATGTTCCTTTTCTTTCTTTTTGTTTTACCATCTTTCTGCCTTCTTGGGCTTCTAGGAGATAGACATGTGGGTGAAAAATTAGCTTCATTTTTTTGCTGTTTGATTTTTTCATCTACAGAGATCTGCAGCCCCACTTGTACAACCTCACAATTTTATACACCCGGATGATCATTTGGTTTTGGAAGATGAGAGTGGAAGAGTTATACTTCGTGGGAATGTGCTCTTACCTTCCGTGTATGTAACAGGTGTGTAATGAACTGCTTATCGGTTATCATTATGAAGTTGGAAACATCTCTCAGGATGGAATGATAGTTTTCTTGAATTTTCTTTTGTGGGTTATGCAATCAAGCACATGAACCTGGAATTATATCAGCTATACTCTATGGTTGACCTTTTATGTGGGCTTCCTCATTCTGTTACCCCTTGAATAGGTTCTCAACTGTTGACATGCACAGGACATGTAAATAGAGTAAAAACAATAGGTGGACGTAGTTAACAACCATACGTATTTTATGTGTACTTTAAATGGTATGATACTTTACTATGTTATATTACCCATGGAGTTATACTTGTAGTAGGAAATGTACTTACTGATTCATAAATATTATCTAAAACGCCTTCTGACATAACACAATTGATAGGGATTGTGGTTGCATTGCATGGGAAGGAAAGTGGTGCTGGTGATTTTTGGGTTGAAGATATCCTGGAAGCTGGCTTACCAGAGCAGATTGAGCTGCCTCTTAAATCAGGTATGCCGACAATATCTGATTAATCTCCCTTCCTTTTTATTTGTGTTTACTGTAAGGCGCAATGTGCTCCGCATGGGATTTTATTGCTTGGCGAAACATATTCTTTTCTACTTTTTATCAGCATTTGCTGGTACTTTTTTTTTGGTCAAACATGTCCTGTACATCGGTAGATTGAAACTTTTGCTGCTGGGAACAATTCATAGATTCATGTCATGGACTTGAAGAAATATGACTCCAAGTTTTCAAGAAATAGTACACCGAATCAAATCATTTGTGCAGACCAAAAAGGCATGTGGAATATTATTTTGGGATCACATCAAGACTTTGAGACTTGAATTCCATTCATCATGTACAATTAGCATTGGCGTATAACCTTTGGCTGTGATGAGATGCATTTTGAAATGTGAACTGAAATCAACACATGCATCTGACCATGAGCATCATGTATCTAGCACAAGCCAAATAGTTGTGATTGCGAATTGAAAGACATTTACTCTGTGTTTGAAACTTGTGAAAAACAAGAGAAGAGAAGAGGAGAAGAGAAAATGATAAGGAAAGTGGAGAGAAAATTTTACTGTGCTCAATACCTTTTTTTATGTCTTCCCTTCTCTTTCCTCTCAAACAGAACATTGATAGATAATTTGTTTGGAAGTTTCCCTTCCTTTCCCCATGTTCCACACAAAGCGTTAATAGTTTCTGTTAACTACAGAGCACTCTTGAACTGCTAAACCATTGGCAAATATACAGCGTCTATGTCTGAATGAATTTCTTGTGCTGATTTTTGAATTGGTTTGTTTCTTTTTCCTTTTATGTTTTAAACTGTTTTATACTTCTGAAAGTCTAAAGTGAAGATTAAAGCGTGATATATGCTTTTCTCAAATAGTGTGATCTTTTCTCTTATATTTGGATGTAGTTTGGCTAATGTGTCTATGGAACGCCTGTTACAGCCCCAGTGTTTTCCTTGTAGTTGCTTTAAAGTGTGTTGCTGACTGTTCCTTTATAGGCTTTGTCTAACAGATTAACACCTTTTTGGTGCTGACTACTTGCAGAAGAAGACAAATATGTCGTCTTTGTATCGGGGTTGAGTGTTGGAAGCAGTACTTCCAACCCTCTCCAATTCCAGCTTCTTGTCGATCATGTAACCGGGTATCTAGGGGATGAGAAGGTGCATGCTGTTTCTTGATCCCTTTATTTTCGAACAGTTGGGTTAACTTACTATGGGATGATCCATCTTATCTTTCTTACATTATAAACTTCTCAACCGGTCAGGAACAAACTATTGCAGCTCAAATAGTTCAAGTAGTAATTGCTGGGAATTCTATTGAGATTCCTGGTGGACTTTTCAACGGTCAGGTAACCTGTTTTAATCCTTGTGCTTTCTGGATTACTTGTTGCAAACACTTTATTTGCAATTTTCTGCTGGTCTGTGAAATTCGAGATTTAGGCATGTTTGTGCCTAGAGAGGGGTCAATAGGCCAATCAACATTTCTCAATCAGGTCAAATTCTATTTCCACTATTAACACACACCCCAAATTTGACAATATTCCACTTGCAATAAATGTAAAGAGAGACAAGTGCACAACAAATTTAACGTTGAAACCCTGAGGTCTGCAGCATAGGGTAATACCACACAATCCCAACACCGAAAAACTATAAAAGGTAGAAAACACGAGATGAAAGGAATTACAACTGTTACCCTATTTTATCTTATCACTGCGATCTGTCACAAGCTCCGTGACACAGTCTTGATACAGCCACCATGAAGAGACCTCAATTTCTGGACTTTCAAATGGCTCCTTTCCCATAACAAATGACAGTTCATGCAACAAGGAGCATATTTTGTACAGTGTTTTGTTTTTTTGGTTCAATCATGTCCACTACTAAGCTGTTTTTCTTTCGGATATTATAAATTTTAAATATGAGGATCGTTCATTATCTTCAATAAAAATAACAATCACCATTTCCATTACTGGTAGTCTTGTTCCATTTTTTTGACAGAATTTGTCTTCAAAGGATTTGTCTAAAATGTCCGAGCCAATCAAAGAGCTGGATATCTTGTTGACTCAGGTACTTGGACAATATGCTCATAGATTTCTACTAATAAAAAGTCAAGATCCCTTACATTCACGTATATATATATATGTGAAGGTTGCAGCTAGTGTACCTTTGGATATTATGCCAGGACCTAATGACCCGGCAAATTTTTCCTTGCCGCAGCAGGTTTCATTTACTACCTTCCAATGTAACATATAGTTAGCGTTTGTATTGTATGGGAATTATTTGCTTCTCACATCTCTTTATCTTTCAGCCTTTGCATACATGTCTGTTTCCTGGGTCATCAGCTTATAACACTTTTAAGTCCTGTACAAATCCCCACTCTTTCGAGCTCGACAATATTAGGTAAGATACATTATGCTAGTGTTAGTAATTCCAGGACTCAAATGATTTAACTTCATCCTCCCAGAAAAGGGTAAAGATCCTTCTAATTCTATAGCTGACAGCTTGTTTTTGAATACTGAGAGATTGGCCTGAAAATGCATTAAATTGCACTATGGTGTTCTTCTCTTCCTCAGATTTCTTGGAACATCAGGTCAGAATATTGATGATCTCGAGAAATATTCTGAGGCAAAAGATAAACTTGAATTTATGGAGCGGACAATGAGGTGGAGACATATCGCACCAACTGCACCAAATACCCTTGGTAGATAATATACATACGGTTATATGTTATCATTTACTTTTACAGTATGTTCTGTAATGTATCGTAGTTGTTTGACTTGGAAATTTATATTGGAAAACAGCTGCTTAATTGGACGCAAATTAATAGGATGAGGTGATAAAATGAATTATCTTTTACTCAAGAAGAAATAGAAAACTTGGATGGTTGGATTATTCTAATGGAGTTGTGCATGACTTGGTAGATTAACTAACCGTAATATTCTTCGTTTTGTTTTCTTTTCTTTTTCACAGGTTGTTATCCCTTCACTGATAGGGATCCTTTTTTTGTTGAGAGATGTCCCCATGTTTACTTTGTTGGTAATCAGGATAGATACGAGACTCGCATAATGAAGGGTACTTCTCCATGAGCTCTTACTAGTTAGCTGGAGTGCTATTCTCGTCTAACCTTGTGATAAAGAGTATTGTTGATACCCTTTGTTGTAGGATCAGAGGGGCAGGTGGTAAGACTTATATGCATTCCCAGATTTGGTGAGACAGGAATTGCTGTTGTGGTAAGCTCTTGTATCTCCTTGGCCTGCCCATAAATTTGAAGTAATTATCTATTAGATATGATCACGATTAAGAGCACGATTCCGCCTAGGAAAGTTAATAAGCTCTTTGGTCATTCAAAACTAAACCAAAAGTGAAACTGGTGCATTAGTTTGATGATCTTTTTTCAAGGGCCAACCGTATATTAGCCCCTTGTCGTTCTGGCCATGTGCCCCTTTCTTAGAATTGCCCGGGCGCTCATACTGGGTTGAGATTTCAATGGGTGAAATGTAGGGTCTATTTGGCTTAGCTATATTATTGGGATTATGTGGATTATTTTGAAAATAATCTAGCCCATTTGGCTAAATTGTTCACCCAAACCACCCTGGATTAAGTCAAAATAAATACAACTACATTTTGTGGTCAACATAATCCACAAATAATTTAGTCCAAACACTTTGAGCTAGATTATTCCCTACGGAACCCAACATAATCCAATAATCCAATAATCCAATAATCTAGTCAGGCCAAATGGACCCGTAATTTGTCCCGTATCTTGATTCCAGATACGCGCGACTAGAAAAAGAGGTGGCCTACTATCATAGCTTGGTTGGCACCATGGGCACTGAGCTCGGAATGGGGCTTGAAGTTCGTGTCTTGAAGATGACATGTACTCGTGAATATATTTTGTCTAATGTATAAGTAATCTTATCATCCACTACATATAAAAAAAAAACTGTCGGATAGAGGGATCAAGAATGAAACTAAAGAAGATAATAATTGACCAATGGTGCTTTCTAATGACTTTCTTTTCTTCTTTCATAATGGTTCTCTCTCCTGATTGTGCAACATTGAATATCAGAATACTTTTTTGCTCACTCATTTATCCAGTTCTTCTAAATTTAAGAGATTCATGTTCTTGTATTTGTTTATATGTTAACATGGAATTATTGGAGTATTGATTGTTCATGATTAACTTATAGTTATAGATGGTGTATATTATTAGAGCGAAGAGGTGTATTGGGTTAATCAACTTAACCCTAACCCACATTTAATCATAAATATATAGTGTACCAACAGTACACAAAGACCTAACAACCATAAATATATAGTGTATCCCTGCAGGTAGAAAGAAAAAAAATGAGGATTGCGTCGTTGGTTAGTTTTGCGTGTTTCCAAGTGAACATGATGCCCCATAGAAGAGAAAAAGAAACGCTATAAATAAGTGGGGTTGCAAGAAAGTCACTCAATAGATAGATGGGGAGCCATGGGACGGGGCAATTCAACCTCTCTCAACTCTGGTTGGGAAACCTTCCGTATAGTAGGAGCAGCATAGCGGTGCTGTTTGTAACCTAAACTCAACAAATTGGGCAAAATCCCATTGGAAAATAGTTAGCCGGGAGGGCAACGAAGCCTAAGATGTAAAGCAACTTCACGATCCAATGAATTCCCTTAAATCGGATGACACAAGGTGACATAACCCCTCATTACATTCTAAAACTCCCCTCCAAGCTGAGGCATATATGTATCAAAGACTCAGCTTGTTACACAGTAACTCTAGACGTAGTTCGAACAACAGGTTGGTGAAGATATACGCTAGTGAGCTCTTGTAAACACAAAGTGGGTAGTCAAGATGCCACTTTCTACCTTTTCTCGAACAGACAATCTACCTCAATATGCTTCATTCACTCGTGAAATACGGAAGTAGTTTTATGCAATCTTTTTTATCATCGTCTTTTATGGTCTTGAAAAAAGTAAAGTAAAAACAGCCATCTTGGTCATAGAATTCCTGTCTTTCTATCCGTCATTATATCAAACTAACATGACATTTATCCTCCCTCCCTCCCTCCCTCTTGCTTTGTGACTGGAATACTTGAAAGTTATGGGAGGGTTTTGTTTGACTATAAAGCATATGGACGCCTAAATTGCGTTCCTGACTATTGTGCAGTTAAACATGAGAAATCTTGAATGCCACGCTCTCAGTTTTGGGACTCAACTCAGCTCATGAGGTATGTTGATTTAAAGCTATACAGCGGACCTGCTAAACTTACCACTGACTTATGTTTATGCATAACTGTTACATTTCAGCTTTTTTAAGCCAAAAAAATCTCAGTAATCTCGAGTTATATATGCTAGTTCAGTTGTTTAAGTCTCGGTTATGATCTGATTAAACTGTTTTTAGGGAGGGGGGGAGTAGGAGATGGGGAAGAAAATAATAGCTGGGAGAATAGTGAGTGACTTTCTGAATTCCTGTCTATTTAGGGTTTGTAACTAAACAAATTGAGTTCTGTTTTTACGGCTGGCAAGTAATTCTGTAGTCACGGCGAGCTTCCGTAGCCTTACTAGGGGTGAAAGGATTACCGAAAAAATCGCGGTTTGGTCTGTTTCGGTGTAGGGTTTAGGATATTTTTAGGTTTTTGGTTCGGTTTCGGGTGTCCCTATTTTTTGTTCGTACTGACCAAACCGAATTTATAGGAATAAATTTTAGCCGTTCAATCTCACTCTAATACAACGGTCAATACAAAAGGGTGGAACAACAACATCGTAGATGTATTTTTCTGTTATTTTTTAATATGTGATTTGGACCCAAATACATGAGTTTTGGCTCCATATTGCTAGTAGTCTAACATGTGATTTATGTGGTCCAAAATTAATCTCCATTTTTTTTTTCATGTACCCCATAATTAGGCCCATTTTGGTCAACCTGAATGCCTTGACCAAATCGATTCAACACGAACCGATTTCAGTCCTTACATAAAATTGGTCGGATCAATTTGCGAAATTTCTATCCCAAACCGATCGGGTTTGATATTCCATGCCTCCAAACCGACCAAAGCTGAACTGATTTCACTCCTAAGCCTTACTCATTTGCCTTTTGGTATGATACAACTATACGAGTCTATATGATCTTATAAGCATTAAATACAAAGATTATGTCTGTATTTGTGTTTGTAAAGTTATAGGCATGGTTTGATGAGACATGGGGGGACTAATTGTTTACATGAAGTGTCTGTTAAGAATTCGAAGAATTTCACTGTAAATTGGATAAAATCTATATCTATCTATATATACTGTATCCTAAAAATGTGTACGACAAATGGCATGGTCTCCCTTTCTTTAAAAAAAACTTAAAAATCACACAAAAAACAACATCGAGATTAATATTTCTCCATTTTTTATTAGCTTTTCACTCACAAGAAAAACCTTCAAAACCTTTCCTCCACGTTCAGACTTTTTCTCTTATTATAATTTTTGAATTAATGTTAATCGTAAATTCAATAACGGCTTTATGTGTTCCTATGCATAGTACGGGTACCACACTTATAAATAGTATAAGGATGTCTGTAGTTAGTGTGAATTGACAATTACGGGGCATTTGGAAGTGTTCCTGTGGCCCTTGTGGTGTCTTTGATTAGTTATCAAACAATGAAGGAAGAATTTGGAGTTTTGTCCATGATAATTTGTAGGTTTAAACAAATGCAACCTACAAAATACATAAGATTTGAACCCGAAGGCGTTGGTCTAGTAATTAAGGCTCGGGACTTAAGGGTTTGCTCCTACTTGAGGTTTGAAACTCCTCACGTGTTATCATCTCTTATGATGCCAGTCTACACAGAGTTTTGCCTTGGACGGTGTGATTGGTCTTCTAGAGATTAGTCGAGGTGCACATAAGTTGGTCTACACACTTCAAGTTATGAAAAAAATATATAGCATTTGAAAGTTGAGTCTTGTGTGATATTCTTATGGAAGGGAAAATGTTCACAATGCCATATGTTCTATAAAATGAACCCTTCAAGGAAGAAGTAACTATTTGCACATTTCTTCTCCTTTTAATTTGTATGGTTTATAAGAGAATAACTCCTATCTACTTCGAAGTTGCAGGAGTTAAAGCAGTTGTTTCTGCTACCATCGCAAAGATTTCAATCGAGAAAAAGCTTGAAACTGCCGAAAACTCGAGCTGGGGAAACTTTTCTTTTCTTTTGCGTCATTTTCTAAAGCAATTTTTTTTAGTTTCTGCTACCGTCACGAAGATTCAATCGAGAAAAAGCTAAAAGCATGAAACTGTCAAAAACTCGAGCTAGAGAAACTTTTCTTCTCTCTTTGTCTCTTTCTTTGGTTAATTGTAGGAGTCCTTACTCAAGTGGTTTTCAATGTAAGAATCAATGTGTATTTCACCTAAAACTAGATTTGTGAACATCATTTATCTGGTATAACTGGGGAAGTTGTATACTTTGCTTTATCTATAGGATATGATGTTTGTCTTGCCAATATATATGTAATACAAATCCCAAGGGGCTATACGAGTGGAGATTGGGATGAGTTATAAATATAGACATTCCGAGGTCGAATTTTGACAACTTTGAGGCCACTAGACAGTTGCCCAGTTGTTAATTTCAGGGCTCCAAGAATTAATCGGTAACAGGTGAAACATATTCTAAGTTGACCGGATAACTCGGCTATCTCATACACACAAATTTATATATTTACAATAAAGAAAATACCTTCTCAGTAGATATGTGAAAGTATGCTAGAAAGTATGCTATGATTATCTAGAGAAACATTAAATTTTTGAAACCATTGAGATGATCTAAGAATTTTGCTATTTCGTTTTGTTAGTGGCTTTGAATTCCGGGTATGATATCTGGTTCCAAATTTTATTTGCCTGGAAGGCAATAAAATGTGAACACCTCTCTTCCTATTAATATCTTACTCTCTTTCTATACCTCATTCTATTTACGCAAATATCATCATTAATTATAAAAATATCATGATTAATACATTCACATATTCATATTTACCAATCTCTTTCTCAAAAAATATTAAAAAAATCCTCTATAATTATTCACGCTCTTATAATAAATCTGTCATTTTACAAAATCCTCCTCTTATTAGATTTCCCAATCAAATTATTTTTGGTCGCCAAAAGTAATTCCCAACTACACACACACACACACACACATATATATATATATATATATATAAATATTTTCTAGACTTTAAAAATATATATATAAGCATGACCTTCCCGACTAACTAGTGTTTAGTCACCAAAGGCTGTATTTCCCGACAAACTATTTTTTGGTTGCCAAAAACATAACCTCTGCCGAACAAATATTTTTAGTCGCCAAGAGTCACGCATTTACTGACTAAAATAGTGTGTGCACAGATAAAAAAATAATAGATTTCCGACAAAATTATTTTTAGTCGCCAAAAGTAATATTTTCCCCATTATATATATATATACACTTAGAAATACATATAAAAACATGACCTTCCTGACTATCTAGTGTTTAGTCACCAAATGCTGTATCCCGACCAACTATTTTTTGGTCACCAAAAACATAACTCTGCAAACCAAATATGTTTGGTCGCCAAAATTCACACAATTACCGGGATAAATATTGTTTCGCCAAAGGTTCAATATTTGCGACTAAATATTTCAGTCGCCAATACACTACTTTTGGCAACTAAATATAATTTAAGTCGCAAAAAATATTTTTTTTTCTTGTAGTGAGTCATTAGATCAAAACAATTCTAATTGTTGTTGTGAAAGTGTATGTGGAAGGGTCCACAGACGGAATTACAAAGGGACCACGGCGGGCCCGGGCCCTCCCAAAAAAAATTCAAAAAAATTTAGGATCTAGGTATATAAATTTTCAAAAAAAATTATAAAAATAAAATTATGTTTTAGTCCCCTCAAATTACATTTAGCTCCTCTTCTTTTCCAAAAAAATCTCGATCCCCCTAAATTTTGAATCTCAATTTTGCCAAGGGGTCAACACTGTCGTGTAATGTATTATGAATGTTTAATTCTACAATGGGTACATTGATGGAAGGGTACCATTCACTTCAACTAAATATTCCATTAACAAGATGAAACTTCCTGTGAAGACTGCATGATATCTTTGGTACCACAACGGAGAGGTATACAATTTTCTTTATATATCTAACTTTTCTATTTTTCTGTTTATATCCCGTACCGTAATATACATATTTTAACCAAAAATCATACTAAACATAAAAGTAAAAGCATCATAATTTAAAAATAAATCACCAAATATAACAAAATAATTTTAGCCTCAAAGTATGTCTAATTATTCAAAAAAAATATTATTTGATTTTTTAACTTTTTTAAATACAGACCGGTACGGTACAGTACTAAATGGTATTATCTAGAACAGACTGAAATAGTTCGGAACATGTCGGATCAGGTCGGAACAATCACCGGAACGGTATTCCGGTAGTTCGGTACCATTACAAGGGCGATATGAGACGTATCGGCCGGTACAAAACGGGATTCACAACTTTAATACAAATAGATTGGTTAGTGCCCTTTTCTCCACTTCAAAGGAAACAACCTTCCAAGTGCGTGGCTCTTCATAATCATGGATTCACTAAAACAGGGCAGAAGTGGGTGGCAAACGGGAAGCAACACCAATGCCAACAATTCTGAAAGACCAAAAACAACTTATTTCAGAAGATTGTTTGATTATTGGCAGTTTTAAAAAATTGTTTTACGACAATGTCTTAGAAAAGGTGATGAGGTGGTTCAAGTTCACCAAAACCATTTCAATTACAATACAATACGAATAATTGATAATAGTAATGTCACTCAAATTTATGATAAAAAGGTACCTATGACATTAGTCTATTTGGCCTAACTTGATTATTCATAATTAAGTTTTGTATAATATTAAAAACATTTGTGGAAATTGTTATAATTTAGCCTAATTGTTCTCTTTACGACTTGTCTTCTGACCCAAGAGACTTGCACACTAAGCAATGCCCTTTGGTGATCAAAATTTTAAAAAAAGCAGAGTGAATAATAAGAAGATAAATATAATATAAAAGAAAAATTATTATAAATACGAGAAATATTATAAAAAATTTTGTTTCAGTTGTTTTTAAAAATGTTAATATAGTAAATATAAATATTATTTTTTAATTAATAATCTCATTATTATAATTAATAATAATATTTATATTAATAAAATAAAATAATATTTTGTTCTAAAAATTTCTTGAAATGTAATAAATTTAAATAATTATATTCAAGACGATAAACAATAAACAAACAAACATGTCCTTAGCGCGGTTGTTACTTTTTGCCAAGTATCATCGTCCTCTCTAGTAGGACTGTGACAGCAAAACTCATACGGCGATCATGGGTTCTCTTCTCTCTCTCTCCTTCGCTTTGCCCCTCCTCTTCTTCCTCAACCTCAACGGTATGTGGTCTCTGGTCAAAACCCATTTCCTGCTTCACAATGAGTACAGTCATCGACCTAATTTTTTGACCTACTTTTGCAGTTTTCGCTATCCTCGTATTCGAAGAAGGCTACACAGTGAGTACAGTCCTCGACGGGAACAAGCTCAACCTAAACCCTCACTCCATCCTCCCTCACTTTGCTTCATCCGATCTCATCATCCTCGATTCTGAACACAGTGCCTTTTTCACCGTCTCATCTACCGCATCCCAAGGTACAACATGTACACACCGGCATATATGCAGACACCCATGTTGAGCAAGACAACGATCCTCGAAAACTTTTCTCGAAAACACCTTCGAAGTCAAAGTTAATGGGTCAGATTCGTTTTAATTTATGAGCATTACACACTCAAGGTGAATCTAATCTACCGAATTGGAATTCGGAGATATTTTTGGGGACCAAAGAATTTCCTCACCGATGTTACACTCTTCATGAAAAAGAAAAATTTTGATCCGATTAATATAGCCCTAGAATTTCATCATATTTTTTGGGAAAACGACACATATCTTTTCTGAAAACAGAGTATAATTTTTGCCAGACGTGTGTTTGGATCATATGACTCTGATTCTCTGATCAAATTGATTTTTTTATAAGTAGCATCAACACATGGGTGTCTGCTAGATGAAGGGTTTGGATCATAAAAATGAGATCCGTGGCCGGAAATATTGCGTTTTGCACCTAATATAAGTACATGTAGTGGTTTGTTATCCGTTTTTGGACATGTTAACAACACTGCTACACACAGATTTGGTGCATGGATTGGGACATGTCCAGAACTGTCCGATGCTCGTGGGGCTCTTATTATTGTGTAGGCTCCATGTGCATCGAACAGTTCCCGGATATATTTGGTCTGGATCGGTGCACCGAGGGTTGTGTTCCTAAACTTCCTCACATATTAATGTATTTGTAGAGACTGGGGTCAAGTGGTTATCTGGCAAAGGGTTCGGGTTTTCGGATGGTGATTTGGCCGCTTCCATGTTCAATAAGCCCAAAAACTTTGCTGTTGATCTAAATGGGAATGTGTATGTTGCTGACAAGGGAAATCTAGCGATAAGAAAGATTAGCAAGTCAGGTATATCACCACACCTATACACAAATTTGAGATATTACCAATTATATGTAATTCCTTCAACTGTAATTGTTTTCAAGTTTTTACTGTTTGTTTGCATTGACTGAAAGGTAAGATGGTAAGTTTTATCGACATGTTCACGAACATGAGACTCCATGGAAATTGGATGTGTGAGTGCCTGAGTGGTAATTGCCAGCAGTTGTGTGATTTCATTGGGCTGGACATTGAGTTTGATATATGTAAGACTCGCTGTTTAAACAAGTTATTACGATCGGCTTTGTTTAATTGAGGTCAACAGTCGGACTTTGTTACCCCGCGACATGAGGATAGTTAGGATCCTATGTTAGAAATTTACTTCTACCGGCTGGATAAAGGCATTTCTAAATTTTAACCCTCTCGCCCTCCCTTTTACAGGCACAAGTTTCTTTGCGAAACAAGTTAGAGTAAGGTTTTGATCCATATTTCATTGGATGAATAACCAATGGAGGAGGGGAAAAAATCATGGACACCTCACGTGACACTTGACAAACATACAGGGACATCCCCGCACATCATCAAGTCTTTCACGGACACCCTCTGAAATTTGGAGGTGTATCATGACGTCGGTTACCCCAATGATTTATTGATTTTTGTAAACTAACAAAGGGAGAAAATTATGTATTGTATTGATAATTAAACTGTACAAAAGGGTCCTCTATTTATACAGGTAGAGGAGACCTAATTACGGAAATAAAATCAGCCTAATTACAACCTATTATTTACACAATCAGAATGGTAACACTATTAAGCTAATTATGGTAACACTATCAAGCTAAGTATGGTACATGCTAACACTCCCCCTCAAGTTGGTGCGAAGATATTACTCAAGCCCAACTTGGATGCAATAGTGTGGAAACTCTTGCTGCCGAGTCCTTTTGTGAAAATATCAGCCAGTTGATCTCCAGATCTCACAAAAGGCATACATATCGAACCTTCACTGAGTTTCTCCTTAATGAAGTGTCTGTCAATCTCTATGTGTTTCGTTCTATCATGTTGAACTGGATTATGAGCAATGCTTATGGCAGCTTTATTATCACAGTAGAGTTTCATTGGACCACTATTGCTAAAACCCAAATCACGCAGCAATGTTTGAAGCCAAAGAAGCTCACAAACACCATGAGCCATGGCTCTGTATTCGGCTTCTGCACTGGACCTAGCAACCACAGATTGTTTTTTACTTCGCCATGTAATCAGATTTCCTCCAAGAAAAGTACAATAGCCCGAAGTCGATCGTCTATCATCCACAGAGCCAGCCCAGTCAGCATCGGTGAATGCTTCCAAACACAAGTGACCATGATTAGAGAACAGGATACCTTTTCCAGGGGTTGACTTTAGGTACCTCAGGATGCGGTAAACCGCATCAAGATGGGCGGTGCAAGGATTATGCATAAACTGACTAACGACCCCCACTGCATAAGAAATATCTGGCCTAGTGTGAGCTAGATAGATTAATCTACCCACAAGTCGCTGGTACCTCTCTCTATCAGTACGTTCTCCCATATCTCCTTTCAGGTGATGATTTACCTCAATAGGTGAATCTGCAGGCCTGCAACCTAACATACCTGTCTCCTCCAATAGATCGAGAATGTATTTCCGTTGAGAGATAAAAATCCCTTTATCAGACCGTGCCACTTCCATGCCAAGGAAGTACCGCATTGATCCTAGATCCTTTATCTCGAATTCTTGAGCTAAACGAGTTTTAAGAGTCTGGATCTCTTTCACATCATTGCCTGTCATTATTATATCATCAACATAAACAATAAGGACAGCAATTGTATCAGTACCTCTCTTTACAAGCATTGTGTGATCTGCATGGCTCTGCTTGTACCCAAAGCTCACCATAGCTTTTGAAAATCTGCCAAACCAGGCTCGAGGTGACTGCTTCAATCCATAAAGAGCCTTTTTTAACCTACACACTTTCCCTGCACTAACTGGGGAAGAAAATCCTGGGGGAACCTCCATATACACCTCCTCCTCCAAATCACCATGAAGAAAAGCATTCTTCACATCAAACTGCTGAAGTGGCCAATTCAAGATTGCAGCACATGAAAGTAATGTACGCACCGAGTTCATCTTTGCAACTGGTGCGAATGTCTCCTCATAATCAATGCCATAAGTTTGCGTAAAACCTCTGGCTACCAATCTCGCTTTATATCTCTCAACTGAACCATCAGCATTATGTTTAACCGTGAAAATCCACTTACAGCCTACAGGTTTCTTTCTTTCCGGAAGATTTACAAGTTCCCAGGTGCCATTCTTTGCTAAAGCTTTCATCTCTTCCACCATAGCCCCTTTCCACTCAGGTATCATAAATGCTTCCCTCCAATTCTGTGGAACAGTTATAGCAGAAAGAGAAGCAACAAAGGCACGGTACGAAGGAGATAAATGATTATAAGAGACATAATGTGAAATGGGATGCTGAGTACATGATCTGACACCTTTCCGAATAGCAATAGGACGGTCATCACAATGAGGAAAGGATTCATTACCCGATGAATTTGGTGAAGAGGCTGAAGATGATTCTGGAACTGAAGTAGGATCTGCTGATTGGCAAAGTGGTGGAGCACATGGAGCTTTAGTTCTCCTTTGATACGTTGCCAAGGTGGCAGGCCACTCTCTTGGCAATCTATGCACGTTCTCATCCACTTGCCCATCACCATCATGTGGTTGAACATTCTCAGCAGAGACTAATTCGTCTTCTTCCTTATTCTCCCCCTCACTATGAAAAGAGGAAGGCAACAATGACCATGATGACTCCAGAGATTGGAACACCCCTCCTTCCTCTCTCATCTCTTCCGGACCAACACTCTCCCCCTGAAGAGATGAAGGAATATACAAAGACTCTGTCTCCCAAAAGGTAACATCCATTGACACAAAAAACTTCCTAGACCGGGGCTCATAACATTTGTAGCCTTTTTGGGAAGGAGAATACCCAACAAAAACACATTTGTGTGCCTTATGTCCAAGCTTTCCCCCAGAAGGGTGAGGAGCATGAACAAAACACACACAGCCAAAAACACGTGGAGGAATAAACGTGGCGTGACAAGTACTAGGTAAACATTCAATGGGTGTTTTGAACTGAAGCACACTAGAGGGCATACGGTTAATGAGATATGCAGCAGTTAAAATAGCCTCCCCCCAAAAATATTTAGGAACTTTCATGGTAAACATAAGAGAGCGGGCTACCTCAGCCAGATGGCGATTTTTTCGTTCGGCAACACCATTCTGGGATGGAGTATCCACGCAAGTTGTTTGGAAAAGAATGCCATGTTCATCAAGATATGCACGAAAAAATTTATCAATGTACTCAGTACCGTTGTCACTACGGAGAATTTTAATGCTTGTGTCAAATTGAGTGTTCACCATCTTATGAAATGATTGGAAACAAGAAAAGACTTCATTTTTAGTTTTGAGTAAATACACCCAGGTAACACGAGAATGACAATCAATGAAAGTAACAAACCATCTATAACCTTTTAATGAAGTAACGGGGAAAGGACCCCAAACATCAGAATGAATGATTGAAAAAGGGGAATCACTTCTCTTATTAATAGGTGCATAAAATGAGCGTTTATGTTTAGCAAGTTCACATGCTTCACAAAAAAATTGACTCCTAGGACAAGACTTGACTAAAGTAGGAAAAAGTTTCTCTAAAATCCCAAAAGAGGGATGACCCAATCTACGATGCCACTGGTGTAGTAAGGATAAAGCAGAACCCGTATCGGCTCGTAAAGCTTGACCACATGATAGTGATGGTGGAGGACAAGGTGCATTTTCCAGATAGTAGATGCCACCATGTGCTTTACCACTGCCAATCACCTTCCCCGTTTTCAGTTTCTGAAATACACAATGAGTATGAAAGAAAGTTATAGAGCAATTGGCAGAACGAGTAAAACTACTAACAGAAAGTAAATTGGTGGCAAACTTTGGAATATGTAGAACAGAGGATAGAGAAATGGAGGGAGAATAACAAACAGAACCTTTTCCTGAAATAGCAGAGAATGAGCCATCTGCTATTCTAACTTTATCCTTACCAGAACAAGGGAAGTAGGAATCAAAAACAGAGGAACAACCTGTCATGTGATCTGACGCACCGGAGTCTATAATCCAAGGAGTGGAAGAAGAAGACGCTGTGAAAGCACTGGACAGTATACCTGAATGAGCAAAATATGATGAGGCCGGAGTGGATGTAGGAACGGTGGAAGTAGGGGCTACAGTAGATGAAGAATCAGCCCTCGCGGACAAAAGACGCCTGATAGCCTGCAACTCCCCCTGAGAAAGACCCCCATGAGACTCACCATGTGGCGGAACTCCAATAATCGGTCCGGGATCAGGCACAGTAACAGCTGCAGATTCTGTGAAATGAGCCTGGCCATGAAAGCGCCCATAACCACGGCCACGACCACCACCACCACGTCGTCCACCTCCTGTGTCACGAGGAGGACGCCCATGTAGTTTCCAACAGGTGTCTCGGGTGTGATTGGTCCCATCACAATAATCACATTTACGCTGTCCACTAGATCCACCATGACTGCCAGACTGTACCTTTCCATTCTGTGGAGATCCGAATCCGAATCCTCGCCCAACGCTAGTATGAGGGATAGCAGCTAAAGCAGAACGCTCAGAAGTAGATGAAGCAAGCATGGCACTGCGCCTACTCTCCTCCTGCTGAACAATAGCATATGCATCGGCCAGGGACGGAAACGGAACCCGGCCCAATACCTGCACTCTAATCTGATCATACTCCCTATCAAGGCCAGCCAGGAAGTCATAAACACGCTCTTTATCAATCCGTTGGAGCCACTTAGCAGCATCAGCTCCACACGTAGCTTGAAATCCCTGATAAAAATCAAATTCCTGCCATGCTCCACACAACTCAGCATAATAGTTAGCAACCGGGCGATGATTTTGCTCCATAGAACGAAGCCTCTTTCTCAGTTCAAAACACTGAGCATCATTACCCTGCTGAGAGTACATATCAGAAACAGTTGTCCATACCTTGTATGGATTCTCAAGTAACAAGAAAGGATTACGGATATCGGGTTTCATGGAATTGAACAACCATGTCATAACCAGGGACCGCTGAGCTTTAAACCTTTTAAGTTCCAAGGCATCTGTAGGTGGGTAAATAGGACCCTCAATAAACTCTGACACTCCTTTGGACTCAATGGCCAGTGTAAAAGATCGTGACCAAAGCATATAATTTGTTCCATCCAATTTAATTGGACAAATATCCACAGGGGCACTATCCAAGATCTTAATAACTTGGCCAGGAGTATACTGTGTACCTAATGCTTCATTCATCTCTACTTTCGGTGCATCAATTATTTTTTCAGACATAATTTCCAACAGAATAATTGCGAACCCAAAAAAAAATTGAGATAACTTGACCAAAAAAATTAGAGAGAGGGGTACCAAACGACCAGAGGAGGCCCAAATTAGTCTGATGAGTGGTGGTGGGCAGCAAGAGAGGCCCAAACTAGCGTACACCAAGAGAGGCCCAAACTAGCGTACACCAAGAGAGGCCCAAACGAGGCCCAGACCAAACGATACAACGTACTGATAGAACGGCGGACCAGAGATCAGAAAGAACGGCGGACCTGAGATCTGGAGCGACCAGAGGGAACGACGAACCAGAACCAGAACCAGAACGGCGGCGAACGACGAACCAGAACGGCGGCGAGGAACGACCGGAGCGGCGTCGGAACGGCGGCTGAACGGCAGCAAGGTGTCGAGATGGGCGATCAAACAGGGCGCAAGGTGTCTGATCGGTGACTGGCGATCAGCAAACAGGTCGGCAAACAGGTGTCTGATCGGCAAACAGGGCGCAAGGTGTCTGGTGATGGCGATCAACTACCACCGAACAAAGACCAGACGATGGGACAGCTACGTTGGAAGGAAAAAGGGCCGGTGATGGCGAACACCGGCGGACGACGGGTAAACCCGGAAGAATCACGACTACGGGTAAACCCTGGGTAGTCGAAGAAGGCCTGACGGCGGCAGCGGAAGAGCTATTAATGCTCTGATACCATGTAAACTAACAAAGGGAGAAAATTATGTATTGTATTGATAATTAAACTGTACAAAAGGGTCCTCTATTTATACAGGTAGAGGAGACCTAATTACGGAAATAAAATCAGCCTAATTACAACCTATTATTTACACAATCAGAATGGTAACACTATCAAGCTAATTATGGTAACACTATCAAGCTAAGTATGGTACATGCTAACAATTTTTTTATGACATTGGCAATATAATAGCAACTATTTTGAAATTGCGCCTTGGTATTTCTTTGCAGCTTTAAGTCAAGTGAGGCCAACCCATCTTTTTGATTGACTTGATATGATGCACTTGTTAAACCATTTTAAGAAATTATGTTCTATGTAGGTTTTTTGCATAACATCCTTTGTACCAGGTTAATTGCCAGTCCTTATTGTCCTGATGGTAATGTCGAGCTTTACTCTTTTGTCAATGATGCATTTATAGGTGTGACCACAATTGCTGGCGGTTCAAAAACACCAGGTCATGTGGATGGACCTGGACGAAATGCATCATTCTCCACTGATTTTGAGCTGGCTTTTATTCCTGAAAGATGTGCTCTAATGATATGTGATCATGGTCATAAATTGGTCCGTCAAATTAACCTGAAGTCGGAGGATTGTGCCAGAAGTTCGCATCCTGGTAAGTTGTTTGAGTTTACGATAGTCTTGAAGATGTAATTCTCGGGAAAAAAAGGAAAAAATTGTACAATCCATGTCCAAAGTTATCTTTTGAAGAGGATTAGGAGAGGGATCTATGTGTATTTTTTATAGACAACATTCTAACACAAAATATTAGGCCTATCTTTTAGGGTATTGATTTTTTGTAAGTTCAATGTTTTACTGATTCCAAAGTCCTTTAGTTGTGCAATCATCCCTAAGTAGAACAACTCATGACTATGAACATCCATGAAGACCTCCCACTTCATTGGCAAATACAAGAGTGTACTCAGCTTCACTTTGTTGCCTTACGCCTTGCCCTTACATTCTACGGAAGAAAGGGATTTCCTATTGGAACACGGCTTGTGAGCTCACCAAGAAAAGATTCCGAAGGTTTTTATGAACCGAGTATTTTTATTCTAGTATACGTGATTCTTCATGCTAATATTTGTGAAATCCTTCCCCGTGTTTGCAAAGGGTCTGACCCATGAATCTATTCGCCTGAATAGTTTGGCACCCTCTTTGGATTGTGCTCGATGCTTGGTAACTCTCTCTCTCTCTCTCTCGCGCGGGCGTTGGCATTTTCTTCTTTTTTTTTTTCCCTGGAAATTAGATGACAGGTACATCCTAGTGCTAATTTGTAGCCATCTTATTGTTGGTGGAGATAACAAAAATTTGTGCATTGCTATACCTAATGTTGCTGAATATTTACCCTTGCCTATGTTGTGGAAGCATCTTTGTGTTTGCATCTGGATTAGGGAGCATTTGTTGTGAATATTTTTCAATCGCAAGGACAATAACATATTGTAATTTTTTGTGCATAAACAACTCTCTCAGAATTAAGTTCGTCAACTTGGCCTTGGGCTTTGGCTGTCGGAGTTGCTTGCTTGGTTGGCCTGATAATGGGGTTTGCAGTTCGCCCATATATAACTTCCAATGTAAGTGTCTCCTTTACTTTCTGTAATATTACCAAAGAACTGGATTGCTTACATTTTGTCTAACCAAATTTTGTAGACAGGAAGGCTTCAACCCACTTCGGTTCAACGCGACATGGAAGCGTTACCTAATCAATCAGGGGAGGCAAATACTGATGTTTTGCTTCGACGTCAGAAACGCAATTGTTAGCGTCGACGTCAGAAACGCAATTGTTAGCTCACTACTTTACACCTTGAAGAGGTTAACCACTTTAAGCTTATCTCAACTCTCTCTAGTATTTAGTATAAACTCGGCAGAACCCCAGGTTTCGCGTAGGAAATCTGTAACATCTTTAGATTCTAAGCGTTTAGCAAGAAAAGAGTCAACGAAGTCTCGGATGGTTTCTGAACAATTGAGAGACTTGATTAGTTTTGATGAAGTGGTGGACATACCTGAGGAGTCAGCTGACAATGTATTCGAGCAAGGTGCTTATAATGGAAACAGAAATGATGTATTGTGTGAAGGCCGTCAAAGGGTAGATAATATGATTTGTGCGAATATCTTGGATTTTGAGATGCAGGGTAACGGCGCCCCGGTGGAGGAGCCCTTGGTGAGTAGTTCAGGTTTAGTCAAGAGGAGATGAAAATATTTGAAGGAAGCTCTTTCTGTTTGTGTAACTACTTTCATCTGCTAAACTATTATGTGTGTAAGGATATCACCTTTTCTTTTTCCTGGGTCTTGCCTCACTGTTTGTGTTGACCGCTTTAAATGCTGTGTTATTTGACTTGGGGAGAAAATGACATAGATTGACGAAAATGTCTCTGCATTAAATGTAGGGTTTGGACTATGTTGTATATTTTGCTTTATCTATAAGGTATGATGTTCTTGTCTTGCCAGTGTGCATGCGCGCACGCGGATGTAAATGTGTGTGTGTGTGTGAACTTGCATGAGTAGCTACAGTTGAACTGGAAAGTTTTATCAGTCAGTAAGTTGCAACTCCCGGAACATTCGTGGTGAAATTCTGTTTGATAATATTGTCATCGATATCGAACTGTTATTGATATTGAATCAAAGAAAGCAAGGAGGAAGAATCTTGAGAAGGTAGGCAACTTATTTTTGCCTATCCTCTAAATACTTCTCCTCGACCTTGCAATCTTTGGATCTGTAGTGTTCTGTGTTCTCGGTCACGAAAATGATTTTGACAGGGAACTCGCATCTAATCTGCGAGGTGGTGGGTTCTTTGTTGCCAATACTAACTCCGTCACTATAAGAGCTTTATTGTTTGAGAGCCGAATATGGACTGAGCAATAAATGATTAAATGTGGTAAGATTTTTCTTATCCATGGCGATAAGAATTTCTTTATTTTTATGTCAATGTTGTTCACTATTAAATTAAATCATTTAATATCTGAACGAAAACAATTGAACAAATCACAAAAAAAGCAGCAGCTTAGTTCAACAAAATTTTGACTAAAGGTCAATAAATTTACAACGTGATATGCTAAGGATCAAGCACAACCAACTCCAAGAAGATTTGTCTAATTTAATGGCGAAGCACTGCTGAGCAATTCTTGTATCGGTAGCATACTCCTCTTTTTATCCATTTTGTTTAGAAAGAGAGTGGGAGATAGAGGCACTCCGGGTCTCTTTGTTGCTTGGAGAGCTATTTTTTTCGGCACTATTATACCAGAAAGAACCGATTTCTCCGGATTCAGTAGGGGCATGTCGGGGGAAATTGGGGGCCCTGCTGTGCACAGCGCACAGCAGGGCGTGCTGTGCGCCAAAACGGCGTCGTTTTGGCGCACAAAACACTGATCGAAAATTGTTCGGTCAGTTTTTCACTGTTCGGGCAGTGTTTTGTGCGCCAAAACGGCATCGTTTTGGCGCACAGCACGCCCTGCTGTACACAGCAGGGCCCCTGGTTCCATGCCGGGGATATCAATCCAATTTCCATCTTTTGCTATATGAGTGTACTATTGTGGTTTAAATTACAAATGAATACATTCAAGCTTATACATATTAAGTTTTTTTTGTGCGGTTGACTAACTATACCTTTTCTTTCTCTTTATGTTGGTTTTTTTTCATTTTAAAGATAAAAAGATTGATATGTACGTTAATTTTTTGCACGTAATGTTATTAGAACGAGTCTAATTTTGTTCACCCATAGATAAGTAAATTTGTGGGGCCGCGTCGATGAAATCATTTATTTTGTACTCTCTTTGTCCTGGCAATTTATTCAATTTCGACATTCGTGCATCCTATAAAATTATTTACATTGAGTAATTTATAAGACTTTTTATGATTATGAAAATACTGATTAATAGAACTAATCAAGATTTATCAAACAAGATCATTATTGAATATACAAAATTATATATTATTTTTTAAGGAGTCTAAAATAGTAAAAGTAAACAAATAAATTGGGACTATCGATTTCGTACATTTTATCTTTCTCGATAAATAAAATTTTCTTTATGGACCAAAAACAGCTAGGATAAAGAAACTTGTATAAAAGGCCCAGACACCCGAAGTAGACCACCCCCCTCCGCCAATACAAACCCGGCCCATTTCCAAAGATTCACTCTCTCTCTCTCTCTCTCTCTCCACTCGCAGCGTTCTTGTCAGCAAGAACATGGGACGCGCGTATTTAGAATTCCCCATTTCTCCCAACGGCTATATTCTCCATTGTTACAGGAGTATTCAAATCATTCAACCCCCCAACCCTTCCCAACGGTACTTCCTAAAATTTCCCTTATTTATCCTCATTATAGTCCACTTCCTTCCCTCTCTATCTAATAACATCCATTGATTCTCTCTCTCTCTCTGTAATGGATACTGCACCATCTACAGTTCAGCGCGTAACAAAGGCGTCCTCAGATGAATTGCTTAGGAAATTCGCCCAAGTAAGTTCGAAATCCGAAGATACAAAATGCCACCGGAAAAGAACGAGGCCGGAAGCTGGAGTAATTGACGACCAGAGTACCGGTTTGGTCGAGAGGAAGTCGCTTCTTCCTCTGGCGGATCGGAGATCCGGTGTTTTGATTCGGAGGCTGGGGATGGGGAGGTCACGGCTTCGGACAAGGGGTTTCAAGAACAAATCGATTTTGGGAACAATTGAGAAGGTCAGGAAATTACATTTATCTCCTTTAGAAATTGGTATATTACCGTATTTATATCTGTCGATAAATGTTATGTTATAGAGTATCTAATATTCTGGATTAAAATTGCCTAATGTGTACTGTCTGCAGAACTTGATTCAACCTTTTTGCGTTGAATTGTATTAATCAGGAGTGTAATCAGTCCGATTTGGTAATGTTTCGAGTGAATTTGAGACCGAATCGGTAGTGTCGGTTTAGGAATTTAAAAACCAAAATTGAGCAGAAGTAATGCAGTGGGGTTATTGGTTTACCAGTTTGGTATAAATTAATTTTATACGATGAGATAAATTTTAGTTGTTCAATTTTATAGGATGTGATAAATCAAATGCTGAATTTGGTCCAAAATATAGGAGGTAATTCAATTTTTTATGAAGTAATTTTGGTCCCTTTTTTGGGGATTGTGGTTTGTGGGTTATGAAGCACGGATACTCCGAAACTAGTCACGTATCCGTATCGGATACTTCTCCGATACCGTTACTCACCCGATACACCCCGATACGTATCGGATACGCCAAATAGTATCCAACATTAAAATTAAATCATTTTAATTTCGGATACTTTTCGGATACTCGGTGGATACTTCTAGGATACGGCCGGATACTTTTGGAATACGGTGGGAGATGTATTTGATTCGTTTGAGGGTGCTGGTATACTTGAAGTTGCTAGTTTGTTCCTTGATGAGCCGGATATAGAAGCTATAATATTCTCCGATGAAGGCTGAGAGGATGTAATTGAATGTTGATATGGATAAAAATTAATAGGAATTATCATTTATTGATTTAGACTTAGTCACTTTCTTTCTATTTTGAATGACTTCTGAAAATTAACTTGTGATAAATGATTGGTATAATGTTATTAGCACTTCAACTACTCTTGTAGTTCTTTTAACTTCTTTTTATGCATAGTACATAACCGATAATTATTTTTTAAAAAAAATTGATAGCCGTATCCCCGACGTATCTGTATCCTATTTTTTTAGGTTTTGCTGTATCGCCGTATCCGTATCGTATCGTATCCGTATCCCGTATCGGTATCCGTGCTTCTGTGGACTATCAATGCGAGTAGTGGTGGAATTAGGCTCATTTTTTGTCAACCCGACTACCTCAATCGAATCGATTCCACCCAAACTAATATTGATTCTTTCATAAATTGGATCAGAACCGGTACGGGAAATTTTTATCCCGAACCGATCCGTTCCGGAGTTGGACAAACCGACCAAACCCGAATCTATTTCACCCCTACATATGAGTTTTTTGGATTGTGGGTTGTGGGTTGTGGACTATCAATGTGTGGAGTGGTGGAATTAGGCTCATTTTTGGTTAACCCGACTACCTCGACCGAATTGATTCCAACCAAACTAATATCGGTTCTTTCATAAATCGGATCAGAACCGGTACGGGAAATTTTTATCCCGAACCGATCGGTTCCGGAGTTGGACAAACATATGAGTTTCTCTGTTGTTGTGATAGTCCTCCCAAACAACCATTAGACACCCAGCACATCCAACAAAGCATGTTTTAGATGTTATTGCACTTTGTAGTCGAATGTAGTGGAAACATTTTGTAAGATACCAACTAGATACCTATTAGGGAACTTTGCTTTTTAAGTTGGAGCTTACTTTTTGGTAATTTTCCTTACTAAGACTATAAACACGAAATTTAGAATGCTAAATTTCAGTCTTAAAATGGGGACATGGGGGCCCTACTTTGCACAGCGTGTGCTATGCAGTAAAACGGTGTCGTTTTGGACACCAATATGCTGTCCAAACGGGACTAGTATTTGGACAATATTTTGGTTGTTTTGGCGTGCAACAAAGCCATTAGATATCTATTAGAGAACTTTGGCTTTTAAGTTGGAGCTTACTTTTTGGTAATTGGCCTTACCAAGACTATAAACGCGAAATTTAGAATGCTAAATTTCAGTCTTAAAACGGGGACAAGGGGACCCTACCGTGCACAACGTGCGCTACACGTTAAAACGGTGTCGTTTTGGACACCAAAATGCTGTCCAAACGGGACCAGTATTTGGACAACATTTTGGTCGTTTTCGTGTGTAACACACCCTGATGTGCGTGGTAGGGTTCCCCATTCCTTAAAATCGTCCATGTATAATCCTAGTTCAACCATTCGGTTCTTGTTTTGGCACTCCAAACGAGACCAGTATTTGGACAACATTTTGGTCGTTTTCGCGTGCAACACACCCTTATGTGCGCGGTAGGGTTCCCCATTCCTTAAAATCGTCCATGTATAATCCTAGTTCAACCATTCGGTTCTTGTTTTGGCACTCACTCTTATCATGAACAGCAAACAGAGAACGAGAAGCAGAAGCAAAGATGAATTTTAGTGAAGTGAAACCAGATCTACGGAGGAGGGTATAGGAGACTTTTACATGATAATGCATGTGGGAGCAAAGAAACCGTGAAGAAAGCTAGCCACACTAAGATACCAAACTTCCCTCTGCCATCTGCTCATTCCCTATCAAACTTGCACCTTAATAAGTAAGCCTCAGTCGATCATAAATGTCTGTGCACCCCAACTAGCGATCCATAGTATATCTCGTGATGATTCATGCATAGAGGCTGAGGCTCCACTATGGCAACAAACATTAGGTAAGCCAGCCCAACTACCGCTAATTTCTGTAATTAAATTAAAATAAAAGACAAACAAAATGTAACACCCGAATAATTTTTTAACATTTTTTTAGGTGGAGTCATTATACATATACAAATCTGCATCATCGTGACCTGTCGGGGTGAAGGGAGAAAGCAAAAGGGGACAAGTTCTAACGAAAACCTTTCTATTGTCTCAAGGTTGTGAGTTCATGTATTTCCCTCACAGTAGAGGCATACGCATCTTATGTTCCTCATGAATCGAGTATCCGGTGACAATAATAACAAGAATAATTGTACCTAAAAGTACGGTAGTTATGGAGTTTGTAAGGTTCTCACCCAAATAAGCCATGGCTATAATATGCCAAATGAGACCTGTGACCAATAGATCTGTATCTTAGAAGGGAGATTTCATCTGGATTTGGAATCAGTCCTCTTTCTGATTGTTATGAAGGATTGGCATTCCAATTTCCATAGAGGGCAAGTCCAACCAATATGCTGAACATGTCCTGTCAAGTATTGTGTCTGGCCAACAAAAACTGATATGCTAAAACAAAATAAATGACGTAAAAACTATACAAAAACAAAAAACAAATTAAGCTCATCCTTGGGTCATTGGTCTAGCTTAAATAAAATAATGCCCAGAGCCGCAGACATTTGCCACACTTGACATACATACTTTAGTCCAACTTGTAGGAGATTCGTAATACCAAGTCTCAAAATTTCTCAGAGAAGCCAATCAAAGTGGTTTACGTGTATGAAAATGCATTGAACCCAAGTCCCCAGATATTTAGTGTTTAGGTCCAACGCGACGGTCTAGTACCATTACCCATACGAGAGAATGGATTTCATCCAATTATGTAATAGCTACGGATCATGCCAAAATCTTCTGACCAAGCTTGCGCCGACATGACTAAGTCATCTGCAATGAGTGGGGTCAAATACTTAAGCAGAAGTCGCATTTGCGCATGCAAACTCAAGTCCGAAAGTCAATCTCTTGTTAGAATAGCTTAGATAAATCAATGCCCAAAGCCGCAGACATGTGCCACACTTGACATGCAGACTTGGTCCAACTTGTAGGAGATTCATAATACCATGTCTCAAAATTTCTCAAAGATGCCAATCAAATTGGTTTATGTGAATAAAAATGTATTGAACCCAACTCCAAGGACACGTATCTGTCAAAATTAGTAGAAATGCATAAATTCTCCACGCAGACCAAACATCCAAATTGTTGCCATAAACAAAAGGTAATTGAACTTATTGTGGTCCTTCCCCGTTATGATATGAAGTTAGAGTAAATATACAACGCTTCTGGAGTATCATTTGGCATGTCCTTGTGGTACTCCCACCAAATCACGTTGCGACAAATTTTTCGGGTGGAACATAAACACATATAGTTGTTGGGATGTTGGGAGACAAGGGGTGACCTACTACATAGTGTGTTGCGATAGCTCATTGGCCGGGAGTACTACCTAAGCAATGCCACATGGTACTCTGGGAGTATCCAATAATTGGCCATGAAGTAGGCAGAGGATTGCTATGGTTCTATGGGCTGCTTTGTCTTTGCTTAGGTCTTGATTAACTTGATTAACAATTGTGGAAGTATTCTTCTTTGTATGGATTTTATCGATGACTTCATTTACAGTTATGCTCCTTATTAGTGCGAGTTAATCTAGATGAGAAGTTATTGTTTTTCGATGTTTGCTGGTATATAAATGTAGATTCACCCTCTATTTCTTTAATCCCAATTAACATCTAAACTTTTTTGTTCATAAAGTTTGTATACAATTTTAGGCCTAAGTAGTTGACCAGCAACCAAAATTTTGCTAGCTAGGTTTGCTTGTCATAGGCTTTCTTCCCTTGAATCATTATGGACATTGTAGTTTGATGTCAATACATATGTTACTGTATCACTTATGTATTTTAGAAGTTCTTTGTCCATAATTTCTTTCGATGTAGACATGGCATATAACTATTGAAGGGGCCGAACATGTCCTATCAAGTATTGTGTTTGACCAACAAAAACTGATATGCCAAAACAAGATTTCGACTTCTTTGGCTCTGTATGGTAAATAATTGAAGGAAGTATTTTGGCCATGGGGACAGATGAACCCACTTCACTAATTTTGGTGTCGCCTCTGATTCTTTCCCAACTCAGTCCATAAACAAGATATCGACTTCTTAAGAGTCCCATATGGTTTAAGTATGCGTATTGACAACCCGTGATTTCGTGTTTTGGGAGCCAATCTCTAGTAGTTGCATATGTCGTCGTACATTAGCACCTTTATGGGTGTAACAGATCTCGCCATATGGAGTAGGCAGAAGGATTGCTATGGTTCTATGAGCTGCTTTATCTAGGCTTGCGTCTTGATTAACTTGATTAACATTTGGAAGTATTCTTCTTTGTATGACTTTATTCACAGTTATGCTCTTTATTAGCGTGGGTAAATCTAGATGAAAACTTTTTTTTTTCGATGTTTGCTGGTATATATTTCTCGGTATATCTAGATAATAGGTAGGTAGGAGCATAAACTGAAACATTCTGGAGAGCTACAAACATAGTTATTAAATCGTTAGCACCCCGCATAAAATCATTCCTCCTAGAGTAGCTGTTAATACGAATAAGAGAAACTCTGTTATTTCTGTACATGCAATGTACTCTACGAATAGAGGAGTTCATAGAGTTGAACATAGTTAATTTATAAATGTAGATTCACCCTCTATTTCTTTAACCCCAATCAACATCAAAACCTTTTTGTTCATAAAGTTGATTTACAGTTTTAGGCCTAAGTAGTTCACGAGCCACCAAAATTTGCTAGCTAGGTCATTTTTACAGCTCTTGTATACCCAGACCAAAGACCATAGCGTGGTTAAATATGGATCTATCCATCATAATAACATATAAATGAATAGAGGAGTTCAAAGCATCAGAAAGATAAAATTGAGGTGAATTTGGTAGAGGGAGGATTGAGAGGCGAATATGGCAGCAGCTCATGAATCAGGTGGATTCTGAGGTGGTGTGCCTCAATTTTGGTTCCATACGTTGGTGGCAGCAGGTTAGGATTTGTACAATCATCAAAGTCCATAGTTCACCGTGTTTTTGTCTTTCAGGAGCCTAAGAATTCCTAAAATCCACTGCAGAAAGGAAGAAGCGAAAAAAAGCAAGACAGTTGCAGATAGCTGAGAGAGAAAGGGAGATCACATTTCTCAACAAATAGAGGAAAATTTTCATTACTTCAGCTAGAATCCGTACCAAATTGATTGGAGAAAGACATATGCGAATTAGTACAATTATTAGTAGTGTTATATTTAGGATTCTAAGTGATACTGGATCAGGTTTTTCCATTGCTCCCAATCCATGGAATGAATATGAAATAGTGTACCGTATGTACAAAGCCTTATATTCATGAGTGAGAGAGAGAGAGAGGGAGCTGTTGGAATTGGAAATAGGTACACCAAAACGCCATTTTAGTTTGATGTCTCCATTAAATGTCAATTCATATGTTACTGTATCACTTTATGTTTTTTCAGAAATTCTTTCTCCATAATTTTCTTTCTTATGTATAGACATGGCGTAGAACTGTTGAAGGGGCTTCAAAGGTTCTCTTGGAGAAGCATCACAACAGGCACAAGCGCTTGGTAAATGAAATTGCTTATTAGACCAAGTGGAAAAGTTTTATCTACTGACCTCAGAGAAAAGGGAGAAGAAGGAATTTTCACAATAGCATCTAACTTATGTTACTATGATTATATATGTATTTTTTTTTATAGCTTGGAATGTCCGAGCCAGCTTACTCTGATAATATATGTTGTTTGCCACCAGTGAAATAATAGTTGCGCTTCGTGTTTTAAAAGTTACCCATTGGCCGGCCCTTTGTTGTCTTCCATGGCATCTTCTGTATGTTTTAGTTATAAACCGAGCCAATACTTTTAGACGGGAATATAATTTCATTGCGTTATGCGTTCTCATTAATCTTCTACTTGTCCTAAATGCCTGTAAAACAAGCAACCGCTATGGTCAGTAAGAGGTCAACTCACTTAGATGATCGGGCTCAACCTTTTATTTATACGCATTTGGAGACCTTGGATTAACTTACCCAAGACAGGTTACCTATCGTCCGATTATAGTTAATTCTTATCATTTTATCTTATGGGATTACATTTCAATGAGAAAATTGGAACTTTTTTTTACTTATAAAAGAACATTTAGTCTTTCATCTAAAAAGATGATAAGAAAAACTCGCCTTCTATTTAGAACACAATTCCTACCCTCAATGCATAAAAAATAACTTTTCCCTCTCCAAGGTTTGGATTTTTACTTCGCTTTACCTCATTGTTAGTTGCCTGGTAGGTCAACTAATAAATTATGACGAAATTATCTCTAGAATTTATAAAATATTGAATTTAACACTCACTAACTTTATTTATATACTCCTTTTCTATTTTTTTCCATCTCTTCTAACACAACTTTCACCGTCATTATTATTAATTAATTTTTTTAATATTCGTAGTATTCTGTAATTATTTTTTTGGTAATTTAAATCAGGGTCTTATATTTCATTGCGGAGTAAGTTTTCATCTCATCAACTTTTTGAACTTATGTTTTAATTTTATTTTTGCATGGTTTGATAATTTTGCCATTACTTTTGAGTGTTAGTTTACTCCCATATCATTTTTTAAGTCAGAACATGTAATTCTTGATTTGTTATGTTTAAAATCATAGTACTAATTTAGGCTTCAAATATAGAATCAGTTATGGTACTTATCTTTCATTGAATATCTAAATATTGGTTGGATCTTCTATCACTATCGGAATGACACTTTGATATTTAACTGAATATCTCAATATTGGTCTGATCTTCTATCACCAGAATGACAGTTTGATATTAGTAAGTTTTGATGCTACTTATTTCTCTGCAATATTGAGATTAACTCATTAGAATCATTGTGATTTACGGAATTATTGATCATATCTTCGAATTTTTTACACGAAATAGCACATAGACATGTTCTTATTCACTATAAACCAAGTGTTGCAAGTTATGAGGAAGATTTCGTCGTCAAATGTAAATAATTTTATTTTTTAAAGATTATTTGGATTACACGATGAGTTAAAAATTTATCATGACCTGCAAATGTTGTTCTTTAACTGCAAATTTGCCATGATATCTGAAATTTTATCATGATATCTGCTTTAAGTATGCGAAATGTACCTTATAAATTTAATATCGCAAGATATAGACTAAATTTATCATTGCAAAATGCAAAAATTTCTCATCATTTGAAAATTTACCATGACCTGCAGATGTCGTGTTTTACTTGCAAATTTATCATGATATTTACAAATTTACCATGATATCTGTTTTAAATATGCAAAATGTACATTGTAATTTTCTATCGCAAGATATAGACTAAATTTACCATCGCAAAATGTAGAAATTTCTCATCATTTGCCAATTTATCATGACTTGTAGATGTCGTTCTTTACCTACAAATTTATCATGATATCTACGAATTTACCATGATATCTATGTTAAGTATGTGAAATTTACCCTCTAAATTTACTATAGCAAGAGATGGACTAAATTTACCATTGTTGTAGTTGAAAACAAGAATTTCAGTGGCCATTTTCTCCCAATATTCATCCCGCGATCTCAGCAACACGAAAAAAACTAAAATGGAATGCTTTAATTGCATCCCCTTTTGTACGGATTTAATGGTGATGTTGATCAATTTCAAAAGTAGGGTAAGTTGGATATTTTTAAAGAAATAGGACCAAAACATAATGTTTGCAAATGCATATGATGAAAAAATAACAAACATTTATAGATGAGACTAAAAAATAAGTAACTTTTTTTTGGCTTAACTTTCTATTTTTCATGAATTCTTTAATAGAAAAGTTTGGTTAGAAAACTAATTGCTTTTAATAGTAACTCTGATATTTTTATTTCTGTATGAATTTAAATAATGAGAGATAATAAAAAAATTAGAATTGTATTTCAAAAGTAATTTAATGTGTATAAAAAATGTTATCCACATTGATATAGTCAAATGTATCAGTAAAGTATAGCATAAAAAATTATTTTATTTGATTGTGTGAGTAAAAACATTGGCATTCCCTTCAGTTGAATTTTGTGATTAAGCTGGCATGTTTAAATTTTGTATTCAATCCTCATTAAATGATTTTCAACATTTATCCTTATTTTGTCAAGATTAGTAAATATTACAAGTAAATAATGTTTTTTTTGCCCATGTTCATTAAAAAAAAAAATAAAAAAGATTTCATCGGCAATGTGAATTTTATTTGTCATAAAATAAAAATATAAAATTATTGCAAAAGAAAAAGTACTGCATTGAGAGAGTTTCGAAGAATAATCATACTCATTCAAAAATTATCCAAAACGGGTTTGTTTATTTCATAGAATTCGTGTATGGTAATAAATATTTGTTTGTATCTTTTATTTAACTCATGGTTAAAATATCATAATTACGCCCAAATATTTTTATTGAACGCAAAAAAATAAACATGTTTCATGGAGACTTTGTCAGTACATGAGAAATTCTTTTTTTTTTTTTTTTTACTACTTGATAGATTTAGAATATGATTCCCAACGCTATTAAAGATATTAAGAAAAGCTAATTAATAATTATGGTGAAAACTTGTGTTAGGAGAGTTGACCAAATTTTGATAGATTGATAGATTGAAGAGAATTTGATAGATTGATCGATTGAATACAATTTTGATAGATTGATCGATTGAAGAGAATTTGACAGAGCAAAAGAGGTATAGACGTGTTACAGTGCTACGCGATAAGTTTTGATTTATTGTTAAATCTATAAAAAAAAAAAAAAGATCTTTTATAAACTATGGAGGTCTCACGTGATACACACCCCCTTCATGGGTCTCCCACCGGTCAACTGATGAATGTGACTAAGGAAAATGGAAATGCAAATACCAGAAAGGAGAGAGAGTTGACCAAATTTCCTTGTACTCACGCGGCAGAATATTATTTTCCAATTCAGCTGTATTATCTAGAAACAGAAAGAAAAATTCACAGTTAGAACATTTGACTTGATCAACAAACCCTGATAGGCAAGTGTGTAAGTCCCCATTTTCTGCATGATAATTGTTAAACGTGGACTGACTTTTTTATATAATTATTTTTTTGTTTTTAGTTGATTTTTTCCATTCCTTAACTTTTTATGGATTAATAGTTGGTTTTGCCGAGAAGTTTCATAAAGGTTATGAATAATAAATCAAATTTAAAAAAAAATTCCAGGAAGGGAGAGAGTTGTTTCTCATACGCTATTATACATAATTCAGAACTCAGAAGGCTTTAATGGAATTTACCTGGCCATGATATAATTCTCCATTGATATTCCAAGATCACAAGTAGTAGAGCAACTGTTGAGTTCAACCCATTACTTTATCATTGTTTCACCACACTAATTCTCCCATTGGAAACCTGAATCAAATAGTGATCTGAAAATGGGTTCAGGGTTCAACCTCTTCTTCCTTGCTCACATCCTGCTAAATATTGTTGGTCTCACCATTTCCCAGTCTGATTTCTTTTACCACTATTGTTTTGAGGGATCTGGTAACTATACGAGTATATACCAGGATAATCTCTACACCCTCATACCCTCTCTCTCCACTGACACAGATAGCTACGGCTTCTACAGTTCCTCCTTGGGCGACGATCCTAACAGAGTTAACGGGATTGTGCTTTGTAGAGGAGACGTTGACCTCAAAACTTGCCAGAAATGTATCAATAACTCCCCTATTAGGCTGACAAAAAAGTGTCCTGTTAGCATGCAGGCCGTGGGATGGTACGACCTTTGTATGTTACGGTACTCGAATGAGAACATCAGTGGCACAGTATCAAGTAATCCTATTCTTTATGAGTGGAAGGCCGAAAACGCATCAAGTGTGGATAAATTTAATCAGTCGCTGATAAGCTTGTTGGACCAACTTACTAGCCAAGCGGCGTCCGGTGGGAAACGTCGGAAGTTTGCGACAGGAAAAGTGACAGGTCCAGATTCCCAAACTATATACGGGCTTATGCAATGCACCCCTGATTTGTCCCAACAGGATTGTACTGATTGCCTTCAGGGGATTATGGCAGAAATGCACCGTTTTATTGGTGGGATGACAGGAGGAAGGGTTATTACGCTCAGCTGTAATCTTAGGTATAACACTAGCCGTTTCTTTAATGACACTACGGCTGATGCACCCCCAGATCCAAATGACACTTCGGCTGTTACTTCCCGAGGTTCAAATGACAGTCCGACCCCAAGTTCACATGATAGTCCGGCTGAAACACCCCCAGGTATAGCGTATCTTCCTCCTTCGGATATCATAGGAGTGCATAACAATTAGTAGTGTTTGAGACGCATTAATCTGATTGCTGTTCTGTTGCTTTCTGATTGCTGTTCTGTTGTGTCGGCTATCTGCTGTTGTGCTTCTACTTTCTTGGAGCTGGTTTGGGGATGCTTTACAGTTTTTAGGATTGGATTGGTTTTTAGGAATATAGTCTACATTTTCTGGTTGTTGGTCCTAATTTTTTATAGCCAGGGATATATTGTAATTTTTCTCGGTTGGATTCTCTCCTACCTTTTCTTCTCCTTTTGGTCTTCCGTCTTGCAAGTGTACTTGTCGGTTGTTAGGATGCCGACCTAGTTGGGATCCTCTCGTTCTGTTGTGATGTTTTTTTAGACAGTTTTTCTTTTAATCATTGTATTTGTCTATGATTAATAAAAAAAATTGCCTTTCAAAAAAAAAACATAAAATTAGTAGCGAAAAACATAATTGTTGACGATCGCAAAAGGGAAACACTTGATATGCGCCGGTTATATCATTTTGCAATTAATTAATCTAGAAAACTTAATATCTTCATTCACTTTGTTACAACCATGAGAATTTTTTTTAGATTTTTTCATATTTAAAGTGGTTTAACGAGAACGAATTTATGGTTTTTTTTTCCAGGAAATGATGATAATACAACTCAAACGGTCATTATTGTTGTTTCGACTGTCAGTTCTGTGATAACACTAGTTGTCTACATCTTTTTATTTATAAGGAAGAGGAAACAGATGAAGAAGAGGAGGCAAAAGCACAATTTCGAAAGTAAGTCTAAGATTGTTTCTTTATACCCTTTTATCCATATGATTTGCTACAGTAAAAGGTTTAGTTTACTGCATAATATGCCATATTTTGCTAATCTCTTGTGAAATTGGACCCATGACGAAAGTCTCGAAAACATTACTTGATCAATATTCTCCTTAATTATTTTCCGTTTGTAAAGTTCAGTCTCTGAAGCCGAGGATGGAATTAGCAGTGCTATGGAATCCTTACAGTATGACTTTGATACTATTAAAGTTGCAACAGATAACTTCTCTTATGCCAATAAGCTTGGACAAGGTGGATTTGGTGCTGTTTACAAGGTAATTAAATATTCACTTATGAAGCACTGACACACTTTAGTGGTCGCCGTATTCATTTCGGACATGCCAGGAATATATACCAAGACGCGGTGGAAACGTGATAATGCGTGTCACACCATGTGAAACATCCAATTATTTTCAATAAAATCTTTACTGGGATAGATTTCAGAGAAGTTGGGAACACTCTTGCATGCATATGTGCACAGCGTGGTATCACTTCATATTATGAAAAATTTATTTTCAATATTAAAAAATATTAGAAACTTTTGACTTGTTCCTCGTGATTTATTTTTTAGATGTATTATCTCTTAATTGTAAAAGCAATGTTAGTTTTAATTTTTGTTCTAAGTTAGTAATGGTTTCCTTTTGTTTTGGATATTTATGGAATCTGGATACACTTATTCACTATTTGTATTAATAACAATTAAAAATTTAAAAACCCATATATTTATTTATTTTTTGTTGGGTCTCTCGACATGTTCATACCATTAATATAGAATTGCAATGGCAAGTGTCTGTATCCACGTTGGCACGTCCCCATACTAGTGTCCTTCTCCTTGCTTCTTGGATAATAAATTATGAGGAGGATATATATGAAATTTTTTCCATATGAAATTGGTTGGATTCGATTAACAAGTGTTGTGTATATTGTGTTATACTTTCAGGGTAAACTTCATAATGGGCAAGCAATAGCTGTGAAGAGGTTGTCTAAGAATTCAGGACAAGGAGAATTAGAATTTAAGAATGAGGCTACGCTAGTGGCCAAGCTTCAGCATAGGAATTTAATTAGGCTCCTTGGTTTTTGCTTGGAAGGCGTAGAAAGACTTCTCATCTATGAGTTTGTGCCCAACTCTAGCCTTGACCGCTCCATATTCGGTATTGTGGCTGCAACCTTCATATATAAATTAAGCATATGTCAAAACTCTCATATACCCAAAAACAATATTTAATCTAACTTACACTCTCTTTTTCCCCCAAAAAAGGATGGTCAATGTCTTTGCATATTTTTTATTTTTTATGCTAAAGAATGACCAGTAATATAATAGAACTTAGTTTATAATAAGTTGATGCACATGCCAATCTCATCATAAGTTCTCCTTCCTTCCCAATTAATTTGTCTTTTCGAAAAATCGTCAAAAAACAATTGCATTGAAAGACTAACGTAGTTTTTGTTGATAAAGTTTTCATAACATTTACTACAAAACAAATTGGAAGATATACACGATTCCTCGATATATGCAAAAAAAAATAATGAAATAGACAGACAAATGTGGATGGAGTGACTAACAAAAGTTTTTCAGTTATATTACATTTTTATGCCACATAAGTTTTGATTAAACCATGTGAATAAATTAAATACCCGCAGATCCCGTCAAGCGTGTATTTTTGGATTGGGAGAGGCGCTACAAGATCATAATAGGCGTTGCTCGAGGAGTTTTATATCTTCATGAAGATTCATGACTCAGGATTATCCATCGCGATCTCAAAGCTAGTAATGTTCTGTTAGATGCAGATATGAATCCCAAAATATCAGATTTTGGCATGGCTAGATTATTTGTGCTTGATGAAATTCAAGGAAATACAAAGAGAATCGTTGGAACCTAGTAAGTTTTGAATCATAACTTAACAAATTGACCAAATTTCTTGTGAACAAGGTTATAAATTTTAAGTAGCCAGACTAGGTTCTTTGGTGAACTTTTGAATATATTAATCTTTTACTGACACTAGTGCATTATTCATCGCAGTGGATATATGGCTCCGGAATATGCAATGTACGGTCAATTCTCAGTCAAGTCAGATGTTTTTAGCTTCGGTGTATTAGTTCTGGAAATCATAAGTGGTCAGAAGAACCAGTGCATACAGAATGGGGAGAACGTAGATAATCTTTTAAGCTACGTAAGTTATGATTCTCCTTAACAAATCGCTAGTTTCATTATACGAGTGATGAAGTCATGTATATCGTATGACTTGGTTGTGTTATTGGAAACCAAATTAGTTTTTTGAGATGACAAAATTATGTATAAAAGAGTAGTCCTTGGTCAACTTTTCAAAAAAATTACCAATTTTTTTTTTCCCTTTTTGGGTATATCAAGTCTAGACACAATTTAAAAGGCAAATATAAAGAAAGGAATCTTATTGAAATGCAAAACTAACTATTGAAATTATTTCTAGGTAACTCTTTAAAAGACAATTATTTTTTCCTTAATCAAGTCTAGACACAATTTAATAAGAATAGCCCTTAGTCGACTTTTCATAATTTTATTGTCAGCCTTTTCATCCATAATTTTATTGTTAGCATTTCCTTTCCTTTCATATTTCCCCATGCATACTATTCTGTCACTTTTTTTTATCGGAGTTAGATTCTTGGCAGTTTAATTAATCGAGTGCACCCATGCAATTGGCATTCTTTGTTTCTTGTCAAATCAATTTGCTAATTGATTTTATTCATATTGTAGATCTTGTTGAAATACTTAAAGATGATCAGAACTATATGAATTTGGTACCTTTGTTTCTTTTGTTTCTTGTCAAATCCAATTCCGTAATCCTAATCGCTAATCAATATGTGTGTAAATAAAAATATATGCATGTGATATTAGCTCTTGCCCTCTCGGTGGTCGTGCACATGGTTGATGGTAACCCTTTTTGCAAGGGTGCTTCAATCTATATATGTTATTTTTTGAAGTCTATCATATTATATAAATTGTGACAAGGGGTTATCAATTATTATGTTAACTCTTGTTCCCCAAAAAACAATTTGCCATTCCCAAACTGATTTTCTAGTTTCGCGATTCTATAAAATTGGAGGTACCAAAAAAATCCCACAAAATCTTACATCCAGTAAAGCTTATTGCACTTATGTTAAACTAATGCAGGCTTGGAAAAGGTGGGGAGAAGGATTAGGTTCAAGCTTCATTGATCCCACACTGAGGGCAAATTCTGGTGCTGTGGGCGAAATGATGAGATGTATCCACATTGGCCTACTATGTGTCCAGGAAAATGTAGCTGATAGACCCACCATGGCTTCAGTTGTTCACATGCTTAATAGTTCCTCTCTCACTCTTTCCACGCCTACAAAACCTGCATTTTTTCAACACAGTAGCACTGACCCAGAAGGAAAATCCCATAGCATATCGATAAATGAAGATTCGTTTACTGAGTTATATCCTCGTTAATTTTGAGGATGAAAGGTCATGGATACTTGTATTTGTATCACTTTTCATTACTAAAAATTGTGTATGTTCGTATATTTATTTGAAATTAGGTTCTGCGATTTTTAGTTAGCAAGAATGTTATTAAGTAGAAACAAAAAGTCCTTCCTTTTCGTCCTCAACATACTGCATCTATTTCAGCAATTATTTTCGTTGAAGTAGTACCCTTTCACTTCAACAAGTCACATTGATTCAGACTTCTCAACGACATATCACAAAATCATAGGATTTTATACAAATAATCTAAGCTTTCTTTAAAAAATTGTGGTAGGCTGACATGCAAGGCAATGGGCCTTCGGTCCATGTAGACACTCCGCTCAGTCCATGATAGTACCTTATCTCCTACAACTGAACCACTAATCCAATCTTCTCCATATTACTCCTTGGAGGTATCCTTTGACCATATTCTTGTTGATTATAATATTCGCGATTTAGTCAATACAACTGCTTTTTTCTGAATCATCTCAATATCATCTTCCACCACGAGCTAATCGTGGTCAACCACCACCTAGATATGAGCCAGATCCCAAAGCTAAAGTTAAGTATTCCATGAACAGTCACGTATCCACGTTATCGGTCGGGTTTAATTAGAGTAAATTAGGTATTGACTCGAGTAGGCGATAGAACGTCTTTGCCTTGCCTCGGTAAGGACTTGTCAATATCAATCGAGTACTCTATGCTAAATAGTCGGGTAAGAAGGAATACTGGGGAAAAATGATATTCTTAGCAACTTAAAGTGCAACAATGGCATAATGACCCTACGTGTTTTTACTTTACGCACTTTAATGTTATGCATGCTTTATATATGACTTGCTGTATATCTGCATATGTGGGTTGGTTTTTCGGCGACTTTTTCCTACCAATTGTCATAACTTACTCGATGTAATTTTTCTGCCCTGGTGTTTCATACCAAATGTTGTGGAGCTATTCAAGAACCCTCCTGAGATAGAAAAACCGGGAGTAATTGAAAAGGACAATAGTGACGTTTGGCTATCATACCCGCAATAGCTCTGCTAATAAAATGTACGTAAACCCTAAAGGGTATCTATGTCATTTTTATTTTTGCACTTTAAACTCTAATTTTATTTTATTTAACAAATAAGGATATTTTTGTAATTATAAATTGAATGATTTAATAATGGATTAAAAGGTTTAAATTAATGTTCCAAGAAATCGGGGCGTTACAGGATGAAGCTAGGAATTTCAATCCGCAGAGGCAAATTTTTTTCTAAAATATTTAATACGGGTGAGCCTATATACTTCATAGGAAATTTTTTATTTTCCTATATAATAATAGATGTTTTTTCTTTCTTTACAAGGGCGACTGTCCCTACTGCCTCTCCCCTAGTTCCATCCCTGTGTAGAATTGTCTTGATCATGACGAGATGAGTCAAGTAGAAATTGTCCTTTCATTTGTAATTTGAGTGCACGACACATCCAAAAGAAAAAGATGATAAAGAAACCTATTATCTGTAGATGTGACCTCCTTAGTTATTATCTGTTTCTGTCTCATTTTTAGTTTTTACTTTCATTTGGAATTTGTTGTCATTCGGAATTTGTTGTTAAATTTGTCCCTCAGCCTTTCAAACTCCCTCACAGGAGTATCAGAAAAATTGTCACACTTTTTGTGTGATTGTAACATAAAACGTCGAAATCAAAATCAATATCATAGAAAGATAGAACATTGAAATTGCATGAAAATAATAATCAGTCTAGTGCTAGACACTATGTCCTTAAGAAATTTTTTGTCGTCGCTACAGTGCTCACGATTTAAATAAGTGCATGTCTCATAGGATCAAACGATCGAAATCTCATTGAAGCAGCACTACAATCAATGAGCCTTTCGAACAAAATAATGTTCTTGTACTCTCTCATATTTTGACCAAATACTCAAAATAATAAAAGAAAAATTAATTCAAAATTCACTAAGTCGTGTCTCCATAAATCCATCCTCCGTATGATGGAAACACACTTATTTATTTATAAAAGAATTCGTGACTTTTCAGAATAGTCATGAAATAAAGTGACATAATTATTTAAGTAATGACACAACATTTAAATAAGTAACATAACTAGTCATCCAAATAGATGTCAATAACTAGACACTAAAATAAATAATATGACTATTCATCCGAATAAATATCAATGACTAGACATAACTTTACACTAATAATTAACCCATAAAAATTATATAAAATTCAAAAAAAATAAATTCTATTTAAATTTCTTCAACCAATATTACATGAAAATAAATTAAAATCAATTTTTTATTTACTCCTTAATAATTTTAAATTAATTAATATATGTTCTAAAATTATTTTTTTAACAACAAAGAGTTGGCTAGGTGCCAACCAAAGAAAATGAAAAGCTAAGGTGGGCCCTTTGCATTAATAATTTGATTAGTCCATAAGAAAAGTAAAGGAGATAAGAAAAGTAAAGGAGGCTGGGCCCATAATAAAAGGGACACAAGTGGAGAATGTGAGGAATAATATCATTCTATATTTATATAGAATAATACTATTTTATTTTTTGTTTTTTTTTTTACATGTATTATTTTGTTTCTTTAGTTGTAATGTTTCCTTTCGCCACAAGATCTCTATCTAGGATGATTATATCGTTCATAAATAAAAGAATACAAATTAGTTTCTCTAGTGAGAAAACCAAGTAGATAAGAAACGACACGGTCAACTAGCACATTGTTGGTTGTAAAACTCACTTCTTCCGGCCATCTATTGTAAAACCAAAGTTATCAATATTGTATCTAGTCATGCTGTATGCTCACATATATATCCCGATGCATCATTCGCATATCTTGTTATGTTGCACGCGTATCCTAATATGCTTCCTCTGCGCATAACTTGGTACACGACTCGCACGTCCAGTCACACTATCTGCATAACCTGATACGCTGGCCGTATGCCTTGTATGTTGCATGTATAACCCGTTATGCTGCCCGCAATCGTTACACCATTTTTGTTTCTACCATCCATTCAGGTAACAAATTCTTTTTCCAAAACTTGGAAAATTGGAACCCAATGTGGTAGCAATCAAAAAAAAAATTATGACTTTCGAAAATGACGCTAATCACACTAAGAGTAATGATCAGAAACGCTTGCCATCATCTAGTAAGAAATAAAGTTAGAGGACGACACGAGGGCACGGGGTTGCAAGTTTGAAAAAAATGATATAATTTGACCATTTTTTGTTTTTTTGTTTTTGGAAAAATTCAATTTGGCATCTTGGGATTTGACTTTAGGGTATGCCACATCGCATTTCAAATTATCTAGATGCTTACGCTGGATGGAAATCCAAAATGAATTAGGTGGTTTTTAAGGCTTATTAACGGGTGACCAGTGACCACATAACCACCATGTGATTGTTGAACTAATGTCCACATATTTCCGTATTGAACCTTCTTTGTACAAGACTTTTTAAAATTGTGATGGCGCCAATACCAAATGGAACTTCACAGTTAAGCGTGTTTTTTACTATTCTGTATAAAAAAATGAGTGCACTACTTTACTGTCTCTCAAATTTGGTCATTGTGTCAACTTTTTTGAGTCCTAAATTGCCCCCCGAAATATTATTAATTACTTTCGAACAATCTTGAACCATGCACTCAATAATCAAACTTCTACTATTTACTATAAATAATTGTTTCTACGAACAAATAAAATAATGAATTCCTACTTACATATATATTGTTAGTTGACTGTTAAGTCAATTAATAAATTATGAAGGAATTATCTCCAGAATTTATAAAATATCGAATTTAACACTCACTAACTTTATTTATACACTCCTTTTCTATTTCTTTTTCATCTCTCCTAACACAACTTTCACCATCGTTAATTAAATCTTCTTAATATTCTTAGTACTCTATAATTATTTTTAAATTATATAACTTGACATAACTCATTGTTGAAACATATAATCATGTTAAAACCAAGAAAGATAGCTGCTAGCATTTTTTTGCTTTAACTTTCTATTTTTTGTGAATTCTTTAGTACAAATTATTGTTTTCAATAGTAACTCTGATATTTTTATTTCTATATGAATTTAAATGATGGAAGAAAATAAAATATCAGAGTTGTATTTCAAAAGTAATTTAATGTGTATAAAAAATGTTATCCACACTGACACAGTCAAATGTATAAGTAAATTACAATATAGAAAATTTATTTTATTTGATTAGTTTTACATTTGATCAGAAGACAGATCAGAAGATAAAGAAGATGGAATGGGCTGAATGAAATGAAACTTCATATTTTCGTATTCCTCAGCTAAAGGAAGATACAAGTATTTATAGGCAAAAGGAATAACAGCTAGCTATACAAACAGAATGAAGAAAACAAACTAACTACCTGACTACTGGACTAACAGAAAAGATTCTAACAAATAACAAACTAAGGGCTAACAACCTGAACTGTATTTATTTAAATAAGCTGTAAAACTCCCCCTCAAGATGGTGCATAAAGATCTTTGATGGCCATCTTGGATAACAATGGAAGTAGTAAAGAAGCAGGCAAGGCTTTAGTGAATAAGTCTGCAAGCTGATGTTGTGAGCGAATAGGCATGAGGCGAATGAACCCAGCTGAAACCTTATCACGAACAAAGTGGCAATCAAGTTCAATGTGTTTGGTTCGTTCATGGAAGGTAGGATTAGAAGCTATATGGACAGCAGCTTGGTTGTCACAAAACAACAGGGCAGATTCTGAGGGAGAGAGGTGAAAGGCCTGCAATAATTGTTGAAGCCAGATCAGTTCACTAACAGTGGCTGCTAAGGCTCGATATTCAGCTTCTGCAGAGGAGCGGGAGACAGTGGTTTGTTTCTTAGATTTCCAGGAGATAAGAGAAGTGCCAAGAAATATACAAAAACCAGTGGTTGATCTTCGAGTGTCTAAACATGCACCCCAGTCTGAATCAGAGAATGCCTTAAGGTGAAGATCAGACTGAGCTGAGAAGAATAAGCCTTGACCAGGGTTGGTTTTGATGTAACGTAACAGGTGATGAGCTGCTTGGAGGTGGAGGCTGTGGGGTTGAGCCAAGAATTGGCTAAGTTTGTGTACTGCAAATGTAATGTCAGGTCGAGAGATGGTGAGGTAAAGAAGTCTCCCAATCAAACGTCTATAACAGGATGCGTCAGGGAGTACTTCACCAGAGGTTTTATGTAGTTGGAGTTTAGGATCCAGAGGAGAAGTAGCAGGTTTGCAGGCTAGGAAACCAGTATCTTCCAATAGTTGAAGGGCATAATGGCGTTGAGACAACACCAAACCAGAAGGAGATCTAGCCAGTTCAAGGCCAAGAAAGTATTTCAAGTGGCCGAGGTCTTTGAGCTTGAAATGGGAGTGGAGAAAACGTTTGAGATCTGTGATGATAACTTCATTAGGCCCGGATATAACAATGTCATCTACATAAACCAAAAGGCAAATGAAGGTAGAACCAGAGCCTTTGGTGAAGAGTGAGTAATCAGCCTTGGATTGAGTGAATCCATATTGAATCAAGGCATGCGAAAACTTTGAATTCCATTGACGAGAGGCCTGTTTAAGGCCATAGATGGATTTGTGGAGCTTGCAAACAAGTCTGGAATCAGAAATCTCCCCCTGAGGAAGGAAGCCAAGAGGAAGATCCATATAAACTTCTTCAAAGAGATCACCATTGAGAAATGCATTGTTAACGTCAAGGTGAAAAAGGGGCCATTGTTGAGCTGCTGCTAAGGCTAGAAGGACTTTGACAGTAACCATTTTGGCTACGGGGGAAAAGGTTTCAAGAAAATCAATGCCTTCTTGTTGAGTGTATCCCTTGGCAACTAACCTAGCTTTGTATCTTTCAAGGCGGCCATCTGAATGATACTTGATTTTATATAACCATTTGCAACCAATGGAATGTTTGTCTTTGGGAAGAGGGACAACAGTCCAGGTATGATTGGAGGTCATTGCTTCTAACTCTTCTTGCATGGCAGCTTGCCAAAGAGGGGAAGACTTGGCCTGATGGTAAAATTGAGGAACTTGTATGGAAGAAACTGTAAGAACAAATTGTTGATGAGAAGGGGATATAGAGGTGTAGGACAATTGATGGGAAATTGGGTAGGGGAGGGCAGAGGAATTAGGGACATTATGTAGAAGGTTGCAATGGTAGTTTTGGAGGTAAGAAGGTGGGTTAGAAGGACGAGATGATCTGCGGATGGGTGGTGGTTCAGTGATCTGTGGAATATCAGTAGGGAGGGTAGGTTCTGATGGGATAGGAATGTAAGGTATAGAAGCAGTAGCTGTGGAAGGTATAGAATCAGTAGCTGGTAGGGGTAATACCAAGTCAGGGAAGGGATCTATGAGAGGGGTTTCAGAGGTAGTGGAGTGAAAAGGAAAGATGTTTTCATGGAATATGACATCTCTAGATAAAAAGAAAGTTTTGGATAAAGGATCATAGAGTTTATATCCTTTAACCCCAGGAGGGTAACCTAAGAACACACAAGAACGGGACCTTGGTTGAAATTTAGTACGGTGGGAAGAAAGGGTAGAAGCAAAGGCTAGGCATCCAAAGACTCTAAAAGAAGAGTATTCAACTGGTTTGTGGTAAAGCCTTTCAAAAGGAGTTTTCTGATGTAAAACTGGGGTGGGGGTTCGGTTAATGATGTAGGTAGCTGTGAGTAAACACTCAGTCCAGAATGTAATAGGTATTCTGGATTGGAAATATAAAGCTCTTGCAACGTTTAAGAGATGTTGATGTTTCCTTTCCACAACTGAATTTTGCTGAGGTGTCTCAACACATGAAAACTGATGGAGTGTTCCTTTTTCAGAAAAGAATTCATTGAAAGCCAATTCCGGTGCATTATCTGATCTAAATACTTTGATGGTGGTATGGAATTGAGTGGCAACCATAGCAAAGAATCGTGGTATGATGAAGCTAACATCAGATTTATGTTTAAGTAAGAAAATCCATGTAAATCGGCTGCAATCATCCACAAGAGTGACAAAGAAACGATGGCCATGATAGGATGGAATATGGTATGGTCCCCAAACATCACAATGTATTAGATCAAAAGGACATTCTGCTATATGGTTGTTAGAAATAAAGGACAATCTCCTTTGTTTTGCTAAAGGGCAGATATGGCATGGTTCTTGAATCTGTGATGTATTAGAGAATTGCAAATCCTTCTGTAATACATGTAATTGTTTGAAAGATAGATGGCCTAGTCTGTTGTGCCAAAGTTGAGTAGAACAAGCATTGATACATACTGATCTAGTAGCAGTAGCAGCTTTAGGGAATTCACTGGTTGCCTTCAGAATGTATAGTCCATTGTGCTGTTCACCCTTGCCAATCACTTTCTGGTTGGTAATATCCTGAATGAGACATGAATCATGATCAAGAAAAATAGTGAGAGAGGAGCTCCGTGTTAGAGCACTGATGGATATCAAGTTAAACTTGAATTGTGGCACAAACAATACATCCTCCAGAAATAAGGAAGTACTGATGTTAACATTGCCTTTGTGAGCTACTGGAATACTGGCATGATTTGGCAACATGACAAATGTATCTTTAACTGGCATCATTGAGGAGAAATTCTCAGCATTGGAACAAATGTGCTGAGTAGCACCAGAATCAAGAATCCAGTGTTGAGGAGATAGAAATCCAGTGCTGATAGAAATAGAGGAGCAAATACCTGTGTTGTAAGAAGAAGTGGGAGCTTCTTCAGCCTTGGTGGATGCAGTTGGTGTCATTTGAAGAGAGATGGCTGATAATAATTGTTGACATTGATCTTTATTCAAGTTCTGAAGGAACTGGTTTATGTTGTCCTGTGGTTCTCTGGGAACATTCAGTGATGAATCAGTGACTTGGTTTGTAATTGCTTTATCCTTGGTAGCAGGTTTCATCCTTTGAGCATATCCAGGAGGGTAACCATGGAGTTTATAACACTTTTCTATGGTGTGACCAAGGAAATTACAGTGAGTACAATAAGGTCTCTCCTTCCTTTGACCTTTGAAACCATTGGAATTTGGTAGTGTAGGAGTTTTCTGAAATTGGCCAGGGCGATATTCATTTTTAATAGCAAATGCCATAGTGTTTGATGAATTTACATTGGCATTAACATGAATACCAATTCTCCTCTGATTTTCTTCTTGAGATATCAAGGCAAAGACCTTGTTAATAGGTGGTAAGGGATCTAACAGCAGCAATTGGCCTCTGATCTGTGAGAATGAGTCATTTAATCCCATTAGGAATGACATGATGTACTCACTGTGATAGTGTGTCTGCAAATTTTTGACTCCCTCACATGTGCACTGGCAGCAGGTACAGTTTGGACGAAAATTGCTCAGTTCCTCCCATATGGTTTTGAGTTTAGTGTAATAAGTACTCACTGAATTTTGATCTTGAACTAAGTTCATTAGTTCCCTTCTCAGTTGAAATACCCTAGGACCATTGCTCTGTTGGAATCGATCTTTAAGATCAATCCAAATTTCTCGAGCACTTTCTGCGTAAATGACACTAGCAGATATCTCTTTGGAGATTGAGTTAAGAATCCATGATATGACAACATTATTGTTTCTTATCCAGGAATTGAATAACAGAACGTCATTACCTTGTGGTTTGGAAATTGATCCATCAATGAATCCTGTTTTGTTTTTGACAGACAATGCAATGAGCATGGCCCTGCTCCAAGACGAGTAGTTTTCTCCAGTCAGAGCCTGTGACACTAAGGTCAGACCAGGTCCATCTGAATGGTGAAGGAAGTAAGGGTTGGATGGTTCATTGATGGGTTGAGATGGTGAAGTTTCAGATTCAGGCGATTCCATTGCAGAATAGGAGTCAATTCTGCTCTGATACCATTTTACATTTGATCAGAAGACAGATCAGAAGATAAAGAAGATGGAATGGGCTGAATGAAATGAAACTTCATATTTTCGTATTCCTCAGCTAAAGGAAGATACAAGTATTTATAGGCAAAAGGAATAACAGCTAGCTATACAAACAAAATGAAGAAAACAAACTAACTACCTGACTACTGGACTAACAGAAAAGATTCTAACAAATAACAAACTAAGGGCTAACAACCTGAACTGTATTTATTTTATTTGATTAGTGTAAGCGTATTAACATTAGCATTCCCTTCAATTGAATTTTGTGATTAAGCTAGCCATGTTTAAATTTTGTATTCAATACTCATTAAATGATTTTCAACAATTATCCTTATTTTTCTTATCGAAAAAAAAACAATTATCCTTATTTTGTCAAAATTAATAAATATTACAAGTAATAATATGTGTTTTTGGCCCATGTTCATTCAAAACGTGTTTTTTTATTTCATAGAATTCGTGTATGGGTATAAATCTTTGTAATTTTTATTTATTTATGGTTAAGATATCATAATTATGCCCAAATAGACTTGGTCACTACATGAGCAAATTTTTGTTTTTTTATTACTTGATAGACTCTGTCACTATTAAAGATATTGAAAATTTAATCAATAATTATGGTCAAAACTTGTGTTAAGAGAGTTGAAAAATCAACTCCATTTGGCCCCTCTAGTTTTTTGGGATTATTTTTTTGTTTCTATTCAATTTTTTTTTTGTATTTGTTGTTTTAGACTCGATGTTTTGTGGATTATTGATCCGTCTTGATGAAATGAATCTAAAAAGTATAAAATTATATTCAAAAGTTAAAAACGACGAATAAACTCAAAAAATTCATGTTTTTGGATCTGCATTTTTGTTAAATTTGGTCCATTACTTATAACTTTTCTGAGCTTTCGTTGAAATGAACCAATAATCCAAAAAAAATTAACTAAAGACAAAAAATTACAAAAAAAAATTCACATAAAGACAAAAAAATAATCCAATATTTTAGTCAGTCCAAATGTATATATTAACATTGAATTTGATATTTCATAAATTTTAAGATGATTTTGTAATAATGCGGTAGTTGACATTGTGGCGGATCTAGAATTTTAATTAAGGGGTGTCTTCATCAAAATAAATAAACAATTAAGAATAAAATTTTGATAGATTGATCGATTGAGGAGAATTTGACAGAGAAAAAGATGTATAGTGGTGTCACAGTGCTACATAGTAAATTTTGATTTATTGTTAAACTTAAAAAAAAAAAATAGATTTTTTATGAACCATGGGAATGTAATGTAATGCGCGCGCACAAGCATTTTCCCCTTATGGGTCCACCACTGAATTGATATATACCCGAATGTGACTAAGGAAAATGGAAATGCAAATACCAGGAAGGAGAGAGTCGACGTACCGGTCAACTGACAAATGATATACTTATTAACAAGGCGAGAGGTGATTGGCCGAACGAATTCCCTTGCTCTTTCTGCTGAGCGTTGTTGTAGCACCGTCATCACATACAAAGCAGGGGATAATATTTCTTTTCCCCTTAATCAGGAAACAATTTAATTTTTTTTTACCAATAAATAAGGGAAAAATCTAAGGTTTCCGAAATCAGACCAAGAAAGTTTTTTCAAATTCAAAATTAATTGTCATGATTCACTTATATTTGTAATCTCATCTGTCTAAATGAATCATGACCATTGCTTATGAATTCAAAAAAAACTTTCTATATATTTTTTTTGAGCCATAGCATTGAGAGACTCAACAGTATGCCTTGTACTCACGCGGCAGAATATTATTTTCCAATTTAGCTGTATTATCTAGAAACAGAAAGAAAAATTCACAGTTGAACATTTGACTTGATCAACAAACCCTGATAGGCAAGTGTGTAAGAGCATGTCCAACAGGTTCTATCTAAAATACCTAGCCAAAGATCTACTTTTTTATTTTAGCTAGCCACACGTCAATCACCATTCCAACAATTCTATCTAATATAGCTATCCTTACCTTTAAATATTATTTTGTTCCTTTGCCTTTTTCCTTTATCTTTTTGCAATAAAATGGACAAGAACAATAGTAATTTTTTTACTTCCAACAAAAATGAACTATTCTGATCATTTAGGGCAGAACAGTTCAAATTTAGTTCGAGAAACAAAACACCAAATACTCCTCAAACCAAGTCTCCATAAAAAGTTTCCTCAATAATTCAGAAAAAAAGAAAGAAATACATTACAATTTGTCCAGATTTTGATCAGTTTGTCTAGTGTCTAATTTCCAGATTTCATCAATTTGTAAACAAAGTCAAAATTGTAATGGTAATCAGTATACATATAGGCAGTATATATGTACACATGGGTATGTTTTTCCAGTCACATACCTAGGTTTTACTATATGCAGCAACAAAACAATGCCTCCGACAATCCAAATCACATAAAACAGGATCATAGTCAAAACAAAGGAAGGATAAACACTGGGGAAGAACCCAGAACGTAGAAAAGAAAAAGAGAGAGAGAGAGAGAGAGGGGTAGAGAGAGAGTAAAATATCTGATTAAAATACAATAAAAATAATTTTGGTGGGTGAACAGTAACTAGTTAAATTTAACTAGCTACTGTTCATAAAACTAGTTTAGCTACTTCTAATTGAGGCTGTTGGAGGTCTTTTTTTTGGTTTTGGCTAGCTAAAATACCTAAATAAGGCATTTAGCTAACCTCTTGCACATGCTCTAAGTCCCCATTTTCTGCATGATAATTGTTAAACGTGGACTGAGTTTTTTATATAATTATTTTTTTGTTTTTAGTATTTTTCCATTCTTTAACTTTTTATGGATTAATAGTTGGTTTTGCCGAGAAGTTTCATAAAGGTTATGAATAATAAATCAAATTTAAAGAAAAAACAAATTCCAGAAAGGGGGAGAGTTGTTTCTCATAGGCTATTATACACAATTCAGAATTCAAGAGGGCTTTAATGGAATTTACCTGGCCATGATGTAATTCTCCATTGATATTCCAATATCATAAGTAGTAGAGCGACTTTTGGGATCAATCCATTACTTCATCATTGTTTCACAACAGTAATTCTCCCATTGGAAACCTGAATTAAATAGTGATCTGAAAATGGGTTCAGGGAGAAACCTCTTCTTCCTTGCTCACATCATGCTAACTATTTCCCATTCAAATATTGTTGTTTCTCATTCAAATATTGTTGGTCTCGCCATTTCCCAGCCTAATTTCTTTGCCCACCACTGTTTTCTGGAATATTGTAACTACACAACTAATAGTATGTATCAGGAAAATCGCGACACCCTCATATCCTCTCTTTCCGCTGACACGGATAGGTACGGCTTCTACAGTTCCTCATTGGGCAAAAATTCTGCTAGAGTTAACGGGATTGTGCTTTGCAGAGGAGACGTTGATGTCGACGGTTGCCGTAGATGTATCAATAACTTCGCTATTAATCTTACACGAGAGTGTCCTCATAGCAAGAAGGCCTTCGGATGGTACGAGCTTTGTATGTTATGGTACTCGAACGAGACCATTAGTGGCAAAATATCAACTGATCCTATGTATTATACGCGGACCGTCAACAACGCATCGAGCGTGGATCAATTTAATCAGGCGGTGAGAACCCTATTTGTCCAACTTACTAGCCAAGCGGCATCCGGTGGGAGCCGTCAGAAGTTTGCAACGGGAAACGTGATAGGTCCGGATAACCAAACTATATACGGGCATATGCAGTGCACCCCTGATTTGTCGGAAATGGATTGTACTGATTGCCTTTGGGAGATTGAGTCAACTTTACGGGCATATGCTAGTGGGAAGATAGGAGGGAGGCTTATTACGCCCAGCTGTAATCTTAGGTTTGAGACTTACCGTTTCTTTAATGGCAGTCCACCCCCAGGTATAGCATATCTTCCTCCTTCGTATCATCATTTTAAATAGCAATATATATCCAGGTATGTAAAACTAACGGCAGTGGTGTATTATTAATAGAACTGCATAACAATTAGCACTTAGTAGCATCCAGTTAAGTAAATCTCATCCCGTGAGGCGAGTCTACGTGTGTTTTGTTCCGGCCACTGGTCCGACCAGTTCCTTCTATACCGACGGTATACTGGATAGGCACTTATTTTATTTTCCTTATCTATTGGGTATTCATTTCTTCCTCGATCTCTTCTGAAACAAAGACCTCTCAGCACTCTGCTCCTATTTTAACCGCCGAGGGAAGACATCTCCGATTCCTCTCCGAAAGAGGTCTGAACCGCCAATCGCTCCCCGAAAGAGATACCAGCTCCCTTCTGCAGCTCTCTCTCTGCAAGCTCTTGAAAATGGAATACCTCTCTCTCTCTCTCTCTCTCTCTCTCTCTCTCTCACTCTCTCTCTCTCACTCTCTCTCTGATTTGGTTTATTGATTCGTTGGGTATTTTTTTCAATAGTTATGCTGAAATTCCAACGGTAATCATGAGAAGAAATTTTTTTTTGCAGGAAAGAATGCGGTCATTATTGTCGCTTCGGTTGTCTGTTCTGTGATAACACTAGTCATTCTCTGCATCTTTTTATTTATAAGGAAGAGGAAACAGAGGAAGCGAAGGAGGCCAAAGCACAATTTCGAAAGTAAGTCTTAAGATTGTATCTTTATGGCTTTATATCATATGATTTGCTGCGGTAAAAGGTTTAGTTTACTGCATACTATGCCAGATTTTGCTAATCTCTTGTGAAATTGGACCTATGAAGAAAGTCTCCAAAATGTTACTTGATCAATATCCTCCTTAATTATTTTCCGTTTGTAATGTTCAGTCTCTGAAACTGGAGATGGAATCAACAGTACTGTGGAATCTTTGCAGTATGACTTCGATACTATTAAAGTTGCAACAAATAACTTTTCTTATGCCAATAAGCTCGGACAAGGTGGATTTGGTGCTGTTTACAAGGTAATTGAACATTCACTTATGAAGTACCAACACATTTAAGTGGTCACCGTATTCATTTCGGACATGCCAGGAACATTGACATGCGGTGGACACGTGATAATGTGTATGGGACACAACATGTGACACGTTCAATTATTTTCAACAAAATCTTTACTGGGACAGGTTCCAGAAAAGTTAGAAACACACCTGCATGCATATGTGCACGGCATGGTGTCACTACATATTATGAAAAGCTTATTTCAAATATTAAAAAATATTAGAAACTTTTGACTTGTTCCTTGTGATTTTTTTTTTTCAGATATATTATCTCTTAATTGTAAAAACAATGTTATTTTTAATTTTTGTGCCAAGTTAGCAATGGTTTTCTTTTGTTTTGGATATTTGTGGAATCTGGATACACTATTCACTATCGTATTAATAACAATTAAAGTTTTAAAAACTTATATATTTATTTATTTATTTTTGTCTCTCAACATGTTCTTATCACAATTAACATAGAATTGCAGTGCGAAGTGTTTGTATTCACGTTGGCACATCCTCGTATTTGAGTCCTTGTCCCTGCCTCTTGGATAATCACTTATGAGGAGGATATCTGAAATTTCATCCAGATGAAATTGGTTAGATTCAATTAACGAGTGTTGTGTACATTGTGTTGTACTTTCAGGGTAAACTTCATAATGGGCAAGCAATAGCTGTGAAGAGGCTGTGTAAGAATTCAGGACAAGGAGAACTAGAATTTAAGAATGAGGTTACGCTAGTGGCCAAGCTTCAGCACAGGAATTTAATTAGGCTCCTTGGTTTTTGCTTAGAAGGCACAGAAAGACTTCTCATCTATGAGCTTGTGACCAACTCTAGCCTTGATCGCTCCATATTCGGTATTGTGGCTGCAAACCTTCATATATAAATTAAGCATATGTCAGAACTTTAGATACACAAAAATAATATTTTAAGCTAACTTTTACTATCTTTTTCCACAGAAAATGAGGGTCAATGTCTATGCATGCACGGCATATAGTGCACATATTTTTTATTTTTTATGTTAAACTTGACCAGTAATATAATAGACCTTAGTTTATAATAAGTGGATGCACATGCCAATCTCATCATAAGTCCTTCTTTCTTCCCAACTAATTTTTCTTTTTGAAAAGTTGTCAACAAACAATTGCATTGAAAGACTCACGTAATATCTGTTGATAAAGTTTTCATAACATCTACTACAAAATAAATTGGAAGATATACACGATTTTTATATATGTGCAGAAAAAACAATGAAATAGATAAACAAATGAGGATGGAGGGACTAATTAACAAAAGCTTTTTAGTTATATTCTTCTTTTACGTTTTTCTGCCACGTTAGTTTTGATTAAACCATGTCAGTAAAAACCTACAGATCCCATCAAGCATGTATTTTTGGATTGGGAGAGGCGCTACAAGATCATAGCAGGCATTGCTCGGGGAGTTTTATATCTTCATGAAGATTCACGACTTAGGATTATCCATCGCGATCTCAAAGCTAGTAACGTTCTGTTAGATGCAGATATGAATCCCAAAATATCAGATTTTGGCATGGCAAGATTATTTGTGCTTGATGAAATTCAAGGGAATACAAAGAGAATCGTTGGGACCTAGTAAGTTTTGAATCCTAAATTAACAAAATGACCAAATTTTCTGTGAATATGGTTATAAATTTTAAGGAGCCACCTAGGTTCTTTGGTGAACTTTTGAACAAATTAATCTTTCACTAACATTAGTGCATTATTCATCGCAGTGGATATATGGCTCCAGAATATGCAATGTACGGTCAATTCTCCATCAAATCAGATGTTTTTAGCTTCGGGGTATTAGTTCTGGAAATCATAAGTGGTCAGAAGAACCATTGCTTACGGAATGGGGAGATTGTAGAGAATCTTTTGAGCTATGTAAGTTATGATTCTCCTTGGCAAATCGTTAGTTTCGTTATACGAGTGACGAAATCATGTATATCGTACAACTTGGTTGTGTTATTAGAAAACAAATTATTTTTTTTGAGATGATAAAATTATGTGAAAAAGAATAGTCCTTAGTCAACTTTTCAAAAAAAAAAAAAACCATACCAATTTTTTCCCTTTTTGGGTAAATCAAGTCTGGACACAATTTAAAAGGCAAATATAAAGAAAGGAATCTTATCAAAAAACAAAACTAACTATTAAAATTATTTCCAAGTTACTATTTAAAAGGCAATTTATTTTTTCCTTTTTGGGAAAGTCAAATTTAGACACAATTTAATAAGAATAGTCCTTTCATCCATAATTTCATTGTTAGCCTTTCCCTTCCTTTCATATTTCCCCATGCACAATATTCTACCACTCTTTCTTTATTGGAGTCAAATTCTTGGCAGTTTAATCGGGAAGTGCACGGGATTCTTGGCAGCTCAATCGGGAAGTGCACTCCATGAAATTTGGCATTCTTTGTTTCTTGTCAAATCCAATTCGCTAGTCCTAATTGCTAATCGATTTTTCTCATATATATATAGGGGGAGGCTTAAGGGACCAACACTTTTTTAAACCAATATTAGACCAATGACTAAACTCTTCATTCCCGATTAAATTTTGATGATCCGAACCGTTCAATGTGTTTAAAACATGTTTTTGAGGGTACCCGCGAGAAATCAGCTCAAAATGTTACCGGAAATGGCTTGATCCAAACAGTGGTTCAAAATGCTGATAGGAAGTGTTTTATGAACCAATGTTTGGATCAAGCCCTTTCCGATAATATTTTGAGTTGATTTCTTGCGGGTATCCTCAAAAATATGTTTTAAACACATTGAACGGTTCGGATCATTAAAATTTAATCAGGAACGAAGAGTTTAGACGTTGATCCTATATATATATATATATATATATATATATATATATATATATATATATATATATATATATAAGTATATGCATGTTATATTAGCTCTGGCCCTCTCGGTGGTCGTGTGCATGGTTGATGGGAACCCTCTTTGCAAGGGTGATTCAATCTATGTATCATATTATATAAATTGCGATAAGGGGTTATAAATTATTATGTTTACTCTTGTTCCAAAAAAAAATTGGCCCTTCCCAGACTGATTTTCTAGTTTCACGATTCTATAAAATTTGAGGTACCAAAAAAATCCCACAAAATCTTACATCCAATGAAGCTTATTGCACTTATGTTAAACTAATGCAGGCTTGGAAAAGTTGGGGAGAAGGATTAGGTTCAAACTTCATTGATCCCACATTGAGGGCAAATTCTGGTTCTGTAGACGAAATGATGAGATGTATCCACATTGGACTACTATGTGTTCAGGAAAATGTAGCTGATAGACCCACCATGGCTTCAGTTGTTCACATGCTCAATAGTTCATCTCTCACTCTTTCCAAACCTATGAAACCTGCATTTTTTCAACACAGTAGCACCGACCCAAAAGGAAAATCCCACAGTATGTCGATAAATGAATATTCGTTTACTGAGTTATATCCTCGTTAATTTTGAGGATGAAAAGTCTCTGATACTTGTATTTGTATTAGTTTTCATTACTAAAAATTGTGTATGTTCCTATATTTATTTGAAATTAGGTTCTACGATTTTTAGTTAGCAAAAATGTTATTAAGTAATAACAAACAGTTCTTTCTTTTTGTCCTCAACATACTGGATCCACTCATATTGGGCTGGGAGGTTCGACAATGTTACCTGGCATACCATGGGCTTTGCCAAATGCATGATTCCAAAGCAGGCCAAACCTCCTCCACGGAAGGCGTAGCACCTTGGGTGATATATTGCTACTCATCTTGTTTGCATTGCCCCTCCCCACTCCCTTTTGCAAATAAAATCCTATAGTGCTATCTATTTTGTTTTTGTTTTGATAAATTGTGCTCATTTGAGTCCTTGTATATATATACGTATATAATACCGCTCCTGTTATGAATTTGGCGAATAAATCTATACGAAAGAAATGTGTAGGCATACATATTGGAAGCTCTTTCCATCAGATGAGTTCCCCTGTTCTATTGGTTTAATCAACTCATAGCTTAAGGCAGTTTTTGTACAATATGGACTGGATTTGATGAATTTAGATGGGTGAAGCCGTTTGGTTGAGTTACGAATCAAATCACGCTGCGTTCAACATTTTGGGTATTTTGGAATAATGTTATTCAAAAATTGTACTCTGTCGACGAAGGATGAGGAATTTAAAGACAACAACAAATAAAATAACAAGTGCTAAATTGTAGTTTGTTGAAAGGTGAATGTATGATTCAATGTCGTATTCCTGGACTTCACCTGGACTTCACCATAAGCAAATCAATGTTGGAAATCAAATAAAAGTACTTTATTTACTTCTTTGAAGATTTTGACAGAGTAGAATAACTAATTACGTTATAGATTATTCCCAAGGCAAAGTAGAAAATGAAAGGGGTGATTTGTGTGTCGATACAATTACAATCTAACTATACCTATGTGTATACTGAAGCAAAGATAACTACCCTATCTTCCCTCCTTTAAAATTTGAATTAAACTGGCGGTTGCAAAAAATCGAAACAAAACTGCCACTGCCTACAACTGCCGGTGAACTTCATGTTCAAGTTTAAATTTTTAATCGGCGTTGTCCTTATCGCTATAGGCATGTGCATCACCAGTGCTCATTTTTTTTTAGGTCTTTTAGCCGTGTCGAAATAAACTTTCTTACCATCTGGGACTTAACTCGCCATGTTTTTACCATGTCATGAACTTTGGTAATTATGGTATAAACAAATACCTACCGAAAGGTTATAAAAGTACGCTCTTTGGCATATTTCTTGGTAGGAGTTGTTTGTTGTGGAGCGTCATTGGATTTTCTTTGTATTTGGAACTCGTAGACATTTCACATTTACAATTTCTTCTTTTGCCAAAAAAGGGCCCCAAAAATATTAGCTAGTGGGGTTAAAATATTTACTAAAATCACATAATAAATTTTATTTTATTAACAGATAAATATGAAATCTTACTTACATATTAATTTAGAATAATCCATGGTAACTTTTTCTATTTAAAAAAAATATAAGAAAGGATGATTTGTTAGGAGAAAATTAATATATCTTTTTAATAATAGACACGTACGTATTATTTATCAATTGATTTTTATTCCATTGCGATATAATTTTCTTTGCACAATTTGTATAGTAATAATACTTATTTTTTTTCTATTTTGATGAAATGCTTGTAAGAATACTTATTTTTTTATTTGGATGAAATACTTGATATAATTTTATGTAGGAAAATACCAACCACTGCCAGATAATATTCTAAAGATACATCGATATTTATAAAATATATATTGATATTCGTGAATATGCATTGATATCCGTGAAATATATAATGATATTCGTGTTTATTTGACATTATGTGTATGTTATCTACCGCTCACTAGGCGGTGATTAGCAAGACTCTTTTATTGATATAATAGGTGCAATGTTTAAGGCAATTTTTATACCTTAGGTGAAATATTTGAGACAATTTTTATATCTTACATAAAATATTTGGGGCAATGTCAAAATTTTAGTGGCGTTAAATTCACTAATTAATTTGTAAACCTCTAACAATAATACAAATTGAAGGAGGTAAAACTTAAATAAGAAATGATAAGTTTCTTCTTTAATAAATCATTCAGATTGGCAAGAATCTGAGATCGCTCCTAGGCACGTGTAGTGATCATGTGAGGGCGTAGCCGACTTGAGAAAGGCGACACTTGCTATATCCGAGCCCAGAAGGCTGGATCAGTCATTAGCCGACCAAAGAGGGGTGGCCTGGCAAGAAGCCGGCCTAAGAAAGGCAGTTTGAGATATTGCTGACCAAAGAAGGATAATGGGCAACCTCGAATCCATGATAAACTAGAACACTGAGTAAGTCAAGATAAGCTTGTAAATAGACATGGATGAAAAATCTACGGCTAATTCAACTAATATGAGAAGTATTAATTGAATGAAACTTTAATGGAAGAAGGTAACTATTTGATAGAGATCAAATTAGAAGTTATCTCATTAGTGGTCAATCAAAAGGCACCAATTCTGATCGGGAATCATCATACAAGAATTAGGACAGATTAAGTCTATAAATAAAGGTCCAAGTGAACAGAGAAAGGTATGCACTAATTTCAGCGCTAATAGAGAATATTAGCTTGTTTACATTCATTCTTGTGAAGATTTGCCTGACTTAATCGTCAAAGTGCCTTTTTGCCACAACAGCAGTGGGTCCTTTGACCGGTTATTATTTTGCAGATCACAAGTCCACATATTAAGAACATTCTTTCTACTGGATAGTGAGGTCATACCTTTTCTTCCTGATTGTGAAAATCAACCCACCTACAACTGGTACCATTTGTGAGAAACTAATATCTTATGGCAGAAACACCGAAGAGCAAAGGGAAGGAGAGATCCAAATCTCCACCCCAATCGCTCCCAAATTGAAGGGAGAGTGGAAAGAAGTTTCAAGGGTTCCACCACCAATGTTGGCAGGAAGTCAGTCTAGAGAACAGGCACCATCACTTCCTCTAGCTCCTCCACCACCACCCCAATGGCACCATCGTCTGTGCCTCCTCTAGATCCTCCGCCACCACTAGCACTGCCTTTGGCTCTAGGAGGAAGGTAGTAGGATCCACTATGAGAAGCGAGAGGATCCCAAACAAGCAATAGATCTTGTACGTAAATCCAGAACAACAGAGGGAGAGGATCCCGAACTCATGATAGGTCTCGTTCAAGAACTCGCCATGAAATCGAGGATAGCCACCGAGATCGGATTAGATGAAGAGATCAAGAGCTTACCGATATGAGGCATTACATACGCCAGACAGAGAGAGAGATAATAGAGCCCTTCGCCGAGAAAGGGATCAAGTTCGTTCTGCTATCTCGGGACGAGATGAATGATCAGAAACTAGCCTGTTACATCGGGAGAACCGATGTGAACATGGCCATAGAGAAGAACATAAGCCCTGAGAAGGGAATCTGCTATAGGAGCCATCCCGAGTATCCATCAGAATGGGCGATTCCGGTTGCACCATCACTCCCTCAACTTCCAGACATAAGAGAATGGCTAAACCAGCAGGTAGGTTTGCATCGACCAGAAGAAGATGAAACTCAAAAAAAGTTGCAACAATTGGCAATCTCACCACTGTCGGTCCTGATTGAGGTGGATGCACTATCCATAAGGTTTATCACAACAAGTAGATAAAATCTTTACTGGGATAGGTTTGGAACAAGTAGAGAAAAAGTTGCATGCATATGTGCACGGCATGGTGTCACTTCATATTATGAAAAACTGATTTCAAGTATTAAAAACTTTTGACTTGTTCCTCGTGATTTGTTTTTTAGATGTATTATCTCTTAATTATAAAAGCAATGTTACTTTTAACTTTTGTGCTAAGTTAGTAATTGTTTCATTAATTTTGGATATTTGTGGATACATTATTCGTATTAATAACAATTAAAATTTTAAAAACATATATATATATATACCTTCTAATGAGGGATCCCTCATTTTACTAAAATGATGAATTTTTATTTTTAGATTATATTTTGATGATCCGAACCGTTCAATATTTTTAAGGGTACCCGCAAGAAACCGGCTTAAAAAAATATTGGGAAGGGCTTGATATAAACGGTTTTTTATAAATGTTGACAGAAATAGCTTTATGAGAAACTGCTTGAATTAATACCTTCCCGGTAATATTTTAAATTGATTTCTCGCTAGTATCCTTAAAAACATGTTTTAAACACATTGAACAGTTCGGATCATCAAAATTTGATCAAGAAATTGGAGATCTTTATTTTAGCAAAATGAGAGATCTCTCATTAGAAGTTTTCTCTCTCTCTCTCTCTCTCTCTCTCTCTCTCTCTCTCTAGTGATATTGTTGGAAATTCCAAAGGGTTTTGAATATTTTTTGGGTGAAAGAATTTGGGATACTTATTATTCCATAATTATTTTTTAATATTCTTAGTGATAAAACTATATACAAAGCTCGATCAGATTCTACACAAATTGACACCTTGAGGTCTAACATGAAATCGATGGTCCGAGCCAACTGACCGAGTGAGTATAAATGCCGACCGACAAGTTCCCATTCTGATCGGCCAGGGGCCACTCGGGAATATATCATAAAGGACTTGAGCTACTTCAAGAACCTCTACGGCATTTCATTTACGAGCACAATCACATGCTTAAATCCGGGAGATAATCCGATCATCAACACCAATTAAGAAGATGATCTGATGAGTATAATCATCAGCACTAATCAAGGAGAAGATGTCTCCCCCTATTCGGAAGTTAATTCCCATAATTTCTCCATCACATGCGTTATAAATAGGCATCCATTGTCACCAAAAAGCTATGCGCACACTCACTCATTCTTTAAATACAAAGCGTCATACATCCCGGATGACTTGATCGTCGGAGGATCCCTGTTCATGAACACTCTCGCCCCTTGGACTTATTTTGCAGGAACCTTCACGGAGCTCTCGGGTTAGTTGATCAAACCCTTGCAGTACCCTCGCTGAGCTCAAAAGTCAGCCGTCTATTTTTCAGCATCATCAATTTGGCAAACGACATTCTCACCAATATAAATTCAACTGATCAACTGGAAGCGACGACGACTACCAAGTCAAATCCGACAAGTAAAAACGAGGGGAAATATTACCGACTCCACACATCCGCCAATAAGATAAGATTCACATATCCATTGAATTCTATGACTTTAAGATTCAAAAAATTTCTACAATCTTTACCCGTCGGGTTAGCTTCGTCTCCAAATATTGTTCAATACAAGGTGTGAGCTAAATAAAATATAACAAAAATCTACCTTGCACGTCGGGACATTGGTCTTTATTTTAACCGAGTTGTGTCGTTCCCATAAATACTGAGATTTATTGTCCAACCAGATTCAACAACCTCATAATCACATGATAGCCATTTTTCAAAGAAAGAAAAAAAAAAAACTTGTGAGCTTGCCTTTATGGGTGCATCAATCTACATGTATTATGGGTTTCTACTCTCGCCCCTGCAAATAAGAAAAGAATTTGATGACTTGGAGGATCTACTTCCCAAATTAAAAGTTTGGGTCACGCAGTCCCATCAAACCCTAGATTGAGCTAATTGAAATTAACTCCCATGATTGTTGAAAACTTCCTTTTTGACATGTGTATATGGTCGGCAACAGTTGACCTATACCGACAAAAAGTATGCAACAAAAATCAAGAAAACACAAACTAAAAAGTAGCCAACTTGATTGGCAAGGGGAAAGGAAAGCGGAAATAATAGTCAGGCTAAGAAGGAAAGTTATTACTGGGTCACATATTTTAACCTTCTACTGCCCCATCAATGTACAACTAGATTACCACGGGATAAATGGGGCTACAAATAGTAGTCCTCCCAAATTAGAGTAGAAAAGAAAACAAATGACGCATAAAATCTGAGCATGAAATTTTTATAAATTCATCTGAGTGCAAATCTCTTTTGCAAAAAATTTTCATCAGGTAAAACAGAAGAGTTGGCCGATCTTCCAGAAGAGTTGGTCGAGACCTCCTATAAGAGTTGGCCGACCTAGCAAAAGAGACCAGAAGAGTTGGACGACCAACCAGAAAAAAGTTCACCTCAGACAGAGAAGTCATTCCCTCCCTCTCGCTCTCTCATTATACTTGCTAACATTGCAGGAGCAGCTAAAAATAGCTAAAAAGATTTGATACCGACCGAATCAGAGGTCCTTGTTCTGAACAAAGATCAGTTGTCGGTTGGATCAAACCCAAAAGGTCTTCAAGTCGAGCAAAGGTTCGACACCAATTGGATCAGACCAATAAGGTCTCGGGCTGAGCAAAGATCAGTTGCCGATTGGATCAAACAAAAGAGGTCTCCAATTCAAGCAAAGATTCAACACCAGTTGAATCAGACCTATGAGGTTCTCGTGCTGAGCAAAGAGCAGATGCCAGATGGATCGAACCCAAGAGGTCTCCAAGCCGAGCAAAGATTCGACACTGGTTGGATCAGACCCATGAGGTCCCCATGCTGAGCAAAGATCAGTTGCTAGTTGGATCGAAACCAAGAGGTCTCCAAGACGAACAATGATTCAACACTGGCCGGTTTAGACCAACGAGGTCCCCATGCTGAGCAAAGATCAGTTGCAAGTTGGATTGAACCCAGGTGGTCTCCAAGCCGAGCAAAGATTTGACATCAACCGGGTAAGGCCCAAGAGGTCCCCATACTTGTGCAAAGTTCAGTGACAATCCGGATTAGACCCAAGAGGTCTGCAACCGAGCAGAGTACAACAACAAATCGGATCAAACCATACATAGTCTCTGAGCTATTTTTTGCAAAGCTGGATAGACTATACATCGTCTCTGAGCCACTTTTACAAAATGCCAATCGGATTAGACTATTGAAATAGCCTCTGATTGAGTGATCTCCAAACAATCCCTAAACAACCAAATAGATTAAAAGTAATTTTTGAGTTATTTCTACAAGTGGGATAGATTCTGAGCCGTTTTTATTTGGTAGACGATCACTAGCAAGCTAAAAATTTACTTGATTTCCTTCCCCTGATCAATTTGCATGGTCAGCCTAGCAAATGTGGGACTTCTGATGAGTAAAATTATATACAAAGCCTGGTCAAACTTACAACGATTGGCACCTAGAGGTCTAGTGTCATATCAATTGACCGAGCATGCATAAATGTCGGCCAACAAGTTTCCACTCTAATCGGTCGGGGGCCACTCGAGAATATACCATAAAGAACCCGAGCGACTTAAGGAAGCTTTGCGGCATGCCCTTTATGAGCACAATCAGATGCTTAAATCAGGGAGATAATTCGATCATCAACACCAATCAAGGACATGATCAGACGAGCATAATCATCAGCACTAATCAAGGAGAAGACGTCTTCCCCTATTCGGAAGTTAATTCCTCTAATGTCTCCATTGCATGCCCTATAAATAGAGCATCCGTTGTCACCTAAAAAGTACGTATACACTCTCCCATTCTCTAAATACAAAGCGTCATACACCCCGACTAACTTGATTGTAAGAGGGTCCATGATCGAGAACACCCTCGACCCTTAAACTTATTTTGTAGGAACCCTCGCAGAGCTCTCGGATCAGCTGGTCAAACCTTCGCAGTACCCTCATTGAGCTCAAAAGTCAGTTGTCCATTTTTCGGCATCATCACTTAGTATTCTGTAATTTTTTTTTTTAAATATATAACTTAACATAACTCATTGTTCAAACATATAATCACGTTAAAACCAAGAAAGATACTGCTACCATTTTTTTCGCTTTAACTTTCTATTTTTAGTGAATTCTTTAGTACAAAAATTTAGTTAGAAAACTAAATTTCCTTGAATAGTAACTCTGATATTTTTATTTTTATGTGAATTTAAATAATGGGAGATAACTTTCTATTTTTTTTTTTTTTTTACTACTTGATAGATTTAGAAGATGTTTCCCGACTATTAAAGATATTAAGAAAATTTAAACAATAATTATGGTGAAAACTTGTCTTAGGAGAGTCGAGAAATCAAGAATGGAGGAGTACATTATATAAGGTTATTGATGATTAAATTTGATATTTCGTACATTTTAAGATGGCTCTATCATAATTTACCCGTTGACATACCGGTCATCTAACGGAATCTGACTAAGGAAAATAGAAATGCAAATTCTAGGAAGGGAGAGAGTTATGAAAAGCCACCTACCTGTCGTTTCCGTTATGAAAATTCAGACCCTTTTCTTTGCTGTTGGAATCAATTATTAAGTTTTCTCGTAAGTCAAGCCACCTATCCCTATCCTAAGTCAAGTCAATTGGGTTTTTGTTTACTCCCCCTTTTGTGTTCATGTAACTGTGTTATACACCTTAGATGTATGTTTAGATGCAAGTTTAGGAGTTTTTTTTTATTTTTTTTTAAATTTCACTTTATTAAATGTCGTCGCACAAAATTAATAAAGAAATTTGGATTTTTAATTTGGTGCGAAAAAATCTATACTATTATGTATTGCAGGGCGACTTTTAGTGAAAGTCGTCATGAGCGTGACAATGGCGCAATACGATTGCGTTAGAAATTAAATTGATAAATTAAACAAATATTAATTGAATAATTATCCCTAACAAATCATAATAATTGAATAAATTAAATTTTAATGAATGATTATCCTTAACAAATCAAATTCAAACAAGTACTTATCTTTTTTATCAAAAGTGCGCCAAGTGGCAAGTCATGATTGGATTAAAAATTTAATTAACAAAATAAGTCCCGAACCCAATAGCCTTCTAAATAGTTCAAATTCAAAATAATACTTATCCTTTTAATTAAATAATAATCCAATTTCTCTTAACAAATTAAATTTAAATGAATAAGAAGTGGAGTTTGAATTCATGCGCATCATAAGTCCCGAACCCAATAGCCAATAATCCTATTTCCAAGTTTTTGCAACAAATATGGAGGCTTTGTCAGCGAAATTCACATATACATGAACAATCATTTGGATTGACAAATTTGTTGTGATGCTGAGTTTTTGTGCAGCAGTGTTAAAAAACGAATTAAAGGTGCATTGTTATGGGTGGTAACTACGACTATTGTGTTATAGTCTAGTGCTTGATACGGTAAGTTTTCTTTGAAGTTAATATTTTTGTTTGCATTGTGTTTATTCTATTTTTTCATCCAAAATTTTTTCATATATTCACATTGACCCTGTTGGCTATGAAGTGTACAAATAACTGTAATTTAATTTATTCTTTTTACGTATTAGACCATAATCTCTGACTTGATTTTTTTTGAAGGCGTTTGAAATTCTAAGCATATTTTTCTATTTTGATGAACATAAAATTTATTTTTATTAATATTTTACAACAATTGTAATTATTATCCATAACCTCTAACTTGGTTTTTTTCCTTTGAAGGCTATTTTATTATATATTTAAAACTCTAACCATATTTTTCTGTTTTGATCAACATAAAATTTATTTTTTCATAAATATTGTGGAATAATTACAGCTATTATCCATAACCTTAGGTGTGGTAGCTAAGTTTAAATATTTTTTTTTTGTTAACCGAGGTATCCGACAGCGGCTAGTGGGTGGCCCGGTTGTATGCCTCCCAAGCTTCCACCGACTAATCCTCGAGGGCCTGGCGGGTCGCTCGGTTGAACACCCCCAGTGGCCCCAAGGTTTGAAATAGTTGTGCCTTTTTTCAAGGCTACCGAGTTTCGAACACGGGACGTCTGGGTTTACAGCTCGTCTGTGCTACCGCTCGGCCAACCCCTTGGGGTTCTAAGTTTAAATATTTGTGCACGCTTTTCTTTCTTTACTAAATTAGTAATTTAGGTTAAAACGTATCAACTAAATAGAAATTATAATGCTATAGAGATAAGCATGAAAATAATAACTCAATGATTCGTAAAGAGTGGCGACAATGATGGAAAAATCTAATTATCCGTAGATAGGCATGAAAAAATAAAAATTATAATGCTATAGAGATAAGTATAAAAAAAATAATGAAATGGCAGTATAATTATTATTTTCATCTTTTATCACATGCAGATGAGTTTTTTGTATTTTTTAATACAAATTTACATATTATTTCTTTTACAAATTTAAATATATTCTACACATTATTATCCAAACACTTTGATTTATAATATAAAAACTATAATGTAAAATTTAAAGTCTAGAATTTCAAAAGTAATTTAGTTCCGAACTTTGGTTGATCTCGATTAATCCGTAAAAATAATTTACTTCCAAACTATATTTGGTTGATGCGGTGAATAATATATACATTTTTATTATTTAAAATTCTAAAATAGCGCGTGATTTTGTGTTCGTATCAATAGAATAGTGCATATTTCAATTCATCCCGTGCATAGCACGGGTTTTTTGCTAGTAAAAATTGAAGAGAAAAGTGCTTTGTTTGTTTGTTTTTATTAAATCCTACAAATATTTGCATTGATATTTACATATAAAACTTGTCCCGAGAGAGCACGGAATCATATTTCTTTTTCCATTAATCAGGAAAAAATTTGAACTTTTTTTCCAATAAAATAAGCTTGAGAGAGTCAACAGTTTGACTAGTCAATTCCGTATATCATGAAAGATGTTACTTTATATCACGAGGCAAAACAAAAGTTCATTAACAAATGCCAAAAAAACAAAAACATGGTAAAATGCACTGACCTCCCCCTGTGGTTTCTGACAAATATGGGGTCCTTCCATGAGGTTTTGATATATGCACTGACATCCCCCACTTTACAAACGATTTAGCAGATTTTCCCCTGTTGTTAACTTCTTACGAATACTTTTAGTTTTAACTCATAAAAGACTAAACGGTTCATTTTTAGTCTTTTTACTTCTTTTTTTTGTGTGTATATTTAGTTTATTTATGTATGCATTTGAAATATATATACTATAATTATGTATACGTATGTATATAGTACAAAATAATTTTAAAAATTAAAAATTAAAATTGAATTAAACTTAAATTATATTTTGATCAAGTTTGTACAAATAATTATATGTCTTATATATTAATAATTATTTGTCTTACAAAAGTTATATTTATTTACATTGTTATGTTTGTTTTTCATATATATATATATATATATATATATGTATATCTTTAGCTTATCTTATTGGAAAACACCATCATGGCTTTTAATTTCTTATCTTTATTTAAATGTTTCAATTTTTTTCTATTTGAGATTTAAATGCTAAAATCAAATTAAATTTATATTTTGATAACCATTATTTAGTTATAAAAAATAATACTTTTTACTTAAGTCGTTATTTTTTCGTATCCTATATGCATTTATCTAATAGAAAGCAAATATACATCCTAACCAATCAATATTAAGAAAAAAAAATTCTCAAGAGTCTGTTAAACAAAATTAATGTAACTTATGCATAACATAATAATGTTCCTTTTTTTATTAGAACTTGAAATATTTATTTTGTGTAATTATTCTTATATGTTATATTAATATAGTTAAAATAAATATTTTTGAATTTATATGTTTGGTTCTTTTTTTATTTTCTAAATATATTTTTCATTGCTAACTCATCGTTTTTATATATAGTATAAATGTTGTACAAAAAAGTTAATATAATTTATCATTTTTTTATTATGTATATTACATAGTTTTATATACCTTAATATTGTAATTTGATGAGGTACTTATAGGCATCCAAATAAATTGATCTCTAAAACAATATAAATGATGTAAAACGTAAAATTCAAAAATGAACGGTTTAAATCATAAAAAAATAGATTATCACAAGAGAATTTGACTAATCTCAACTATATGACATTCTTTTGATAGTTTTACGTACAACATACGACAATATAATTGGACTTTTTTTTAACAACGCCACGTCCAAATGTAAATTCTTGCTCCACTCCTGGGCATATTAGTCTTTTGTCAAAATCTGAGGGAAGATCTTTGTATTCGTCAAAAATTTCAGGGGAGGTAAGTCCATTTTACCAAAAAAAGAATATTACGTAACAAAAAGTCTGACCATAGCTTTTTCAGGGGACTTCTTTTTCCCTCAATCTGATCATAGCTTTAAGATCACTTCATCATTGTTTCACCAGGTTAATTCTCCCATTGAAAACCTGAATCAAATTGTGATCTGAAAATGGGTTCAGGGAGAAACCTCTTATTCCTTGCTCACATCGTGCTAAATATTGTTGGTCTCGCCATTTCCCAGCCTGATTTCTTTCGCCACCACTGTTTTAATTGGAGCGAGAACTACACAAGTAATAGTAGATATCAGACAAACCTCAACACACTCATATCCTCTCTTTCCGCTAACACCGATATCTACGGCTTCTACAGTTCCTACTTGGGCGAATATCCTGACGTAGTTAATGGGATTGTACTTTGCAGAGGAGATGTTGGCCTCAACACTTGCCGTCAATGTATCAATAACTCCACAATTAAGCTGATACAAGAGTGTCCTCTTAGCAAGCAGGCCGTCGGATGGTATGACCTTTGTATGTTACGGTACTCGAACGGTCCCATTAGTGGGACAATATCAAGTGATCCTATGTTTTATGCGTGGAACGTCAATGACACATCGAACGTGGATCAATTTTATCACGCGTTGGTAACCTTGATGGACAATCTTACTAGCCAAGCCGCGTCCCGTGGGAGCCTTCAGAAGTTTGCGATGGGAACGGTTACGGGTCCAGATTCCCAAACCATATACGGGCTTATGCAGTGCACCCCTGATTTGTCCCAACAGGATTGTACATATTGCCTTCTGGGGATTAGGAAAGATATGTGGCGACATATTGCTGGGAGCAAGATTGGAGGAAGGGTTGTCACGCCCAGCTGTAATCTTAGGTTTGAGACTTACGCTTTCTTTAATGACACTCCGACTGATGCACCCCCAGGTATTAGCATATCTTCCTCCTTCGGATTATGGTTTTAAATAGCAATATCCAGGTATGTAAAACTAACAATTAGTAGTGACAAACATAATTGTTTGAGCATCCAAAACGGGGAACACTTGATATGCGACAGTTATTTCACTTTGCAATTGATTGATCTAGAAAACTGAATACCTTGATTCACTTTGTTACAACCATGAGAAAAAAATTCTAGATTTTATCATATTTAAAGTGGTTTAACGAGAATGAATTTATCATTTTTTTTTTTGAAGGAACAACTCGAACGGTCATTATTGTTGTTTCAGCCGCCGGTTTTGTGATAATACTCGTTGTCTGCATCTTTTTATTTATAAGGAAGAGGAAGCAGAGGAGGCCAAAGAACACTTTCGAAAGTAAGTCTAAGATTGTTTCTTTATACCCTTAGGGCTCGATTGGATGGCGTTTTAGTTTTGAATGTGTTAAATAACCGGGGTGTGTTAAATAAGACGGGATGACCTACATTAATGTAATATTTAAGGAGTGTGTTAAATAACCTAGTAATTGGATGATGTATTAAAATAGATGTGTTAAACAATGATTGGATGAATAGTTATTTTGACAAGGAGAATGTGTATTAAATTGTCAAAAGATATTTTTATTCATCGTCATAGCTTAATGTATGATTTCAAAAATTATATATAAGTATATGTATACTTATACTTATCATCATCATTATTATTATTATTATTATTATTATTATTATTATTATTATTATTATTATTATTATACATACATACATACATACATATATATACAGAAAACTTTTAATAAAAGATCCCTCATTTTGCTAAAATGCAGACTTTTTATTTTCTAATAAACATTATTATAAGTATATATACTTACAATATATGTAAAATGAGTCGGGGAGGGAGAGGGAGGGGGAGAGAGAGAGAGAGCTTCTAATAGGATCCTTCATTTTACTAAAATGATGACCTTTCATTTCCTGATCAAATTTTGATGATCTGAACCATTCAATGTGTTTAAAACATATTTTTAAGAGTTTCTGTGAGAAATCGGCTCAAAACAATAATGAGAAGAGTTTGATCCAAACAGTTTTTTATAAATGCTAACATAAATAATTTTACAAAAATTGATTGGATTAAGCCCTACCCGGTAATATTTTGAACTGATTTCTTGTATTTGCCTTAAAAAATATATTTTAAACACATTAAATGAATCAGATCATCAATATTTAATCAAAAGATAAGACAGCTACCCCTATGTTAGTTAGCCTTAGGGTGGGAGGTAAGGCTAACTAAGACAGTAAATGCCGTGTTAAATAACCCGTGAGCTAACTAGCCCAACAAAAAAAAAATGCCAATCAGTGGGTTAAGTGAGGGCATGCCTTAGCTAAGGCATGAATTACTTAACACACTACTTAACCCTCATCCAATCAGGCCCTTATATCATATGATTTGCTGCAATAGAAGGTTTAGTTTACTGCCATATTTTGCTAATCTCTTATGACATTGGACCGATGACGAAAGTCTCCAAAGCATTACTTGAATATTCTCCCTAATTATTTTTCGTTGTTTGAAAAGTTCAGTCTCTGAAGCTGGGGATGGCATCAACACCGTGGAATCCTTGCAGTACGACTTTGATACTATTAAAGTTGCAACAAATAACTTCTCTAATGCCAATAAGCTTGGACGAGGTGGATTTGGTGCTGTTTACAAGGTAATTGAACATTCACTTATGAAGCACTGACACACTTAAGTGATCGACATATTCATTTCGGCACGCCGAGAACATTGACACACAGTGCACACGTGATAATGCATATGGGACACACCATGTGACATGTCCAATTATTTTCAATAAAATCATTATTGGGACAGATTTCGGGCAAGTCGAGAACACACCTGCATGCAAACGTGCACGGTGTCGGCGTGGTGTCACTTCATATTATGAAAACGTTATTTCAAGTATTAAATTATATTAGAAACTTTTTTTACTTGTTCCTTGTGATTTTTTTAGATGTATTATCTCTTAATTATAAAAACAATGTTAATTTTAAATTTTGTGCTAAGTTAGCAATGATTTCCTTTTGTTTTGGATATTTGTGGATCCACTACATATTAATACAAATTAAAATTTTAAAATTTTAAAATTTATTTATTTATTTGTTGTTGTGTCTCTCGACATGTTCGTATCACCATTAATTAAGAATGGAAGTACCACTTGTCTGTATCAGCGTCAGCACATCTCTGTATTTGCATCCTTGTCGTGCTTCTTCGATAATCACTTATGAAGAGGATATGTGAAATTTCTTCTAGATGAAATTGGTTGGATTTGATTAACAAGTGTTGTACTTTTATTGTAAACTTCATAATGGGCAAGTGTTAAGGACTCAGACTGATGATCCAATTCAAGCTTGGAAAGGCTCCAGAAATGAAGGAAGAAATTTAGAGAATAATAGCAAACTGGTTAATTTTTCTACCCTTTTCAAGGTTATTACATGCCTTTATAACAATCAGGCTTGATTCTACCCTATTGGTGATTGTGACAAGTGTCCTCAATCCCTATTCAGGTGCTAACAGAATTGATGAGGTGTTCATGATTGAAAGGAATATTTCTGACATACATGGAATCCCATGTGCTATATTCCTAACTGCCTAATTCACTGGAAATCTTTCATCCAACCTGGTGGTTTCCTCTCACGTGCTATCTTTCGCCTTGCAGGTATATTGGGCTCAAGTGCTTCAGTGTGGCCTTGGCTTGGCCCATTTGCATTACTCAGCCCATCTAAGGTTTCAGCAGTTCTAGGACCCGTAACATTGCCCCGCGGATCTAAAGTGACCTTGTCCTCAAGGTCAAATGTGGGATAAGTCCGTGTGAATTCCAAAGTGTCTTCCCAAGTAGCTTCTAATTCGGAGAGATCTCGCCATTGAATCAAAACCTGAGTTTGGGACCCCTGGCCGGCGTGCAGAGTACGGGACCCCAACACTCGGAAAGGGTGCATTTCCAAATTAGTGCTCACAACCTCCGAAGACGGCGACGGCGGGTTTACTGGTGGAGGTCCGTAGAAGGGCTTCAGCTTGGACACATGGAACACAGGGTGAATGCGAGCTTGGGCAGGAAGTTCTAGCTCATAAGCAACCGCTCCGATGGCGCGCAGAACCTTGAAAGGTCCGAAATAACGTTTCGCAAGCTTGGGGCTACGGTGGCCACGCACAGTGAGCTGGCGGTAAGGTTGGAGACGGAGTAACACCCAATCACCGATCTTGAACTGGCGATCCTGCCGATGTTGGTTCACCTGGGACCGCATTCGAAGCTGGGCTTTAGTGAGGTTAGCACGGATCAGATGTAGCTGAAGGCGTCTTTGTTGCAGAATTTCATCCAAGGTAGCCACTGTGGTGGACCCAGCGATGTACGTGCGCACATTAGGAGGGGATCGACCATACAGAGCTTCAAACGGCGTTGTCTGAATTGCAGATTGATACGATGTGTTGTACCAATATTCAGCCAGGTGAAGGTATTGAACCCAGAGACAGGGCGAATCAGTCACGAAGCATCGTAGGTAAGTCTGAAGAATACGATTGGTGACCTCTGTTTGCCCGTCCGATTGAGGATGGTAGGCGCTTGTGAAAGAGAGTTTAGTACCACAAAGCCGAAAAAGCTCAGTCCAAAACTTGCTGACAAATACCCTATCGCGGTCACTTACAATCGTTTTAGGCATTCCATGGAGCCGATAGACCTCTGTGAGGAAGATGGGAGCAAGAGTGGAGGCAGAGAACCCCGAGGGCAGGCCAATAAAATGTGCGAACTTGGTTAGACGATCAATGACAACCCACACAACAGTCTTCCCCTGAGAAATGGGTAGGTGAGTGATGAAATCCATGGATATGTCTTGCCAAACTTGGGTGGGGATTGGTAGGGACTGTAGTAGTCCATTGGATTTTTGCGTAGAGTACTTTTGAGTTTGGCAAGTTAGGCATTCTTTGACGTGTTGCTTCACATCCTGGGACATGTGTGGCCAAGCAAACGCCGAAGCAAGGCGAGCCAGAGTTCCCTTAACACCTGAGTGACCACCTACAGGAGAGTTGTGAAATTCTGCTAGGATATCAGACCTCAAATTGGACTCCAAGGGAAGGAAGATTCGTTTGTTGAAGTAAATAATGCCCTGTTGTACTGAAAAATGAGCTGTTGGTGAAGTCGGAGTTTGGAATTTCTCCATTAAGGCAAGACCAACAGGATGAGTGGTGTAGAAGGCGCGTAGCTGTCCCAGAAGGCCCGGTTGGCATGCAGAGACTGCCAGATACAGGGACTCAAATGCAGGGGCTTGGAAAAGAGCGTCTGCCACTATGTTCTCCTTTCCAGGTTTGTACAAAATCTCATAGTCATAGCCTAGTAACTTAGTTAACCAGCGTTGCTGAGATGGAGTCTGAATTATTTGAGTTAACAAACCTTTGAGGCTTTTCTGGTCAGTAAAAATGCGGAAGTGTCTGCCTAATAAGTATTGTCGCCATTTCTTGACAGATTCAGTGATTGCAAACATCTCGCGATCGTAGGCTAATGCAACCTGCATGCGAGAGCACAACTTCTTACTAAAAAAAGCAAGGGGCTGGGCTTGCTGTGATAGGACCGCACCAATAGCTATGGCAGAGGCGTCCGTGGTGACATCAAAGGGAGCTGAAAAATTGGGCATGGCCAATATGGGAAAAGCTGTCATGGCTGTTTTCAGAGAATCAAAAGCAGCCTGGGCAGATTCATTCCACGTGAAACAATGGTGCTTTAGTAAATCAGTTAAAGGTGCTGCCAAAGTTGCATAATGTCGCACAAACTTGCGATAATACCCGGTGAGACCCAGAAATCCCCTGAGGGCAGTGACTGAATTTGGGACAGCCCAATCAATGATGGCACTAATTTTAGAAGGATCAACAACAACTCCTTTGTGAGAGATGATATGGCCAAGATATTCAACCTCCTGCACTCCAAAATAACATTTGGAATGTTTGGCAAACAATTGATGAGTGTCCAAGACTTGAAGAACAAGCCGTAAGTGGTGGAGGTGAGAATCCCAATCCGGACTATAAACCAGAATATCATCAAAGAAAACGAGAACAAAGCGACGAAGATACTCACGAAAAACGTCGTTCACGGTGATTGAAAGGTAGAGGGCGCATTGGACAACCCAAAAGGCATTACCAAGAATTCGAAATGCCCATCAATAGTGCGAAAAGCCGTCTTGAATGTGTCCTCGGAAGCGAGGAGTATTTGGTGATACCCGGAGCGAAGATCGAGCTTGGAAAAGCATGTAGAACCATGGAGTTCGTCCAAGAGCTCATCAACAGTCGGGATAGGAAATCTATCCTTGATGGTGATGGCATTCAAAGCCCGGTAATCAACACAAAATCTCCATGACCCATCTTTCTTGCGAACCAATAACACCGGCGAAGAAAATGGGCTTGTGCTGGGTTTGATGATGCCTGCGGTCAACATCTCCTGTATCATTTGTGTCATTACTTCTTTATGGCACTGGGGATAGCGGTAAGGTCGGACATTCACCGGGTTGGCTCCTGGTAACAAGTGGATGTGATGGTCTTGCATTCTATGTGGTGGTAAGCCATGTGGAGTGGAGAATACAGTGGAGAATTGACTCAGTAAGGCCGTGAGGGTAGGGTCCTGTGTTTGGGCTGGGGTCACAGTAGGGTCAGAATTGGTGGAAGAGAGAGACTCCATTGCGGCCAACGAAATTGTATGCACCGAATCAACCGAATTGGTGAAAAGGAAACGGGAGAATTGAGCAAACGAGGCATGCTCTGGGGCAGTGGAGGTGTCTCCCGAGATGGTAACAGGTTTCTGGTTGTGAAAAAATTGTATGCAGGGAATACTATAATCTGAGAGGAAGGGACCCAAAGTACATAACCATTGTACCCCTAAAACAATATCAGCACCATGGATTGGGAGAATATAGACTGATGATCCAATTCAAGCTTGGAAAGGCTCCAGAAATGAAGGAAGAAATTTAGAGAATAATAGCAAACTGGTTAATTTTTCTACCCTTTTCAAGGTTATTACATGCCTTTATAACAATCAGGCTTGATTCTACCCTATTGGTGATTGTGACAAGTGTCCTCAATCCCTATTCAGGTGCTAACAGAATTGATGAGGTGTTCATGATTGAAAGGAATATTTCTGACATACATGGAATCCCATGTGCTATATTCCTAACTGCCTAATTCACTGGAAATCTTTCATCCAACCTGGTGGTTTCCTCTCACGTGCTATCTTTCGCCTTGCAGGTATATTGGGCTCAAGTGCTTCAGTGTGGCCTTGGCTTGGCCCATTTGCATTACTTAGCCCATCTAAGGTTTCAGCAGTTCTAGGACCCGTAACAGCTAGCAATAGCTGTGAAGAGACTGTCTAAGAATTCAGGACAAGGAGAACTAGAATTTAAGAATGAGGCTACGCTAGTGGCCAGGCTTCAACACAGGAATTTAATTAAGCTCCTTGGTTTTTGCTTGGAAGGCACAGAAAGGCTTCTCATCTATGAGTTTGTGACCAACTCTAGCCTTGATCACTCCTTATTCGGTATTGTGGCTGCAACCTTCATATGTAAATTAAGCATATGTCAAAACTTTTGGATACCCAGAAACAATATTTAAGCCAACTTTTACTCTCTTTCCACAAAAAATGAGGGTGAATGTCTTCTCACGACATATAGTATACATTTTTTTTTATGCTAAAGAGTGATAAGTAATATAATAGACCTTAGTTTATAATAAGTTGATGCACATGCCAATCATCATACGTTCTTCTTCCATCCTGATTAATTTGTCTTTTTGAAAAGTCATCAACAAACAATTCCATTGAAAGATTCATATAGTTTTTGTCGACAAAGTTTTCAAAACATCTATTACAAAATAAATTGGAAGATGTACACCATTCTTTGATATGTGCAAAAAAACAATGAAATAGACAGACAACTGACGATGGAGGGACTAATAAAAGTTTTTCAGTAATATTCTTCTTTTTATGTTTTTTATTTCATAAAAAATCTGATTAAATTAACCATGTGAATAAAAACCTGCAGATCCTGTCAAATGTGCATTTATGTACTGGGAAAGGCGCTACAAGATCATAGCAGGCGTTGCTCGGGGAGTTTTATATCTTCATGAAGATTCACGACTTAGGATTATCCATCGCGATCTCAAAGCTAGTAACATTCTGTTAGATGCATATATGAATCCCAAAATATCAGATTTTGGAATGGCAAGATTATTTGTGCTAGATGAAATTCAAGGGAATACAAAGAGAATCGTTGGGACCTAGTAAGTTTTGAATCCTAACTTGACAAATTGACCAAATTATTTCCTGTGAATAAGGTTATAATTCTTAAGAAGCCAAACAAGGTTCTGTGGTGAACTTTTGAACATATTAATATTTTACTGACACTAGTGCATTATTCATTGCAGTGGATATATGGCTCCCGAATATGCAATGTATGGCCAATTCTCAATCAAGTCAGATGTTTTTAGCTTCGGTGTATTAGTTCTGGAGATCGTAAGTGGTCAGAAGAACCAACGCTTATGGAATGGGGAGAACGAAGAGAATCTTTTAAGCTATGTAAGTTATGATATATCCCTGACAAATCACTAGTTTCATTATACGAGTGACTAAGTCACGTATATAGTACGATTGACATTTGGTTGTGTTATTAGAAACCAAATTAGTTTTTTAAGGTGACAAAATTATGTGTAAAAAGAATAGTCCTTAGTCAAGTTTACAAAAAATTTACCAATTTTTTTTTCCTTTTTGGGTAATTCAAGTCTAGGCACAATTTAAAAGGCAAATATAAAGGAAGGAATCTTATTGAAAAACAAAACTAAGTATTGAAATTCTTTTTGGGTAACTATTTAAAAGGAAATTATTTTTTTCTTTTTGGGTAAATCAAGTCTAGACACAATTTAATAAGAATAGCCCTTAATTAGTCAAATTTCCATAATTTCATTGTTAGGTTTTCATTTCCTTTCATATTTCCCCATGCACACTATTTTGTCACTCTTTCTTAATCGGAGTCAGATTCTTTGCAGTTTAACCAAGAAGTGCACCCCGTGCAATTTGGCATTCTTTCTTTCTTGTTATAGATCCAATTCGCTAGTCGGTTTTGTTCATATTGCAGATCTCGTTGACGTACTTAACGATGATTTAGAAATATATCAATTAGATATCAGTTACTATGATATCAGAACACAAAAAATACTCGACCTAGATTCTACTAGTCTTCGACAGATTGTGTGAAGAACCTAGCTTTGAGTGACTTTCTTGTTCTGATCACATAATAACTAATTTTCTGGTTTTGCAATTCTATAAAATTTGAGCTACCAAAAAAATCACACAAATCTTACATCCAATGAAGCTTATTGCACTTATATTAAACTAATGCAGGCTTGGAAAAGTTGGGGGGAAGGATCAGGTTCAAACCTCATAGATCCCACATTGAAGGCAAGAATAAATCCCACATTGAGGGCAAATTCCAGTTCAATGGGTGAAATGATGAGATGCATCCACATTGGGTTACTATGTGTTCAGGAAAATGTAGCTGATAGACCCACCATGGCTTCAGTTGTTCACATGCTCAATAATTCCTCTCTCATTCTTTTCATGCCTACAAAACCTGCATTTTTTCTACACAGTAGCATCGACCCAGAAGGAAAATCCGACAACATATCGATAAATGAAGACTCAATTACCGAGTTATATCCTCGTTAATTTTGAGGATGAAAGGTCCTTAATATTCATATTTGTGTCACTTTTCATTACTGAATGTAAGGGCCCGAAAATTTTCGTTTTATTTGTGTGATCCAAATTGTAAGGACCCGGAAAATTTGAGTTTTTAAAATAATTAATTGAAAGTTTATTTCGGATAAATGAATTTAATTAATTGTGTTACGTATCGGATTTTAGTTATAGGACCCGAGCCCGGAGTCTCTTGTTTTATTTCGCGCGCGTATCTTTATTTAACTATTTACGTGGATGCCCTTCTTGGGGTTAAAAATCTGATTGTTGGCCAAGGGAGGGAGAAACTCATTTTTCCCCAAATACCTCTCTCACTCCCCTTTTGTGCTCTCACTTCTCTCTAGCCAAATTCACCCCTTCTCTTCACCATTTGCGAATTACTCGGAGATATAGGAGCCTTGGAGCGTGTCTAGCAAGGAATCGAAGCCGGTTCGTGGTTGGGAGCTCGGGAGGTGCGGTTTCAAGCTTTGGAGGACAACCGAGCTAGGGCTTTCACATCTTCGCCAAAATCCTTCGATTCAAGGCTTGAGGTAGGGATGTCTCACCTCTATTATGTGTATATGTATGGTATTGGTAGTTGATTTCGTGCTTGGATTGGTTTTTGTGGTGTTTTTGGCCGAATCGATCGAGAGACGAACTTCTGTGCGAACTGAGATCGACCAAGTCGCTTGAGCGCTCGAGCGACTTGGGCGTCGCTCGAGCGACCTTGTAAGTCGCTCCAGGCGACTGTCCAGCGATTGTCCCGCGACTTTTACTGATTTTTGGCCCGTCCAGCGACTTTTTCGTCGCTCGAGCGACTTGTCGGGCGACCTGTACTGACTATTTTCACCCCAATTTGGGATTTTTGGACATTTAAGAGTACTTCCACTCATACATGGTATGTGGGATATGTGACACAAGCGGGACCTTCTTGTGACGATAAATTTCGTAGGGCTCGATGATGTTGAAATTATATCCTTACGCCTTTATTCGTATTTTCGTTTTTCTTTCACTATGAGAGTGAATGGTGATTGGCGTGATATGTGTAGGGCCGGTAAAAGGATCAAACTATGAATTTGTATTGCATTGACATAATGTGATTTCTAGCCTCCGACGGGAGTTGTGCTAGTTATGTGATGTCTAGCCTCCGATGGGAGATGTGCTAGTTATACAAATGGTCTAGCCTCCGACGGGAGATGTGCTAGTACGTTTCAATAGTGTCTAGCCACCAACTGGTGATGTGCTAGTTGGAATATGATAACTGAATTGGTCTGGAAATCGCGAGTTGATCAAAGTGGTTGACATGCAGCAGTGTTTATGGACTAACGGATTACCTATCATACATGCGTTATTATGAACTGTTCATGAAGCATCCCACATCATGCATATTCATATAATATTGGTGTAGGTATCTCTACTGGGCTTTTAGCTCACCCCCTCCATCTTTCAGGTACCGTAGCAGAGGAGTAGCATGGATTGCTTGGCGTGACATTTTTGAGATAGACTATTGGAAGAAGTTATTAGACATCTGCATGGACTTATATTTTGGGTAGATGTATTATAACTTTCTTATGTAATTTGTTAAAGCAAGTGGAACTTCTAACCTTTTGAAAATCATGATTATGTATTTTGGGTCGGTAGTGCCCCTTGACTTTGAAATGGTAACTGGTGGAGTTATGGATATTATTTTGTGATTTAATTATATGGAAATTCGGGGCGTGACACAAATATTGTTATTTGATTCGTATTGAAAAATATTACATGATTTCGGCGATTGGATATGAATGAGGTGAAGTGAAAAGTGAAGGAGTTGGAGGAAAAACCTTCCAGTCAGGTTTAGAAACCATCTAGTCAAATTCTGAAAATTTTGGAAAGTGGACAAATCGGACTGGTCACATTTTGGATCAACCAGTCAGGTCTTCCAATCAAATCCTGGACGCGTGTTTTAAAGAGAAAAAATCAGATTTTTTTTGAAAAATCTTTAACTTTTTTTCAAAAGAGCTTTTCTCTTTATCTCTCTAGGAGTCTTCTTCCTCATCTAAACCCCACTTCAAACCATTGATTCCTCTTCATATTATTCAAATTCCTTCAAGATCCATCACTAATATCTCTAGATTAATGGATATTTTGAACTTGAAGTCATCAATTTCACTTAAGGGAAGATTTTGGGAGTTCTTCACCATCATTGTTGGTCAAGTTTTGGAAGCTCAAATTTTGAAACCAAATCTTGAGGTATGGATGTTTTCTCTTCAATTTATGGATATTCTACATGTATTGACCCATATTTCTTGGTTTATATCATTCATAGGGTTTCTCTTAATATTACTCTATGTTAGTTTTTCTTTGGATTTGTGGTTCTAATGTTGAATTTCGGTGCTTAACCACAATTTTTCCGTCTTTAGATGGATTATTCTTTTTCCTTAGATTGGGTTTACCTATGTGTTTGGTTGAATCATATTTTGTATATGATGTTGGCGAGTTGGTTATGACTTGTAGTACGACGTGTGAGGTTTTGTCTTGGATAGATATGGATTTCATAAATGGCGAGTATTTGTTAGAAAGACATGAAATTATCAATTGTGAAATGTCTATATTATAAACTTATGATTTTTATGCATTTGACACAAGGCGTAGTGGTCTAGCTTGCGTGAGGAGATGTGCTAGGTATAATAAAATAGTGGTCTAGCCTCCGGTAGGAGTGGTGCTAGTTATGAAATTTGACTAGCTTCCCGAAGGAATCATGCTAGTAAGATGCTTTATCTTGTTGGGCCACCTACAGGTGAGGTGTCTTCATTGACCATTGAGTTTGAATGGAACTTATCAGACAATGAAATATTTAATGAAATTGACAGAATAAAATCTTGACTTGTAAGATGAACATGAAAGCATTTGTATCATTTATCATTGGTTTAGTGTTATAACTTGTATACTTTGTTAGAGATCATTTGTGTCTTATGTCATGTCATTTCATATTTGTGTGATATCGTCATAGACATTCCTACTGAGGTTTGTAAGCTCACCCTATCTTTTTCAGGTATAGTCCCAAATACTTAGCATGTGGTGCGTGACGTGCATATAGTAATGCATGACTTTTGAAGACTTGTGCTAGAGTTACCCAACATCCTTTTACTAATATTTTTGAAAGATGTAATGTAACTCATTTTTAGTTTATTTCTTATATATTGAAAAGAAATGTAGATGTTGTAACTTTGATGTTCTCATTCAGGCTATGTATCGGGTCGGGGATATACCCATTTTCATGTAACACCTTTAAACTCGATTTTGATGTTATCTTATGGATAAAATGATCTGGAACTTATGGGTTATATATTGAGTATTCATGAGGTTTTATCTATGGTATTGCTATAATAACTTGGTATGAAATCATAGGTTAGAATACCTAGAGACTATGGGGAGACTTATAGTCTCATTGGGTTCAAATTCGTTGCATCTAGACATGATTTATGTGTACTTGTGTGCATGACATGCATTAGCGTTGCATGACACGTAAGTAGGATTAATTGTGGTTGTTGACCCTTGTTAGGGATTCCTAATTGACATTGGTCTTGTTATGGCAATAGTTGTTTGATTTTGGTAGCGTATGTTTTTATTGTTGTAGAATTATGTCTCCGAAACATGGGATAAGATTGGGTGGACCTCGATGCCCAGGCCGAGGCCATCGTCGCAAGATACCATTAGAAGATGTTGTGAGTCAACAAACGGAGATCCCCCAGGCGGAGGGAGTGCATGAAGAAGTGGAGCAAAATGCTGAACCACCGGTCGTTCCGGGCGTGTTCATAAGTGAGTTTGTAGCGGCGCTTATCTAGGCCAATTTGATAATCAGGCCACTAGAGTCCATGCTAGTGATCAGGCAATCGATTCTATGAGAGAGTTTTGTCATATTAACCCTCCTTGAATAGTAACTCTGATATTTTTATTTTTATGTGAATTTAAATAATGGGAGATAATAAATTATCAGGGTTGTATTTCAAAAGAAGTTTAATGTGTATAAAACACGTTATGCACACTGATATAGTCAAAGGTATGAGTAAAGTATAATATAGAAAAGTTATTTTAGTTGATAAATGTATGAGTAAAAACATTGGCATTCCCTTCAATTGAATTTTGTGATTAAGCTAGCATGTTTAAATTTTTTTTCTATATATGTGCATTTTTTGCCCATGTTCATTGAAAAATTATCCAAAATGTGTTTGTTTATTGTATAGAATTCGTGTATGGGTATAAATCTTTGTGTTTTTTTTAAATTTAATTTATGGTTAAAATATCATAATTAAGTGCAAATATTTTTATTGAACGCAAAAAAATAAAAATGTTTCCCGTAGACTTTGTCAATACATGAGCAAATTTTTTTTTTTTACTACTTGATAGATTTAGAAGATGTTTCCCGACTATTAAAGATATTAAGAAAATTTAAATAATAATTATGGTGAAAACTTGTCTTAGGAGAGTTGAGAAATCAAGAATGGAGGAGTACATTATATAAGTTTATTGATGATTAAATTTGATATTTCGTAACTTTTAAGATGGCTTTACCATAATTTACCTGTTGACATACCGGTCATCTAATGGAATCTGACTAAGGAAAATAGAAATGCAAATTCTAGGAAGGGAGAGAGTTATTGTAAGGACCCGGAAAATTTGAGTTTTTAAAATAATTAATTGAAAGTTTATTTCGGATAAATGAATTTAATTAATTGTGTTACGTATCGGATTTTAGTTATAGGACCCGAGCCCGGAGTCTCTTGTTTTATTTCGCGCACGTATCTTTATTTAACTATTTACGTGGATGCCCTTTTTGGGGTTAAAAATCTGATTGTTGGCCAAGGGAGAGAGAAACCCATTTTTTTTCCCAAATACCTCTCTCACTCCCCTTTTGTGCTCTCACTTCTCTCTAGCCAAATTCACCCATTCTCTTCACCATTTGCAAATTACTCGGAGATATAGGAGCCTTGGAGCGTGTCTAGCAAGGAATCGAAGCCGGTTCGTGGTTGGGAGCTCGGGAGGTGCGGTTTCAAGCTTTGGAGGACAACCGAGCTAGGGCTTTCACCCCCTTTGCTCAAATCCAACATTTGGAGCTTGAGGTAGGGATTTCTACCTTGTATTATGTATATATGATGTGCTTTGGTGCCTATTTCGTGGTTATTTTGATGTATTTGAAGGATTTGGCCCAATTGCGAAATCTGCGATCGCGCAGTTTTTCTGCAGATCGCGTCGGGGCGTCCGGACGGGGACCATGGGCGTCCGGACGGCTGGCCCAGGAAATCGGACAGAGAGGTATCGAATTTGGCGTCCGGACGGAGGTAACCGGCGTCCGGACGGAGCTTGCCCGGCGTCCGGACGGGGACCTGGCGGCCGTGCGTTTCTGTGTTCTGATTTTATTTCTGTTGCGTATTATGCCGTGGAACATCGTTAATTGGTAGTTTGACGTGAATATAGACTATTGGGATTGGTTGTGTATGGATGAATTATTGAATGTGATATGGGTCTAATTGACTTGACATAAGTTGTTGTGAACGATAAGTGTAATACTAGCCTCCGTCGGGAGTGGTGCTAGGCAAACTACGAGACTAGCTCCCGGTTGGGAATGTGCTAGGGAACGCCATGAATTGGTATTGGCTAGCCTCCGTTGGGAGAAGTGCTAGGGTATATGAATGACCATTGTTTGGGCACGACTTGGTGCATTGTCTAGCCTCCGTTGGGAGAAGTGCTAGGGTATAAATTGTCTTGAACGCCATGAATTGGCATTGGCTAGCCTCCGTTGGGAGAAGTGCTAGGGTATATGTATGACCATGGTTTTGGCATGACTTGATGCATTGTCTAGCCTCCATTGGGAGAAAGTGCTAGGGCATGACCTATCTTGCTTTTGTGTGATTGTAGTCGATTGATATTGGATGTGGATGCCGAGATAATTGCAAAGTGTGGTTGTGCGAATTGGCGAACCGTGGATTATGATTCGTGTTGTAGTGCATGACTTATGAAAGTATTGCATTGCTATACTATACTCATCTGTGCATGCCATGCACCTCACATGCATATAATCTTGGCATAGATTTTCCCACTGGGCTTGTAGTTCAATCGCTTGTACATCACGTCAAGTTTATGGGTTTGGGCTAGTGTGCACAATTAGAGAGAGAGTGTCGAATGCCATTTGTTCGGTATAACTTTTGATTTGGGGAAATTAAGTAATGGTCCTTGAGGGATTGGAAGAATTCTATAATATCTTGAGGATGGTTGGGTTAAGTCGGGAGTCGGGTAAGGACGATGTTTTGACCTACGAGATGAAAGTTATGTTGGAGCTTTAAGCCAGAAGCAATGATGTTTTATTGAGAGAGAATCTTATATTTTGCGAAGTTAGTGGATAATGCCGTAGTTGGATATGAATCACATTTTTGAAGAGTTGACAAGTATGCCCTTGTATTGAGGTGAACCCACGTCGATTTACTATCATCCTTGTGTCCCTCATATAAGCATTGTTTACCTACCCTTAGGCCGAGGCTTTGCTTGCGAGGTACCGTATCATTGACGGTAGGTTGAGGTGGGTTGTGAGATGTTCATGGGAGAGATTCTTCTTCCTTAAGTTTATACCCTTTGTTATTATTTCTAAGACGTGATCCACTAGGTCTTGGTGTTGTGAAGAGTTCCTTGGTTCCGTGGAAGAATGATAGACTTGGACTTGACGTAATTATGGTGCCGTGAGGAGTTTGGGTTAACGTGTGAGTATGGGCCCTGGCATATAACATACTTTGTCTAGCCTTTCCGATCCCTGAAAGTATGGTAACCCTAGCTTGCCTTGAGATTTTAAGATGAGTGTAGTTTGGAGTGGAGTATGGTTTGATATCCCGGCATGTTGAGATGCCTCGTCTGTCGTGATTGACTCGCGTATGTGAGTTCATGATGAGTTCTAAAGGAACGACTTGATTGTGAAACGTGTTATGAGGATTCGGTTTGAAAGTGATGTTGGTTTGTCGGCGAATGACGTGTGGTGCGCGGTTGCTATTACATGCTTTGTCGTTCATTTTCTTTATTGCTGAACTGCATGGGAATGATAGACCGTTCTTGTGTGACCTTGGACATTGGATGGTAAAGTAAGAATGAAAGGAACTAGATGAGAAAGGTATAACACCTTTGACCAGCCTCCGGTGGGAGATGCGCTGGATGGATATTAACATTGACTAGCCTCCGGTGGGAGATGTGCTAGGTGGATGTTTATAGTTTTCAGCCTCCGGCGGGAGATGTGCAAGTTGAATCTTAATATTGTCTAGCTTCCATTCGGATATATGCTAGTTGTCTTTCGATGTTTCCTAACTACCGTGGGGTGAAGTGCTAGTTGGAGAGATAATCTTTGAGATGATACGAGTAGTGAGAATTAAGCAATGTGAAATACTTAGCACGACAACGTCCTAAGTTTATGAAAGGAATGGATGATAACGTTTTGATGATGAGATTTGGAAGTCTTGGGTGGATATTATGTGGAGCAATGGATAGGTTGATGAGGCAATGTGTGGAAATATTGTGCATGCATAATTGGGGATATATTGCGTATGCTCATGCTCATGTTATTATTGAGTGGTGCGTTGCATGCCAATTCATTTCATATATTCATAATACTTGTGTAGATGTTTCTACTGGGCTGTATAGCTCACCCTATCCTTTTCAGGTACCTTTTGGGGTTTAGCATGGAGTGCTTGAAGTGCATAAGGTGCTGCATCATTCAGGAGGACTACGTTAGAGATTTCATGTTGACTCTTGTAAACTCTTTCGAAATATTATTATTTTGTTTAAATCTATGTACATTATGGATTTCATGTTGATTGGATAATTGATCATGAGCAAAATATTTGGGTTTATTGGTGAGAATTGTGAGATTTTCTCAAAAGATATGTACTATTTATATGTTTGAAATTGAGGGCGTGACAGTTATTTCTCATACGCTAAAAAAAGCCACCTATCTGTCGTTTCCGTTATGAAAATTCAGACCCTTTTCTTTGCTATTGGAGTCAATTATTAAGTTTTCTCATAGTCAAGCCACGGATTCAGGGAGGCTATAATGCACTTTCCTGTAGTGCATATGTAGTGCGGACAAAACAACATAATTTTGTCCATTTTATCTTCCAAACTACATCATTTTGTCCTATAACGTGAATTGTTATCAAAATACAAGGAGATTAAAACAATGTAGTTTTGAAAACAAAGCGGATAAAATTGGCCCCCTTTGGCCTATGGTTTTTATTTATTTTTAATTTTTGTCTTTATTCATTTTTTTTTGTGTTTGTTGTTTAAATCTCAATGTTTTGTAGTTTATTGGTCCGTTTTGATGAAAGGAATCTAAAAAGTATAAAATTATATCCAAAAGTTAAAAAAAAATCACTAAAGACGACGAATAAGTACAACAAACTCTGTTTTTTGATTTTTTTTGTCTTTTCTGAACTTTTTTTAAATTTGGCCGATGATTGATAATTTTTTTGAAAGCTCTTGTCGAGATAAACCAATAAATTAAAAAAATTGATGAAAAACAAAAAATTTCAAATAAGGACGAAATTTTTTTTCAATAAATACTACAGTCCAAATGGACCCATTATGTCGTTTTGTCCGCATTATACACATACTAAAAAAATACACTACAGCTCCCCCAATTCCGTCAGGCTACCTATCTCTATCCTAAGTCAAGCCAATTGTTTTTTTGTTTACTCCCCCTTTTGTATTCAGGTAACTGTTTAGATGCAAGTTTAAGAGTTTTTTTTTTCTCTTTTAAATTTCACTTTATTAAATGTCGTCGCAAAGAATTAATAAAGAAGTTTGGATTTTTAATTTGGTGCGAAAAAATAAAAATTAAAGAGAAAAGTGCTTTATTTGTTTGTCTTTATGAAATCCTACAAATATTTGCATTGATATTTACATATAAAATTTGTCACGACGTGTACTTGTCCCGACAGAGCACGGAATCATATTTCTTTTTCCATTAATCAGGAAACAATTTGAACTTTTTTTCCAATAAAATAAGCTGAGAGAGTCAACAGTTTGACTAGTCAATTCCGTATATCATGAAAGTTGTTACTTTATATCACGTGGCAAAACAAAAGTTTATTAACAAATATCCAAAAAATAAAAACAAAAAAAGTAAAATGCACTGACCTCCCCAGTGGTTTTTTACAAATATGGGGTCCTTCCATGAGGTTTTGATAAATACACTGACATCCCCCACTTTACAAATTATTTAGCAAATTTTAATAATTATATATACGTACGTATATAGTACAAAATAATTTTAAAAATTAAAAATTAAAAGTGAATTATATTTGAATTATATTTTGATCAAGTTTGCGTAAACAATTATATATCTTATATATTAATAATTATATATATATATATTTATTTATTGTTGTGTCTCTCGACATGTTCCTATCACCATTAATTTAAAATGGCAGTACCACTTGTCTATGTTAGTGTCGGCGCGTACCCATATTTGCATCCTTGTCGTGCTTCTTGGATAATCACTTATGAAGAGAATATGTGAAATTTCTTCTAGATGAAATTGGTTGGTTTTGATTAACAAGTGTTGTACTTTCAGGGTAAACTTCATAATGGGCAAGCAATAGCTGTGAAGAGACTGTCTAAGAATTCAGGAGAAGGAGAACTAGAATTTAAAAATGAGGCTACGCTAGTGGCCAGGCTTCAACACAGGAATTTAATTATGCTCCTTGGTTTTTGCTTGGAAGGCACAGAAAGACTTCTCATCTGAGTTTGTGACCAACTCTAGCCTTAATCACTTCTTATTCGGTATTGTGGATGCAGCCTTCACATATATGTAAATTAAGCATATGTCAAAACCTTCAGATACCCAAAAATAATATTTAAGCAAACTTTTTTTCTCTTTTTCCACAGAAAACGAGAGTCCATGTCTTCGCACGACGTATAGAACACATATTTTTTATTTTTTATGCTAAATAGTGACCAGTAACATAATATAACTTAGTTTATAATAAGTTTGATGCACATGCCAATCTCATCATACATCCTTCTTCCATCCCGATTAATTTGTCTTTCTGAAAAGTCGTCAACAAACAATTGCATTGAAAGACTCATGTAATTTTTGTCGATAAAGTTTTCAAAACATCTACTACAAAATAAATTGGAAGATATACACTATTCTTTGATATGTGCATAAAAAACAATAAAATAGATAGACAAATGAGGGACTAACAAAAGTTTTTCAGTTATATTCTTCTTTTTACGTTTTTATGCCACATAAGTTTTGATTAAACCATGTGAATAAAAACTTGCGGATCCCGTCAAGCGTGCATTTTTGTATTGGGAGAGGCGCTACAAGATCATAGCAAGCATTGCTCGGGGAGTTTTATATCTTCATGAGGATTCACGACTTAGGATTATCTATCGCGATCTCAAAGCTAGTAACGTTCTGTTAAATGCTTATATGAATCCCAAAATGTCAGATTTTGGCATGGCAAGATTATTTGTACTTGATGAAATTCAAGGGAATACAAAGAATACTCGAACTAGATTCTACTAGGCTCCGACGGATTGTGTGAAGAACCTAGCTTTGAGTTGCTTTCTTGTTTTGATCACATAATAATTGATTTTCTGGTTTTGCGATTCTATAAAATCTGAGGTAACAAAAAATTCACACAAAATCTTACATCCAATGAAGCTTATTGCACTTATATTTAAAGTATGCAGGCTTGGAAAAGTTGGGGGGAAGGATCAGGTTCAAACCTCATAAATCCTACATTGACGGCAAGAATAAATCCCACATTGAGGGCAAATTCTAGTTCTATGGGCGAAATGATGAGATGCATCCACATTGGGTTGCTATGTGTTTAGGAAAATGTAGCTGATAGACCTACCATGGCTTCAGTTGTTCACATGCTCAATAATTCCTCCCTCACTCTTTCCATGCCTACAAAACGTGTATTTTTTCAACACAGTAGCATCGACCCAGAAGGAAAATCCCATAACATGTCGATAAATGAAGACTAAATTACTGAGTTATGTCCTTGTTAATTTTGAGGATGAAAGGTCCTTGATATTCATATTTGTATCACTTTTCATTTGTCATGCCCTCAATTTGAAACATATATAATCATCATTTGCTATAATTAAAACCTCACAAATATTCACAGATAAACCAGAATTCCCAAATCTTTTCATCCATGGAAATTGATCAGGTTTGTATGAAATAATCAGGTTTAGTGTTAAATACTATGTTCTGATGATAAATTTTGCCGTCGTTACGATGTTCATGATTTGTATAGGCGCATGTCTCTTAAGATAAAATAATTGAAATCTCACTGAAGCAACACTATAATCAATGAGCTTAGCAAACCAAATAATATTCTTGTACTCTCTCATATGGTGACTAAATACTCAAAATTTAAAATTTAAAATTTAAAATCATTCAAAACTCATTAAGTTCTGTCTCCAAAAACCCATCATCCAAATGGTGGAAACACATTTATTTATAAAAGAATTCGTTATTTTTCAGAATATTAATCATGAAATGAAGTGACATAACTATTTAAGTAATGGCACAATATTTAAAAAAATAACATAACTAGTCATTCGGATAGATGTCATTGACTAGACATTAAAAGAAGTGACATGATTATTCATCCGAATAGATGTCAATGACTGGACACATTTTTACGTACATTATTAATTAACCCATACAAATTATAAAAAATTCAAAAGAAATAAATTCTATTTGAAATTTTCAACCAATATTATATAAAAATTAATTAGAGTTAATTTTTCGTTCACGTCTTAATAATTTTGAATAAACTAATATATGTTTTAAAATTATTTTCCTAACAAAGAGTTGGTAAGGTGGGCTTGACCGATCGAAAAAATGAAATATTGGAAACCGGTGGCCGACATAGTTGTAGAATTGTCTTGATCGTTGACAAAAAGATGTTTGTCCTATGCATCAATAATTTGACTAGTCCAAAAGAAAAGTAAAGGAGGCCGGACCCATAATAAATTTTCTAGTGAGAAAAACCAAGTAGATAAGAAACAAGATGATCCGCTGGCACATTGTCGGCTGTAATTAAAACTCATTTCTTCTGGTCAATGGTCATCTGTTGTAAAACTAAAGTAATCAATCTCATATCTAAGTCATGTTGTTGACGTATTCCGATGCATTGTTTGCATATCCTATTGACTAGATATTAAAAGATGTTCCTTTTCAGTCTTTCTTTCTTTTTTTATATATATTTAGTCTAGTTATGTGTATGTATTTAAAATATATATATTTTGTAATTATATATACGTATGTTAGTTTGCATTTTTCCTAACCATGATATAATTCTCCATTGATATTCCAATATCACAAGTAGTAGAGCGACTTTTGGGATCAACCCATTACTTCATCATTCTTTCACCACAGTAATTCTCCCATTGGAAACCTGAATCAAATAGTGATCTGAAAATGGATTCAGGGAGAAACCTCTTCTTCCTTGCTCACATCATGCTAAATATTGTTGGTCTCGCGATTTCCCAGCCTGAATTCTTTGCCCACGATTGTCTCGAGGAATATGGTAACTACACAACTAATAGTTTGTATCAGGAAAATCTCGACACCCTCATATCCTCTCTTTCCGCTGATACAGATAGGTACGGCTTCTACAGTTCCTCATTGGGTGAAAATCCTGATAGAGTTAACGGGATTGTGCTTTGCAGAGGAGACGTTGACCTCGACACTTGCCGTAGATGTATCAATAACTTCCCTATTAAGCTGACACGAGAGTGTCCTAATAGCAAGAAGGCCTTCGGATGGTACGAGCTTTGTATGTTATGGTACTCGAACGAGACCATTAGTGGCAAAATATCAACTCATCCTATGTTTTATGCGTGGAACGTCAACAACGCATCGAGCGTGGATCAATTTAATCAGGCGGTGAGAACCCTATTTATCAAACTTACTAGCCGAGCGGCATCCGGTGGGAGCCGTCGGAAGTTTGCGACGGGAAACGTGAAAGGTCCGGATTCCCAAACTATATACGGGCATATGCAGTGCACCCCTGATTTATCCCAACAGGATTGTACTGATTGCCTTCGGGGGATTGTGGCAGATTTACCGAGTGCTAGTGGTGGGAAGAGAGGAGGGAGGGTTATTAATCCCAGCTGTAATCTTAGGTTTGAGACTAACCGTTTCTTTAATGACAGTCCACCCCCAGGTATAGCATATCTTCCTCCTTCGTATCATCGTTTTAAATAGCAATATATATCCAGGGTATGTAAAACTAACGGCAGTGGTGTATTATTAATGGAACTGCATAACAATTAGCACTTAGTAGCATCCAGTTAAGTAAATCTCATCCCGCAAGGCAAGTCTATGTGTGTTTTGTTCCGGCCACTGGTCCGGCCGGTTCCATCTATACCGACGGTATACTGGATAGGCACTTATTTTATTTTCCTTATTTATTGGGTATTCATTTCTTCCTCATCTCTTCTGAAACAAAGACCTCTCAGCACTCTGCTCCTATTTTAACCGCCGAGGGAAGACATCTCCGATTCCTCTCCGAAAGAGGTCTGAACCGCCAATCGCTCTCCAAAAGAAATACCAGCTCCCTTCTGCAGCTCTCTCTCTGAAAGCTCTTGAAAACGGAATACCTCTCTCTCTCTCTCTCTCTCTGATTTGGTTTATTGATTCATTGGGTATTTTTTCCAATAGTTATGCCGAAATTCCAACGGTAATCATGAGAAGAAAACTTTTTTTGCAGGAAAGAATGCGGTCATTATTGTCGCTTCGGTTGTCTGTTTTGTGATAATACTCATTCTCTGCATCTTTTTATTTATAAGGAAGAGGAAACAGAGGAAGCGAAGGAGGCCAAAGCACAATTTCGAAAGTAAGTCTAAAGATTGTATCTTTATGGCTTTATATCATATGATTTACTGCAGTAAAAGGTTTAGTTTACTGCATACTATGCCAGATTTAGCTAATCTCTTGTGAAATTGGACCTATGACGAAAGTCTTCAAAACGTTACTTGATCAATATCCTCCTTAATTATTTTCCGTTTGTAATGTTCAGTCTCTGAAACTGGGGATGGAATCAACAGTACTGTGGAATCCTTTCAGTATGACTTCGATACTATTAAAGTTGCAACAGATAACTTTTCTTATGCCAATAAGCTCGGACAAGGTGGATTTGGTGCTGTTTACAAGGTAATTGAACATTCACTTATGAGGTACCAACACATTTAAGTAGTCACCGTATTCATTTCGGACATGCTAGGAACACTGACATGCGGTGGACACGTGATAATGTGTATGGGACACAACATGTGACACGTTCAATTATTTTCATTAAAATCTTTACTGGGACAGGTTCCGGAAAAGTTGGAAACGCACCTGCATGCATATGTGCACGGCATGGTGTCACTTCATATTATGAAAAGCTTATTTCAAGTATTAAAAAATATTAGAAACTTTTGACTTGTTCCTTGTGATTTGTTTTTCAGATATATTATCTCTTAATTGTAAAAACAATGTTATTTTTAATTTTTGTGCCAAGTTAGCAATGGTTTTCTTTTGTTTTGGATATTTGTGGAATCTGGATACACTATTCACTATCGTATTAATAACAATTAAAGTTTTAAAAACCTATATATTTATTTATTTTTGTCTCTCAACATGTTCTTATCACAATTAATATAGAATTGCAATGCGAAGTGTTTGTATTCACGTTGGCACATCCTCGTATTTGAGTCCTTGTCCCTACCTCTTGGATAATCACTTATGAGGAGGATATCTGAAATTTCATCCAGATGAAATTGGTTAGATTCGATTAACGAGTGTTGTGTACATTGTGTTGTACTTTCAGGGTAAACTTCATAATGGGCAAGCAATAGCTGTGAAGAGGCTGTCTAAGAATTCAGGACAAGGAGAACTAGAATTTAAGAATGAGGCTACGCTAGTGGCCAAGCTTCAACACAGGAATTTAATTAGGCTCCTTGGTTTTTGCTTGGAAGGCAGAGAAAGACTTCTCATCTATGAGTTTGTGACCAACTCTAGCCTTGATCGCTCCATATTCGGTATTGTGGCTTCGACCTTCATATATAAAATAAGCATATGTCGGAACTTTCAAATACCCAAAAACAATATTTAAACCAACTTTTACTCTTTTTTCCCCAAAAAATTGAGGGTGAATGTCTTCACACGACATAGAGTACACATATTTTTTATTTTTTATACTAATCAGTGACTAGCAATATAATAGACCTTATTTTGTAATAAGTTGATGCACATGCCAATCTCACCATAAGTCCTTCTTCCGTCCCGATTAATTTGTCTTTTTTAAAAGCTGCCAACAAATAATTACATTGAAATACTCGTGTCGTTTTTGTCAATAATGTTTCCATAACATCTACTACAAAATAAATTGGAAGATATACACGATTCTTTGATATGTGGAGAAAAACCAATGAAATAGACAAACAAATAAGGATTGAGGGACTAACAAAAGTTTTTCAGTTATATTCTTTTTTTTTACGTTTTTATGCCACGTAAGTTTTGATTAAACCATGTGAATAAATACCCGCAGATCCCGTCAAGCGTGTATTTTTGGATTGGGAGAGGCGCTACAAGATCATAGCAGGCGTTGCTCGAGGAGTTTTATATCTTCATGAAGATTCACGACTCAGGATTATCCATCGCGATCTCAAAGCTAGTAATGTCCTGTTAGATGCAGATATGAATCCCAAAATATCAGATTTTGGCATGGCAAGATTATTTGTGCTTGATGAAATTCAAGGGAATACAGAGAGAATCGTTGGGACCTAGTATGTTTTGAATCATAACTTTAACAAATTGACCAAATTTCCTGTGAACAAGGTTATAAATTTTAAGAAGCCAAACTAGGTTCTTTGGTGAACTTTTCGTGAACATATTAATCTTTTACTGACACTAGTGCATTATTCATCGCAGTGGATATATGGCTCCGGAATATGCAATGTACGGTCAATTCTCGGTCAAGTCAGATGTTTTTAGCTTCGGTGTATTAGTTCTGGAAATCATAAGTGGTCAGAAGAACCATTGCATACAGAATGGGGAGAATGTAGATAATCTTTTAAGCTACGTAAGTTATGATTCTCCCTGACAAATCGCTAGTTTCATTATACGAGTGATGAAGTCATGTATATCGTATGACTTGGTTGTGTTATTGGAAACCAAATTAGTTTTTTGAGATGACAAAATTATGTATAAAAGAATAGTCCTTAGTCAACTTTTCAAAAAAATTACCAATTTTTTTTCCTTCTTGGGTATATCAAGTCCAGACACAATTTAAAAGGCAAATATAAAGAAAGGAATCTTATTGAAATGCAAAACGAACTATTGAAATTATTTCTGGGTAACTATTTAAAAGGCAATTATTTTTTCCTTAAATCAAGTCTAGAAAAAATTTAATAAGAATAGTCCTTAGTCAACTTTTCATAATTTCATTGTCAGCCTTTTCATCCATAATTTCATTGTTAGCATTTCCTTTCCTTTCATATTTCCCCATGCATACTATTCTGTCACTTTTTCTTTATCGGAGTTAGATTCTTAGCAGTTTAATTAATCGAGAAGTGCACCCATGCAATTGGCATTCTTTGTTTCTTGTCAAATCAATTTGCTAATTGATTTTATTCATATTGTAGATCTTGTTGAAATACTTAAAGATGACCAGAACTATATGAATTTGGTACCTTCGTTTCTTTTGTTTCTTGTCAAATCCAATTCGGTAATCCTAATCGCTAATCAATATGTGTGTAAATAAAAGTATATGCATGTGATATTAGCTCTTGCCCTCTCGGTGGTCGTGCACATGGTTGATGGTAACCCTTTTTGCAAGGGTGTTTCAATCTATATATGTTATTTTCTGAAGTCTATCATATTATATAAATTGTGATAAGGGGTTATCAATTATTATGTTAACTCCTGTTCCCAAAAAAAAAAAATTTGCCATTCCCAAACTAATTTTCTAGTTTCGCGACTCTATAAAATTGGAGGTGCCAAAAAAATCCCACAAAATCTTACATCCAGTAAAGCTTACTGCACTTATGTTAAACTAATGCAGGCTTGGAAAAGGTGGGGAGAAGGATTAGGTTCAAGCTTCATTGATCCCACACTGAGGGCAAATTCTGATTCTGTGGGCGAAATGATGAGATGTATCCACATTGGGCTACTATGTGTCCAAGAAAATGTAGCTGATAGACCCACCATGGCTTCAGTTGTTCACATGCTCAATAGTTCCTCTCTCACTCTTTCCACACCTACAAAACCTGCATTTTTTCAACACAGTAGCACTGACCCAGAAGGAAAATCCCACAGCATATCGATAAATGAAGATTCGTTTACTGAGTTATATCCTCGTTAATTTTGAGGATGAAAGGTCCTGGATACTTGTATTTGTATCACTTTTCATTACTAAAAATTGTGTATGTTCGTATATTTATTTGAAATTAGGTTCTGCGATTTTAGTTAGCACGAATGTTATAAAGGAAAAACAGAAAGTCCTTCCTTTTCATCCTCAACATACTGCATCTATTTCAGCAATTATTACGTTGAAGTAATACCATTTCACTTCAACAAGTCACATTTATTTAGACTTCCCAACGACCTATCACCAAATCATAGGATTTCATACCAATAATCTAAGCTTTCTTTAAAAAATTGTGGTAGGCCGAATATGCAAGGCAATGGGCCTTCGGTCCATGCAGACACTCCGCTCAGTCCATGATAGTACCTTATCTCCTACAACTGAACCACTAATCCAATCTTCTCCATATGACTCCTTGGAGGTATCCTTTGACCATATTCTTGTTGATTATAATATTCACAATTTAGTCAATATATACAACTATTTTTTTCTAAATCATCTTAATATCATCTTCCACCCCGGTCTAATCATTGTCAACCACCACCTAGATATGAGCCAGATCCCAAAGCTAAAGTTAAGTATTCCATGAACAGTCACGTATCCATGTTATCGGTCGTTTAATTAGAGTGAATTAGGTATTGACTCAAGTAGACGATAGAAAGTCTTTGCCTTGCTTCGGTAAGGACTTGTCAATATCAATCGAGTACTCTATGCTAGATAGTCGGGTAAGAAGAAATAATGGGGAAAAATGATATTCTTAGAAATTTAAAGTGTAACAATGGCATAATGAACCTATGTGTTTTTACTTTACGCACTTTAATGTTATGCATGCATGCTTTATATATGACTTGCTGTCTGTATATGCGGGTTGATTTTTCGGCGACTTTTTCCTAGTAATTGTCATAACTTATTCGATGTAATTTTTCTGTCCTGGTGTTTCATACCAAATGTTGTGGAGCTGTTCAAGAACCCTCCCGAGATAGAAAAACCGGAAGTAATTGAAAAGGACAACAGCGACGTTTGGCTATCATACCCGTAATAGCTCTGCTTAGTTATTTTTGAATAAAATGTAAATCCTAAGGGGTATTTATGTCATTTTTATTTTTGCACTTTAAACTCTGAGTTTATTTTATTTAACAAATAAAGATATTTTTGTAATTATAAATTGAATGATTTAATAATTGATTAAAAGGTTTAAATTAATGTTCAAAGAAATCGAGGCGTTACAGGATGAAGCTAGGAATTTCAATCCGTAGGGGCGAAATTTTTTCTGAAATATTTAATACGGGTGAGCCTATATACTTCATAGGAAATTTTTTATTTTCCTATATAATAATAGATGTTTTTTCTTTCTTTACAAGGGCGACTGTCCCTACTGCCTCTCCCCTAGTTCCATCCCTGTGTAGAATTGTCTTGATCATGACGAGATGAGTCAAGTAGAAATTGTCCTTTCATTTGTAATTTGAGTGCACGACACATCCAAAAGAAAAAGATGATAAAGAAACCTATTATCTGTAGATGTGACCTCCTTAGTTATTATCTGTTTCTGTCTCATTTTTAGTTTTTACTTTCATTTGGAATTTGTTGTCATTCGGAATTTGTTGTTAAATTTGTCCCTCAGCCTTTCAAACTCCCTCACAGGAGTATCAGAAAAATTGTCACACTTTTTGTGTGATTGTAACATAAAACGTCGAAATCAAAATCAATATCATAGAAAGATAGAACATTGAAATTGCATGAAAATAATAATCAGTCTAGTGCTAGACACTATGTCCTTAAGAAATTTTTTGTCGTCGCTACAGTGCTCACGATTTAAATAAGTGCATGTCTCATAGGATCAAACGATCGAAATCTCATTGAAGCAGCACTACAATCAATGAGCCTTTCGAACAAAATAATGTTCTTGTACTCTCTCATATTTTGACCAAATACTCAAAATAATAAAAGAAAAATTAATTCAAAATTCACTAAGTCGTGTCTCCATAAATCCATCCTCCGTATGATGGAAACACACTTATTTATTTATAAAAGAATTCGTGACTTTTCAGAATAGTCATGAAATAAAGTGACATAATTATTTAAGTAATGACACAACATTTAAATAAGTAACATAACTAGTCATCCAAATAGATGTCAATAACTAGACACTAAAATAAATAATATGACTATTCATCCGAATAAATATCAATGACTAGACATAACTTTAAACTAATAATTAACCCATAAAAATTATATAAAATTCAAAAAAAATAAATTCTATTTAAATTTCTTCAACCAATATTACATGAAAATAAATTAAAATCAATTTTTTATTTACTCCTTAATAATTTTAAATTAATTAATATATGTTCTAAAATTATTTTTTTAACAACAAAGAGTTGGCTAGGTGCCAACCAAAGAAAATGAAAAGCTAAGGTGGGCCCTTTGCATTAATAATTTGATTAGTCCATAAGAAAAGTAAAGGAGATAAGAAAAGTAAAGGAGGCTGGGCCCATAATAAAAGGGACACAAGTGGAGAATGTGAGGAATAATATCATTCTATATTTATATAGAATAATACTATTTTATTTTTTGTTTGTTTTTTTACATGTATTATTTTGTTTCTTTAGTTGTAATGTTTCCTTTCGCCACAAGATCTCTATCTAGGATGATTATATCGTTCATAAATAAAAGAATACAAATTAGTTTCTCTAGTGAGAAAACCAAGTAGATAAGAAACGACACGGTCAACTAGCACATTGTTGGTTGTAAAACTCACTTCTTCCGGCCATCTATTGTAAAACCAAAGTTATCAATATTGTATCTAGTCATGCTGTATGCTCACATATATATCCCGATGCATCATTCGCATATCTTGTTATGTTGCACGCGTATCCTAATATGCTTCCTCTGCGCATAACTTGGTACACGACTCGCACGTCCAGTCACACTATCTGCATAACCTGATACGCTGGCCGTATGCCTTGTATGTTGCATGTATAACCCGTTATGCTGCCCGCAATCGTTACACCATTTTTGTTTCTACCATCCATTCAGGTAACAAATTCTTTTTCCAAAACTTGGAAAATTGGAACCCAATGTGGTAGCAATCAAAAAAAAAATTATGACTTTCGAAAATGACGCTAATCACACTAAGAGTAATGATCAGAAACGCTTGCCATCATCTAGTAAGAAATAAAGTTAGAGGACGACACGAGGGCACGGGGTTGCAAGTTTGAAAAAAATGATATAATTTGACCATTTTTTGTTTTTTTGTTTTTGGAAAAATTCAATTTGGCATCTTGGGATTTGACTTTAGGGTATGCCACATCGCATTTCAAATTATCTAGATGCTTACGCTGGATGGAAATCCAAAATGAATTAGGTGGTTTTTAAGGCTTATTAACGGGTGACCAGTGACCACATAACCACCATGTGATTGTTGAACTAATGTCCACATATTTCCGTATTGAACCTTCTTTGTACAAGACTTTTTAAAATTGTGATGGCGCCAATACCAAATGGAACTTCACAGTTAAGCGTGTTTTTTACTATTCTAAAAAAATGAGTGCACTACTTTACTGTCTCTCAAATTTGGTCATTGTGTCAACTTTTTTGAGTCCTAAATTGCCCCCCGAAATATTATTAATTACTTTCGAACAATCTTGAACCATGCACTCAATAATCAAACTTCTACTATTTACTATAAATAATTGTTTCTACGAACAAATAAAATAATGAATTCCTACTTACATATATATTGTTAGTTGACTGTTAAGTCAATTAATAAATTATGACGGAATTATCTCCAGAATTTATAAAATATCGAATTTAACACTCACTAACTTTATTTATACACTCCTTTTCTATTTCTTTTTCATCTCTCCTAACACAACTTTCACCGTCGTTAATTAAATCTTCTTAATATTCTTAGTACTCTATAATTATTTTTAAATTATATAACTTGACATAACTCATTGTTGAAACATATAATCATGTTAAAACCAAGAAAGATAGCTGCTAGCATTTTTTTGCTTTAACTTTCTATTTTTTGTGAATTCTTTAGTACAAATTATTGTTTTTAATAGTAACTCTGATATTTTTATTTCTATATGAATTTAAATGATGGAAGAAAATAAAATATCAGAGTTGTATTTCAAAAGTAATTTAATGTGTATAAAAAATGTTATCCACACTGACACAGTCAAATGTATAAGTAAATTACAATATAGAAAATTTATTTTATTTGATTAGTGTAAGCGTATTAACATTAGCATTCCCTTCAATTGAATTTTGTGATTAAGCTAGCCATGTTTAAATTTTGTATTCAATACTCATTAAATGATTTTCAACAATTATCCTTATTTTGTCAAAATTAATAAATATTACAAGTAATAATATGTGTTTTTGGCCCATGTTCCTTCAAAACGTGTTTTTTTATTTCATAGAATTCGTGTATGGGTATAAATCTTTGTAATTTTTATTTATTTATGGTTAAGATATCATAATTATGCCCAAATAGACTTGGTCACTACATGAGCAAATTTTTGTTTTTTTATTACTTGATAGACTCTGTCACTATTAAAGATATTGAAAATGTAATCAATAATTATGGTCAAAACTTGTGTTAAGAGAGTTGAAAAATCAACTCCATTTGGCCCCTCTAGTTTTTTGCGATTATTTTTTTGTTTCTATTCAATTTTTTTTTTGTATTTGTTGTTTTAGACTCGATGTTTTGTGGATTATTGATCCGTCTTGATGAAATGAATCTAAAAAGTATAAAATTATATCCAAAAGTTAAAAACGACGAATAAACTCAAAAAATTCATGTTTTTGGATCTGCATTTTTGTTAAATTTGGTCCATTATTTATAACTTTTCTGAAAACTTTCGTTGAAATGAACCAATAATCCAAAAAAAATTAACTAAATATTTAAAGTTATAAAAAAAATTTCACATAAAGACAAAAAAATAATCCAATATTTTAGTCAGTCCAAATGTACATATTAACATTGAATTTGATATTTCATAAATTTTAAGATGATTTTGTAATAATGCGGTAGTTGACATTGTGGCGGATCTAGAATTTTAATTAAGGGGTGTCGTCATCAAAATAAATAAATAATTAAGAATAAAATTTTGATAGATTGATCGATTGAGGAGAATTTGACAGAGAAAAAGATGTATAGTGGTGTCACAGTGCTACATAGTAAATTTTGATTTATTGTTAAACTTAAAAAAAATAGATTTTTTATGAACCATGGGAATGTAATGTAATGCGCGCGCACAAGCATTTTCCCCTTATGGGTCCACCACTGAATTGATATATACCCGAATGTGACTAAGGAAAATGGAAATGCAAATACCAGGAAGGAGAGAGTCGACGTACCGGTCAACTGACAAATGATATACTTATTAACAAGGCGAGAGGTGATTGGCCGAACGAATTCCCTTGCTCTTTCTGCTGAGGGTTGTTGTAGCACCGTCATCACATACAAAGCAGGGGATAATATTTCTTTTCCCCTTAATCAGGAAACAATTTAATTTTTTTTTACCAATAAATAAGGGAAAAATCTAAGGTTTCCGAAATCAAACCAAGAAAGTTTTTTCAAATTCAAAATTAATTGTCATGATTCACTTATATTTGTAATCTCACTAATCTAAATGAATCTTTACCATTGCTTATGAATTCAAATAAAACTTTCTATATCTAATTTTTGAGCCATAGCATTGAGAGACTCAACAGTATGCCTTGTACTCACGCGGCAGAATATTATTTTCAAATTTAGCTGTATTATCTAGAAACAGAAAGAAAAATTCACAGTTGAACATTTGACTTGATCAACAAACCCTGATAGGCAAGTGTGTAAGTCCCCATTTTCTGCATGATAATTGTTAAACGTGGACTGACTTTTTTATATAATTATTTTTTTGTTTTTAGTTGAATTTTTCCATTCCTTAACTTTTTATGGATTAATAGTTGGTTTTGCCGAGAAGTTTCATAAAGATTATGAATAATAAATCTAATTTAAAAAAAAACAACAAATGCCAGAGTTGTTTCTCATACGCTATTATACATATTCAGAATTCAAGAGGGCTTTAATGGAATTTACCTGGCCATGATATAATTCTCCATTGATATTCCAATATCACAAGTAGTAGAGCGACTTTTGGGATCAACCCATTACTTCATCATTCTTTCACCACAGTAATTCTCCCATTGGAAACCTGAATCAAATAGTGATCTGAAAATGGGTTCAGGGAGAAACCTCTTCTTCCTTGCTCATATCATGCTAAATATTGTTGGTCTCACCATTTCCTATCCTGATATCTTTCTATACAATTGTCTTGAGGAATATGGTAACTACACGGCTAATAGTAAATATCAGACAAACCTCAACACCCTCATATCCTCTCTTTCCGCTAACACCAATAACTACGGCTTCTACAGTTCCTCCTTTGGCGAAAATCCTGATAGAGTTAACGGGATTGTGCTTTGCAGAGGAGACGTTGACCTCAACACTTGCCGTCAATGTATCAATAACTCCACAATTACGCTCATACAAAAGTGTCCTCTTAGCAAGCAGGCCGTCGGATGGTACGACCATTGTATATTACGGTACTCGAACGAGACCATTAGTGGCAAAATATCAACTTATCCTATGTTATATGCATGGAACGTTGACAACGCATCGAGTGTGGATCAATTTAATCGGGCGCTGAGAACCTTGTTGGTCCAACTTACTAGCCAAGCGGCATCCGGTGGGAGCCGTCAGAAGTTTGCGACAGGACACCAAACTAGCCTGGATTTCCAAACTATAAACGGGCTTATGCAGTGCACCCCTGATTTGTCCGAACAGGAGTGTACTGATTGCCTTCGGGAGATTATGGCAGAAATACCGAGAGTTATTGGTGTGAAGAGAGGAGGAATTGTTATTGTGCCCAGCTGTAATCTTAGGTTTGAGACTTACCCTTTTTTTAATGACACTCCAGCTGATGCACCCTCAGGTTCAAATGACAGTCCGCCTGAAAAACCCCCAGGTATAGCATATCTTCCTAGCTCTTTCAGATCATGGTTTTAAATAGCAATGTCCAGGTATGTAAAACTAACCTCCGTGGTGTATATTATTAGTAGGAGTGCATAACAATTAGTAGTGTTTGGGATGCATTCTGTTGCTTTCTGATTGCTGTTCTGTTGTGTCGGCTATCTGCTGTTGTGCTTGTACTTTCTTGGAGCTGGTTTGGGGCAGTGTTGGGGATGCTTCACTGTTTTTAGGATTGAATTGGTTTTGAGGAATATAGTCTACATTCTCTGGTTGTTGGTCCTAATTTCGTATAGTGAGGGATATATTGTAATTTTCCTCGGTTGGATTCTCTCGAACATTTTCTTCTCCTTTGTCTTCCGCCTAAGTGTTCTTGTCGGTTGAGAGGATGCCGACCTAATTTTGATTCTTTCATTCCATTGTGATGTTTTTTTTGACGGTTCTCCTTTTAATCATCATATTCATCTGCGATTAATTAAAAAAATTTGCATTTCAAAAAAAAACTATTAGTAGTGACAAACATAATTGTTGAGGATCCCAAAAGGGAAACACTTGATATGCGACGGTTATTTCATTTTGCAATTAATTGATCTAGAAAAACTGAATCTCTTACATTCACTTTGTTACAACCATGAGAAAAAAAAAATTTAGATTTTATCATATTTTAAGTGGTTTAACGAGAATGAATTTGTGGTTTTCTTTTTTCTTCAGGAAAGGATGATAATACAACTCGAACGGTCATTATTGTCGTTTCGACCGTCAGTTCTGTGATAACACTTATTGTCTGCATCTTTTTATTTATAAGGAAGAGGAAACAGAGGAAGCAGAGAAGGCCAAAGCACAATTTCGAAAGTAAGTCTAAGATTGTTTGTTTATACCCTTAGGACCCGATTAGATGACATTTTAGTTTTGGCTATGTTTAATAGCTGAGTGTGTTAAATAAGACAGGATGATCCACATTGATGTGATGTTTAAGGATGGTATGTTGAATAACCCAGTGATTAAATGATATAATAAAATGAGTGTGTTAAATATCCTAGTGATTGGATGTAGGGTTATATTGAGTGTGTTAGGCAAGGGGAGATGTATTAAATTGTTAAAAGATGTTTTTGCCCTTCATGATGAATTTAATGTATTAGTCCGATTTATAAAATGATTCAAAACTATTTTTTTATAACATTTAGACAAAATATGTTTGTAATTAGTAACCTTAACTTTGGAGGAAAAATAAATTTTTGTCTTCAAGAAAAAAGGAAACCAATAATAAAAAAGTGACTTTTGCCAATTCATTCAATTGCCAATATCATATATTGTAAAAAAAGATATAGAATTAATATATAAAAATTGGGTAACCAAATTAAAATTTTCATACATGTCAATTACAAAATTCCAAGAGAGAGAGAGAGAGAGCGGGGGGGAGAGAGAGAGAAAGAGAGAAGAATATGTGTAATCTGAGATGTGTAGAGATTGCGGAATCAGCGAGTTTATCGACGGAAAATTAGGCCGTCGAATGTTGAATGGGAGATCGCCAACCAAAATCGCAAAATCGCCGCCACACCATTCCTCTCTCTAGAGCAACAGAGATAATGAGATAGAATAAGAAATGTTGACTAAAAGTGGTGGGGGTGGGTCTTTTGGTCATTTGTTACCCCTATGTTACTTAGCCTTAGGGAGGGTTAGCCTAACCAAGACAGTGAAGGCTGTGTTAAATAGGTCATGGGCTAACTAGCCTGACCTAAAAAGAATTTGCCAATTGGTAGGTTAGGTGTGGGGCTAGCTTTAGCTAAGGCATGGGTCACGTAGTCCAACCCTTAAGGCTGCATCCAATCAGGCCATATATCATATGATTTGATGTAGTAAAAGGTTTAGTTAATTTACTGCCACAGTTTGCTAATCCCTTATGACATTGGACCTATAACGAAAGTCTCCAAAACCTTATTTGAATATCCTCCTTAAATGTTTTTCGTTTGTAAAGTTCAGTCTCTGAAGCTGAGGATGGAATCAACACTGTGGAATCCTTGCAGTACGACTTTGATACTATTAAAGTTGCAACAGATAACTTCTCTGATGTTAATAAGCTTGGACAAGGTGGATTTGGTGCTGTTTACAAGGTAATTGAACATTCACTTATGAAGCATTGACACACTTAAGAGATCCCTGTATTCATTACGGACACGCGGGGAACACCAACACACGATGGACACGTGATAATGCGTGTGGGAGACACCATGTGACATGTCCAATTATTTTCAATCAAATCTTTACTAGGACAGGTTTCGGACATGTCGGGCACACGCTTGCATGCATATGTGCACGGCGTGGTGTCACTTCATATTATGAAAATTTTAACAAGATAAGTTAGTAATGGTTTTCTTTTGTTTTGAACATTTGTGGATGCACTATTCGTACTAATAATAATTAAAACTTTGAAAACCTATATATTCATTTTTTTGGTGTATCTCAAACATATTCGTATCACAATTAATATAGAATTGTAGTGTCACTTTTTTGTATCCTTGTCGGTATGTCCCCGTATTTGCATCCTTGTCCGTGCTTCTTGGATAATCACTGATGAGGAGGATATGTGAAATTTCTTCCAAATGAAATTGGTTGATTCGATTAACAAGTGTTGTGTTGTGTCGTACTTTCAGGGTAAACTTCATAATGGGCAAGCAATAGCTGTGAAGAGATTGTCTAGGAATTCAGGACAAGGAGAACTAGAATTTAAGAATGAGGCTACGTTAGTGGCCAAGCTTCAACACAGGAATTTAATTAAGCTCCTTGGTTTTTGCTTGGAAGGCACAGAAAGACTTCTCATCTATGAGTTTGTGACCAACTCTAGCCTTGATCACTCCATATTCGGTATTGTGGCTGCAATCTTCGAATGTAAATTAAGCATTACAACAAAAAAACACATACCATAGCTTGCCAAAAATACTATAGAAACTCTTCTGTAGCATTCTTTACAAATGTTGTGATAGCCCACACTTTTAAAAGTCAGGTCAACTATAACGTTTTCCAAACGCTATTATTATGACCGCTATAGGATGTCTTGATATTTCATAGCAGTTTTTGCACCCTATTGCATAAATAAATTTTGATAGAATTTTTTGAACGCTATTATATGTTTCTACATTCCATAGCATTTTTTGCACGCTATTGTAGGTACAACTTTTGATAGATAGAAAATGAGGGTTATGTTTAGGCTAACTTTTACTAACTTTTTTAGGCCAACTTTTACTCTCTTTTTCCATATTAAATGAAGGTCAATGTCTTCACACGACATATAGTACACATATTTTTTATTTTTTATTTTTTATGCTAAATAGTGACCAGTAATATAATAGACCTTAGTTTATAATTAAGTTGATGCACATGCCAATCTCATCATACGTTCTTCTGCCATCCCGATTAATTTATCTTTTTGAAAAGTTGTCAACAAACAATTGCACTAAAAGACTTGCGTAGTTTTTGTCAATAAAGTTTTCAGGACATCGACTGCAAAATAAATTGAAAGATAAACACAACTCTTTGATACATGCAGACCAATGAAATAGACAGGATGGAGGAACTAGCAAAGTTTTGCATTTATATTGTTCTTTTTATGTTTTTATGTTGCATAAGTTTTGATTAAACCATGTGAATAAAAACCTGCAGATCCCGTCAAGCGTACATTTTTGGATTGGGAGAGGCGCTACAAGATCATAGGAGGCATTGCTCGGGGAGTTTTATATCTTCATGAAGATTCACGACTTAGGATTATCCATCGTGATCTCAAAGCTAGTAACATTCTGTTAGATGCAGATATGAATCCTAAAATATCAGATTTTGGAATGGCAAGATTATTTGTGCTTGATGAAATCCAAGGGAATACAAAGAGAATTGTCGGAACCTAGTAAGTTTTGAATCCTACCAATGCCCGACGACTGTTTTTGCAACTTCTCTTACTATTCATTTCGAAATTGTTTTGGTGCTTTCACAGATGATGCTTTGTAGAATCTCACTTAAAAAATTGAGCAAATCTCTTGTGAATAAGGTTATAAATTTTAAGAAGCCAAACTAGGTTCTTTGGTGAACATTTGAACATATTAATCTTTTACTGACACTAGTGCATTATTCATCGCAGTGGATATATGGCTCCGGAATATGCAATGCACGGCCAATTCTCAATCAAGTCAGATGTTTTTAGCTTCGGTGTATTAGTTCTGGAAATCGTAAGTGGTCAAAAGAACAGTTGCTTACGGAATGGAGAGAACGTAGAGGATCTTTTAAGCTATGTAAGTTATGAATGTCCCTGACAAATCGCTAGTTTCATTATACGAGTGACGGAGTCATGTATATCGTACGACTAGCATTTGTTTGTGTTATTAGAAACCAAATTAGTTTTTGAGATGACAAAATTATGTATAAAAAGAATCGTCCTTGTCAACTTTTCAAAAAAATTACCAATTTTTTTCTTTTTTTGCGTAAATCAAGTCTAGACACAATTTAAACTAAAAGGCAAATATAAAGAAAGGAATCTTATTGAAAAACAAAACTAACTTTTGAAATTATTTTTGGGTAACTATTTAAAAGGCAATTATTCTTTCCTTTTTGGGTAAATCAATTCTAGACACAATTTAATAAGAATAGTTCTTAGTCGACTTTTCATAATTTCATTGTTAGCCTTCTCATTCATAATTTCATTGTTAGCATTTTCTTCCCTTCCATATTTCCTCATGCACACTATTCTGTCACTCTTTCTTTATCAAGGTTAGATTCTTGGTAGTTTAATCGAGAAGTGCACCTCATGCACTTTGACATTCTTTGTTTCTTGTCAAATCCATGATTCACTAATCAATTTTGTTCATATTGTAGGTCTAATCAAAATACTTAAAGATGATTTAGAAATATATTAATTCGAGCCCAGTTATTATGATATCAGAAAACAAAAAAAAAACACTCAAACTAGATTTTGCTAGGCTTTGACGAATTGTTTGAGGAACCCAGCTTTGAGTTACTTTCTTGTTCTGATAACACAATAATTGATATATAATTAAGGGTAAATTTCAGAAACACCCCCTCCATTCTGGTGGAATCACACTGAATACCCCTGTATTTTTTGAAATCACACGAAACACCCCTACTTTTGTGATTTTTGTAACAATCAGGTCCACTTGCATATTGGTCGTATGAAGAATTCTATCATCAGCAATATAGAGGACTGATATACCAATAATACCCCTTTTCTTTATACAAGGGTGGGAAAATATCTTTAATACCCTCTATTTGTTGACAAAAATACCCTCCATCTTTTTATACATGGTTAATGCCTTATTTTTCATAAACATAAAAGGTAAGTTCTTATATTAGTTACTAATTTGGCCTTAATTTTTTTAATTTTACTAAACAAATTCTTTTTTTTTTAAGTTTTACGCTAAATTTTGTAAAATTATTGGTTCGTCTCGAAAGAAAAACCTATAAAATATGAAAATATAAACAATTAACTAATCACAACGTAATTCTTTTTTTATTATTTTTATCTTTTCAAAAAAAAATTAGAGTTTGCAAATTTTTGTTTTTTTTGTTCATCCGGTAAAGACTTATCAATAATCTAAAATTATAAGACGCAAACTAATAACAAATAAAAAACAAACAATCACAAGCCTTGTATATGCATTCCAAAAGCACCAACAAAATTCCATTTTAATGGACAAATGAAGAAGTAAAGAACAAAATGTCATTTAAAAGCCCATTCCATTTAAAATAAGGCATTAACCATGTATAAAAAGATGGAGGGTATTTTTGTCAACAAATAAAGGGTATTAAAGACATTTTCCCACCCTTGTATAAAGAAAAGGGGTATTATTGGTACATCAGTCCTTTATATTGCTGATGATAGAATTCTTCGTACGACCAATATGCAAGTGGACCTGATTGTTACAAAAATCACAAAAGTAGGGGTGTTTCTTGTGATTTCAAAAAATACAGGGGTATTCAGTGTGATTCTACCAGAATGGAGGGGGTGTTTCTGAAATTTACTCTATAATTAATGTAATTTTAAACCATATTTAAGCATTTCACTGAGATGTAAAATATACAACGAAACTAACTATTGAAATTGGCTCCATTAAAGGGCCAGAAAATGCCAAAGTACGCGAGGTGCAGTTCTCGGCCAAACTGCCGAGCGTCTGAATATTTTCTTACACACACACACACACCAGTTACACACAGACAGAGCTAACAAATACATATTTGTCAGTTGTGTTTTATATATATATATATATATATAAAGTATATGCATGTGATATTAGCTGTAGCCCTCTTAGTGGTCGTGCGCATGGTTGAATATGGTACCTATTTGTGATAAGGGGTTATCCATTATTATGTCTACTCTAGTTCCAAATTATTATTTTTTTTCCTTCCCAAGCTAATCCCACAAAATCTTACATCCAATGAAGCTTATTGCACTTATATTAAACTACTGCAGGCTTGGAAAAGTTGGGGGGAAGGATCAGGTTCAAACCTCATAGATCCCACATTGAGGGCAAATTCTGGTTCTATGGCCGAAATGATGAGATGTATCCACATTGGGCTGCTATGTGTTCAGGAAAATGTAGCTGATAGACCCACCATGGCTTCAGTTGTTCACATGCTCAATAGCTCCTCTCTCACTCTTTCTACGCCTACAAAACCTGCATTTTTTCAACACAGTAGCATCGACCCAGAAGGAAAATCCAACAACATGTCGATAAATGAAGACTCGATTACTGAGTTATATCCTCGTTAATTTTAAGGATGAAAGGTCCTCGATAATCATATTTGTACCACTTTTTATGTTGAACATCCATTTCCAGGCTTGCTTTCTTTAGTGAGGTATAGGTGTAGCTCATGATATCATACTGGACTAGTGAACGAATTAGTCAACTAAAAATTGTACATGTTCATATATTTATTTGAAGTTAGATTCTGCAATTTTTAGTTAACAAGAATGTTATTAAGTAACAACAAAAAATCCTTTTTTTTCGTCCTCAACATACTGCATCTATTTCGGAAATTAGTTTTGTTGATGTAATATCATTCAGTTCAACAAGTCACATCGATTTAGACTTCTCAACGACATCCGCATGAGGTATATCACAAAATCATAGGATTTCATACTGATATTATGTAAGGACCCGACCCATAATTTGAAAAATTAAGTATTTAAAATTTCGTTAATGGAATGATAAGAGTACAAATTAGAATTAATTGTAGATTGAGAGACTTAGTTGAGCATTATTATAATTTAGTTTACCTTTTGGGATTATTACTTGTTTGAGGGACCTATGATGTGATTAAATCTAGGTTGTAGTATAGATATTAGAAGAGTGCCTACACTAGATTATCTACCTTAGTGAGATATCTGCCAACCGTTGAAAATTTTAAATGTGCACAGAGAAGGTAACAGTAGCAGGAGGGTTTTGGGAGGACACCTCATAGTTGACGTGTCAATTACTCAACTTTTCTAACCATTTGATATCAAGGTCATCCTTACAAATTCCATATTATGTTGAATTATTTGGATACCGGGAGAGAGATGCTCTGTAAAATGGGGTAAGAGAGAGAGAGAAAGTGAGGCTCTGTTGAAGAAGACAGTAGAAGAAGATCAAGGAAGTCATAGCCAACTACTGTGAAGTTTGGAAGTTGAGGTTGAGCAATGAAAGGTACGAATTCAACTTCTAATCTACTAAATTAGAATCCTAGAATGATGAAATCAATTAAATTGAAGTTGTAGAGGTGCTATTGGAGTTTATAGAATCAGAAATGGAGAAAATTTTAGCTTTGGTTCGTCACTAAACAATGACCCATCGACCTCTAACCAGTCAGTCAACTATCCCCTATTAATTGGCCAATCAACAAACAAATGGACAAAATAAAAATTTTGCTTGATTTTCTATGTTTAACAAATGTAGGGACTTGAATTCCTAATTTATAATAATAAGAGACATTTCGGGGAACCATGATCAGCAGACACGAGATCCCGAGACCCTTGATAACTAGTAGAATCAATCTCTTGTTGTTGCTAATCAACGACCAGTTGACTGCCCCTGTTCTCCGGTCGACCGTATGTAGAGCATAATGGAATTTTATTTAGTTTTTGATGAATAGCATGTGTAAGGCCTCATCCATCTAACTTAGCATTATAAGAGGGGCTTTAGTGGCGTGTAATCAGCATAACCAAGGTTCTAAAACTCTTGGTTTAATCATGAGATCAAGTAATGCGAATGTGGTCATAGTTACACAATGAGAGTTATAGTTTAAAAACTACTTTGTACTTAGTGACAAGTTACTGAGATATATGATTATCTGACTATAGGAGATCAGATTGACGGTAAACGTTGATTGAAAGAATTTCTCCATTACTCGGTTAAAAATGTGAGTTCAGGCATACAATGTTTACTTATTTTTTGGCGCCCTTCGCTCCACTAGCCTTGATTGGCGGTAATTCGTTTAAAGTATTCAAAGCATGTGATATCCTCAACACATGAATTAAGAGATGTCTTGAGCATGTTCACAATTGGAAACTTGTGATTTTCATAAGCCATGTAAAAACTAAGGACTATCAATGAAATACGTGAATTAAACGTCCAAACGGTACCTCGCTCCGCTAAGGGATTAGAATATAGCGAGATGAGAAATATGGTAATTACTGTGGCCAATGCGGTTATGTGGTTGACATCATACCAAAAATATATGAAAAGGGGATCGCTCCCCGTACCTACAAATAATTGGCAGCCGTTGAACTATAAAACTTGAAAATGAAAACTTGACATTTCATACTAAAATAAGATAGAATTAGCTATTGCTTCTTATGGCCTTAACAACGACTCATGTAATTACCTGTGTTCGGTTGATTGTTTCTGAAACGATTTTTGAAAAAAAAAACTCTGAAATGTTTTTGGTGTAAGTGTTTCAAAAAATATTTAACTCTTAATAGTTAAATTTTTTGATGTTTTCGAGGTGTTCTCTTTCTCTCTCTTCTTTTATAGAGATATGAAATTGTTTAGAAAAAAAGTAAAAATGTTTGGAGAAAAATTTCTCAAACAAATTTCCAAAATATTTTTAGAAAATATTTTGGAAACTTCTAAACGAACACAGATGAATGTTGTTATATAACATGTCAGGTCAACAAGAGTAGGAAAACTAACTTTAGAAGATATTGAACTTGGTAGTTCTTTTTGAGATGTTAGTAAAAACTTATTATATACTACAATATACAATTTGGATCGATGGTAACTTTTACTTTTTAAACAAGCTAAATGTGGGGTTATAATGATATTTTGGATTGCATGTTGATTGTTATACACGCTGATTAGGTATTGATGATGTTATCATTATACCTGTCACGACCCATCCCATAAAAGTTAAGGCACGTGACCGGCCACGAGTGAAACTCGTAAGGCCTAAAGATATACTAGTTTAGAGATTTTCTATCACATATTTAATATCAGAGTGCGAAAATAAAATGTACTTCCAGAGTTTAGCGCATAGAGTAAGTGCAGCAATCTAGCCCTTTTGGGCTTACAAACCATGACTACGGCCCAAAAACTCGACCAGTCAACAGAACAAATATTACACTGAGGCCATGCTGCATCAAAACATAACGAGTCTAGGATTCACAAAAATATAACTTCAGTTCTAACACAACCTTGCAGGATTTCAAGTACGATCAGCATCATTATTAAAACCTGTTGCATCAACAACTTCATTAGCACTAGGCTAGTGTGAGTCTAAATATGACAAGTTCACTAACTTTTATATTAACATAACGCTTAGGTTTGAAATCAATTATAATCGAATGATAACATTATGTGAATCCAGCTTTTAGACTTACGTTGTAACCATATATGACGACATTGTATGATCTACGGCAACACCAGTGAATTAGGGAGCGACCCCAAATATGTAGTCGGCGTGATATCACTGTTGGATTACCTAGTTAATAATCCCCACCCTTATTACTTCACCTCATCGGTAGAATCTTAATCTGCCCCCTAGCGGACGGGGCGCCGTGTTGATCTCATAATCATGCCATAATTATTTCTATGTTTCCTTGATATCACGATTCTTTTTAATATCTTAACATATCATGCTCAGTCTACTATCAATTCAGTGACATAGATGTATATGCGTCAAAGTAAAGAGAATCATACATTTCTATTATAGAATGAAAGTAAGCAAGTCATATACAAGACTCACCTGAAATTAGTCCGCACTTTTTTTATATCAATTCGACCCGATAACCTCAAACTCCCGGATTTATCATAATAAATAAAAAGCACTTATTGTCAATAATTTCTTAAAAATACATACTAACTTAGTGACTCAAGTCGTGTAACCGCTCGAACTTCTCAATTCGTAAGGGCACAAAATGTAATTCGAGTTCTAGGGCAAAGTGGTCCTTTTATCTAATTTTAACAAGTGGCCCCGAAAGCTTTCTCGGAATTTGCGTTAATTTTATTACCTAGTCATTAGTCCCATTAATATATACTAAGGCTCGAGCGCCTCACGTTCGATCGGTTTGATCGCCGGTTACTTAGACCGTAAAAGAGTATTTTCGTAATGTTGCTATTGGCCGTCCAAAAATATAACCGATGCCGAACCCATATTATTTTCAGTCCTTATTCACATTCAAGGCCTAATTCTATGGTCGGTCCGTTCGTGTGGTGGTTTTAGTGTCGGTAGGCCAAAAGTAAGTAGGACTGGCGTTTTGGTAATTATACTCTTCGGTCTCCGAAACCCGGGACCGAGACTTGGCCCGCAAATTATTTAACCCCAATTTCATTATAGTACAGTCAATTTCGTGATTTGACTAATGGATGTGAAGATTTAAGTGGGTGCGTGAGTGGAGTTTCTAGAGAGAGAAAACTCCCTAAAAGGGACTGTTTTTCGTGACATCTTTGGGGTTGGTTTCTGTGCACTACATAGGTCTCGAGAACGATCCAATCCATCTAGGTTCAAGAGTTAATATTTTTCTACAACTTTTATGTTTTAAGAAATAAATTTTGACCATCCGAACATCAAGATCCGATGGCCCAAAGTTGACAAAAAATCTAGAAAAATTTGGGAAAACAGTGTAATCAAGGTTGTGAGTCATTTCGTAGCATGATTTTAATGCGTTCAAGATGTCATAGAGCAAATCCATTCCATCTATGTTTAAGATAAAGTATTTATGTCAAACTCTCGTCTTTTACAAAACGAAATTCGAGTACTAAAACATCAAGATCTAAGTCTCCAAAGTTGGCAAAAAATCTGAGAAATCCGGAAAAAGATAGTTTTTCTCAAGTTCACGAGTGACTTTCGTAGCGCGATTTCTATGGGTTCTAATGGTCCGAGGGTCGATTCAATTCATCTATTTTGAAGACTAAGTGTCCTACTATAAATCCAAACAATGAAATCTAGACTAAACCGTTTAAAACATTAAGATCTAACAACTCAAACTTAGATAAAAGTATGCGTTTATACCTCTTCCCTTGCTGAAAATTTGCTTTCCCGTAAGTCGATGACTATTCATAGTGACGATCTAGACGGAACCCCGGCATGTCTTTGTGTAGTTAGTGATGTGGATGTGGTGGTTGTATAATGGTAGAAGGTGGTGATGAAAAAATAAGTAGGAAAAGAAGGAGGAGAAGAGGAAGAAGGAATGAGAGTTAGAGAGAGAGAGAAGCTACCGGAGAAGAAAAGCAAAGGAAGCTCAAACATGTTTGCACATAAAACATGTGTTATGTATTTAATTGGAAGGAAAAATAAATAATCAGAAATTAAATAAATAGATATAGACTATAGGATTAATAATTATAAAAGGGAACACCTTCCTTAATTTAAGGAAAAAGAAGATTTTGATTTGAGTTTTATAGATTTCAATTGGTCAAGAACTTGTTCGCGTGCGCGAACGTAAAAATGCTACGCGATCTCGATAAACTGTTCTGATACCGATTTTTGAAAAATATGAAAATGGACCGGGTGACTCAGAAAAATACAAAGATCATCATGGCGTGTTCGAATTCTTCGAGTGAGTATTCATTATTAGGCCGGCATCTTAATATGTCCTTACATTGACGTTTTTAATGAGCGTAGGTTCCAAAATTGAATTTCTAATAAATAAATAATAATTATTAATTAATTAATTAATTAATTAATGTGATAATTTTAATTATCCCTGCTATTTTTAAATTAAATAATTAAATCTGGTTGGGGTATTACAATACCGCTGAATACTTACTAACTTTGAAGTTTTTGACGCTTATAATTTGATTACTTCATGGTAATATTCGGCTAACATTAGTAAAGCCTTAGTGACTTTACTCGCTAGCTGGTCACTAACCCATCTAATCCCGGAATGGGTCGTGAAAAATTATGAGCTTTTTTGGAAAAAATTGTGGTAGGTTGAATATGCAAGGCAATGGGTCTTCGGCCCATATAGACGCTCGGCCCACATAGGTTAGGATCGAGCTAGGTCAGGCTAAAGGATGGATTCACTCATATTGGGTCAGGAGGTTCAACAAGGCTACCTAGCATGCCACGTGCTTTGTCAAGCGCACGACTCCATAATAGGCTGAACTTTCTCCACGAACGACATACCACCTTGGGTCATGAACTTCACAACTCATGATGTTCGGCCGTGCCGCCGATGGCACACCATGCTCGGCACGGCCAAGTGACAGCTTATCTCTCACGTTCTGAGCAATTGTCTGGGTAGACGTTGTTTGCGGCCAAGTAACTTCAAAAGTGAGTGTTGTTTCGCCATGTCAACTAGAGATCATTTTTAACGAGTGTAGAAAATTTCTTTAATATGCTTACCACATTTGGTGACTACATGCATTTGCTAGTCCATTTCCTTTTCACTTGTTGCCTTTTTTTTCTTCACTTGCTAGGATATAGTTGAAATAGGTTAATAACTCTACCATGTGTGTTGTCACTAAAATTTGCATATGAACAGAATAAGCATCCCATGTTTATAAGTTGTGTTGATTCTCTCCTAGGAAACTAGAGATTTTTATTGGCCTCCTTTGGCCTAAATTAATCAATTTAATCTCATTGTCTGTTTAGTTATTTTATTTTAATTTTCATGCCGTTCATGTTAATCATTTATCTTCACCAAAAAATTAGAAAGTAAAAAAAAACTCAAAAACGACTAAAGACGAAAAAACTTGAAAAAGACAGTTTTTAACATTTTTAGTGTCACCTTATTTAGATTTTTTTGAATTTTGGTTTATATTTTGATACTTATCCGATTCTTTTGGTCGAGACGAATGAGGGAACGTAAAAAAAATCGACAAAAACCATACAAAAAATAACGAAAAGATTAATCCCATGTTCATTAAATGTGTTGATTCTCTCCTAGGAAACTAGAGATTTTAATCAATTTAATCTTATTGTCTATTTAGTCATTTTATTCTAATTTTTATCCGGTTTGAGTTAAGTTTTTTAGATTAATCATTCGTCTTGACAAAAAATCTAAAAAGTAAAAACAATAACTCAAAAACTAACTAAAGAAGAGATAACTTGAATGTTTTCGGTCTAGTTTTTTATACTTCTCCGATTCTTCTTGTCGAGACGAATGAGGAAACATAAAAAAGTTGACGAAAAAACACGCAAAAAATAACGAAATATTAACTAAATAAGCATGTCATGTTCATGAATTATATTGATTCTCCCCTATGAACTACTAGAGATTCTAGCATTTAATAAAATGTACTTGTTTTGCCTTACACTTTGATACCTTTTCTCCTATATATAAAGCAAAAACTCTCACCTGAAAGCCTCATATCAAGCTCGACCCTCTCGACTTGGTATATATATGAGACGGACGATAAAACCCATTTGTATCATCAAAGACAGAGAGTAGTTAAAATTGTTACTATGGCTGTCATTACTCTCTTCCTCCTCTTGTTACTTGCTCTTGTGAATTTACCTTCAACTGTGCCAATAGGTTTTTCTGCAGTTGATTTCAGCGATTGTACCGGATCGTCTTACGCCAACGCCTCTCTTCTTCCCACAGATCAGCAGGAAAAGAAGTGCGCGAAAAATCCTCGGAAAAAGCAGGTGATGTGCAAGAAGAATCCGAAGTCCTGCAAGAAACTCTCGAAGCACCATCGTTGTTGCTTCCATCGCATCTGCGCGAATCTGTATTCCAGCAGGGACAACTGCGGTTCTTGTGGCCATGTTTGTGAGCATGGGATGAAATGCTGCCATGGAGTTTGCGTGGACCTCAAGAGGGACAGAAACCACTGTGGAAAATGTCGAACCGCGTGTTCTCCCGGTGTTAATTGCGTCTTTGGCATGTGTGGCTACGATTAGAGGAATTACGGTTCGTCAGCGTTGACATGAGTTACAATAATGACGGGTAGGATAACGGTGTGTTCTAAATAACGTTAAGTAAGTGAAACAATCTTAAGGGTTTGATTGGACAACTTGGCGTTGCAGCGGCGAGATGAATTCCAAAATCAGGTAGAAGCTTGCATAACCTAAGCTCTATGTTTTTATGTTTTTAGACAAAAGATTTGGTTAATATGTGGCATGTTTGGCTATGATTATAGGAATTACGTTTTATTAGCACTCATGTGAGTTACAATACGACGTGATAAATATATATAGGCAGCTAATGGTGTGTTAAATAAGATAATTAAGTGAAACGGACACAAGGGGTTGATTCGACAACTTGGCGTTTCAATGGCAACATGAACTCCAAGACTGTGTAACCTAAGGAGAAGCTCAATGTTTTATGTTAATTGTGTCTTTGGCGTGTTTGGCTATGATTAGAGCAATTCGCTTCATGTAATTGGCAAAAACACATGATTCAATTTTATTCTTACAACTATTCGGCCCATTTCTATACTATTTTACCTACTTTTCATAGGTCTTGACAAGATCCAATGTATCGTTGCAATTGATATGAGTTAAAATAACAGCGGGATAAACCTATTTAGACGGTTATTAATGGTGTGTTCTGCGTTTTATGTTTTTAGATAAAAGAGTGAGTTAGTTAATATTTGGCACCTGTGGCTATGATTAGGGGAATTATGTTCTATTAGCATTCATGTGAGTTACAATAATGACGGTATAAATCTACCTAAGACGGCTAATAATGTGTTCTAAATAAGATTAATTAAGTGAAATAGACCTGAGGGATTGATCGGACAACTTGTTGTTATAACGGCGAGATGAAGATATTAGATAGAAGCCTGCATAATCTAAGGAGAAGCTCTATGTTTTGTGTTTTAGATAAAAGGGTTGGTTAATATGCGGCATGTGTGGTTGTGATTAGAGGAACTCGCTTCATCCAATTGGCGAAAGCACATGATTGATCTTCATTCTTAGGTTACGTAGGCTCTCGCATCAAGACAAACAAATAATTCATAAAATGTAAGGACCCGGAAAATTTGAGTTTTTAAAATAATTATTTGAAAGTTTATTTTGAATAAATAAAATTTGATTAGGTGTGTTTTATATCGGGTTATGATTTTAGGAACCGAGCCCGGAGTATTTTATGTATTTCGCGCGTGTATATCAATTAGCTATTTACGGGAATGCCCTTTGGAGGCTTAAAATCTGATGTTAGGGGGGGTTTGGGGGAGAACTCCTCATTTCCCAAAACTCCTCTCTCTCATCTTTCCCCCTTTGTGCTCTCTCTCCCTTCTCTCTACAAATCCACACTCATCTCTCCACCATTTGCGAATCCCTTGGAGAACCCGGGGCTTTGCATCGTGCTTGACAAGGAACCAAGGCCGGATCGTGGAGTAAAGCTCGGAAGGTGCGATTTTGAGCTTCGGAGCTCCAACAACCTAGGGCTTCACTCTTTGGACCAAATCTTCCATTTCAAGGCTTGAGGTAGGGATTTCTATCTTCTAGTATGTGTATGTGATGTGTTTTGGTGCCTAGATTGTGGTAAATTTGTGGTTTGGTGCGTAGTGGATCGAGTGAAAAATCTGGAAATCGCGATGATTTCTGCACAGGTAGCGCTACCTTGTTTTTGATGTAGCGCTCCTGGTGATTCTGGACGTAGTGGTATCGCTACCGTGTTTTTGGTGTAGCGCTACCGAGGGCTTGAGGGTAGCGCTACCTTGTTTGTGGTGTAGCGCTCCTGGGGCTTCTGGAATAAAGACTGGTTTCTTTTGATTATCTGATTTTATGTCCGTGGTATATTACTTAGTGGAACACTATTAATCGGTAGTTTGACGTGAGTATGGATTGTTGGGAATTGTTATGTGTGATTGAGATGATTGAATGTGACATGCATTCTATTGACTTAACATAAGTCGTTGTGAATAATAAATGTAATACTAGCCTCCATCGGGAGCGGTGCTAGGGAAAATAATGAGACTAGCTCCCGGCCGGGAACGTGCTAGGAGACGCCATGAATCGGCATTGTCTAGCCTCCGTTGGGAGAAGTGCTAGGGTATACACTATCCTGACGCCATGAAACGGCATTGGCTAGCCTCCGTTGGGAGATGTGCTAGGGCATATGTATGATCATTGGTTTGGCACGACACGATGCCTTGTCTGGCCTCCGTTGGGAGAAGTGTCAGGGGTATGAATATCTTGACTTGCGTAACTGTATTTGAAAGACATTGGATGTGAGAAATGGTTGATTGTGATGTGTGGTTGTTGTATGTGTAGTGACGAACGACTAAATGTCATTCGCGTGGTTGTATGTGACTTACGAAAGTGATGCATTGTTATACCATGATAATTGTGCATACCATGCATATCACATATACATAATTTTGGCATAGATTTTCCTACTGGGCTTGTAGCTCAACCCCTCCATTTTCAGGTACCGCTGCGGAGGAGTAGTATGGATTGCTTGGCGTGCCATCTTTTGATTAAGACTAGTGGAGAAGATGTTTAGCATCTGCATGAAAAATCTTTTGGGGTAGATGCAACATAACTTTATATGTATTCTGTTAACTTAAGTGGGACTTCTCATCTTTTGGAAACTTATGAATTATGTAACTTGGGCCGATAGTGCCCCTTGACTTGAAAATGAAACTTTATGGAGTTATGGGTAATATTTTGTGATTTTAAATTATCTAGAAATTTGGGGCGTGACATAAAAACTCAATACAAAACTAACAATCGAGGAAAAAAAAACTAAATAAAAAATAATTCAACAAAAAGAATTGGCCACTTTGGGCCTCACTAGATAATATGAGAATTGGGGATTCTACTATGTATTGCACATAGCAAGGCCCCCTAGTTCGATAATATGCATATAACATGATTCTAAGGCAACTTAACAGTGTATTGACATAAGAATGTGTGTATGATTATCTTGAAATTTAGACCTAAATACACGAATAAGCAAATAAATCAATACAATGTGCAAACAAAATAAAATTATTTTGGACGTGATATAAATTATGTTACAGTTTGAATTGTTAAAAATCTCAAATTTAAAGTTTCAATAGCTTGAGTAAAGAATAATAGAGGAGATAACTATATAATAGTTTTAAAAGTAAAGGAAATTAGAGTAGTTATTCAAATTATAGATGAGATTATTGTATTTATTGTATTTATTTTCTACCTTAGGGAAGATTAGTGTAATTTACCCAAATAAAAAGGAATCTGCGAAGAAAGCACGGGTTTCCCAGCTCGCCCTGTATCGGTTTACTGTATCGCGTCAATTCTCTCCCTCTCTATCTGTGTGTGTGTTATGCATTGCAGGCATGAATAGGGCAACGAGACCAGCGATCTTCAAAGCTCAGGCCAATCCCTTTAACCTCAGGGCTATCACCCTCTTTCATTCCACTCCTGTCTTGGATCGCAGAAGACGCACCCATTGGGATTCTGTCAGTCTCTCTCTTTCTCTCCCCCTATATGTATATCTATCTAATATAAATATGAACATATATCGTTATCGGATTTGAGTGTTTTCCATGGCATGTGCTTTTTGGGTGATATATATTGACTGAGGGCGAGGAGTTTCAGAGACACAATTACCATTATCCTAGGAAAGATTGAGGCTTTTAGCTAATTAGCTGACCCAGAAAAGCCATGCTCATCAATGTATCCCTAACTATTTTTGTAAACAGATTAAACCCACAAAATTCTATTTTTGCTAAGTAGTATAAATTGTCCAAACATATCTTTTTGTGTAGGTGATTCTAACTTTGATTCAGTATTGGTGAGTGAAAGAAGTGATAAACTGTAAAAACAAATGTGGAAATGCTGTCATTATGGACTACTGCTCGTTGCTGTTGTCCTCGTCCAAATTGAATGTGCTCATATTATTTTCCCATTTTTGTAGGGTGGAGGTGCGAATAGAGATTCATCGAGGGTATGATTTTGAAGCATTATTTTTGTTTTTGCTTGATTGACTTATGCATAGATGATTTGATTTTATCAAGTATTCATTGTTTTTACTAAAGGCATGCTTGTTGAAAAAGACTTATTTTTTACTAAGTAATATGTACCTATACTTTGCCAAACTAAATTTTATGCTTTCACGCAAACCTATCTACGAGGTGAGTTGGGAGGAAATTGTGCTGAATTCACGAAGCAACTACAGATCTGGGTCTACCTGTCTCACGGAGAATTGGGTCAGAGAACTTTTGGCCTCTAGCAGCCAAAAGGCTGTCTGATGCTAAAGATTAGCCTTGAGAGCAAGTAGAGAGAGGAGGAAATGTATTGTGCGAATTGTGTAGATTGAGTTTACTTAATTTGAATGGAAGTCACGAGAAAATTGATGCTCGACATTTTCCCATCATTTGTGCCGCAGAAGGAAATTATGATCACTACTTGATAAAGGATCAAGATATGAAAGTATAGCCTTTTTCCATTCCAGCTGTATTCCATAATTCCATTTCACATGATTATCTCTTGATTTTTTTTTACAAGTCAGTTGTCTGATTTTGGTTGGACGTTATATTTCCTTCTTTTGGTTGTGTTATGCAAGATCGAAACTGGTACCACACTTCTTGGCTAACATGTTTCCACGCACAATCTTGATCAGCAGAGATTCGACGCACATGTCACTTGCTACTCATGGACCTTTCAACCATTCTGTTGCAGTTAGTCAGGATTTCCCCCGCTCGTCCCCATACCACTTAGCAGTCACTAACTAGTTAGTTGCCCTCTTGTCGCCTTTGTTGTGCTCTTCTAGACCTTGATGTGCCCTCTTGTCTGTTGCAGTTAGTTAGGATTTCCCCCTTTATTCTGGGAAGATCTGATGCTCATTGCCTCCACATCAGCTCGCTTGTCCCCACGACACTCAGCAGTCACTAACTACTTAGTTGCCCTCTTGTCGCTTTTGTTGTGCTCCTTTAGGCCTTGATGTTATTTTCCAGTAAACAAGCACCCCTTGCCAGGCTACTACCCATGTTATTCATTTTTTACTTAGTTTTGTTCTGTATTAATGATTTAATGAGTTTTATTGGTGGCTATTGATTATCTGCAGGGATTCAATCCCTACTCAAAAAGGTTCAGAAAGCTGCAATCAAAACAAGCATTGTTGCGCAATGTGGGAGCTTTCGCAGAGCACCTATTTCAGGTTTTCATGATACTTCCGACCCAACCATGGGTTGAGTGGTAGAAGTTACAACCCAGTAATTTTATGACTTGTAAAAGTTACCATAATTTCTATAGCCTATAACATTCAATGGCTTGGGTTATGATACACTTTTGTTTCCTCGAGGCTTTGAAATTCAGTACTTGAGCAAAAATAATTTGTCTTTATATTTTTCTTGAATAAAGGACAGGGAAGATGGTATACTACTATGGGTGGAAAGGAAAGGCAAATAGATGAGGAAAAAGAAGCTTAGTACCGAGTACCAACGTGTCATATCATTATGAGAAGAATGACCCTATGGTAGATATTCGAAATGGCATGTCTCATTTGCAACCGTTTCTTGTTATTCCTAAGGGTAGTATCAAATGTGGAAATATATATGTTAGAAAAAGAGGACATGGAGGAACCACGGTAGCCTGTTGACTATAGAAGAGTAGAAAATATGTAGAAAAATAAAAGCGGTCAGGGAACCATTGGGTCAGATTACGCTGTGAAGTGTGAACCAAGAATCGATCTGGTACCTGCGTTCTCAAGTGTTAGGAACATTTGGAACCAAACCAGAACCATACCACAAATAGCATTATCCAAATACATTACTCTCATGTCAACAGGCATCATGTACGTGTGTCTAACATGTGTTGGACATATGCTCTGGACATGCTGGGGCCACTAGGAGGCCAGAATACAATTTTGAAAGTTTAGGATGAGTCAACGTTGTGAGCAGTGTTTTCACCTGATAAACATGGGGGCAATTGTTTTCAGGGAGGTCTATATAGGGCGGGTCCCTTCAAATGAAAATCATATTGTCGTTATTTCTGTATTGGTATTTCTCGAGTCTTTGCACTTAAAGAAAGGTCCTTGAGTGTGGTTGATCCATTTTTAAACAATTTTTTTGGATTTCATTTTCTTTTGATTTGATTGGGCCTATATGTTTCTTTTAAGTTCAACTACTCCAAGGGTGACACCTTCGGGGGCCATATATTTCTAAGTATGTTTTACACGTGCACTCCACCTGTCTCGTCATAAAAGAAATCTAAATTTTATACAGAACTCAAAAGTAGTGGTGCAATTCCTAACTATCTTGTAAATTTTATCCCATCTTTTTCTCTTTTGTGATATCAGAGCTGGCGGAGCGATTTTGAGGAACATGATGCGTCTTCAAGTCAAGACAGCTCATGGTTTAGACGTGAGTATGGGGCTAAGGGTCCCAAAAGGCGCTGGACTGGCACCAAAGGACCCTATTCAGCAGGTAGAAGTGCACCTTGGTTTTGCACAATCAATTACCCATGCTTGTTAAGCATCCCTTTTGAAACTTGGTGTGGATGCATCAGTTTGCGTCAAGTTTGGTGATTTGTTCTACAACATCTTGGGTTAACTCGTTGAGAGAGTCAAAGCAGGAATCTTATGGATGTGCCCAGGCTAGCTTACTCATTCGGGACATATCATATTGAAATCTTCTTTTATGTGATGTTCTTGCTCGTCTTCCAAGTGGAAACTTCACTATTCCAGACATCTAAAAGGATCATTGTCTATAAAATCCTAACTTATTCTTTTGCAGATAGTTTTGAAAACTGTCTACAAGAACTTTTAAGATATTTTGATTTCAAGAAAATATGTTGATTGTTCCCCCATTAAAGGTCATGAATTCGAAAAAAGGACAAACAAATGGATATGGAGGGGCTATTAAGCAGACACGCACCAAAATATATTGCCCCTAATCTTCATCTAGTTATACATGTTCTTTTTAACTCATTTCAGGTACTTTCCACTTCTGCGATGATGATAACGATGCGGAGACCATTTTCCGATCTGCATTTGGTGGAAACCCATACTTCTATTGGTCCTTTATTGAAGAAGACTTTCCTCATTGGAGGAGCTCATCAGGACACCAAAATAACCACAGGACCTCTTTTAACTGGAGGCATGGGGAAGAAGAGTATTATGACTCGTCAACAGAATCAGACAGTTCAGAGTCAGATTTGGTGACATATAGATTGGCCTTGGGATTGAGTGCTTCAGGCCCATTAAAGCTAGATGATGTTAAAAATGCGTAAGTCTGATGATTTCCATTTCCTAGCTTCTCCTTTGTGTTCTAATAGGAGCTTAGAGTTTGCCATTTACTTGTGCATCAACTTGATAAGAATAGGGAAGAAGGAAAGGGCCTCCTCCAACTGATGTAGAACCAGAGTATAATCCTTAGGAATCCACACCTAGGGTAATTCGAGTAAAAGCCTAGGAATCCGCACCTAGAGACATTACAATCCACACTAATTCAAGAACACAAGAAAGACTTTATTCATTATAAATAGGCTCGCACAAAGCGACAACAACCAATTAAGTTAAAGATAACCTAACTATCAAGATAGAATCCTAACAAGATAAATCCTAAACAAACATCTTAACCAACTCAGATAAAGATAACCTGACCATCAAGATAAATCCGAAATAACAACCGAGATAAAATCCTAAATAACAATTTATGTAAAATCTACTTTAATCTCTAGCTAGTCCCAAAGATGTCATCATCCATTGAGTGTATTAAATCCTAAATACACAAGGACATTGGTTGGGCTATCTTTCGATGCCACTACTGGTAGACTCATGCAAACTAGGCTTACGCCCTCATGTCCGCACGATCAACTTTTGAGTAATTGTACTATTATCCCAAATTATGGTGATTTTTAGAATTTATGTAGAATGACGCGGCATAATTTGTGAGGAAAATTATGGCGTCCCTATTATGGTAGAAAGGTGGCATGATCCCACTTGTTTCCTACAATCAATATTATTTTCCAGATATGCAAATGTTTGTCTTTTGGTGTTTTCCAACAATGGAAAACATAGGGTTTGATTGTCCTTCATATATCTTCTGTGAAATGCTAACCACTGCCCAATGAGTGATAGATAGGTATATGCACAAGAGCTTTATTGGAAAAGTATAATGTGTAGAAATGTTTATATAAGTGTATTATAACGTGTTACAATAATTTTGGCATTATTTCCCCCTCACTTCACCCCACCCCATCCAAGTGTGACCAAATTATACGAACCTACAAAGTGCTTGGTGTAGATTTACTCATGTTTCTTGATAACTTTATGAGTTTCGTCCTAGAGATGATTCTGTTATTATTTCATTACTTGACTGCCATCTAATGTTCCTTCTTCAGCTATCGAACATGTGCACTGAAATGGCATCCGGATCGTCACCAGGGCTCTTCCAAGGTATGAAAGCTGTCTGTCATTGGTTTTTTCGTTCATCTATTGTCCTTTCTGTTGCTAGTGTCATGCATGAGGGACTGAACAGTTGTGGATGACATAGTGACCATTTGTGGAATGCGAGGTGACCCCTTATAGAAAGGGATGCAATTACTGATGACCAACTTCTGTTATATTTTTCTTTGTCTTACGCAAAATCCTTGCTTTAAGCTATGTTTGGAACTTAAGGGGAAGACGGGGAGAGGAAAGGAAAAGAATCTTCCCTTGTTTGGTTCCCTGACTTGAGAAGAAAGACAAAAATATCGGGGAAAAAGATATGGAGTAATTGAGAGCACGACCTTTTGAATTTCAAATGGGTGAAATCGGTTGAAGGGGAGAACCTAGCTAGCTCGTCAGAGTGGCATTTCACCCCTAACCGCAACTCATCCATTGTAAATCCACTATAGTTTGAAGAGGAACTCTGGCTAAATGGGCACAGGCCAAAGTACTGTACATGTCCGTGCCTTCTTGTACTTTGTGGTGGCTTGGACTATTAGGGCTTATAATGAGCCGAGCTGAGCCAAGATTTCCTGTGCTTGAGCTCGGCTCGAACCATTTTGAAGAGGTTCAAACTTGGCTTGAGCTGAAGCGAGTCGAGCTCACCGTAGATCAAGCTAGGCTTGTGTGATGAACGAGCGACCTTTGCTCATTTGCTTAGCAGGCAAGTTTGAACGAGCTAATAGCAAGCTAAGCTTCTTGTTCATGAATAATATTTGGAGGCCTACTTAGCCCAAAGTTGCACCAAATTTTGATTTAGATGTTGGTTGTAATGTTAGTTATAGTGACCCTTGCTATTTTTTTTCCCCTTTCCTATAAAACCAAACAAAGGGTAGTTGTTTTCCTTCTCACCATCATTTCCTTTTTCTTTGGAAAACCAAACAGAGAAAAAGTAGTGGAGTCCGAAAAATATCTCACACTTGGTTTCCTTTCCTTTCCTTTCCTTTCATTTCCTTCTCTCTTTCTTTCCACAAGTTCCAAACACAGCCCCTTAACAATTCTGAACCAAAAGGTGCGGTGTCATTCAAATAATGAAATATAATGATTGTATAGGGCTAATTATAATGATAAGAATCTTACTTCGAACGTGCATCAAAGGGATTTGGGTTCTTTTGTTCCATTCTCAAGTCTTCTATGTGCTTGTTTGGTTTGTAGAGTACGCCACCGTACTCCACTTGATGTTCGTATGTTATCTTCGTCTCTCTCCAGGCGAAGGTTCTCTAGAACAGATTTCCAAACCAAGACTCAAACCATGTCTCTCCGAGAAGCTTTCGACCACTAAACTTCTCTTTTGAGCCATTGCCCTGCATTCTAGAGCACATTCTATTGATTTCTCTATCTTTTGGTTATTGGTGTCTTGTTAATTTAGTGTTGTAGTGAACTTGACAAGTATCAACCAATGATTTTGAAATCTGACTCTTAACCAATGACTATATTTCTGTTGTTTAACAAGTTGATGTACGTGTACAGGTACTCGCAGAGGAAAAATTCAAGGCTTGTAGTGCAGCATATCAATCGCTATGCGATAAGATGGCTTTAAATTAACCGTCCACCCTTTATTTTGCGGATTATTGAAGATCGCGGATCACTGAAGACCGTGTATCGGAGGGAAACAAGAAAGGTAACGGAAAATAGACAAAACTGAAAACTGAATGAGGTGCCAATTTGGTCTAGATTTATTGGCGTATTAAATTAGTCTTATAAAGGTATTTGTAGGAATAAAATAAGTTGTTTATTTAGACTAAATTATTGATATGTATTTTTAAGCACATTAAATACAAATGTTAGAATAGAAATTTGCGGATCAAAAAATAAATGTTAGAATAGAAATAACAATTTTGCCCCTTGAATTCAAAACTCATGAAACGACATATATCGATATTTTTGTAATTTCAATGAAAAAACAGTACAAGACTCAATAAATATGAGCCGAGTTCAGGGAGTTGATGTAAGGCAAAATAACTGTTAGAAGCCAAATTGGCTCTAAATTTCTTGTGTTCCCATGAGTTCTTGCACAATTCCATGAAGAAACAAAGCCTAAAGGCATCCTCATATTTTAGCTTAGTTTCATGTACTCGGACCTAATTTTGGTAATCATGCTGATCATTCCTAGCGTGGTTCTTCATGTGATGTCAAGTGAGATTTTTACCGGCTTTTATTTGACAATTGGAACTATTTATGTAGGTCTCAATGTGTTTAACGTCCCTGTATAAAATTAGGTTAATTAAACATCGATAAAGTCTTGGTTGAATCATATTTATTTGAAAGGCACTGAACAATTAAATTTTGACTAATTATTTTTCTTATAACAAATATGATTCTTTTGGACATATACTATTATTCAATAAACTTGATTGTTTGCATAAACACTACACACATTGAAACTTTCAAAATAAACGATTCAGTTTGGTGGTCGCCCAAAAACCAGATTTATTTTCTAATTACCCATCTAAAGAACTAGATGTAATAAATCCATAAAGTTGGAATAACTACTTTCAACAGAAGTGTCCACAACAATATATAATTCATAAGAATCAAAATACGTTCTCAATAGTTTTTCCATACTCATGTTCCATGAAATTGTAACGCTATCTTCAAAGGTCTAAAACATGATCTTTGCATATAAAACTACAAGCACATCACTAACAAAACTAACAAAAGTTGAGACAAGGGGGACAATTGAAAACATGTTTTCATTTTTCGGTTATCTTTTACTTTCCTTTTTTGATAATTTAAAATGTCTGAATAAATGCAAATCTCAAAAATCAAATATTATTGTTATTGGAGTTTTTCTCCTTTACTTTCCCATTCTCATCAAACAAATAGAGAAATTTTCAGCTACTTCCATTACAACTAGTAGCATGGGGTAATACGTGGCAAATTTGAAGGATAAAAAACATTACATCTGGCCAACCTCCTACTTAATCCAATAAAACAATCTGTCGACCCTCTCATTTAGAGGAGTTGGTGTTCATGTCCTTTGTATCTCAATTGCTAGTCAGTGAAAGACTGGATGATCCAAAGCAACAATCGGAAGGGAACACCCAAAAACACATTGTATTACGGCTCACTTAAAACCTGGGACTTTCACATTATACCACAAAATCCATTTCATTAGGCATCTATATATATTAACTGTTAACAATCATACTTCCTATGGTGGAAACTCACGCACAACGATAGCGAGAAAATCAGAAACTAGTTTACCACCACTTTAGAATACCTAGACATGCCATGTGCTCACTAAATCACTTGGTAACAACAAAAGCTGAGGTTGCACATTGCTGTTTCATTGGCATGTTTAGGTCCTCTTCTCCATTACTTAGAAAAGGTGAGACACCAGTTCAAGTACAAGATACTATAATTTCCATTTGGACAATTAAACATCCTACCCATAACCGCAAATTGCAAGAGTGGAGCTCAAACAGTTGAGCAATATCCCTCCCGGGCCAAGCGGAGCATGTATGAAGAAGTCCAATGCTGCTTCTATTTCTTTTCCGGTCCAAAGCATAGAAAATGGCAAGGTAACTGCAGAACAAAACGGAGAGAGTGAAAGTTGAATCCAGACAAGTACTCAAAAATGGACACACTTTGTGAGCCATGCACTCATAGCCAACCTAAAGAGAAGATATGCTCAAGTCTACCGCGTATCTGGCTGGAAGCTACCACCAATTGAATAACGAAAGTAAGTCCAAAAATTCCATCTCATCACGTGATCACCGCTTGAGTTTTCCTCTTCTGAACTTGAAGCAGAAGCATGACTCAATAGAAACTCTTGGAATGAGAGGTTGCTTCATTCTGTTCATCTGGTTAAAAAAGAGAAGGATAAAAGATAGCTCCATAAACAGCTCAAAAAAGGAAATACTTTGTTTGGGATCAGTCAAATATGAAAGATTACGGCAGCAGGCGAATCAACTTCTCCCTTGAGTGGAGTATTTGGAAACCTTCTTGTTCCAAAATCAAATATATAATTGTGCGCATATCCAAAGATCTTGCCTTAGTTCCCACCATTCTCTCACTTTGTGAATTAGGGATCAGTCAAATATATGCAGTATAGATTGTAAATGACCTGCCCAAACTTCAATTGAACAAACTATCTAAATCAACAGCAGCATAAGGATAGCCTTTCACATGAGTGCAATTATGCCAACCCGCCGTAAATTCAACAAATGCTACAATAAATTTTTATTGGGGAGAAAAATTGGCCGCCGCCACTTTATGTTATTTTGCAACAATCAATATATTAAAAACCGCAATCCAATTTTACAAAAAAGCATATCAACAATGCAGAACAAAAGATGAGGTAGCACAAAACTAGGCCCGATCCTTCTATTCACAAGTATTATCCTCCTGAATCCAAACATCCCCTCTCTGGCACCACCAGGGTCTTACACCAGTCAGTGTGCATGGGGTCCAAGGAGGAAGCTACACTAATTGAAGTATGAACACTAAACATGGTTAAACCCGCCTAATATCCTAGCTCATCCATCGTACAAGGGCAGAGATTGGGCTTTATTTTATTAACTTGTTACCAGCATTAGTTCTCAGAAACTTGCATACTCCACTGCTAGTGACTGGCAATGAAGTTGTGACTGGCGTTGAATGCCGCAAGTAGTACTGAAAGAAAATGATAGGGAAGCATTAAAACTTAGAATTGCAGAAAGATAGCGCTATTGCTGCATAAATAGATAGCATAAGCCACGACCTTAAAGGGGGGGAAATGAAAGGGAAAGAATTGCAGCTCTATACCCCACGACCGGATGTCAATGCGCTATCAATCATTCCAGAAACTGTAACTGATAGCTAAAACTCCTAATAGAAAATCAATTTTGTCCCATCTACTAGAGCTTGAAAAATTCCCAAAGGTCCAGCGTATTCAAGGCCAAAAGAACAAAACAAAATAGACCATAACAAAATCCAGCAATGATGCAGCTGATTCCCGTCCACAACACGACTCACTGGCACAAAAAAGTAACCAACTATTAAAAAATCAAACTGCAACAAACAGAGAAACAGAACACAAACCATGATAATCAAGTAGCAATCCAGCTACAACCTATCCAAAGAAATGACTTGAACATACGAACAGGGAGAATGGTAACTTGATACCTATCTCCAAAAGCATATTGATGTTTCTTTCTTACTGCACCTTGAGACAAACAAAGAAATGAAAAACATAAAACGGTTACCTTTTTGTTTGAGAAGATGTACAAATACATTGACAACTAGCTTCCAAACGAACAAGATAACAAGAAAAAAAAGGTCTCAAACTAGATCCTTGGCACTGCAACACAAAAAATGCCATACAAAACCTCAACAATGCACTCTATCTATACAAATAGATCAACATAAACTCCCCCATATTATTAGAAGCTATTTGCATGCGAGACACTACAATTCACAAACAAACATGGGGGAGAATTTTAACTTCATAACCATCTTTGAAGCATATACACGTTTCTTACTAGGTATGAGTTTTCAGAGAAGCAAATCAAACCAAACCATATCCCAATTCCATTCATCAAGGATGAGACAATCTTTTTACACGATAGCAGTCAAGCTACCACACGCACAACCCTCCTCCTTTCTCCAGGCTTGGAACCGGCTGTGCGAAAAGATAACACAGGCGGAGTTAAAATATTGAGAGAGGAAATACTAGCAAATTTTAAAAAATCCAACACATGCAGACTTTTGCATAGAAGACCTAAACGACATGCTGAAATGCACTATACAGCCAACTTGCTAAACAACGTAAACCCCAACACAAGAAACTGTAAGGAGAATCAGACCACACCAATGACACACTTTAGAATGCCGTTCAATAGCTACTGCACAAACAAATTAGAAAGAGGTCAACAAAGAAAAGGTAAGACTCCCACCAACAAAACCTCATCCTAAGAGACTATCCATTTGATGTCGGTAGGTCTATACAGACTTTCTCCCAAATTATAGATCGGAAGAAAACAGCCTGAAAAATCTGCATCACTGGTAAAAAAAAAAATATAGAGTACTTCAAAATGTCTCCCAGTATGCATTTTCTCAAACAACTTAAAGTTAATGATGTAACGAGAGAGTAAAAAGACCAAAACTATCATAAGATGAAGTCTCAGCCTACATAAAGCACATGGAGGAAGCTTCTTAAAGAATGTGAACTTCTATTGAACCAGAGCAGCAAGTCGACACCACATAGATCAACTCAACAAAAATCTTCTCTATTGACATGCAAAAAAACCACATCATCTCTTTCCAATCATAGGAATGTAGAGATACAAGACTTGAACAAAAAATATAAAATAATAATCACCGATAACAAACAAGTATACTAGCCACAACAGCCAGCCAAAACAAAAATTAACTGTAAGAATAAGTAAAATAAACAAAAACTACTGAAGTGATTATTTTGCCTATGCAGTTCCCGTCATTTCTATGGACACAGACATGCCTCCTGTAAAGAAGAAAACCCACACCTCTATTGAGTGTTGGGATGTTTATTTATAACAAAACAATGGGATTAGGGTTAACCTAATGGGCTCAAACAAGGGTTAACCTAATGGGCTCAAACAACCTTGGCCCATTAGGGTTTACAGAGAACTAAACCTAAACCTAATACTCTCCCTCAAATTGGCGCATATACATCAATTATGTTCAGTTTGTTATGATTATTAACTAATAATTTAGTGAAGATATCAGCCAATTGTTCACCAGTGCGCACGACTAGAAGTGATCGTGCCCTTCTTGTAACCATCTCGGATGAAGTGGCAGTCGATCTCACTATGCTTTGTTCGTTCATGGAACACAGGATTGGTGGTAATATGTATGGCAGACTGATTATCACACCATAATTGGGTCGGTCCTTCCATTGATGCTTGTAATTCGGAGAGAATATGACGGATCCACATAATCTCAGAAGTGGCTAGGGTCATGACCTTATACTCTGCCTCTGCACTTGAACTGGCCACCACTGCTTGCTTCTTCCTTTTCCAACTGACCGGGTTACCCCCAATAGTGACTAAGAGTCCAGAGGTGGATTGCCTATCCACTGGGCATCTTGCCCAATCCACATCGGTGATCCCTTTGTCCGGGTGTGTCCCTGATTATGGTATCGAATGCCTTTTCCTGGATTACTTTGTAGATACCGAAGGATATGGAGACTGTGTGCCAGTGAGGAACCTGTGGGTTCTGAGCAAACTAACTAACCAGACTGACAGAGTAAGCAATGTCTTGCCTAGTCATCGTAGTCAGATAATTCAACTTCCCAACTGCCTATACTGATCGAGATCCAGGAATAACTCACCAGTATCTAGCAGTAACTTGACTCATGCGTCCATAGGTGAATCTGTCCCATTCGCTTGGAACAGTCCTACATCAAATAAAATATCCAAGACATATTTGCGCTGAGAGATAACGATACCCTTCTTTTTGTGCAACACCTCGATGCCTGGGAAATATTTCAATTGTTCAAGGTCTTTGGTTTGAAAATACTGATTGAGAAACTGCTTGAGATCAATAATCCCCTGTGCATCAGACCCTAACAATCCCCATAGAAGCATACCAACTAGATCTGAAATGCTATCAGTGAATAACCAATGTACCAATGTTGACAGAAAGCTACATAGAAGGAAACACAACCAACTAGAAAGCTTCACTGAATCAGAATGTGCCAAGAAATCTCACCAATCTAAAGATCTCGCCTTAAATGATCATTGGTCAATGAAGCAGAACTCAACAACTTATCCTCGCCTAAAAATGTACAGACCTTACAATATTTGTAGCATTACCTGGAATACAGGGAACACAAAGCAAGGTGAAGTGATGAGAGACCTTATTCATTTACCAAGTTGTCAAAGTTTGCATAGAGCTACATCACTTGCTACAGATCAACCTGACTGGACAAGGCAACTAACCGATGGCTGTTTTCAGCGAGGGGCCGATATCACCGGAGAATATTGTCGTAACCAGAATCAGATCATGCATACCAAGATCGAGGCTTATTTTGGTGGTCCAGCCACGCTTGCAAAATTTACTCACTTTCTCCTGTATTCAATTGAAGGTACATTCAACCCTATAGACTAATAGAAGTAAGAGAATTAAGAAGAATCTTATAATCAGCTAGTATAAATTAAATGCAAGATCTTTTTAATTTCTTCTGATATCGTAGTTATAAATGCAAAGTTACATATAAAAAGCTAGAGTATTATAACACTGAAGGCTCGTAAACTTTTCTTTAATATTTTGATAGCTATATTTACATACATATAGCAAATATGGCAGCTATATATCATATTACTTTTATGCACGTATACTGTTAGAAAATTTAATCAAGGACTACGCTACTTTCCTAGTAAACAATTAAACAATGGATTCGATTCTGAAGATGCATATTGAACAAGGACCAAGAAAAAAGTTTTGACAGTGCATGAAAGAAAGCTGGCATAGACGTAATGAAACATAATTGAAAGGACCACCAAGTACCATAACCACATAAAGGTAGTATTTATCTTCCAAATATAGGAAACTGGAATCCCAATAAAGCGATTGGCAATAAACCCTCAACAGAAAACACAAAGAAGGAAAAGGAACTGCAAACCAAAAGGGAAACAACATCACTAAGGATTTCAACAAAGGTTTTGATTTTGATTGAAACCAAACAACCTATGAGACTTGTCCAGACTTCAATTGCATCTGAGCAACCATCATTGGATAAGCAACATGCCAAACTATAAAAAAAAGTATGAATAGAATGTTGAATAGCCACTGAGCCACTGTGCAGGAAGTCAACGCAAATAGACAGCTACCACAAGTGACAAGGCTAACCAATGAAGAACCAAAATTTCGGATGGACTAAAACTAATCAGAGATCATCGCTTGCTTCTGTATTTGTTTTTTAGTGGTTTTCCTTCTACGTGAGTGAGATCCAGTGTCTCGACTAGAAGGAGAAACATTAATAGAGATCAAAATCAGGGGAATATTACATAAACAAAATTTGAGCAAACCAAGAACTCACCACCACCTTCTTCCACCCCCACCACTTCCCATAGCCGTACATCACCATTTCCAACCACCCATCATCCCTCCCCTACAAACATCTCATACACCTCAAACACAAACCTTCAGCCAACCGCCACAACCACCTCAAACAAAAATCTCCAGCCTTCAACCTCCCTCAACAACCAAAACCAACCATCAGCCTTTCCATTACCTGCAAAAACAGATTTCATTTAGGAGATATGGAGATCACCATGCAAAAAACACAACTCAAACCAACCTCAGAGGAGAATGTGACAAGGGGGAGTGGATTCCTGTTCAACGCAAATACAAACATAGCAATCATATGGAACAAGGGAATCAGAATAAAAGCAAACAAGGGCCTGTACAGGAACCTTACAACTACAATACTCAAAGGAAAAGCTATGCCCAGGTCTTAGCGGAGAATCAACAATGTGGGATACAAACTCAAAGTGGCTTAAAATGTGTTGACCTCACCCTCACCAGTAGTGAATGGCTAACAAGAAGTGCTATAGCCAAAAGAAACATCAGATTTCCTCTGTCAAAAATTAAAGAAGATTTCCTATCTTTAGGAATGGGTGACATTAAGATAAGGGCCACTGGAGAGAGACAAGTCATTCTCACTTTCCCGTCTGTTGAGGCCAGAACATCCTTTCTACAAAACCAGGGCATAACAAAATGGTTCACAGAGGTGAGAATATGGGAAGGCCAAGCGGCAAGTCTGGAGAGGATTTCCTGGTTGGAATGTAAAGGCTTACCTCTTAACTCCTGGTGTGGTGAAAATTTCTTTAAAATAGGTAACCTTTGGGGGGAAGCATTAATGGTGGGTGAAGCAACTATAAGAGAGGAAACCTACCAATCTGGTAGGGTCTTAATTGCAACAAATCACAGTGGCATTATCCAGGAGCATATTGTTGGAGTGGTTAAAGGAAAGGAATATGTCATCAGTGTACAAGAACTCCCTTACAATCATAACTCCGACGTTCTAAATGCAGATCCCATTATTGACATTGAAGGCACCTTTGGTCCACAGGATCTTGCACAGGAGGACAGGGGAGAAGAAGAGGATGGTTACATGGCATCCTACGTGGCTAATACCACTGACTTGAACAATGACCCAAGAGATGAGGTGGCACAATACCCAGATCCCAATGAGGTGGTTTTTTCAAATTTAGGGGCCAAGAAAGGAAAACCAAAAGGACAAGCAAAATCTCAACAAGATCTCATTGAGCAGCCGGCTGGACAGAATGGGAGGATCACTACAGTGGCAGAGGACAACTTGCAGGTGCAAAGTGATGGTGACAAGTCAGGCAATAAAGTGGGTGGACCTTCTTTCACTACTCAAAGCCCAATCCAATGTGGGCCTTCGGTTAACAACAATCTCCCATTGGAAGTTTCTTTATTGGACAGAGACCCAAAAGATCTTGCATATTTACCTACGCCAGGACCAAGCTTGCCAGGATCAAGCCCACCAGGTATCACCATTCTGGTGGATCTTAACGATGCAGGTATCAGGAAAAGGAGGAGAAGAATTTTATCGCAAGTGTGTGAAAGTATGGATTCTGGAAATCAAAACTCAATTGGAGAGGAAGATCCAATTGAAGAAGAATGCTCCAATACAATCAGAACAGCCCAGATGTTGGGGCTGACGGTCAAGAACAATGATAAGGAAGTGTGGAGGTCTATGATAGAGATGGAGGCAGCAGAATATGCTGTGGCTTCTAAGGGGACAGGGGTACCCGAATAGCTTGTTTAGCTAATGGGTTTTCTGGGTTTATCTCTCATTTTCAATGAAGGCTATCTCTTGGAACATTCGGGGTATGGGAAGCAATAGGAAGAAGAAAGCTCTTTCCAAGCTGATTAAAGCAAAGAATCCTGATTTCCTTTTCATTCAAGAGTCCAAGATCCAAAATCTTGACTCATGGAGTGCAAACAGATTATGGTCCAATTCAGATTTTGGCATGCTTATTATGAGTTCAGAAGGGGCTTCTGGAGGTCTCATTACAATGTGGAACTCTAATTCCTTCAATCTTATTAGTAATTTCTGCCATAAAAACTATATCATCGCCCAGGGAATTCTAAAAAACTCAGTGGAATGTTGTATGGTCAATGTATATGCTCCTAATGATCCTGCTGCTAGAAGGCTGATCTGGGATGAATTGATAGATCGCAAAAGAGCCTCCCATGTTCCTTGGTGCATTGGTGGGGACTTCAATGAAGTGGCAGTCATTGGTGAAAGAAGGGGAGTAGGCAGTGGAAATCTTGGAGGCATGAGGGATTTCAATAACTTCATTAATCAAATGGAATGCTCTGATCTCCCAATGCATGGCAGATTATTTACATGGACGAACTTCCAGGAGCGTCCCTCTCTATCAAGGTTGGACAGATTCCTGGTAACCCATGAATTCCTAGAATTGTTCAAACTAACACAATGGGGTCTCCCTAGAACTACATCAGACCACTCTCCTATCCTAATCAGTGACGAACCCCAAAATTGGGGACCCAAACCCTTCAGATCTTGGGATTTTTGGTTATCAAATCCCCAATGCTTGAAAGTGGCACAGGAAGCTTGGCAAGGAGAGGAGGTGCAGGGATGGGCAGGATACAGAATAGCGAGGAAATTAGTGGCAATGAAGTGGAAGCTCAAGGAGTGGAATAAAACAGAGGTGGGTAACATTAGCTCCAGACTCAAGCAAGCTGAAGAAGAACATCATCAGTGGGATCTTTTGGGGGAATCAAGAGACCTCACTTATCAAGAAGTGGATCTCAGAGCAAAATCAAGAGAAGAAGTGCTCAACCTTACTCGACAAGAAGAATCCTATTGGAGACAAAGATCAAGAATAGCATGGCTCAAAGAAGGAGACAAAAACTCAAAAAATTTTCAGATTTCTGCTAACAAGAGGTTTTGCAGGAACACAATCGCCTATATCCAATACAGAGGGTCAAAGATAGACGATCCAAGGCGCATGAAGGAGGCTGCAGTCCAATTCTTTAGTTCAAAATTCAGGGAGAGTTTAAGACACAGACCTATGCTGGAAGGCCCATTTCCAGCTCATCTCTCTACCGAAATTGCTTCCAATCTAGAAAAGGAATTCTCCACAGCAGAAATCAAGGAAGCTTTGAAGAGCTGTAGCAGCACAAAAGCCCCAGGTCCTGACGGATTCAACTTCAAGTTCATCAAACAAGCCTGGAGTTTTATGGAAAAGGAAATCACAGAATTTTTCAGGGAGTTCCACTTCAATGGGAGGATGCTATCCACTCTCAACTCTTCTTTTATTGCCCTCATCCCTAAGAAGCCAGGAGCTAGTGAGCTTAAGGATTTCAGGCCCATCAGTCTCATTGGAAGCACATACAAACTTCTGGCCAAAACGTTGGCCTCCAGGTTGAAACCAGTGATGCCATTAATCATAGGGGAATCTCAGGCAGCCTTCATCGGAGGAAGACAAATTCTGGACTCCATCCTAATTGCTACCGAAGTTATTCACTGGTGGAAGCAATCTAATACGCCGGGTATCATCCTTAAACTTGATTTTGAAAAGGCATTTGATAGTGTCAATTGGGAGTTCTTATTGTGTATGATGAGAAATCTGGGTTTTGGAGAAAAATGGATATCCTGGATACAATCTTGCATTTCCACCACTTCTTTATCCATCCTAATTAATGGCTCACCCACAGCGCAATTCAAACCTTCAAAGGGTTTAAGACAAGGAGATCCGTTGTCTCCTTTTCTCTTCAACATGGTAGTAGAAGGCCTTAATCTGTTATTTCTCAGAGCCAGGGAAGTAGGTCTACTGGAAGGGGTAAAGGTTGGCCGAAATGGGGAGATTGTGTCTCATCTGCAATTTGCAGATGACACAATCATATTTGCAAACAACAATTTGGAAGAACTAAAGACAATCAAGAGAATTCTAAGATGTTTTAACTACATCTCGGGTCTGAAAGTTAATTTCCATAAAACCAGTTTATGTGGTGTGGGCATGACAGACTCTGAAGCTAGTTCCTTAGCCTCTTCCTGTGGTTGTATGTGGGACAAACTTCCTATCTCTTACTTAGGAATGCCTTTGGGGATTAATCCTAGAAGATCTTTGGCCTGGAAACCAGTAGTAGAAAGGATCAATAAGCAATTGGCTGTATGGAAAAAAGGATATTTGTCTCAAGCAGGCAGGCTTACCCTCATTAAGTCTACATTATCTAATCTCCCTATTTATCTCATGTCCATCTTCAAAATCCCAGTTTCAGTGGCAAAAGCTATAGAGAAAATCCAGAGGAACTTCTTTTGGAGGGACAAAGATGATAAGAGGAAGCTACACTTCATAAGGTGGGAAGTCTTATCTAGAAGTAGGAGGTATGGAGGCCTTGGAATCAAAAATTTAATTAAGCACAATTGGGCCCTTCTGTCAAAATGGTGGTGGAGGTTCAGCCGTGAGAAGCAAGCTTTATGGGTGAAGGTTCTAAGGAAAAAGTATGAAATCCCACTAACCTCTTGGCTACCTCCTCTTCCAAACTATAACAGGGTATCCCCAATCTGGAAGACCATATGCTTAGGGGAAGAAGGAAGCTCAACTATGGATTTCTCATCCATTCTATATCAGGGTTTTCGTATTCAAGTAAAATCAGGAGAGCAAACTCAATTCTAGGATGATTTATGGTTAGGGAAGCTCAAACTCAAAGACTTGTTCGATAGACTCTATTCCATCTCCAACCAGAAGAATTCTACCATCTCGAGTCTAATACTAAATGGTAGGTGGAACCTACAGTTTAGAAGACAACTCTTCGAATGGGAAAAAGAGCTGTTAGCTAACTTAATGCAGTTGATCAATCCCCATGTTCCAAACAATTCAAACCAAGACACAATGTCATGGCTATGGGGTAAAGACTCCACCTTTTCAGTGGCCTCAGCATACGAGAGATGGGAAGCTATTAATTTTGTTGAAAAACATAAATTACTAAGGATTTGGTCTGGTATAAACCCTCCCAAAGTTGAGCTTTTTGTGTGGTTGGCGACCCAAAATGCCATTGGGGTAAAATCGGTTCTACATAACAGAGGAATGCTAATGGATGAAGATACGCACCTTAATTGCAAGTTGTGCAATCTGGAGGAAGAATCCACATCCCATCTGTTGCTGCATTGCGATTACGCCTGGAGGGTTTGGAGTCTGATCGTGAAATGGTGGGGTCTTTTGTGGATCTCACCCCCTTCCATTGATCACCTGCTAGCAGACCTCCCTATACTGATACGGAACAAGAAGACAACCACCCTCTGGAAGGCATCCATTTACGCGACCTTGTGGTCCCTATGGCTGATGCGTAACAGGTTCATTTTTGAAAATGTAAATACGGGAACCCAGGAATTGGCAGAGGTTATCAAATTCAGAGCGGCGGCTTGGACAAAGTACAAATTGGGTATCACCTCCTACTCGATCCAAGAGATAGTTAGGTGCCCTCATGGTGCTCTCAACAATGCGCCTGGTTGATAGGTCTCTCAATCTTGGCTCTGGTTTTGTTTTGGCATCTGGGTTTGTTATGGGAGACGGGTATTGTTAGCCCCTTCGTAGGCTTTCTGGTTTTGGGCTCTGTTTGGTTTGGGTTTGTTTTGGTTGAGCTTCTAGTACTACCATTGTTTGGTTTAATTAGTTGGTTTTGGTCTTGGTTTATGTAGTTGGTTTCTCACCAACAATAGGGATTCTAATGACTAGTCATCTGAATCCCGTATAATCATTGTAATTCCTTACTATGATTATTAATCTTACCTTGGCTTAGCAAAAAAAAAAAAAAGCTGAAGCTCTATCCCATCAATGAAACAGAGGATAAAAGGATGTAATGTATGCGAGTATAACACAACAGAAACTGAGATGCACCTTCTTACCCTGCATCGGAGTCTCTGCTTGCTTCACTGCAAACAATAATCACAAATACAGAAAGCCTTAATCAGGAGATACTAAAAGAAATCAGAACAGAGTCCTAACCAAAAAGACAAACAAAAAGAGCACCTACACCACAAAAATGCGAAGAAAATTTGAAGGTGCAAATCTAGCATCTTTTACAAAAGGAAGTAAGATCAAGTCAACGTTAGTGGACAAAGCACGCTGAAAAGTAGCAGGGAGGGAATATTGCTATCTTGGTATGCTTTTCAACCAAATGAACAACATTTATCATGTTTCCCTGAACGCCAATGCAGTTGATGCTTCATAACATGCTGGGGGCTGATAAAGCACATCTAAGACACGTGTGAGAGCAATTAGTCTGATAGGAAGAGGAGGAAAAGATACAAAAGACGGAGAAGAAAAACAAGACATTTGGGACATATTAGGGAAAAGCCTCCACAACAAACAATAATACAGATTAGGATGTAGGGAAAAAGGAGAGAGAAAAGATAGGGGGGTGGGTATGTGTGTGTGTGGTGGGAGGCGAAGAACAAAACTACCACTCCTGTTGCAACAGAAAAATGCTACACGGTCGCAAGAAATACAGGAAGTCGAAGACCCTATAGGTGACTTATCTGAACAATATATCCCATAAAACTATTACAAAAAACACAATACAATAATCTGAAACTCTAACCTTGACAATCCAACGACCTTTACACATATTAAATCCTAAAGAAAATCAACAAAAATATCAAGTTCGCCTTATATCTCATCTCCACATATATAATTACCAATCATGAAACAAAATCAAGAGAGATGATGGATAAACAGAACCGATAATGCATCTCCTCTCCATGCAAATAGACCTGCAAAACACAGGTAGGAGGACATAAAAATTGTAAAAACCAGTACAACATGCAATAATGATCTGCACAACTTACACATGGAGACAAAAGGATGGTAAAAATCAGTACTGTAAAAAACATCATATTTTGGTTAGTTCTCAAAGTACAACACGACTACAAACATCAAATTTGCATGCAACGGGCTTATACAACTCTAATGATATACATGAAATTAGAAAATGACACCACATGACAGATAATGGTGCATAAATAGATCAAACTAGGAGATGCGAGAAAAAAAGGAAGAAGCCATGAGAGCGGTCCAACCCCCACTCAGACTAAGTAAATTTTTAAGTTAGTTTAAATATTTGTAATAGTGCAACTTTTTCTAAATTATAGCATATTGGCCTTGCCTATACATAATATAAAGATACAATTCTCAAATGCTTCAATTTTTGCTGGTTGATTTATACATGCTTGAATATAAATCTAGTTGGGACATTTAATTTCTGACTGGATTTGTCTTCAACAAATCAAGCAAACACGCTTAAAAAGAAAGTCATAGTCATCTCATTTTAAAAAACAATCGAGGTCAATTAAAAAAACATACTTTACTAGGTTTAGCTATGAATGTTCCACATTTTGTACTTGTAATCAGAAACTAGAAAAAATTATGTTTGGGATTAATTAACCACACCATAATACTCGCAAAGACATAAAACTAAAAGTTGAATACAAAGAAGAGACTAAGCTACACTCATGTCGTAATACCAAACATAACCATATGTAGACATCTAACACTCTCCCTCAAGATGGGAGATAGATATCACACAAACCCAACTTACTAAACAATAGCTTCAACCATAGCTTGCACAATGGCTTGGTGAATGTCTTCCAGCTACTATTGTAGGATGTCTCCATCAACTCAAAACACCTACCTTATCGTACTGCGATATGAAAGTAGTTATTTGAAAGGAGCAACAAGAATATATGAATGCCACAACTAACAGAATCGAGTTCCCAAAATTGGAAACCATGGAACTTGAGAATCTATAGTCGTGTGTTTTTTGCAGAGGGATTGACGAGATTGATTTCCCACTTGAAATTCCTATTGATTTTTATTCTATGCTAAAAGATTAAACATATAATAAATTGTTACTTTCCTTGCAGCTAGAAGGAGGTTTATACTACTAACCTAGCCCAATTTGGCTTTGTCCAGAGATGGTATAAAGCTTTCACGTTCATTTATATTCTTGCACTTAGTGGGACTGCGTTCCCGTCCACTCTTGTAAAGAAGGGTAAATAGATAGCCCAACAATAGAGAGATTTCTGGACGAATGTACTGTGTTTGATCATGTTTACATCTACCACATTAACGAGATCCAACACTCTCCTCTAACTAAATGACAAAGCATGGAGTTGGTTTAAATTTCTTTTATCAACATCATAAATATCTCGTACTCAAAAGGGAGTCGTATTGTTTCCAAACGCAAAGTTAGGGAAAATCGCTTTTTTCGTTGTTCCAAGCATCTTAACCAACATTGGCTCTTTCACAAAAATAGTGCCAAACGAAAGTAGATCAATGCTTGATGACCATGATATGGAGTTAGAAAAGCAAAATTTGAACTGCGTATCCAACTACACTTCCCGAGTACTAGCAAGTCTAGGTTGATCAAGATTTTCTCGGTCAGCTAGGGACTGCTCTTACTCAAACAGTGTGCTTTGACATTTGCCGTCCAAAAGATGCTTTCCTAACTCCACATCATGGTAATGAACCACTAGTTCACTTTTGTTTTGCACCAGTTTTATAAAGGAGTCAATGTTGGTTAAGATGCTCAAATAACGAATAAGGCGAGCTACTTATCAACAAGAGCCCTTACTTCGACTTCAAAGACAATGAGACTCCTCTTTGAGTACGAGATATTCAAGATGTTGTATTAACAACCACGAGTGCCAACAACAAGAAGAAATTAAACCAATTCCAGGCTTTGTTTTTTTCATTTAGTTCATGGAGTGTTAGATGTCATTAACGTGATAGACATCAACATGATTAAGCACAATACACTAGTTGAGAAATCCCTCTCCTCTTGGACCATCCCTCCACCCTTCTTTACAAGAGTGGAAGCTAACATAAGCGAACATAGACCCATTAATTGCAACAATATGAATGAACATGAAAGCTTTATACTAACTCCTGGCAAGGCCAAATTTGACCATGTTAGTATAAACCACCTTTCAGGAGCAAGGAAAATAAAAATTTATCAAAAAATGTAATCTATTCACGTAGAATGAAAAGTAAATAGAGTTTCAATTGAGGGAAATTAATCTCGTCAATCTCTCAGCAGAAATGCACGAGACTCGATAGGTTCCAAGCTGCACGGATTCCCAACTCTGGAAAGTCGATTCTGTTGATTGGGACATTCAAATTTTCTTATTGCTCCTTCCACGTAGTTTCTTTCATCATATTAAAGGACAATACGACAAATGTTTTGAGTTGATGAAAACATCCAACAATTGGCAGCAATGTTATGATCTCTGGCAGGTACATACCGACCGGACACAAGGCAAGATACTCATCACTCATCACTATGTAACCGCACAAAAAACAGGGCATACTGATCTGTACCGGATGCTCCAGGTCGTATCGGCCATTTTCCGAATCTCAACCTATGTGAACTTTATCTACTCGAACTGTCACAAAAACGCAAAAAAAAAAGTTTATTAAACAATATCTACCTATCACAAACAAAATGATAAAAAAAAAACCATGATTTGCCACATCTCGAAAAGCATAGCCCTATATTTTCCTCGTTGCATCTAAAAAAGCAAATAATTTAAAACCACTGCCACAAACTTTTAGTACAGCAAGGCCCAATGACCATACTCTCTCCTACAAAAGCATATACAGCTGTTTGCTGAAGATATTGAAACCACGCTCCACCCGTGATCACGAGATAAAAAACCAATCCAACTACCAATAGCGAACTACAATCCATTCTATCAAAGGCTCTTCCTGGAAGTAGAATTATTGCACAGCAGAGTAACTTACCAAATTAATTACCAAAACTTTATAATCACAGTAATGACCATCACAGAGATCCAAAGTCCACGGCTCGAACCATATTTATCAGCAAAAAGGGATTACACTTTAAAGAGATAACACATCAACTAGTTGTACCATACTCGACCTTTAAATCCTTATGGACAGCGTAGCACCACAAGAGGAAGACCAACAGATCAAGAGAAGCCCGATCGCACAAAATACTAATGGTTCAAAATAACAAAGAAAAATATTGAATAAAAACTTGCCCTTCAAAAAGTCTGAGACGAGCACGTTCAAATTTCTTCCAAATCCGTTACTTCGACTTAATCCACTCGTAAATCTCTCAACCCAAAAGAACCGTGGAATCCACTTTATCATCAAGCAATAACATCATGGTAAGAAAAATTGAAATTAAGTTCGACTAAACACCTGAAACTAGCAATCAAAAAGGAAATTATTCAAGCCCACAAACCAGCGTTTTCAAACCAAGAATCTGACAGTACTCAACCGTTTTCTGAAACACTGAAACAATTCGCCCCGATCTATATCCATCCTACCAAGCACAAGTGTTAGGCAATAGCAACGGAAACCAATTGTGTCGTACGAAATTCCAACTCGAATTAGGAAACCAATTGTGTCGTACGAAACAGCAAATAACCTGAAACAATTTATACGAATACAAAATCGCCGAAGATTCCCACCAATATATGAACATATAGGGAACCCCAATTCCAAACCGATTCCAAACCCTAGAAAAAAACTGCGGAACAGAAAATAGAGACAGAGATGATTCCGGTTGGAGTTCAACTAGTCTCCCCGAAAATTAAAATTAAAAAATCAAACGCGAGTTTGATTCTATTTGATCTCTAACCACATAAAAATGGGCTGTATTTGCCTAGCCCAATGAATGTTCAAATCCAAAATAACAAACTTTGCCTGACCGGTCGATAGCGTTAGTTGGTGGGCTATTTTTGAGCTTATTTGTAATTTTGGTACAACCCCATAAAATGGGTTGTATTTTGAGCTTATTTTTCTCTTCATCCAAAAATAAAAAATAATTTTTTATTTTTTTTTCTCCCTCAAATCAAAACCCAGAACATCTAATCCCGTATTAAATACAATCCTATCTATTATTTCAAAGACCCACATATCTCATTATCTTTATCCGTAATCTTATTTTTTTTCAAACCTTCTAAGAATGTACATCTAATATCACCGAAGAAATCTCTTGGGACTGACAACAGCAGACACTATGGCACGTTTGATGTTGGGATTGTATTTCAGCATCTACAGGGTAGAGAAGTATACAGCCCTACATGTTTTATGAGATTTGTCAATTTAACGTTTGTTTCGCAAGATTATATATGAAATGGGAATATGAGGGATTATTTGTCTTTTTTAATATACCATACAGGAGATTAACAAAATACCATGGGTTTTAACAACTCTCCACTCTTTATCTCATCTTTTTATTCGATCCAAATCAAACATAGTACATTTAATCTTGTACTACAAGCAATCTCATCTATTATATTAGGAATTCATATATCTCATTTATCTCTATTCTTAAATTTAGATTTTTCAAGTCTTTTAAAAAATAATTCGACAATCAAACGTGCCCTATGAATATAAAAAAAGACAATGAAGAGGTTTGGGAATGAAGAGGGCAATGTGTGAGGAAGAAGACATCTATATTATATATACTATATATTATTGCAGGGTGACTTTTCGTGAGAGTCACCCTTAGCGCGACACGTGGCACCGTAAAAAAAAGTATTAATAAAAAAATTAATATCAAATCAAATTTATGAAAACAAAAAGATTTAAGATGTAAATGTAATCGTAATAATATTATTATTTAAGGTGAATAATACTTCCAAAAAAAGTATACACAATCAAAATTAAATTTAATTAAAGTTAGATTTGCTAATTCATTATGCAGATAGGAAATAGCAATATTAACAAGATAATCTATGCTTCCTTGGAGGGATTTAGTATCCTTTTGGGGCGATGGGGAAATGATTTAATATTAGAATTAAATTTGTTAATCTATTATGTAAATAGGAAATAGTAATATTAACAAAATAACCTCTTTTTTATTGGGAGGGATTTAATATCCTTTTAGGGGGAAAATCAATATAGGGGGATTTAAAATAAAAAATTTAAAGAAAATTTAAAATCATCTATATTTTGTTTCTATATAAATTCAGTTCTATATATTGCTAAAAGATTTCTTTATTATATAAATTTCATTGGTTCATATTTTTCTTATCAGGGCACACTATCTTCATAATTTGCTAGATGAATCTCATCCTTATTTTAATATTTTAATATTTTTAATATTTTTCAAGAAATTTATTCTCACCACCAAACACATTTTTACAGGTAATTTGGTTCAGCATATTCTAAGATCTTTTCATTCAGTTTTGGATCACTTACATCACCGATTGAAGGTAACTCTTCTTTATTCCTTGATTATTTAAAGTGGTTTTCTAATTTTTAATAATCACTGCGAGCTTGTGAGTTTCCATTGAGATCAGAACATTAGTTACAGTGTCAGAAAAAAAGGCCATACAATACTACTAGCAGTAACCCCATGCTGTGCATGGGCTAATAGCATGATCTCATAATATAAAATTAAGTATAGTAATAATCGCATCTAAAAAGTAAAAATAAATTTAAAAATTTTAGATATAATATTAATTTGTACTTGATATATTATTTTCTCTCACTTCTTTTCTATTTTTTCATACTTGATAGTCTTAGATAATAATAACAATCATACAATTCTAATTAAGTTGGTAAATCAAATTACTAAAGTTTTTATAATTCTTGAGTTTTATAGATTTTCTATAACAACTGTTAAATAAGTTACGTTTGTGAGGGTTTTATTCTTAGCATTATAATTTTTATAATTTAAACAAAATATATTTCAAATTAAATAAAAACTAACATCCACTAATTATTTATTAAATTTACCAAAATATTAGCATCTTTAAAATATTTTTCCAAATTGAGCAAGTTGAAGGACTTAATTGCCAATGAGCATAAAAAAAAAACCCTACTACCACTATACAATTATCCTTGATAAAAAAAAAAAAAAACTATAGGATAATTACTAACATCCCAAAATATAAAACTGCATAAAAAATAAGTTCACCCAAACTATTTATTTATTTCTGCAAAGAATGAAAAACTAGATCAACAAGTTGTAGGCCGCAATTAGTGTTTGACAATAGCAAAGGAGGCATATTAAGTTTGGGGGTGTTTGGGAGCCTATTTTTTGCATTTTTCTATTCTCATTTTTGGATTTTGATTGTTTGGGAGTCAGTTTTGCAGAACTCATTCTTTATTTTTGACTTTAGGAGCAAAAACTCAAAAAGAGATTTAGACCTCCTTTTTGTATTTTCATTCTTATTTTGCATTCTACTACTTTTGCAAAACGCATTCTGCACATTTCTCCCAAACACTACTCCCAAATTTAAAACTCATTCTGGCCATAATTTAAAAAGCTAAAAAGTCAAAAAGTCAAAAATAAAAAACCAAAAAGTAGGCTCCCAAACACCCCCGAATACAGATATTCAAAGTACACATTCAAACAAAAACGTGTTTGAAATTATCTAATGCACATAGAACCCGCACAATACACCTAAAGCTCACACAAATTAAATGTTTCGAATACATTCATGTTCGAATCTTCTTTGAATATATGTATTCAAAAATACTTTCCATAGTAAAAACAAGATTGTATATCCACTCCATTTGACAAGCACCATTTGAGAAGAAGATTAACTAATTAAGGAACAAACCTATGAAAAGTTCTTTTTCCAAAGAACAAGTTTAGGAACACAAACTGTTTGTACACAAATGGCCACAAATATTTTCAGAGTCGTACATGTGGAACTCATATGATTATAAAAAGACTCCACATTCATTCGAGGTTCCGGACACATCTACATTTGGACGTATACAAATAATTTGTGTTCTTAGGCTTTTTCCTTTCCAAAATTGGTTTTGAATTTGGTTTTTAAGTTTTTATTTATTTTGACTATTGGCAATCTTCTGGAAAGAATAAAATACATGATTAACAAGTTCTAGGCTGCCGTTTTGGTGTTTGACAATAGCAAAATATTAATACAAGCAACATAGATATATGAACACAAATTCGAACATAGATAAATAGAATCTTTCAATGCACATTTGACTTGTACTATATACGCGAAGTCTATATAAATCGAACGATTTCAGGAATATCTGTGCACCCATCTCAAGTGCTAGGTTTCTCCTCTCATTCAGCATTCGTGATGATTGTGTCATATTATGTTTTGCCAAAAGTTAAAACAACTATTTTTTAAAAAAAAAAATTCTACTGATTGGCATTCTTTTGAGAGCCTCCTTTTTACGTTTTTACGTTATCGTTTTTGGTTTTTTGGTGTTTGGGCGCCACATTACCATAACCCATTCTAAAAAATGAGTTCTTCATTTTCGACGTTAGGAGCAAAAAGTGAAAAACAAATCTTTGATTGCTTTTTGGATTCTCATTTTCATTTCCCTCAAAAGTGCAACCATCTCTCCCTATATTACCCTTGCTCTTGGGCGATTGTTCTCCTATTCCACACATAAGAAACCAACAAGCCAACACTTGGCAGCTGTTATTGGGTGTAGCTGTTACCTAAATGTTTATATATATTTTTTAAATTGTATAATGTTTATAATTGTAATTTTTGGACCACCTTTTTAACTTTTTTCCCCGATTACTTCCATTTTCCATAATTTGGGCGATTGTTCTCCTATTCCACACATAAGAAACCAACAAGCCAGGGCTTGACAGCTGTTGTTGGGTGTAGCTGCTACCTAAATGTTTATATATATTTTTAAATTGTGTGATGTTTATAATTATATTTTTTGGGCCACCTTTTTAACTTTTTTCGCCGATTACTTCCATTTTCCATAATTCTTATTAAGAGCGGGAGAATTTGAACTCGTTTAAAAAAAACATAGGAAGATCAAATAATATTTTTCTAAAAAAATAATTTCAAAAATAGATGGGTCTCTCTTACAAAATATTTTCTAATTACAATTTTAAATAAATTACAAGTATTTATTTTGACCAAGGGAAAATTGGTTTAAAAAATTAATAAATTTATTTTCATCATTCTTTTCCCAAACACTATTACTTCTGTAAAAATACATTCTGCACATTTCTTCCAAATACTTTTTTCCAAATTTAAAATTTATTTTGGCCATAATCTAAAAAGTCAAAAATTAAAAATTAAAAAGTAGGCTCCTAAACACCCCTTAACATCATTACCATATTCATCAAGACTTTCCAAATTTTTTTTCAAAATAAACTAAAAAATATTAAAACTCGATCTCTCAAAATGTAATAATAGTAAAATTTGAGGGGCTGAAAATCAATGTTTAAATAATTAATTTTAGCTTCTTTAAACTTATTTTTTTTTATCTGCTTTAGATTATTATTATTAGTAAAATTTAATTTAAGAATAGTAATACCATTATAAAGAGAGTATGATTTATTCCAAGTCATCGTTTACTTTGACTTCGGTCTTTGGCGCTCTCTCAATCTCTCTCTCTCTCTCTCTCCTCCCCCCCCCCCGGTGAGAACACACTGCAGTTACAATCTTCAAGTACACTTCTCCGCCCTTCTCTGCAGCAAAGTCGTCACTGTTCGATCGGAGAAGATAAAATCTTTGGGATTTCTCCAGCAAAGTGGGTCGAATCTCTCTCCGCATATACATACACATAGGGGGAGAGAGAGAGAGAGTATCTGTATAACTCTATATCGGAAAGATCATCCACAGTTTGTCACGAGGCGTTAATCGATCGTTTTTCAGCTGATTGTGTATTGCTCACTCTTGAATTTCAGCTGAATCTCTTTCTCCCTCTCACGTTTTGCAAATCGAAGTTCTTGTTTTCTTATGGTATACTGTGCTGAATTTGATTTCTAATTTGGAATCTGATTTGGAGCTTCCGATCGAGAATTAGGTTTTCTGTCTGAAACTTCTCGAGTTTTTCCTGAATGGAGAACTCTAGGGTTTCAGATCAATACGACTCCAGAATTCCTTACCTGAAGACCAAATCATCTCAATATCAGAAACTCGAAGTCGAATCACCGCGATCTTGGAACGATCGGAGGTTCGCATTTTCGCGACAAACTTCGTTTCATCAATCAGCTGATAGTCCTCGCACTCCTATTTCGATAATCTCAAATGATGCCGTTAAGCCTTTGCTTTCTCGGACTGCTTCGAGTATAGATATTCCGCCTGTGCATAACGAAAGTGATAGCATATGCAGAGAAGATAAGTCCTTTTTGGTAGAAGAGAAGGTTTCGGCTGATAAATTTTCGTTTTCGGCGATGGTGTTATCGGCTATTCGGATTATAGGGTCGGGAAATCGGCCAATGAGGAGATTGCTCGTGTTAATCTTCCTCAATGTGGCTTATTCTACTGCTGAATTGTTCATCGGCCTTCTTTCGGGCCGTATAGGTATGATGTGGACAATTTCTCTTTGCTTGCGTTACCCTTTTTTTCATGAACTTAATCATCTATTTCCAACAAATGGCCAACTGAATTGAACTTCTGAGATGAGAGAAGTAAGAGAAACTTTTGGCATGTTGATTTTGATGCTAGAATTTTGACGATGAGCACACTCTAATACGTTAAATATTACTATTTCCATTCGGCAATGTTTTATGTTTTGGAAGTCTCAAATCTATTGATTTGCATGAACGAAGGTGGTGATGTTGAAGTATTGGTGGGGGTGCGGTGACTGGACCTAAGTCGGAGTTGCTACTCCATCAGTCCTATGGTGTCAATGTAATTTGTAATCCAACATTTCTGACATTAGCAAATTTATTGTTTGGTACTTATATAGTATGATGGGGTCAATGGACACCATTACCGTTGCATCCACACTGGTGTCAACTCCGTGACATTCTTAGTTCGGATACCATGGTTTAAAAAAAACAAAACCAAAATAGTCCTATTTGCATGTTTGTACATCTAATAGAATTCAAATGTCCAGTTTGTGGCTTGTGGTGGGTATACTCAAAATTGCGTGGGAGGTAGTATTGGTGATTTGGAAACAAGTGAACTTTTAGTAGTTTCTTTGTTTAATACCATTGAATTGTTTAATATCTGTTGTTCATGCTATTCCAGGTCTGGTGTCTGATGCTTTTCATTTGACTTTTGGATGTGGACTCTTAACATTTTCATTATTTGCAATGGCTGCGTCAAGGGAAAAGGCTGATCGAGTCTATACATATGGGTGAGACAAAAAATTCTATCTTTGTAGCAGAAGGCGACATACATCTAAATGCCTCCTTAATTACGTTGGTAATTTATATTTTGCCACTTTTGGCAATCTATAGCTACAAATATGTAAATCTATGGTGGGGCAGGTATTATTTTGGAAGTTGTATATTTTGGAATCCTGAAATTGTGACTTCCATCTCATATTTTCCAGATAAATAGGAAATGGAAAACAAAAGACCTAAAAATAATTCGTTTTATGATGCCCCTCCTGCTGCATTATTCATTTATTGGTCCAGTGTGTTTTGGTTGACCAGTCAAATGGTTACAGAATGACATTTGGAGTCTGCCGAGTAAAATTACTAATCACGTTTCTTCTTTAACACTAGGTACAAGAGGCTAGAGGTTTTATCTGCTTTCACCAATGCTGTAAGTATATGTCATTCCCACATTATTACTATTGTTTTCCTTTTTCTTTTTTCCCTTAAATTAATTCTCTTATTTTCATGTTAGATGCAATTGAAAAGTATTCCACACAAAGACTTCACTAATCCAGTTGATGATCTCTCTTCTCATTTATGTTCATTTACCATCATGATGGTGGTTCCTGAATCTAATAATTTTTCTGTTAATTGTGTTGCCCGGGCTAACATAACTTCATTTTGTTTGTGCTCCATGTGTAGACAGCTGTTTCTTTTGTTTATGTCCTTTTCGTTAGCTGTGGAAGCACTTCATGCGTTTATCCAAGATGAATCTGAGCATAAGTAAGTTGTCTTGGCTCTTATTGTACTCATGTTAAGTAAGTTGTCTTGGCTCTTATTGTACTCATGTTCTATTTTGTCTTCATCCTTTTTGTTGGGTAATTATCCTGCTTTTTTGTCTGCTTACTTATTATATTTGAATATTGAGCAGATTCAACTTGTTTTCCTGTGATATGTAAACTCTTAAAAGATTCATACGCCGTATGCCTAAACATTACGTTTGATTGTCTATGATATGGTTGCTGTATCTAATAAGTACTCTTGAAAAGTTTAGCAACCAATGGGTTCAACTAGCACTCCTTCTGGCACTGTTTTTCTGTTTGATATCTTGACACTTGCTTCAAAAAATAGAAAGAAAAATCAGTTTTCCCCACAAACAAACCAATCAATGGATAAATAGAAACTTCTTAAAGTTTGTGGTGATGGAGGCACTGGCGGATTTATGAAGAGGCCAGGCCAGAGGGGTCACATGATCCCTCTGCTTTTTGTACACTTACGCTTACACCCCCTACATCAATACTACCTGTCATTTCTCCCCCTAAGTAATACCCTGGTGTCCATCCTAAATTGCAGAAGATCCCTGATATTTGGAATTGCCCTTATAGCAAACCTCAAAATTAACACAAAACTTAGTCCCACCTATTAGGACTTCTCTCTCTAAGGCTTTTGTTTGGATACGTAAAAGGTCAGTTTTTTATTAGTACTTTGTCTTTAGTAATTTTTTTGTTTTTCGAAACATTTTTAATCAAATTTCTTTAATTTTTGTAGTTAGTCTTGATGAGAAGAACCGAAATAAAATGATCTTCAAGCTTTATAAAAGTACACTAAAAGAGTTTACTAGCATCTTGTTGCATAGTTTGAGTAATATTGGTATGCCATATGTTTTGTGGATAACAAGCTCTTTTGATGGTGCAATTTCATCATCTTAAAAAAAACTAGGCATCATGCTTATCATTACTGAGAGATGGTGATGTGCAACATATTAGTGATGGGATGACGGTTCATATCTATGATAATTTCGAGTTTTTGAATTTTGTTTGGGATCCTTCTTTTCTTCTCTTCTTCTCTTCTACTTTTGTATGTTTGTCAATGCTTGTGTCTTAAGTGTTTGCTACTTTGCAGGCATTACTTGATTGTTTCAGCGGTTACAAATTTGTTGGTGAATCTTATTGGTGTTTGGTTCTTTCGAAGCTATGCTCGTGTCAATCTTGGTTAGTTTTAAGCTGCTGTTATATCTTCTTGGTGTGATCAAGTTTTAGTTAGAATTCTAATTGATAGGGGATATACTTAAATGGCAATGATAAGATGTATGAGATGCATAATTCCCCATTTAGAATCTGAAGGTAATATTAGCCCCCACTAGTTTTTTTGGATATGCTGCAGCAGGTATAAAACATGATAAATTGGCTAGAAGAGCTACTCCAATTAAACTCAAGGTGATCGATAGGAATTCGGCAATATCTTTGCCTTAATTTTGTTCTTCCAAAGAAGTATGCAAATGTTAGTTTTCTGTTAAGAAAGTTAGTTTGTGGTTGTTCTGGTGCTTGCATGAATTGATACAGTTATTGTAGCATATTTGTTTATTGCTGCTTAGTTCAAAAGTTACAAATGGCATTGGAAACAGTTGTTTAATTGAATGGTTTTGTACGGTGATAAAGTAGGCTCTATTTTACCCCAAGTAAAGTAAGCAATGATTCCCATTGTTTATAACGCCATGACCATGTAGTTGAACACACTACACAGGGCACATTGCAAGGGTGAACCACTACGCAAGGTGTCTTCTATTTTTGTCACTTTAAGTCTGCAATTCTTTTTGTTGAAATGAGATACAAAATTGCTCTCCTTTTCCAATACTTCATTACAAGATTTGACTTACATCTGACTTGTCTTTTTCTTCTTCTCCCTGATCCTTACAAGAAAAGCTTTGTTTCACATTTCTATTGCCTTCACTTTTGCCATAGACGGTTTGAGGTAGCCATGAATCTTGAGTCTAGTAGCCTGAGATATGTTCTTTTAATATTTTTGTCAAATAGCTTGATATCCATTTTTGGGCCCATTTCTTGACAGCTTAAGCTTTGGGGACAATTGATTACTTGACATGGTATTAGAGCTTAGGTTGGAAGAGGTCTCCCCTTTGCATTTGTTCTTTGTTTGCATTCTGCTTCTTCCCTTGGCATTTTGTTTCAATCTACCTATCAATATTTGCCTGTTCTCCAAAACAAGTAAAGCTCCGTCAATTAGAGAATGTTAAGTGCTGTGATGTTGCACGTGAGGAAAGGTATTGAGTAACTAATTTTTTGGTATAAACAGGGTTATTTCCTAACAGCTTAAGCTTTGGGGATAGTAGGTAACTTGACACAGTTCCTTTTTGGGCTTTATTAAGTTAATTTACGCCACGTTCATATTATTTCCTCCCTTAACTATTTACAGGCCTTCATTTAGTACATACTGGAACTGGTTGCTCATGCCTCATCTTTCGCAGTGTTACAATTCATGCTATCCTGTGGATGTATACTTTGGTGATTAACCATCCGATTTGTTTAGTCAAAGTACAATGCGAACACTTAAAATGTACAACCAATTGATGGAACTCTTAATTGTGATGATGTGGATGTAGTTGCTCAAGTCCAAGAAATAAATTGAGCTTTTGTTTGTTGGGCCAACAAAATGTGCACTCAACATGCCAACCCCCCACCTGTTGTGCTGCATAAATCTGGTTGCCTTGGCCTGATTGCTCCACATTCAACCTGGCATAATTTCCATTTTGATTGTTTGCGTTGCTTTATATTTCGGGATTGCCGTGATAAGCAAAAAAATGAAATGTGAACAGGATGTCTGATAGGACCTTTGAACTACTGAATCCTGAAGGTCCTGAACTAGCTAGGATGTATTGGAATTTGGATGTGATTAGTTGCTACTGTCAAAAGTAGATAAAATTGGCAAAATGGTTATAAAGAGAACTACTTTAATATCCTCAATTAAGCTAGTGTCTTTACTATACGGGCACGATGGGTAGTGATTGTGCCAATATACGTCAGTCTGTCGTCAGATCTTGTTGCTTCATAAGGTGTCATATTGGACTAACTCACAGATAAACTAATACTGAATGGTATGTATGGTGGCAATTGGCAAATATCTTGACTGCAGTAACACAAATTTTGTATGTTGCATTGTTGCTTGCAGTTTATAGAAAAGCAGAAGATATGAACTACCACTCAGTTTGCCTGCATGTCCTTGCTGATTCTATCCGCAGGTGAGAATTACTCTCTCTCTCATATTACGGGAGGGATTGACGGATAACATTCATTTGATATGTATGTTAACCCTATTTGTATCTGCATAATATTTGCTTATACATCCATCTTAATCTGGTGCGTGCTACTTGTTTACCAGTGCAGGTTTGATCCTGGCATCTTGGCTTTTGGCCCTTGGGTAATCCCTTACCTACAAATAATTGAATATGTGTTTTCAAACTGCCAAAACCACACCAAAGCTCTTTTCCTTCTGCTCGAGTTCATTTATCTGTTCTTTTTCCGGGGTCATATTTCAGGGTTAAGAATGCTGAAGTGTTGTGCTTAGGACTAGTTTCAGTCACAGTCTTTATGCTCGTCATGCCACTTTTTAAAACAACTGGTGGCGTCTTGCTCCAAATGGCACCACCCAGTATTCCATCTTCAGCCTTGACCAAGTGCTGGAGACAGGTATTAACATTTCCTTCACATAAACATCGGGATTTTTGCTCTTTCTAGTTATGAATGAACAATTTGTTTGGTGTATCATCAACTGTATTCAACGTTATTTTGGTTAGGTAATGTCTCGGGAAGATGTTTCTGAAATTTTGCAAGCACGTTTTTGGGAGCTAGTGCCAGGTTATGTTGTTGGGTCAATCTCACTGCAGGTAACATTATTTCCCAGTTATATAGTATTCACTTGGTCCCTTTTTTGTTGATCATTTTGGGAGTCCAACTGTTTTAAGGAAACACAGTAATGCAATTTATAAACTACTACTATCCAGTACCCTTCAATGACAAATTTCATTCCTTGGAGTGGTTTACTCCAATTGAAAGAGAGAGGTGCAAAAGGGAGTCAGTACCAAAATTTGATCTTCGGCTTTTCAAAATTGGCTTACATTATGGGACGACCCTAAGGGCCCGTATGTTTGGGGTCATAGAAAGAAAGGGTCCAATGCTATCACTCCAGATAAGACTATCTAGGTTTGTCATCTCGTGGTTTGTTTACTTCTATTTTACCGCTTTGGAGGGGATAAAATTAACTTACCCCTTCCCTCTTTCATATCTTTTTTCCTTCTATATTCTTCTATTAGTTACAGAAATATCATTATTAATTAGAGTAATGCTAGGGACACAGATTTTTCGGACACATTCGGACGCAGATGTGTCCAAATCCTTTGGATGCACATAGATTCGAGGGCTCCACGTGCGTCCAACGATTCCGAACACATCTGTGTCCGGTGTGTCTGGAAGGTCTGTGTACCAAGAATTTTCCTATTAATTATGAGAAATACCATTATCGATTACAAAAATGTCATCTACAAACTCATATCTACCGTATTCTCATTCTTGAAAAAATGCTCAAATACTCAAAGAAACCCTTTATAGCTGTTCTAATCCTCCTAAAATTTAACAAAGAGTAAAGGGAACAATGAACTACAAACGGAATGGAGGGGGGGTGTCAATCCCCTATATTATTAACCAATGCACCTGATTGCGGGATCCCTTCTTTGTCATTATTAGCATACTCCATAATTTGCACTTTGATCACTTCCTGTATTAAGCGGGTGCTTGCTTTTTGGTGCGTAATTAACAGGTGAAGAAGGGGATGGATGATCGTCCGATACTCCAATACGTGCATGGTTTGTACCATGATTTAGGTGTGCAGGAATTGACAGTACAAACTGACTATGCCTGACCTATGGCATGTCCTATTCTTCTCTCGGTTTTCTGTTCGTGAAAAATAGTGTTATTATTTGAGTGCTCATCTGGATTGTTATCGCCTGCCCTATTCGGAAAAAATTGTACCGCTACGACAGATAATTTCAAAGTATGTTCACCATTTGAAAGAAGAATACCTTCATATTGCTTACTGAAAATTTGGTTAAAATCTTAGTTTTAGACTTGTTAGTTTATGTGATACGGGGATTTTGCTGCTTAGTCAGTGATATTGTATACAATTCGTCGATTGCCTTTGCATGTTTCGACTGGAAGAGGTATAATTGGACAAAGTGCCTCATTCTTCGCAATACGTTTTGAAACACGTGCTTAGTGTTTATGCGTTTGAAAATGTTTATTTTCCAATCATTTATGTGGTGAATAGTTGTGCTGTTTCTGTTTCGCCTCCTCTTTATTGGGGGAAAATAGTGCTATTGGATGTGGGCAAGATCTCTTTCCTCATTTGCCCGATGACCAAATCATTCTCGTCGTTCAATGTGTTCCTTTCATGTAGTTGAAAAGGGAGAAAATTCGGCAAAACTAGATTGTATCTCTTTTATTACGTTACAGAGAACTAAATAAAATTATACTCCTCGTCTCCCCTTTCACAGAAAATGGAGAAATGAATCGATACATTTTTTTATAAGTAAAGAAATATGCAACGAGATCCAAATGTCCTATTAGTGTTGATGTATCTTTCTGTGTTTTCTCAATTCAATTCAAACGGGCTTGACTTGACCATGTGTTCTCTTCCATTTTGCTTAGTTTTAGCTTGTAACAGTTTTGCTTAGTTCTAGATTGTAATTATTGCTTTATACATAGCTTAGTTGGATGACAATATGTACTGGATTAGTGGCTGA